>JARQOD010000001.1:451126453-451147241 GCA_033576555.1 Oophaga sylvatica
TTTTATTGCATCTGTGACCTTCTGTATCTTGCAATGAGGTGACATTAACTTTAATCCGTATATCCATATTTGCCAACTCTCCAGGAACGCCTAAGAAGCATTCGGAATAAATGAAAACCTCCCAAACTCCCGGTAGAGTCAGCAAATCTCTAGGGCTCCGGCCAAACCACCCTGAAATATCCTGGAAACCCGCTATTCCAGAAAAGTGGGGAATGGGGAATGAGAAGAGGAGAAGGAGGGGAATAGGTTTAAGGAATGGGGCATGACCACCGCTGGCATCTTTAGGCAGCACGGTGATGGCAGTAAAATGTTGGAAAGTATATATGAATAAAGTCTTGGGCACTTTGTAAATCTGGTAAATCTATGATATACAAATCTATAATATGGAGTGAGAAACTCGGACCAAAGGTGAGGTTGTAGCAGAGCTGATCTTAACAGATGACATGTAGATCAGTAAAAACAGGACAGCAGGGTATGCACAACAGCAGAAAAACAAGCATAACATGTATCACAGATGACACAGAATCAGATGTGTGTATACACACAAGATGACTAGCGGTAAAGGAAACTGATATCTGCCAGCAGGAAAGCAGTTAATCACAGAATGCAGTCTGGTATCTTTTACTAGTGCAGTTTCAACAAAGGAGTAACTGAGAAGTTATTGTAGTCTGGTATCTTTCAGCAGGGTAATGGTTAATAGCAGCATTATAACAAAGACATAAATGCAGTCAGGTATCTTCCAACAAGGCAATGGTGAATAGCAGCAACCTAAGGATGTAAAGGCAAATTGGAGTTTCATTTGAATATTTACATTACCAAGATGTGATTAGTTCCAAAAAGTTATTAACTTTCTGATAGGTTGTGGTGGACTACAACTAAGAAAACTGAACTAAGCTTGTAAACATCTCATTCAATTGCTGCATGGAAGTCAGTAGAAGTTGAGGAGATGACAGACATGTGGCAGGAGCTGAGCTAAGCAAAGTAAAATCAAACTTCTGACCAACTGAAGGCAACAAAAACATATCTACTTAATGTGTAAGCACCTGAGATCTTCAAAAGCTGGCCTTAAAAGGCCTAGGATGATGATTTTGGAGGAGTCTCCCCGGCTACCTTTGAAATGCAGCATTGACTGCAGAAAAGGGAGGTGGCCATATAAGAAGGGAACATAGCACTCATGCTAAAACAGGCAATTAACACCATGCATCTCTGAGGCTCAAAAAGTAGATTTTTTTAACTGATGCCATATCATGGATGTAATAACTTCTAAGGCTATGTGCACATGGTGCATTTTTGGTGCGTTTTTGCGGTGGTTTTTCCATGAGGAAATGGACCAAAAAAGCTATGGAATCCTTATGCCAGCTAATTCAATGAGAATCCTGGAATACTGTGCACATGATCAGTAATTTTCCTTGAGTATTTGCTGTGTGTTTTTTTTCTGCAACATGTCAGTTTTTGGTGCGGATTTTTAGCATTTTCCACCCATTAACTTCAAATGAGTCAGTCAAATCCTCAGCAAAAACGCAGGATATAAAAATGTTTGCAGATTTGCTGTGGAATTGCTGAGGTTTTTTTTGTGTTTTTATGGACTTCCTATGGTGTTTCCCACATTGTCATCTCTGTGACAGTGTGGGAAAATCTGGCACGGCGGTACTGATTGGCGGTAACGTTACCACCGGTAAGACCGTTGGTTAGAGTGCTGCAGGGTCACGCTATCAGATGTAAGCATGACCCCGCAGAGATACTGTGACCTGCAGCTGTGAACCACAGTTAAAAGCTTACCGCAGGTCAGCAGGCATGGGCTGATGAGAGACTACTCCTCCCATCAGGCTACGTCTGCTGTCACTGATAACAGTGATAGCAAGAGCCGCTGATAGGAGAAATAGAGGAGAAATAGTCTTTCATCAGCTGGTTCCTGTGCTCAAAGTTACAAATAACAAAAATAAAACAACATGTAAACTAATTGAATACATATTCAAATAAAAATAAAAAACACATTATAATCACCTTGACACCTAATCCCAGATGCCCTCATCTCCTATAAAAAATTAAAAACAATAAACCACCATATACTCACCTTTCCGCCATAGTCCATGTAATCCCGAGTGTCCCATGGTGATCTCACTTGTAGAACAGTCACATCAGGAGATGTGACTGCTCTACCCGGCCACTGGCGATACACTGACAGGAGGTAATCGCACCCGCAGTGCATCACTGAGCTGCCGTGAGAGAGGTCACTTGAGTTTATCAGGATCATCGTGGGACATTATGGATTATCTTCTCTGCAGACAGGTGAGGAATATTGTGGTTTATTATTTTATTTTTGTTGCAGGAGACGCTGGAGTCAGAGGATTAGACGTTCAGTGAGAATGTTTTAATTTTGATTCAATAAAGGAGTTTGTGTCATTATTTCAAATAAAGGACTATTGTTGTGAATACTCTGGAGGCAACTTCTGAGCTGGGGCTCCCTCCGGTGGTTGCTGAGGGTAATGAACTAATTGCTGAATGGCCTTCAGCTGGCTCTGAATGGTCTGATATAAGTGACCTGAGCTCCCAGCGGCCTTGTTGGTAATCAATTGTTCTTCCAGCTCTTGCTTGGAGCTCTGCTTGCATTCCTGCTCTCATTCAGATAAGTGATTTGCTGATTTTTTTTCCCTGGTTGGATTTTCCTTGCTTGTTTTCTGCTTAGCAGTAGACTTTAGCCTGGTCCCATTTTGGGGCCTGGCGCTGCAATTGTGCTCAGTTTGTGTTTGTACTTTTGCTCTGTTCCTGTGGCACTTTTATTTGCTGAATTGCTGTGTGTTACACCAGAGATCTGATTTAGGTGGTAGAGATCATGTAATCTCAGTTTTTTGTTAATCAGAGGTGTTGGTATTTTTGTCAAGGTTTTTTTTGGGTTGCAGTCAGAATTCTTTCCTATACTTTTCTATCCAGACAGATTGGGCCCCAGCGCTTGCTCATTCTATTTTCTGTCTGTGTTCGTATTTTCTTCTTGTCTAACCGCCATTACATGTTTGGGGGCTTCCTATTTCTTTGGGGATTCTGCTACGTGGCAGATAGCTTTCATCTTTCTGCCTTTAGGTGTAGCTATCTCTCCAGCTGTGACGAGGCATCTAGGATCACCGTAGGTACGCTCCACGGCTACTTTTAGTGTTGCGGTTAGTTTAGGTCCTGCAATCCAATAGTTTCCAGCCTCTCTGGTGTATTGCTTCTTTGGCTATTTTTTGCAATTTCTCCTCAGCTACCGAAACATAACAGACTATATTCTGGGTGTCTGTGTTTTGTATAATATATAAACAAGAGACTCGGCACTCAACTTATGTATGATCAAGAATAAGTAATTTTAATGATGGATAGACATATGAATTATGTAGGCAAACGGATGATAAGAATGAACAATCACAATTCTATTCCCCGTTCTCTGGTCTGTATTGGGTCTTGTTGTGGATCTATTCAATATGTACTATGGGTATCCCCTTTCCCTAAATGTAGAATTAATTTCCCCAAGACGGACTTCACAGCTATCTCTATTGGAAACTATTCATCTAACACGTTGAAATTGCGATTTTGGAATAGAGCATTTCATCGGAGTGGGGTGGAAACTGTCAAAATGTAGCAGGCTGCTACGGTCAGTGGTCTTAGTGTACAGGTCAGTCGAGAGTATCCCATGTTAGTCTTTAATGACCATAGTGTCTAGAAAATTGATTTTAGATACAACATGGGAAATGGTGAAACTAAGACCGGGCCAAGAGTGATTGAGCAGGTTGTAGAAGTCTGACAGGGACTCGAACGTGTGCCCCATATGCAAAAAACATTGTCAATGCACCATTTCCAGACGATGACGTTGTCCAGAAAAAGGGAACATGTATAGATGATGGATTCTTCAAAGTCAGCCATGTAGCAATTAGCATATGGGGGTGCTACTTTCGAGCCCATCGCAGTGCCACGGATCTGTAAGAAAAAATCCTCTTGGAACATGAAATAGTTCTTGGTTAGTACCAAGGTAAGAAGTTCCACACATATTGACCTGTGCTGTATTGAAGTTAGACGACATGAGGAGGCGTTTGACTGAGAGTATGCCCTGTTCATGAGGAATTGAAGGATAGAGATCCTTAACATCCAGGGTGACTAGGATGGATTCTTTAGGGACCCGGCCAATAGTGTTGATAACTTCAGAAAGGACCCTGTGTCAAGGAGAAAGGATCTAGAGGTTTTAATCAGCGGAGTGAGGATTAACACATTCCCCTGTCTCAATTGCACACAGTGCAGCAATATACAAAAAGGTGATTGTATCCACCACCCCTACACTGGGAAACCATATAAAATTTGGGGCTTTTCACCTGTGACACCTCCTTTGCCATTTATGTGATCAAGTGCCCCTGCGGGCTACTTTATGTCGGGGAAACAACACAGTCCGTTAAAGTCTGCATATCAAAGCACAAATCCACCATTCAATGCAACAATCTGTTACTCCCCATTTCACATCACTTTATTACTCATGGACATAAAATAGCCCAACTCAAATTACAGATTTTAGAACAGGTACCACAACCCAGGAGGGGAGGAGATCGCATTAGGCAGCTTAAACCAGCCTTCTGGATCCACATTCTAGACACCCTATCACCAAAAGGCCTGATTAGGGATTATGATATCCTGGCTTTTATATCACCACATCCCATCCCTACTGTGTATTTCCTGTTCAATATGTCTACCATCTAGCTCTTTTCAACAATTATTTCTGGTCATGCATGTATCATAATTTTGTGCTACTCTGTGAATTGCTGGTATCAAACAATTTAAAGGAATTATCTCATATCATATTCTTATGGCCCATGATAAGAATATTTAGACATCAGCAGTAATGTTCGCTATGTTCAAATAATAACCTTGTCTCTCTTTTTCTATTTCTTTTAGAGCTGCTTATACTAGACATGAATGTCTTATCCACATTCTGGACCTCACTATTCCTCATCTCTGCACGTAATATCACTTCAACACTCTTAGAAAATGCACTTCCGCTTTTCTCCACCTTCAGGAACGTAGTGGAATGCAGATTAACATAGGTGGAACACACCAGACGCCGCTGATACGCATAGCCATTAACTTTCGGTGACGTCACGCTCGGTTTTAGCATACCGGATGCCCATTGGCTGTATATGGCCTTTTATCCCTCCCCTTCCTTATTTTACTCAGCATGGCACAGCGCTTTCTCATATGGGACCAGCGGTGGATGCAACGTCCACTCCGCCACAGAGGCACAGCGCACATCGTGCTATCTTCACTCAGGTCGGTTATCTATATGCCCTACCAGCGGCTTATCCGCTCAGAAGCACTCCACAATATTAAATCTGTATGCATTTATCCATAGACTGGCCATATCCATTTGGCTACACCACTTGATTATAAGTGCCTGCTCCCATGATAACTTGGTATGTAATCTGATACATTCTTTCAGCCATTTAATATCAGTTACTACTATTTCCATATCGTTCTCATCTTTTCTATTATAGAAACAGTCATAACGCAAGTGAATATAAATAAGTCCACTTACACCTCGCAGTAACAGTAATTGCGTACGTCCTTCCCTTACATCTATTACACCCCTTATAGCGTTCTTTCTAGCGATCCTCTTGTCCTCCATCTAAGACTATTCCCTTTTTTTAGTCTGTTCTTTGATACTTGAGCACCTGCAATCTCTGTACATTGCTTGGTACTCTAATTGACCAAGATCATTGTATATACTTTGTTTGTATTTAATTTTTCTTTGTTGTTGTTTTTCAAAATCTATTTTGTAGTGACTGATGAAGGTCTTGTTTTGTGACCGAAACATTTCTGTTTACTACACTGTGTGGACATCATTAAAATTACTTATTCTTGATCATATTTAAGTTGAGTACCGAGTCTCTTGTTTATAATTCATGGTGTGGGAACCTACTCTGGCACCTCTCTATGGCTGTGCACACGTCACTACATTCTACTGTTTTGCGTAATATCACTATGAGGTTAGTAATAGGGGTGTTTCACAGACACCTCTCCATTACTAACCTGTGGGTTTGATGTCACCTGACAATACAAAGGTGACATCAACACCACCCAACCATTACCCCACTTGCCACCGCTACAGGGAAAGTGGGAAGAGCGAGGCTTAGCACCAGATTTGGCGCATCTTATAGATGCGCCTTTTCTGTGGCGGATGAGAGCTGATGTTTTTAGTCTGGGAGGGGCCAATATCCATGGCCCCTTCTTAGGCTATTAATATCAGCCTGCAGTTTTCTGCCTAGACTTTGTTGGTTAGATTTTATAGGGGGAACGTATGTCAATTTTTTCATGGAGTTCCCCTGTAAACTTGCCAGTAAAGGCTAAGCAAACAGCTGTGAGATGATATTAATAGCCTTTATGGATTTTGGCTCCTTCCAAGAATATTAACATCAGCCCTCAGCCATCGGCTTTCCCTCTGCTGGTTATTAAAATTATGTGGGGGACAACACAATTTTTTTAAATTAAAAGTTGTGTTTGGTTACAGCCTATATAGGTTCATAGGCTCGTGACAATGTGTGTGTGTTTGTGGTTACTTACTAGCTTAGTAATGAGGGTGTCTGGCTGACACCTTTTCATTACTAAACCTTGGGCTTGGTGTCAATGACAGCTGCTGTCATCAAGCCCTAATCCCATTGCCCTGATGCTACTGCATCATAATGAAAAAGATGGTGTTGAACCAAGAAATTACATTACAACATTTTTTTTTAAATATGTTTATTTAGCTCAAAAAAGCCTTCACTGCTGTACAAAGACGCATACAAAACTGCTGCAAAAACGTACCAAAAACAGGCCAAAACGCGCATTTTTGCTGCCAAGAGATGCAGAAATTTCTGCAAGCAAATACTTAACGTGCGCAAGTAGCCTAACAGGAACTCCATAAGGCAGTATAGAGAAAATCTAAGGGCTATCTAGTCCAATAAAGTAAAACATAATCTCAATAGATTGTCAATTTATCCCAACCAAGCCTCATCCCTACTTCATTGATAGACCTACTGACCGTAATCAAGTTCCTCCTCACCACTGAAAACCTGTTCTCCCAGCTTACTCTATTCTGGATAACCTCACTCTTGTGTTTTGCAATAAATTTGCTGTAAACTAGCAGTGGAAATTGTTTGATAAATAGCCCCAATTATAAAGCAATGAATCGGACTTCCTTCTCCTGTTCTAGTCCTCATAGAAGATGCAAATTGCTTTTGGTGGTGAGTTACTTGCAGAAAATAAGTTGTAAAAAGCCACTTTTCATTTGACCTTTACTCTGCAAATCATTGTGTTCAGGAACTGGATGCCGGTTTGTTTGAATTTAATTAATTGTTACATAATTAATCCGCTTATTAAAACGAATGAGGAAGCTGCCTCTAATCATTTCAATAATTGATTTGTTTCACTAGCATGAATTCAATGGTTACAGATCAGTTCATGACTGGTAGACTGGTGGTTTCCTTAACAATACCAATGGCTTCTATTTGGACATAATGTCCTAATGAGAGATCCACCAAATTGGAATTTGGACAATTTGTAATTCCCTTTTTCCACTCTATTGTTGAAGATACTTCATTCTGATATATAAGGAGGAGGTCTTATATGGAGGAGTAAATTGATTCTAAACAAATTGCTTTGGCACAAACTTTATGAATAACTTGGACTTGCCAAAATTAGAATTTTTGGGGGCTTGATTGGTATTAGTGAAACAAAACGGTTACCAGCTGGCCGCCATTTTTGCTAGATTCTTTTGATGGCTGGGAAGGGTTTAAAAAATAATAAAATGTAAGCTGCCTCTTATGTGACAGCATGAAGCATGATGCCCATTCGGCGCACAATGACCGAGAGAGAAGATCGAAGTTCTGAGGTTGGAAGAAGATCAGAACTGAAGACTGAAAGACCCGGTAGGGAGCTCTTGCGGCAGCACAGGTGCATGGTGGGACTAATGCAGATTAGTAAAATGTGTCATTATTTTATTTTTTTTTACTATCTCTTTTAAATATTTTTATTAATTTAGTATTGAGACCGGGAAGGGAAACAGAATGGAAAAGGGGTAAGTAGGGTATACCTTATATAGGTAAAGGGAACAATAAAATTAGAGAACCTCAAACATTACTAAACATTGTTTGAATGTCATTATTTTTTTAACCCATTCTGTCCACTCCATATATTATGCTTTGTATTCAGGGAAACCTCATAACATACAGGTGCTTCTTGCAAAATTAGAATATCATCAAAAGTTAATTTATTTCAGTTCTTCAATACCAAAAATGAAACTCACATATTATATAGAGTCATTACAAACAGAGTGATCTATTTCAAGCGTTTATTTCTGTTAATGTTGATTATGGCTTACAGCCAATGAAAAAAACTCTTGTAAAGGCTCCCTAGTGTTTAAAAAGATCATTTAGTCTGTTTCAATAGGCTCCACAATCATGAGGAAGACGGCTGACTTGACAGATGTCCAGAAGGCAGTCAATGACACACTCTACAAGAAGGGTAAGCCACAAAAGGTCATTGTTAAGAATCTGCCTGTTCACAGAGTGCTGTATTCAAGCATATTAATGGAGAGTAAAGTGAAAGAAAAAGTGTGGTAGAAAAAGGTGCACAAGCAACCCGGATAACCGCAGCCTTGAAAGGATTGTTAAGAAAAGGCCATTCAAAAATTTGGGGGAGATTCACAAGGAGTGGACTGCTGCTGGAGTCATTGCTTCCAGAGCCACCACGCACAGAGGTATCGAAGACATGGGCTACAACTGTCGCATTCCTTGTGTCAAGCCACTCATGACCAATAGACAACGCCAGAAGCGTCTTACCTGGGCCAAGGAGAAAAAGAACTGGACTGTTGCTCAGTCGTCCAAGGTGTTGTTTTCAGATGAAAGTAAATTTTGCATTTCATTTGGATATCAAGTTCCCAGAGTCTGGAGGTAGAGTGGAGAGGCACACAATCCAAGCTGCTTGAGGTCTAGTGTGAAGTTTCCACAATCAATGATAGATTGGGGAGCCATGTCATCTGCTGGTGTAGGTCCACTGTGTTTTATCAAGACCAAAGTCAGCGCAGCCGTCTACCAGGAAATTTTACTCTGGCCACAAGCTTTCTTTAAATGGAAATTTCATTCTCCAGCAGGACATGGCACCTGTCCACACTGCCAAAAGTACCAATACCTGGTTTAAAAATAACAGTATTACTGTGCTTGATTGGCCAGCAAACTCGTCTGACCTTAACCCCATAGAGAATCTATGATGTACTGTCAAGAGGAAGATGAGAGACACCAGACCCAACAATGCAGATGAGCTGAAGGCTGCTATCAAAGCAACCTGGGCTTCCATAACACCTCAGCAGTGCCACAGGCTGATCGCCTCCATGCCACGCCACATTGATGCAGTAAATGATGCAAAAGAAGCCCCAACAAGTATTGAGTGCATTTACTGAACATACATTTCAGTAGGCCAACATTTCAGATTTTAAATCATTTTTCAAGCTGGTGTCATAAAGTATTCTAATTTATGAGATAATGACTTCTGGTTTTCTTGCTGTAAGCCATAATCATAGATCATAGAATCATAGAATGGTAGAGTTGAAGGGACCTCGGGCCTCTGTCCAACCCTGCTCAAAGCAGTTCTCTAAATCATCCAGACAGATGTCTATCCACCTCTGTTTGAAGACTTCCATGAAGGAGAATCACCACTCTTGTGCAGCCTTTCCACTCATTGATCACCCTAACTGTCAAAAGTTTTTCTAATACTAATCTGTGTCCTCCCATTCAGTTCATCCATTGCTTCTAGTCTTTCCTTGTCAAATGAAATAAAGATACCTTCACAATGTGACAGCCTGAATATTTGTAGACAGCTATAAGTCTCCTCTCGTCTCTTTTTGCAGCTAACATTCCCAAATCCTGCAACCGTCCTCATAGACATGTTTGCAGACGTCACATCGGTGGCTCTTCTCTGAACTTGCTCAGTTGTTGATGTCTTTTTAAATCATATCTTTTTAAAATCATCAACATAACAGAAATAAACACTGAAATAGACAACTCGTTGAAGACTCATAAATATATGAGTTCATTTTTGTATGAAGAACGAAAATTAACTTTTTGATGATATTCTAATTTTGAGACAAGCACCTGTAATTGCTTTCAGAGCACTTTCAATTTGGCCCGAATAAAATTCTTTTCCCAACTCAAATGATTCTAATCCAAATTAAAATGTTAAAAAATTCGACCTCAATAAGGATGTTTCTTTTCACTGAAGGCAAAGATCTTGAAATAGTCAGGAATTAATATGCAATGTATGTTTTAGAAATTTATATATCTTCTTGACATTTTAGGCAACCTTCAGACTGAGTTTTTTTGAAGCATTCAAAAGCAAGTTTTTCAAGCAGAACATACTTGAGTAAATGTTCTTTTTGGGGGATTTTGTTGAAGACGTTTTCTTTCCAGAAGAGGTTTGAAAAGTCGATAAACTCCTCATATGAAGAGCAAAGTGGATTTCCCATAGAAATGAATAAATTAATTAGAAGCTGTTATTAACCTTGCCCTGCATATGCACCATAAGGCCTGGCTTCCTTCTCCTATAGCTGCCTCACTTTGCAGTAGTCCACTCTGGGTTTTCCAGGTAATCCAGCTAACTTCTTTGACAGCATCATCACTCAAGACTTTTAAGGTCGGCTCTGAAAGAGGTAAGGTGATTGGGTATTAAGTAGTATCCAGCTAGGTGTCTATTGTCTCCTTTTTTATTCCTTACTTCCTTGCTACAGCAAGCATTATTTCCAAGCACTGTACAACCTACCAGGTGTTTTTAATACCAACATCTGAGCTCACAATTTACCAACGTCTCACAACTTTCTCACTCTGTTCACACTAACCTCTGCAATAAGGTAATGCATTTTTTCAAGCATGTTTCCAGTATGCATTTACTTCTATGTTAAATTGCTGCCATCAACTATTGCCTTGCTGGAAGATACCAGACTGCATTTACTTTTCTGCTATATATCACTGCTATTAACCATTACTGTTATGTTTCGGTAACTGAGGAGAAATAGCAAAAAATAGCAAAAGCGGTAATACACCAGAGAGGCTGGAACCTATTGGATTGCAGTAACCTGAACTAACCACACAACTAGAAGTAGCCGTGGAGCGTTCCTACGGTGATCCTAGACGCCTCGTCACAGCCTGAGACATAACTACACCTAAAGGCAGAAAGATGAAAGCTATCTGCCCCGAGCAGATCACCAAAGAAATTTGAAGCCCCAAAACATGTAATGGCGGTTAGACAAGAAGAAAGCACGGACATAGACAGAAAATAGAATGAGCAAACGCTGGGGTCCAATCTGTCTAGACAGAAAAGTACAGGAAAGAATTCTGACTGCAATCCAACAAAAACCCTAACAAAAATAACAACACTTCTGATTGCCAAAAAACCTGAGATCACACGATCTCATCCACCTAAATCAGATCTCTGGTGTAACAAAACGCTATTCAGCAAATAAAAAGTAACAAAGGAGCAAAGCAAAAGTGCACACACAAACGGAGCACAATTGCAGCGCCAGACCCCCAAAAGGGGACAGTGTTATGTTTCGGTAACTGAGGAGAAATGGCAAAAAATAGCAAAATCGGTAATACACCAGAGAGGCTGGAACCTATTGGATTATAGTAACCTGAACTAACCACACAACTAGAGGTAGCCGTGGAGCGTTCCTACCTTGATCCTAGACGCCTCGTCACAGCCTGAGAGATAACTACACCTAAAAGCAGAAAGATGAAAGCTATCTGCCCCGGAGCAGATCCCCAAAGAAAATAGGAAGCCCCCAAACATGTAATGGCGGTTAGACAAGAAGAAAGGGACAGGCTGCAGTCCACTGCAGGCAGCAAACCAGCAAAGAAAATCAAACAGAGAAAAAAAAAACAGCAACACTTATCTGAAGGAGAGCAGGAAACTAGCAGTGCTTCAAGCAAGACCAGAAGAACAATTGATAACAGGCAAGGCTGCTGGGAAATCAGGCAACTTATATCCTACCATTCAGCGCCAGCTGAAGACCATTCATTAATCAGTTCATTACCCTCAGCAACCACCGGAGGGAGCCCCAGCTCAGAAGCCGCCTCCAGCATATTCACAACAGGACAGGCTGCAGTCCACTGCAGGCAGCAAACCAGCAGAGAAAATCAAACAGAGGAAAAAAAAACAGCAAACACTTATCTGAAGGAGAGCAGGAAACTAGCAGTGCTTCAAGCAAGACCAGAAGGAACAATTGATTACCGGCAAGGCTGCTGGGAACTCAGGCCACTTATATCCTACCATTCAGCGCCAGCTGAAGGCCATTCAGTAATCAGTTCATTACCCTCAGCAACCACCGGAGGGAGCCCCAGCTCAGAAGCCGCCTCCAGCATATTCACAACAGTACCCCCCCCTTGAGGAGGGGTCACCGAACCCTCACCTGCGCAACCAGGCCGATCAGGATGAGCTCAATGATAGGCACGGATAAATCTCCCAGCATGAATGTCCGAAGCAAGCACCCAAGAATTGTCCTCCTGACCATAACCTCTCCACTTAACTAAATACTGGAGTTTCCATCTAGCAAAACGAGAATCCAATATTTTCTCAACCACATACTCCAAATTGCCCTCAACCAAAACAGGGTCGGAGGCGCAGCCATAGGAACCACTGGTTCGACAAACCTCTTCAATAAGGACTTGTGGAACACGTTATGGATCTTAAATGCCCCTGGAAGAAGCAAACGGAAGGAAACCGGATTAATAATTTCCATGATCTTATAAGGTCTAATGAACCTTGGCTTAAATTTTGGAGATGCGACCTTCATAGGGATATTCCTTGAGGACAACCAAACCAAGTCCCCCACTTTAAAACGAGGACCATCAGTCCTATGCCGGTTGGCAAACCGCTGGGCCTTCTCCTGAGAGAGAGACAACCTCTCCACCACCTGGTCCCAAATCTGCTGCATACGCTGCACAATAGAGTCAACCCCCGGACAGACAGAAGCCTCCACCTGTCCTGAAGAAAATCGAGGGTGAAACCCGGAATTGCAGAAAAATGAAGACATCAAGGTGGCAGAGCTAGCTCTATTATTAAGAGCAAACTCAGCCAAAGGCAAAAAAGAGACCCAGTCATCTTGATCAGCAGACACAAAACATCTCAAATAAGTCTCCAAGGTCTGGTTTGTTCTCTCGGTTTGTCCATTGGTCTGAGGGTGAAATGCAGAGGAGAAAGACAACTGAAAAACAAGTTTAGAACCAAAATGTCCTCCAAAATCTGGAAACAAACTGGACTCCTCTGTCAGACACAATGTTCTCCGGAATGCCATGTAACCGAACCACGTGCTGAAAGAACAAAGGCACCAATTCGGAGGAGGAAGGCAACTTAGGTAATGGCGCAAGATGTATCATCTTGGAAAACCTATCACAGATTACCCAGATAATGGTCATTCTCTGAGAGACAGGAAGGTCAGAAATAAAATCCATAGAAATATGGGTCCATGGCCTCTTGGGTACAGGTAATGGCATTAACAAACCACTAGAACGAGAGCAAGGCTTGGAACGAGAGCAAGTCCCACAGGACTGCACAAAGTCCCTGACGTCACGAGACAAAGTAGGCAACCAAAAGGAGCGACTCACCAAGTCTCTGGTACCAAAAATCCCGGGATGCCCAGCCAAGGCGGAACAATGAATCTCAGACATCACACTCTTTTTCCACTGGTCTGGAACAAACAACTTCCCAACAGGGCAGCGCTCAAGTTTATCCTCCTGACACCCCTCCAGAGCCAGTCTCAAATTGGGCGAAATGGCGGAAAGAATCACACCCTCTTTCAAAATAACAGCAGGATCAGATAACTCAGGAGAATCTGCAAATAAACTCCTGAGAGGGCATCCGCCTTGACATTCTTAGTGCCCGGAAGAAAAGAAACCACAAAATTAAAACGTGTGAAAAACAAGGCCCACCTGGCCTGTCTACGATTAAGTCGCTTGGCTAATTCGAGATAAACCAGGTTCTTATGGTCCGTGAGGACCACCACCTGATGTTTGGCTCCTTCCAGCCAATGTCTCCACTCTTCAAAGGCCCACTTCATGGCCAATAACTCCCGATTACCCACGTCATAATTACATTCAGTTGGAGAAAATTTTCGAGAGAAAAAGGCACAAGGGTTACTCTTAGAGGTCTCTGGATCCCTTTGGGACAAAACGGCACCTGCCCCAATCTCAGAGACATCAACCTCCACCTGAAACGGCAGAGAAACATCAGGCTGCTGTAGAACAGGAGCAGAAATTAATCTCTGCTTAAGTTCCTGAAACGCAGAAACTGCCTCAGGAGGCCAATTCACCACATCGGAACCCTTTTTGGTCAAATCAGTCAATGGTTTAACAATACCAGAGAAATTACCAATAAATTTACGATAAAAATTGGCAAAACCCAAAAATCTCTGAAGAGCCTTCAATGAAGTAGGTTCAACCCAATCACAGATGGCCTGAACCTTGACCGGGTTCATTTCAATAACAGACTGGGACAAAATGAATCCCAGAAATGAGACCTTCTGTACGCCAAAAAGATACTTTGATCCCTTCACATACAGTGCATTCTCTCTCAAAATCTGGAACACAGTCCGAACATGTTTCACATGAGAGTCCCAGTCATTGGAAAAAATCAAGATATCATCCAAATAAACAATCATTTATTTATCCACAAAATCCCTGAAAATATCATTCATGAAGGATTGGAAGACGGAAGGGGCATTAGTAAGCCCAAAAGGCATCACTAGGTACTCAAAATGCCCCTCTGGGGTATTAAACGCCGTCTTCCATTCATCCCCGTGCTTAATGCGAATAAGGTTATATGCCCCCCTGAGGTCAAGCTTGGTAAACCAACTAGCACTTTTCACTCTGGAAAATAGGTCAGAAATCAAAGGTAACGGATGTTAGGGTTCGAGTTCCCGCTGCTGCACAAGGGGAGTCTCGAACCAGTCCCGCTGCGGTCCCCCATCCATCTCTGGTCGCAGTGGAGCCTGCTCAGCAAAGACGTCGGTCCCAGCGTCTCGCCCGGTCTAATACTGTGCAGAGACTTGCTGCTGCCTCTTCAGATTCTGCTATTGTAGCCACTACTGGTCAGCGGCGAGCAGACGTCTTTAGGTCTAAGTCCTTTGTTGCTTCATCTGAGCATGCCCAGGGCAAGATCTCCCATTGGAGATCAGGGGTCACATGCTCAGATACAGCTGCCACTCCTATTGGTCCTTCAGGAAGGTCCTCCGGGTGTTGATGTTCTGAAGCAGCTTCCCATTGGTCCTTCCTGGAAGGTCTTTTTCTCGTGGCTGCTATAAAAGGCTGTCCTTACCGCACGGCCGTGCGCTAGGATCAATTGCATTATGTGCTTTGCGCCAGTGTGATCATGCACGCATGTGGTTAGGGCTCGGCTGAAATAAGCCCCTGGAATACCGGCACCTCCGGTGAGGAGATTTGAGTTCATGTGGTTAGGGCTTGGCTGAAATAAGCCCCTAGAATACCAGCTTCTCCAGTGAGGAGATTGCTTGATTGCATTGCTGTCTGCATGATCACGGACTGCTATCCGCACAGCAGTTATCTGTGTATCCCTGTGGTGTTAACAGGACACGGTACCTATCTCTGTGTCTTTACCTCAGCGACTCTGTGGTGTAACAGAGTTCGCTTATATCGCTATATAGCGCTGCGGCATTCCCGCTAGCGGCTCTGTGGATTAACAGAGTTCGCACTTTCTGCCACAGCGCGCTACGGCGTTTATTTTAGCGACTCTGCGGGATAACAGAGTTCGCTACTTACGCCATCTTACTAGCAGCAGGCTCTGCCTGCATGTTGGACTTCAGGCTGCGAACACACCTCTCTACATTATTTATTAGGTGCGTTCCGCAGACCCTAACATAATCCTAGCGCCAGGGTCTGGCTAATAAATGGCGGATGACCAGCGTTTACCACAGTACATCCAGCAGCTGGAGGGTAGGTTGGCGGCTCTTGAGCGCACAACCTCAGCTGTGGATGTTACCGCAGTCGCTGTTCAGGCTGCTAGCGTGGCTGCAGCCAGTTTGTCCTCTGCCACCTCTGCCCCTACATTATCCCACCTCCCGCTTCCTGACAAGTTTGCCGGCGACAGCAAGCAATGTCGGGGATTCGTGAGTCAATGCTCTATAAAGCTCGAGCTTCTGGCTGCACGTTTCCCCACGGATCAGAGCACAAGTGGGTTTTGTACTGTCTCTACTCTCAGGGAGAGCGTTGGAGTGGGCAACGCCGCTGTGGGAGCGCGACGATCGTGTGGTGCGGAGTGCTCCTCGTTTCCTGGAGGCTCTTAAAAAGGTCTTTTTAGGACCTCAGGTCACCCACGATACGGCGCTCCAACTGCTGGCATTGGCACAGGGTTCGTCTTTGGTCAGTCAGTTTTCCGTCCAGTTTCGGACTCTGGCCTCAGAGCTAGACTGGTCGGATAAAGTTCTCATTCCAGTCTACTGGCGAGGACTGGCTGACCATGTTAAAGACGCTTTGGCTACCAGGGAGATTCCCGCCACACTGGAGTAGCTTTTCTCCATATGTACCCGCATCGACCTCCGTTTTCACGAGCGGAGGTTGGAGCGGGCCCAGTGTAGGCAGAGCATTCGGTTGGCTCCCACCTTTGCTAAACCTCTCGAATCCCCCGATCTGGCGTCCGTACCCCAGAAGGACACAGAGGTTCCTCGTACAGGACCTAAGTCTCGGGCCGTCCGAGTATCCGTGGTCTGTAACCTTTGTCAGCAGACAGGACACTATGCAAACAAATGTCCACAGCGATCGGGGAAGTGATCGCGTCTAGTGGCTCTGGGAGGAGGTTCACTAGAGACAACGGCATTTTCCTCCAAGATGACATTTAAACGGACAGTCACTGTAGACTCTTCCACACTTACAGTCGAGCTTTGTGTGGACTCAGGAGCAGAGGGGAATTTCATGTCATCTACCTTTGCTCATCGCCACGCAATACATCAGGTAGCGCTCGACAAACCAGTGACTGTCCGGGTAGTGAATGGGTTGACATTGCCCTCGCCAATTACACATCAGACTGTCCCTCTTACTTTGTCTGTACCACCTTCCCATCAGGAGATTATTTCCCTTCTCGTCCTTCCCGAGGGAATAGACGAAATCCTACTGGGAGTTCCCTGGCTCCGTTCCCACTCCCCTCATATTGAGTGGACCTCTGGTAGGATACTGGGTTGGAGTGAGTCATGTAAGGACAGATGTGTCAGGGAGTGCATTCAGGTTACCACTACAGAGATACCCGCAGATCTTTTTCCTCTTCCCAAGTGCTATCAGTCATATGCAGACGTGTTCTCTAAAAAGGCTGCGGAGACTCTGCCACCCCATCGTCCCTACGACTGTCCTATTGACCTCTTGCCTGGAGCAGAACCTCCTCGGGGAAGGGTCTATCCCCTCTCTCTTCCTGAGACGGAGGCTATGTCTCAATATATCCAGGAGAATCTGGCAAGAGGGTTCATTAGGAAGTCGATGTCACCAGCAGGAGCGGGTTCTTCGTGCAGAAGAAGAGTGGAGAATTACATCCATGTATAGATTACAGAGGTCTTAACGCCATCACCGTTAAGAATAAGTACCCGTTGCCCCTGATCTCTGAGCTCTTTGATAGGCTCCGGGGAGCAAGGGTATTTACTAAATTAGATCTGCGTGGTGCTTATAACCTGATTCGCATCCGTGAGGGGGACGAATGGAAGACGACTTTTAATATCAGGGATGGGCATTACGAATACCTGGTGATGCCCTTTGGGTTCTTTAATGCCCCAGCCGTTTTCCAAGACTTTGTCAATGACATCTTCCGGGATATGCTTTCCACCTCTGTAGTAGTCTATCTGGATGATATTATCATCTTTTCTCCAGATATTGACTCTCACCTGAGGGATGTCTGCAAAGTCTTCGACCTGTTACGGGCAAACTCCCTCTATGCAAAGTTGGAGAAATGCATGTTTAAGCAGGAGTCTTTACCTTTCCTTGGCTATATCATCTCCGCCCAGGGATTGGCTATGGATCATGCCAAACTACAGGCTGTGATGGATTGGCAAGAACCCCATTCACTTAAAGCGGTGCAGCGCTTTATGGGGTTCATTAATTACTATAGCCAATTCATTCCCCACTTATCCACTTTGGTAGCTCCCTTGGTAGCCCTCACCAAGAAGGGAGCCAATCCCAAATTGTGGTCAGAGGAGGTCTCCAAGGCCTTTACTTCAATTAAGTCCCATTTTGCTAGCGCTCCCATCTTACATCGCCCCGAGGTTGATAAGCCTTTTTTATTGGAGGTCGATGCCTCATCCGTTGGAGCTGGAGCAGTCCTTTTTCAAAAGGATGCTCAAGGTCAGAAACATCCTTGTTTCTTCTTTTCCAAGACCTTCACACCAGCGGAGAGGAATTATTCCATTGGGGATAGGGAGTTGCTAGCCATGAAGTTGGCCTTTTCCGAGTGGAGACATCTCCTGGAGGGGGCTCGCTTTCCCTTTCAAGTTTTAACTAACCACAAAAATTTGGTCTATTTACAGCGGCTAAATTCTCATCAGGCCAGATGGTCCCTGTTCTTCTCCCGGTTCCATTTCACCCTCCATTTCCTCTCCGGTGAGAAGAACATTCGGGCCGATGCTCTTTCTCGCTCCGTGGTGTCCTCTGAGGAGGTGGAGGAGGAGCCTCGGTTGATTGTCCCCACAGAGAGCCTAAGAACTGTGGCCCCGGTTTCGCTTGAGTCTGTGCCTCCAGGCAAGACTTTTGTGCCCACCAATTTGCGACCGGAGGTACTCTCTTGGGCACATTCGTCCAGGGTGGGTGGACATTTTGGGGCAAAAAGGACATCTGAGTTGCTGGCGAGGACATACTGGTGGCCACATATGGTCCGTGACGTCAGGGAATACGTTCAGGCGTGCGTCTCCTGCGCCAAGAATAAGTCCCCTCGACAACGGCCAGCTGGGCTACTTTTCCCTTTACCGGTGGCAGACAGGCCTTGGTAGATGGTCGGGATGGATTTTGTGGTGGGTTTACCCAAGTCTCGGGGCTGCACCATCATCTGGGTGATAACCGACCACTTCTCCAAAATGGTGCACTTGGTGCCATTACCACGGTTACCGTCTGCACGGGCTTTGGCAGCATTATTTATTAGGCATATTTTTCGTTTATATGGAATGCCAGACAAAATCGTCAGTGATCGAGGTCCCCAATTTGCGTCTCGGTTCTGGAGAGAGCTGTGTCGTCTACTCAGCATTGAGTTAAATCTCTCCTCGGCATATCATCCCGAGACAAATGGGTTGGTAGAGAGGGCCAACCAGACCTTGGTCACATACTTGCGACATTTTGTCTCTGCCAGGCAGGATGACTGGGCATCCTTGCTACCGTGGGCTGAGTTCGCTCTAAATAATGCTGTGGCCGACTCCACTGGAAAGACCCCATTTCTCCTGAACTACGGTCAGCATCCGTGGGTACCAGTGCGAATGCCCGTGTCTTCCGCCGATTCCAGGGTGGCAGACTGGGCTGTGGAGGCATGGGACATTTGGGACTGCACCCAGGATGCCATTCAGGCCTCCAAAGAGAGGATGAGGTCTTCGGCCGATGCCCATCGGCTCCCCGCTACTACTTTTGCTCCGGGTGACCTAGTGTGGCTCTCTGCCCGAAATATCAGGCTACGTGTTGAGTCCACCAAGTTGGCACCTCACTTTTTGGGTCCCTTTAAAGTTCTTGAGAAGGTGAACCCGGTGGTTTACTGCCTAGCTCTTCCGCCTCGCCTTGGTATCACCGACACCTTTCACGTGTCCCTCCTGAAACCCGTGGCCATTTCCTGGTTTTCCGAGTCATCTGCCGGGACATCGATCATGAGGGGAACGCCATGGTTGGGTGCAAGGTGGTATGAGGCAAAAAATTTTATTTGGTGGATTGGAGGGGTTATGGGCCTGATGATAGGTTCTGGGAGCCTGCCGAGCATGTTCACGTTCCGCAGCTCATCACTGCCTTTGAGCGCAGCGAGGCCCAAAGAAGGGGGGTCCTAGGAGGTGGGGTAATGTTGGGATTCGAGTTCCCGCTGCTGCACAAGGGGAGTCTCGATCCTGTCCCGCTGCGGTCCCCCATCCATCTCTGGCCACAGTGGAGCCTGCTCAGCAAAGACGTTGGTCCCAGCGTCTCGCCTGGTCTAATACTGTGCAGAGACTTGCTGCTGCCTCTTCAGGTTCTGCTTTTGTAGCCACTACTGGTCAGCAGCGAGCAGGCGTCTTTAGGTCTAAGTCCTTTGTTGCTTCATCTGAGCATGCCCAGGGCAAGATCTCCCATTGGAGATCAGGGGTCACATGCTCAGATACAGCTGCCACTCCTATTGGTCCTTCAGGAAGGTCCTCCGGCTGTTGATGTTCTGAAGCAGCTTCCCATTGGTCCTTCCTGGAAGGTCTTTTTCTCGTGGCTGCTATAAAAGGCTGTCCTTACTGCACGGCCGTGCGCTAGGATCAATTGCATTATGTGCTTTGCGGCAGTGTGATCATGCACGCATGTGGTTAGGGCTCGGCTATAATAAGCTCCTAGAATACCGGCACCTCCGGTGAGGAGATTTGAGTGCACGTGGTTAGGGCTTGGCTGAAATAAGCCCCTAGAATACCGGCTTCTCCGGTGAGGAGATTGCTTGATTGCGTTGCTGTCTGCATGATCACGAACTGCTATCCGCACAGCAGTTATCTGTGAATCCCTGTGGTGTTAACAGGACACGGTACCTATCTCTGCGTCTTTACCTCAGTGACTCTGTGGTGTAA
>JARQOD010000001.1:451147341-451193311 GCA_033576555.1 Oophaga sylvatica
GGTTCGTAATGTCTTTTTCCCCCCTTTGGTGAACGGCAAAAAGTCCTGTGCCCCCCCCTTTGTTCTCTTCTCACCCCTGGGTTTACAACACCGCCAGTTGTTTCTCGAATGCTGTTAGCACAGTCTACACTTCCCCTGTGTACTGGGTCAGTAATGTCCAGCTGTTCCCCTGCTGTGTAACGGCAAAATCCTGCTGCCTCCACCATGTTTTTCTCACCCCCTGGGTTACAACACCGCCAGTTGTTTCTCGGAAGTGGTTAGCACATTTTACACTTGCTCCCGGTTTACGGGGTTCAGAAATGTCAGCTGTTCCCCGCTGTGTACGGCAAACAGTCCGCGCCTCACCATTTCTCTTCTCATCCTGGGTTACAACACCGCCTTGTTTCTCGGAAGTGCGTTAGCACAGTCTACCTTGTCCTGTGTTATGGGGTTTTTCATAATGTCAGCGTTCCCCTCTGTGGTGAACGGCAAAAAGTCCGCTGCCTCCACCATTTTCTTCTCCATCCTGGGTACAACACCGCCATTGTTTCTCGAAGTGCTGTTAGCACAGTCTACACTTGCTCCTTTTAACTGGGGTTCAGTATGTCATTTTTTCCCCCGCGTGAAACGGAAAAACAGTCCTGCTGCCTCCACCATGTTTTTTTCTCATCCCGGGGGTTACAGTTATGTTACTAGCTGAGGAGTGCAGGCAAAAAAGGAAATACACCAGACATTGGAACTAGGATTGCATACCCTAAACCACCCGCAACTAAGGCGCCGTGGAGCGTTCCTACGTTGGTCCTAACGCCTCGTCACAGCCTGAGAAATAACACACCTAAAGATAGAAATAGGAAAGCTATCTGCCCCGGAGCAGAACCCAAAGATAATAGAAACCCCCAAAATGTAATGGCGGTTAGACAAGAGGAAATACTACACAGAAAGAAAATAGTATGAGCAAAACGCTGGGGCCCAAACTTTCTAAATAGAAAAGGAAAAGGGGTACTTACTGCAATCCCAGAAAACCCTGAAAAACACAACTCTACTAATTTCAAAATCACCTGAGATCACACGACCTCTCCACCTAAATTAGTTTTTCTGGTGTAACAAAAACACACCACTGAAAAAAAATGGAAAAAGCAAAAGTACAAAACACAGTGGCTGGACTAAACTGGAGGGCAAAGCCCCCGGAGGGGACCCCAAGGCCCCCACAGAAGTGCAGGACAAAATGCAAAAATATGCACAAACAAAAATAAGAAATTGTCTTATCTGGTAGCGAATGAGCACGAACGCGGCTACAAGGGAAACTGGAAAGAAGGATTCAGACAAGAAAATGATCACCGGCAACCCGATGGGAAAATGATTTCCCTTAAAAAGACCAATCAGTAAACCTGATTCCCAGTCTTCACAATCCTCACAGTACCGCTTGTAACCACCAGAGGGAGGTTGCTCAGAACTCATCTCAAACCCATTTCACAACAGTACCCCCCCTTGAGGGGGGGGTCACCGAACCCTCATTTGAGAACCAGGTCGGTAGGAAGTTCTATGATACCACGGATAATCTCCTAGCATGGATGTCCGAAGAAAACACCCAAGAATTATCTTCCTGACCATAACCTCTCCATTTAACCAAATAACTGGAGTCTTCGTCTAGAAAAACGAAGAATCCAATATTTTTCTCAACCACATACTCCAGATTGCCCTCAACCAAAACAGGGTCAGGAGGCACAGCAGCAGGAACCCTGGCTCAACAAACCTCTTCAACAAGGACTTGTGGAACACGTTATGGATCTTAAATGTCCCTGGAAAGAAGCAAACGAAAAGAAACAGGATTAATAATCTCCATGATCTTATAAGGTCCAATGAACCTAGGCTTAAATTTAGGAGATGCTACTCTCATTGGAATATTCTTTGAGGACACCAGACCAAGTCCCCCACTTTAAACCGAGGACCATCAGTCCTATGCCGGTTAGCAAACCGCTGGGCCTTCTCCTGAGAGAAGGACAACCTCTCCACTACCTGGTCCCAAATCTGCTGCATACGCTCACAACAGAGTCAACACTGGACAGACAGAAGCCTCCGTCTGTCCTGAAGAAAATCGAGGTGAAACCCAGAATTACAGAAAAAGGAGACATCAAAGTGGCAGAGCTAGCCCTATTATTAAGAGCAAACTCAGCCAAAGGCAAAAAAAAGAGCCCAGTCATCCTGATCGCAGAAACAAAGCATCTTAGATAAGTCTCCAATGTCTGGTTTGTTCTCTCAGTTTGACCATTGGTCTGAGGATGAAATGCGAGGAGAAAGACAATTGAACACCCAGTTTAGAACAAAAAGTCCTCCAAAATCTGGAAACAAACTGGACTCCTCTGTCAGACACAATGTTCTCAGGAATGCCGTGTAAACGAACCAGTGCTGAAGGAACAACGGCAACCAATTCAGAGGAGGAAGGCAACTTAGGTAATGGCACAAGATGTATCATTTTGGAAAACCTATCACAAATTACCCAGTGGTGGTCTTTCTCTGAGAAACAGGAAGATCGGAAATGAAATCCATAGAGATATGGGTCCATGGTCTCTTGGGCACAGGCAATGGCATCAACAAACCATAGAGCGATGCAAGGCTTGGAGCGTGAGCAAGTCCGCAGGACTGCACAAATTCCCTGACATCGCGAGACAAGGTAGGCCACCAAAAGGACCGACTAACAAGTCTCTGGTACCAAAAATTCCGGGATGCCAGCCAATGCGGAACAATGAATCTCAGACATCACACTCTTTTTCCATTGGTCCGGGACAAACAATTTTCCAACAGGGCAGCGCTCGGGCCTATCCTCCTGACACCCCTCCAGAGCAAGTCTCAAATTGGGCGAGATGGCGGAAAGAAAACTACACCCTCCTTCAAAATAACAGAGGGATCAGATAGCTCAGGAGAGTCCGCAAGGAAACTCCTCGAAGGGCATCCGCCTTAACATTCTTAGTGCCGGAAAAAGGAAACCACAAAATTAAAACGTGTGAAAAACAAGGCCCACCTGGCCTGTCTAGGATTGAGTCGCTTGGCAGATTCCAGATAGACCAGATTTCTTATGGTCCGTAAGGACCACCACCTGATGTTTGGCTCCCTCCAGCCAATTCCCACTCTTCAAAAGCCCACTTCATGGCCAATAACTCCCGATTTCCCACGTCATAATTACGTTCAGTAGGAGAAAATTTTCGAGAAAAAAGGCACAAGGGTTACTTTTAGAGGTCTCTGGATCTTTTTGGGACAAAACGGCACCTGCCCCAATTTCAGAGGCATCAACCTCCACCTGAAATGGCAGAGAAACATCAGGCTGCCGTAGTAGACAGGAGCAAGAAAGTGAATCTCTGCTTAAGTTCCTGAAATGCCAGAGACTGCCTCAGGAGGCCAATTCACCCTCAGAACCCTTTCTGGTCAAATCAGTTAATGGTTTAACAATAACAGAGAAATTACCAATAAATTTACGATAAAATTGGCAAAACCCAAAAATCTCTGAAGAGCCTTTAATGAAGTAGGTTGGACCCATTCACAGATGGCCTGAACCTTGACCGGGTCCATTTCAATAACAGATGGGGACAAAATGAATCCCAGAAATGAGATCTTCTGTACGCCAAAAAGACACTTTGATCCCTTCACATACAGAGCATTCTCTCTCAAAATCTGGAATACAGTTCGAACATGTTTCACATGAGAGTCCCAGTCATTAGAAAAAATCAAGATTCATCCAAATAAACAATCAGAAATTGTCCACAAAATCCCTGAAATGTCATTCATGAAGGACTGGAAGACGGAAGGAGCATTAGTGAGCCCAAAGGGCATCACTAGGTACCAAAATGCCCTTCAGGGGTGTTAAATGCCGTCTTCCATTCATCCCCGTGTTAATGCGAATAAGGTTATACGCCCCCCTGAGGTCAAGCTTAGTAAACCAAGTAGCGTTTTTCCCCTGGAAAACAGGTCAGAAATCAAGGGTAACGGGTATTGATATTTCACAGTAATATTGTTCAAGAGACGATAATCAATACACGCCTTAATGAAACCATCTTTTTTGGCCACAAAGAAAAAACCGGCACCTAAGGGTGAAGAGGATGGTCTGATATACCCTTCTCCAATGATTTACCTTGATATAAGACCGCAATAGCGTCATGTTCAGGTACAGATAAGTTAAAAAGGCGACCCTTAGGGAATTTACTTACCCGGCACTAATTCAATAGCGCAGTCATAGCTCCTATGGGGAGGCAAGGATGCAGATTTACTTTCGCTAAACACATCAGAAAAATAAACAAAAAGTCAGGAACATCCTCAGCCTGGGGGGAGGCAGAAAAAAACAGGAGTGTTGGCATAAACACATTGGCGCCCCAACTGGTTACAGACACAGATTTCCAATCCAAAACAGGATTATGAGACTGTAACCAAGGGAAAACCCAGCACTATAATGTCATGCAGATTATATAGAACCAAAAATTTGCAGCACTCCTGGTGATCAGGTTCAACCCTCATTATCACCTGAGTAGAAAACTGGGGTTTATTCTCAGCCAAAGGGGTAGAATCGATCCCCAGTAAAGGAATAGACTTCTGTAGGGGTATCAAGGAAAACCCACAACGCTTGCAAATCATAATCCATCAGGTTAATAGCTGCCTCCAGAATCAACGAAAGCCTGAGCAGAAAATGAGGACAGAGAGCATATCAGAGTGAAGTTAATAAAAACTTAGTCTGAACACTACCCAAGACAACTGAGCGTGCAAAATGTCTTCCCCGCTTAGGGCAGACTGAAATAGCATGAGAGGCATCACCACAGTAGAAACATAACCCACTGCGCTTTCGAAACTCATGACGCTGTGCCCCAGACACCACTCCATCACACTGCATGGGCTCAGCAGCTGGCTCACAAGGCAACACCACTCCACGCATACTTCTCCGCTCACGCAAACGTCTGTCAATTTGAATCGCCAATGACATAGAATCATTGAGACCAGAGGGGACAGGGAATCCCACCATAACATCCTTTACATTATCCGACAGACCCTTCCGGAAAAGGGCCGCCAAAGCGTCGTCATTCCATTTGGTCAGGACTGCCCACCTACGGAATCTCTGACAGAAATAACTCAGCGTCATCAAGCCCCTGATTTAATGCCAACAAGGCTTTTTCAGCTTGATCAGTGACATTAGGCTCATCGTACAATAACCCCAAAGCCTGAAAAAATGCATCAACATCACTCAAAACAGGATCCCCAGTATCAGGGAAAAAGCCCAATCCTGAGGATCGCCGCGCAGGAGAGAGATGATAATTTGAACCTGCTGCGCTGCGTTTCCTGAGGACTTAGATTTTAAGGCAAAAAACAATTTACAATTATTTTTGAAATTCTGAAACTTAGCTCGATCCCCTAAAAAACAAATCTGGCATGGGATCCTAGGTTCCACAACAGGCAACCTAGCAAGATATGCAGCAATACTCTGAACCTCAGTGGCAAGCTGATCCACACGGCCAGACAACTGTGCAAACTCCATTGGGAGAAAAGATCCTCCCCAGCACCCAGAGATACGGAGGGAAAAAAAAAAAAAAAAAAATGCAAACAAACAGAAAAATATCTCTGACAACTTTTCTTCCTTCAAAATATTTTTTCCCTTCTGTGAGTACCATACAATTTTTATGGCCGGGTAAATACTGTTATGTTACGGTAGCGAGGAGTGCAGGCAAAAAAGGAAATACACCAGAGCAGTTGGAATCTATGAGATTGCAGTACCCTGACTAACCACCGCAACTAGAGGCAGCCGTGGAGCGTTCCTACGTTGGTCCTAGACGCCTCGTCACAGCCTGAGAAACTAACTACACCTAAAGAAGAAAAAAGGAAAGCTATCTGCCCCGGAGCAGAACCCCAAAGATAATAGAAAGCCCCCAAACATGTAATGGCGGTTAGACAAGAGGAAATACTGACACAGAAAGAAAATAGTATGAGCAAACGCTGGGGCCCAAACTATCTAAATAGAAAAGGATAGGAAGGTACTTACTGCAATCCCAGAAAACCCTGAAAAACACCAACTCTACTAATTTCAAAATCACCTGAGATCACACGACCTCTACCACCTAAATTAGTTCTCTGGTGTAACAAAAACAGCAGCCACTGAAAAAACTGGAAAAAGCAAAAGTACAAAACACAGTGGCTGGACTAAACTGAGAGGGCAAAAGCCCCCGGAGGGACCCCGAAGGCCCCCACAGAAGTGCAGGACAAAATGCAAAAATATAGCACAAACACAAAATAAGAAATTGTCTTATCTGTAGCAGGAGATGCAGACACGACACAGCAGGCTACAAGGGAAACTGGAAAGAAGGATTCAGACCAAAAATAATTGATCACCGGCAACCCTGATGGGAAAATGATTCCCTTAAATAAGACCAATCAGTAACACCTGATTCCCAGTCTTCACAATCCTCACTAGTACCGCTTGTAACCACCAGAGGGAGGCTCTGCTCAGAACTCATCTCAAACCCATTCAACAACAGTTACAACACCGCCAGTTGTTTCTCGAAGTGCTGTTAGCACAGTCTACACTTGCTCCTGTGTTACTGGGGTTCAGTAATGTCAGCTGTTCCCCTGCTGTGTGAACGGCAAACAGTCCTGCTGCCTCCACCATGTTCTCTTCTCATCCCTGGGTTCAAACCGCCAGTTGTTTCTCGGAAGTGCTGTTAGCACAGTCTACACTTGCTCCTGTGTTACTGGGGTTCAGTAATGTCAGCTGTTCCCCTGCTGTGTGAACGGCAAACAGTCCTGCTGCCTCCACCATGTTCTCTTCTCATCCCTGGGCTACAACACCGCCAGTTGTTTCTCGGAAGTGCTGTTAGCACAGTCTACACTTGCTCCCGTGTTACTGGGGTTCAGTAATGTCAGCTTTCCCCCTGCTGTGTGAACGGCAAACAGTCCTGCTGCCTCCACCATGTTCTCTTCTCATCCCTGGGTTACAACACCGCCAGTTGTTTCTCGGAAGTGCTGTTAGCACAGTCTACACTTGCTCCTGTGTTACTGGGGTTCAGTAATGTCAGCTGTTCCCTGCTGTGTGAACGGCAAAAAAGTCCTGCTGCCTCCACCATGTTCTCTTCTCATCCCTGGGTTACAACACCGCCAGTTGTTTTTTCGGAAGTGCTGTTAGCACAGTCTACACTTGCTCCTGTGTTACTGGGGTTCAGTAAGTCAGCTGTTCCCCTGCTGTGTGAACGCAAAACAGTCCTGCTGCCTCCACCATGTTCTCTTCTCATCCCTGGGTTACAACACCGCCAGTTGTTTCTCGGAATGCTGTTAGCACAGTCTACACTTGCTCCTGTGTTACTGGGGTTCAGTAATGTCAGCTGTTCCCCTGCTGTGTGAACGGCAAAAAGTCCTGCTGCCTCCACCCTGTTCTCTTCTCATCCCTGGGTTACAACACCGCCAGTTGTTTCTCGGAAGTGCTGTTAGCACAGTCTACACTTGCTCCTGTGTTACTGGGGTTCAGTAATGTCAGCTGTTCCCCTGCTGTGTGAACGGCAAACAGTCCTGCTGCCCCCACCCTGTTCTCTTCTCATCCCTGGGCTACAACACCGCCAGTTGTTTCTCGGAAGTGCTGTTAGCACAGTCTACACTTGCTCCCGTGTTACTGGGGTTCAGTAATGTCAGCTGTTCCCCTGCTGTGTGAACGGCAAACAGTCCTGCTGCCTCCACCATGTTCTCTTCTCATCCCTGGGTTACAACACCGCCAGTTGTTTCTCGGAAGTGCTGTTAGCACAGTCTACACTTGCTCCTGTGTTACTGGGGTTCAGTAATGTCAGCTGTTCCCCTGCTGTGTGAACGGCAAAAAGTCCTGCTGCCTCCACCATGTTCTCTTCTCATCCCTGGGTTACAACACCGCCAGTTGTTTCTCGGAAGTGCTGTTAGCACAGTCTACACTTGCTCCTGTGTTACTGGGGTTCAGTAATGTCAGCTGTTCCCCTGCTGTGTGAACGGCAAACAGTCCTGCTGCCTCCACCATGTTCTCTTCTCATCCCTGGGTTACAACACCGCCAGTTGTTTCTCGGAAGTGCTGTTAGCACAGTCTACACTTGCTCCTGTGTTACTGGGGTTCAGTAATGTCAGCTGTTCCCCTGCTGTGTGAACGGCAAAAAGTCCTGCTGCCTCCACCCTGTTCTCTTCTCATCCCTGGGTTACAACACCGCCAGTTTTTTCTCGGAAGTGCTGTTAGCACAGTCTACACTTGCTCCTGTGTTACTGGGGTTCAGTAATGTCAGCTGTTCCCCTGCTGTGTGAACGGCAAACAGTCCTGCTGCCTCCACCATGTTCTCTTCTCATCCCTGGGCTACAACACCGCCAGTTGTTTCTCGGAAGTGCTGTTAGCACAGTCTACACTTGCTCCCGTGTTACTGGGTTCAGTAATGTCAGCTGTTCCCCTGCTGTGTGAACGGCAAACAGTCCTGCTGCCTCCACCATGTTCTCTTCTCATCCCTGGGTTACAACACCGCCAGTTGTTTCTCGGAAGTGCTGTTAGCACAGTCTACACTTGCTCCTGTGTTACTGGGGTTCAGTAATGTCAGCTGTTCCCCTGCTGTGTGAACGGCAAAAAGTCCTGCTGCCTCCACCATGTTCTCTTCTCATCCCTGGGTTACAACACCGCCAGTTGTTTCTCGGAAGTGCTGTTAGCACAGTCTACACTTGCTCCTGTGTTACTGGGGTTCAGTAATGTCAGCTGTTCCCCTGCTGTGTGAACGGCAAACAGTCCTGCTGCCTCCACCATGTTCTCTTCTCATCCCTGGGTTACAACACCGCCAGTTGTTTCTCGGAAGTGCTGTTAGCACAGTCTACACTTGCTCCTGTGTTACTGGGGTTCAGTAATGTCAGCTGTTCCCCTGCTGTGTGAACGGCAAACAGTCCTGCTGCCTCCACCATGTTCTCTTCTCATCCCTGGGCTACAACACCGCCAGTTGTTTCTCGGAAGTGCTGTTAGCACAGTCTACACTTGCTCCCGTGTTACTGGGGTTCAGTAATGTCAGCTGTTCCCCTGCTGTGTGAACGGCAAACAGTCCTGCTGCCTCCACCATGTTCTCTTCTCATCCCTGGGCTACAACACCGCCAGTTGTTTCTCGGAAGTGCTGTTAGCACAGTCTACACTTGCTCCCGTGTTACTGGGGTTCAGTAATGTCAGCTGTTCCCCTGCTGTGTGAACGGCAAACAGTCCTGCTGCCTCCACCATGTTCTCTTCTCATCCCTGGGTTACAACACCGCCAGTTGTTTCTCGGAAGTGCTGTTAGCACAGTCTACACTTGCTCCTGTGTTACTGGGGTTCAGTAATGTCAGCTGTTCCCCTGCTGTGTGAACGGCAAACAGTCCTGCTGCCTCAACTTTAATTTCCATGGGTACCTTCTGCTACCCATCCGGGTTCCAGTACCGTCAGCTGGTTCTCCGCAGTGCCTTTGGCCTAGGTGCCTCCATGTCGGTATCCGAGTTCCAGCAACGTCTGCTGGTCCTTGGTAGTGCTTTGGAGCACAGGTACCTCCTGCTTAGTAACCGTGTCCCAGTAACGTCAGCTGGTCCTCGGTTGTGCCATTGGCTCTTTTCCTTCTGCTGACCCTCCGGGTTCCAGCACAGTCAGCTGGTCCTCGTTACTTCCATTGGCTTTTGTACCATCACCAACAGGACAAAGAAGGTTAAGACAAACTACAAGATACAGAACAAGAGACAGAAGAACAATAAGCAGAAGATCAAAAAGCAGAAGAACATTAAGTATAAGACCAAAATGAAGAGCAAAATATATGCTCTAAATTCTAAGCAGAAGAAGACTAAGCAGTGTATGGGGGTGAGTCCGTTCCTCCTCGTGGTGCCCCTGGAAAATGCCTGATGCTGCTGCAGGCTAAACTGAACGCGGACAAATACTGTTGTAATTAAAATCTTTCGTGACAGCAAGAACGGAAGGATGAAAATTCAGAGTTTTACAGATTACAAGTACAGGAATGTCTGTCACAAATAAGAATATGATGAAAAGGATGAATAGGAAGAACATGAAGAAGTAGAATATGAAGAATAATAACTGTTTAATAAGAACAATATAAGTAATGTTAACAAAAAGATGAATAGCAAGAAGTTTTAGAAGATTAATAAGGTGAAGATGAAGAATAATTTGATGAGAAAGATGATGCTGCTGAAAATTATGAAGGAGAAAGTGTGTGAAAAGTTAAAAAGGTGAAGACCATGGAAGTTGTGAAACAGACATATTTGACAAAATAGAAAAAAGGTTAACAACATTGTCAATTTGTTCGTCAATCCGAACGTATTTCCTAAAAAAAAAAAATTAATGCTATTCCATTGGATTGGGTCAAACATCTATGCCTTTAATGTCTCCTCAACCTCCCCCAATACATTCTACATTACTCTTTCTTGTTTTCCTTCATGTACAATTAACCAACAAGGCAAGAATGGGTTTTTTTTAATTTCGATATTTTGTTCCCATAGACTTACATGGGACTTCCGGTATCGGTATCGGGTATCGCCGATATTTTAGTGATATCGGCGATACCATTACGATTCCGATACTTTAGGATATCGGAAAGTATCGCTCAACTCTAGACACCACGCATTTTCTTCATACTCTCAAGGATCTGGGCCAGTTACCAACCAACTCTCTGTTGGTTACTATGGATGTAAATAGTCTCTACACCAGCATTCGACATCATGATGGCATTGAGTCAGTCAACAAATTTCTCCTGGCGCACACTGCGCTTACCACTGATCAAATCCAATTTTGTAATGACTTACTTAACTTAATTTTGACCAAAAACTTCTTCTTATTTGGTGACCAGTTTTATATTCAAATGAGGGGCACCGCGATGGGGTCTAATATGGCACCACCTTATGCAAATATATTCATGGATGACTTTGAAAATTCTTATGTATATCCACATACTCTGTTCACATCTCATGTCATCTATTGGAAGCGTTATATTGACGACGTTTTCCTTGTTTGGACAGGGGGAGTAGACAATTTACTCAGTTTCTACAATGATCTTAACTCATGTGTGTCTGGATTGACATTTTCAATCCAGTATGACCCTAAAACGATCAATTTTCTGGATACCCAAATTACCATTAAAGAGAATGGTGGTATTGAGACCGATATTTATATCAAACCCACGGACAAAAACAGTCTACTGTTGTATTCCAGTTGCCATCCCTTGCACACTAGAAATTCGTTACCTGTATCTCAACATTGCCGAATAGATAGGATCGTATCCGATCCCGCTCTTTGTAGTCGCAGACATAAGGAGATGTATGCCAAATTCACCAATAGGGTTATCCTCCTACTTCTTCAGCTGCCACACGTGGTTCACGCGATAGACAGGACAAACCGCCTACTAGCACCAGGATACCGTTTGTGAGGACTTATCACCCATATAATTTTCGGATTAATAAGTGCCTTTTTAGACATTGGGGAATCCTTCGGGACTCCTATCCTAACGTCCCTGAATTCAGTAATGTTCCTATGGTTTGCAACAAAAGGAGCTCTAACATTAAAAATTATTTGGTTAGAGCCGACATAGGTTCTCTGAAGAAAGATCAGATTCAAAGGGTCATTTCTACACCACGTAAGGGTACTTTCCCCTGCTTGGGCTGTCTACAATGTTCTCATGTTATTAAAGGAGATTCGTTCTCACATCCTCGGTCAGGACGTAGATTCCCTATTAATGAGTTTTTTACTTGTAACTCGTCCTTTGTTGTTTACTTCATTAAGTGCCCTTGTGGGTTAGGTTATGTCGGCGAAACCACCCAACATGTACGTGACCGAATTTCGCAACATAAGTCGACAATTAGGTGCGGACGCACCTGTCTCCCCATTCCGGCGCATTTTCTTCAACACCATCATAATATTTCTCAACTCAAATTTCAGATCATTGATCATGTTCCTCCCTCCAGACGAGGGGGGATAGGGTGAAACGTCTCAAGGAACGTGAATCGTTCTGGATTCACACCCTTCAGACTCTGGCCCCCCTTGGTCTCAACAAGGACTATGACTATTCTTGACGTTCTATTAGTACTATTTTGCTCATGGGTTAATCCAGGTTTGCCCATGGTTTATACATATATGCTTAGTCGTTTATGTTAGACCCTCTCTCTGTTGTTACATGTGTTGTTAGGCCTTATCATTTACGATAGTTTGCTAATATGGTTCTTACACATATATATATATATAGATATATTTATTTTGGGTTTCTTCATTATTATTGCTGTATGTTTTTCAATATACATTTTTTCTATTTTTTCCGATATCTTTTTTGCATACCTATATATTTTGAGTTAGCTATATAATGAAGTTTTCTTTGTCATCTTTATCACGTATTTGTCATGATTAACTATTTTTTTCCCTTGTACCCTCTTTCCATAGGGAGCTACGGAGCAGAAGTGAATCCTTTCTACATCCTTCTGGGCATGCGCACTTTTGTCTTAGTCAGTTTTCATGTTCACCCAGCTCTCAGCGCGGCGCGCAGGCGCCGTTGCATCCTTCTCCCTTTCCACTCTTCCTGTCCTTTTTCCTTCGGTTCCTCGGCTCTTTTCGGCTATTCTCGTGGCGCGCATGCGCAGCTCTGTCTATCATACTTACCTTTGAACCCGGAACTTCTTCTTTAGTTCACGTACGCATATATAAGAAACCACCATGGCGTTGTATTCCCTGCACACGCGGACTATCCTCTCTGACACCGGACGTTCCTCTGCACGGTTTTTTTGCCTGCGATTCACTGCCTTGATATGTCAGTATTCTCATAAGGTAATGGTCTATTTTACTCATATCCTTGCTCCTTGTTCCATTTCCTTTTATTTTTACTATAGTTCCTTTATACTCACTACGGGCTTTTCTCATGTAGGATTCAATTCCCCTCCGCTCCTGTGACTGGTTCTAGCAGCAATAGTAATGTACCCATCTTTACTTTTTTATATATTTTTTTATATATTTTTATACATATTTTTTCTTTATATGTATTCCATGTTGATTTCTTATAGTACCATAATTTGTTTCTGTGGCCTTTTTTGGTCTCCTAGCTCCTCAGATTTGATATATCCTCTTTTCTTATATATCATATACACTAATATGTCCCTATTGTGTGGATTTTCCCTGGCTCACTTCTTCTTGATATATAAAAAAATGTACACTAGTACTTATTTTTTGTTTTACTGGATTTCATATGGTTGAATATCTATGTATGCTTGTTTTTTCTTATATCCATGTACTAAACAGTATCTTTATGTAGATTTGGTTCCCACTAATGTGGCTTTATTTAATTTCATTATGTATTGGTTTCTTCTGTATTAGTTTCTTATATTCTTTATTTTATGTTTTGCAGAATACAGACTATACTTGATAAAGGCACTATTAGCCGAAACGTTGTTCATTTTTGTTACGTCTGTCATCACATTGAACCTTCTACCATATTTGAATTATTTCCTGAATTAAAGACTTTATTTTTGAATTCTTTTGTCTTGGGTCATTTTGAGTGCAGGAGTTCTCTATTCTCATATCTATTGATCGTTTTTTCTCCTGGCACCACATTTTTTAAGTGAGCACCCCTTGCCCGTTTACTAGTCTGACTCGAGACCAAACAGCAGAATCTGCAGCACATACCATCTGTAAGAACTTCATCCAAGTGTACGGATGTCCGAAGAGAATCCACTCAGACCAAGGTGCCTGTTTTCTGGGATGAGTAATGGAGGAACTGCATCGCTTATATAAAATCGTGAAATCCCGGACAACGCCCTACCATCCTCAAGGCAATGGAGCATGCGAGTGATTCAATCAAACTCTCATCTACATGTTAAAAACACTAGAGGAGGACCACAAGGTGCGGTGGCCAGAATTCGTATCAGAGTTAGTGTGGGTATATAACAACCGAGTACATCGTATCACAGGGTACACTCCCTACACCTTACTCTTTGGCAGGCTGAGAAAAGAGATTACAGAGCTGTAACTGGATCCAGATTAGGACTACCCACGAATGGGGGTGTCCACCTGGGTACGAGAACATTGTCATCGACTACAGACGCTACATCGTCTGGTGCGGACCAGGTTTCAAGAGTTGGAACATCCGGAGACAACTCCCCTGTGAGGGACAGTTCTGCAGGCCGAAGATCAGGTGTTAGTACGAGATAAACATCCTCGAGACAAGCTAGAGTACTGATGGGAAAAGACACCGTATCATGTGAAGCTGCGAGTGAACCCTGAGGGACCCGTCTATGAAGTTCAACCTGAAGGAGAAGAAAATGCCCCTACTCGTGTTGTACACCGACACATGCTATGTCCCTGTGTGTCAAGAGACCCTGCATGAGAAGAAGAAGAAAAAACAGTATTCTTGAGAACCTTCCTCCAGTCACTTTCGATTATGAAGAAGAAGAATGTCCTGAACCGCCACAAGTAGGCCCAGAAGAAGAGCAGATACCTGAGGCCCTTGGCGCTCCTGAGATTCCTGAAATGGCTGTTTCACCAGAACTGGGCGCGTCCTCGCCCCCGTCAGTTCAACCTGACTCAACTACCGAACTTGATTCAACGGCCACTTCTAGTTTACGGCGTTCGGAGCATTCGACAGCGTGAAAGCTTCCTAACCGATTTGATCAAGATCATTTTGTTTGCCAACAAATCGTTCAAGGAATAGGAGAATGTTAACTTATACTACAAGAACTCTTGCCTGTGGAATGGCGAGCACAAACAGAGGGGGAATATAAGGAGAAGGAACGGACCAGGCGTACCTTTTCCGTTACGGGTTTGGAACTGTCAGGGCTGTCACCCATGTTGCACGGGGAAAGCTTAAAACCCCAGACCGAACTTTGCACTCAATAATAAGTTAAAAAAGCCGCAGTGCCGAGAAACAAGTCAGTCTTGGCGGGGAGGACAGTGTTAACGCTCTGACCTCTGAGCACCGGGACAGAGCAGGCCCAAGTCTTGGGGGGCCTCAGATCCTCCACCAGAAACTGCCGACAGAGACTGCAAAGTGCCCACAGACACTGGTGACTGAGAGTGGAAAAGTCTTCTGTCAGGACACAGATGCACACGTGCCGAGACAGGGAGGCTTGGTGACCCGCTGTGAACTGTATCCTGATACACCTCATATGCCACTGCCGAGTAAAGTTAGACTCTGGCAGTGTTAAAGACTTTAACCATTCCTGTACTTCACCTTCTTGACCCAGGACCCCCGTCAGGACAGCGAGGATCCACCGTTGCCGCCAGGACCCGGAGAGCCATCTTCTTCAGGACTACGCCGCACCCCTTATGCGCAACGGTCTTGGCGCCATCGCTTGTATCCAGGATTTCATGTTCTGACGTCGTTGGACTGATAAGTTTAACATTACTGAACTTTCCCCTCAAACTTCCCGCTCCTGTTTTTTCCAATTTACAAATCCCTGCTCAAACCAGTTTTACTATTTTCTCCCTGCGTGGAGTATCCACTGTTAAATTAAACCCCACATTAACCCTTGCTCTGCCTCCTGTCCATCATTGCATCCCGCTTACCTACAATTCTACAGTTACATACCACCTTACCATATGATTCCCCTACATGTCAGGTTATTACCTATAGCTATCTCTTTTAGGTTTATGTGCTAACTTACTTATTCTCTGTGCTGCTACATATATATTTTTTGATATACAGGTTGCCTGGTCTTTTCCCCTTCTACACCTATCTTCCATTGTATTTATGGGTTATTTACACCCTCATTTTGTATGTGAGTGAGCATTTAATAATAAAAATTTTATTTGTTACAGAGTTTATTGTCCCTCATTTTTCAGGGCAATTTGCTGCATTGTTATTATAGGATTCTCTCCCAAATAACCACAGATGGTAGCATACTTCAACTTGATTTAATTTCATGTGAGCTGATAAGTTAAAGGTTGCTATATCTGTATGTTTAAAGGGATCATCCCATTTCATCCACTCTTATTCCAAGGACTCAATGGTGTAAAACAGAACAAACTGTGTTATCCTTACCCTCCTTGGATCCAGGACTGCTTCTCCGTCATTGATCTGCAGCAGCAGTGACATCACATTGACTGCAGCCAATCACTGAGCACATTAACTCATGTTGTCTACTTCAGGTGGGTCAATGGACTGTAAGCAGAAGTCAGCAGGAGCAAGTGTCTGTATCCTAAATAGATAAAGGGTGACGGGTTACTGAAATTAAGACCAAGATGTAGAGGTTCAAATGTGCAAGAGTGCTACCTCTCAGTAAGGTGGGAGTGCGGTTACAAAGGAAAAGTCGGTGAGATGATAATTAGAATGTCTTTGTGACTGCAGCCCTAAAAAAATTAAAAGGAACTTGCCATGTCCCAAAATGCTGTAAAACTGTAGATATGGTGTTAACAGTGTTCAGAATGTGCCCAGCGCACGCACTTAGAGCCCCGCTGCCAGAAGGAAATTAACTTTATTCCTCCCGGCAGCATTTGAGATTCACTGTTGTGCTGCGCTGGTGCGGGTTCAGCAGTGACTGACAACTGGCGCTAATGTTGAGCTGCTGTCATTCAGTACAGGGGCCGTGGTTATAGTCACCGCTCTCTATACACAGAGCGGATACTGAAGCCACGCTGGCACCACTCCGATGACTGAGACCTGAACGCTGCCTCGGGAAATAAAGTTAATTTCCTCCCTGCAGCAGGGCTCTAAGGATGGGCGCTGGCCAGATTCACAATGCTAATAACCTGCAGATTAACCCCATACCTGCAGTTTAATAGCATTTTGGGACATGGCAAGTTCCCTTTAACTTTTTTAGGGCTGCAGTCACAAAGACATTTTAATTATCATCTCACCGACTTTTCCTTTGTGACCATGCTCCCGCCTTACTGTGCGGTAGCGCTCTTGCACATATCTGCAGGTTAATAGCATTTTCCACTTGACAGGTTCCCATTATACACCAGTGGATAATATTATATGGCCTGTTTGTTCTGGGAAAACCTTTGAACTACAGTATTGGACTGGCACAAGCTAGAGTGAAAGGTTAGCCCAACTTGTGTCTGGTAGGTAACCAGAGCATTAGAGAGTACACCCCCTTACTGAGCAAAAATAGCTTAAAGGAAATCTGTCAGCAGGTTTTTGCTATGTTGTCTGCGAGCAGGCTGAGGCCCTGATTCCAGCAATGTGTCTTATTAGGCTGTGTGCTGTTGTTTCAATAAAATCAGTGTTTTATCAGCAGGAGATTATCATTACAGTACTAGGTGTCTTGTGCCATGTCGTCCTCCTACTCTGTGTAACCACACCACTGTAGGGGAGAAAGGCCCCGTTGTGGGGCCGGGCCAGAACCAAGGGGGCTGTCACTTAAGTTCCTAGGGGAAAGGTTCCCGGGGGAAGAAACTGCAAGACGACCCAGCTCCTCATCGGCTGGGCCCTGCGGCTAAGACGCCAAACGGACACCTTCCGGACCACAGCTCTGCGGGATGTCAGAGAAGGATAAGTGACACTCTGTTAACCATTAATTACAGTTTCAAGACAGTTAATCAGCCCTATCGTGACCCTTTAGTCCTTGGCACCGGCCTAATAACCGTTTGCCCAGTTAATTGTGTATTGTTGTATATCTTCCCTGTGAGGAGAATTACTGTCAGCTTACTAGTTACTCCTATAACCCCCATATAAAAGGTTCAGTTAAAGCTTGCTCCGTCTCCGACTCGTCACTGCATCCCGCATACCTGCAAATACCACATTTGGCGTAGTCGGCAGGATGCTGTCTCCGAGCGCGAGTGGGGAAGCCGCAGACCAAGGGGGTGAGAGTGGCCCCCGGACCAGCCTGTCGTTGGGAGTCATGCTGAACAACTTGCCCAAGTTCACCGGCAGTAATACCATGCTGTGGAGCTGGGCGGAGCGAATGTGGGGGTTGTTCAGAATGCACCCGATGACCCCTGATCTGGAGGCAGAGGTGGCCATCATGGCATTGGAGGGAAAGGCCTGGGACTCTGTGATGCTAAGACCCCGGGAGAACTAAATACTTTTGTCCGGGAATTGCAGACCTTGGAGGAGACCCATGGGGACCCGACCAGAGAACCCGGCTGTTCAGTACATGAATGTGCTGCAGGAGCTCTATATGGCCATCGAGAGAAAGGACGGAGTATGTGTGGGGCCCCTTGACATTCCTCTGCGTGACCTCTAGGTGACTTGATTGCGCAACCCCCTGACAAAGCAAGCCTTGCGGGAGCGGGTACGGGTAGACCCGTGTCTGACCTTCTTCGGGGTAGGGAGTGAGGCCCGCGGGCAAGAGCGAGAGCAAAGAGTGACAGCCCCTGTGAAGAAGGCCCAGGTCACTGAAGCCTCCGTGAATGACATCAGCGAGCCCCGCTCGGTGGGGGAAATGCGACAGGAGCTGGAAGGTATTAGAGGCGAACTAGCTGAAGTGAAAAGGAAGGCCGGCGCTATGGTCAGCTCACCAGGGCCGACCATGACAACCTGGAGGCCCCATGACTCTCAGAGTGGCTGGCCTCTGTGGCCCGTCACTTGCTTTAACTGTGGAGATGTGGGTCACTTCACCGGGAGTGCACTCGAGGTGGGAAGGGCCCGCTCCAGCAGCCATTAAACTAGAGGGCTCTAAGCCGGGGGGACGCCGCTCGGAGCCAGAATGCACCCCACTGGGTGGTTGAAGTCCCGATGATCTAATCGCAAAGTGTCCGCTGGTTTGTGCGGAATTTGAAAGCCGTGCCGTGCGTTGCCTGGTGGACACGGGGTCACAAGTGACCACTATGCCCGAGACTTACTTCTGGCGGCACTTTCCAGAAGCCACAAGGCCCCGGGTGGGGTCCGTGAGTAAGTTAGTGGCTGCCAATCAGTTGCCCATCCTCATCGTCAGAGTAGCATGGATGCAGATCTCGATGTGCGGCAAGCCATTGGGCCGGCGAGGCGTGGTTCTGACTCGGGGAGATGAGACCGATGGATATGCCATCACCTTGGGCATTAATGTACCAAAAGAATTTGGCAGTCTCCTCCTCAATGAACCTACCCAAGAGACTTTGAAACAATGGAGCCCCCGCACTCTGCAGGGGCAAGTCTTTCAGCAGCTGGTGCGAGGTGCGCAAGTCCAAGAGGCGTGCCAGGAGGGAGAGGTGCTGGGGAGAGTGGCTGTGCCTGCGGCTCCTCAGCTCGTGCTACCGCCAGGACAGACAGCTGTTGCTCTGCTCATCCGGGCCCATGTACCGCTGGAAGGGGTAGAGGTGCAGGTGGAGCCATGCTTCCTCGAGCATCTACCCTCCGGGCTCCTGGTGGCTCGCGCCCTGGCTATCATGAGGAAGGGGACAGTCCTCGTGCGGTGTGTTAACCTGGAAGATCAGGACATTCTCCTGAGGCCCCGGGTAGAAATTGCAAAATTGATAAAACCATTGGAAGAGGTGCTTCCGTCCCCGGCATTGCAGATGGGGGTGAATCCAAGGGACCCCTGGGCTATGACTTTGCACTCCATTCCGACCGCAGAGCCCCTCACCTAAGCTGCGGGGCGAGCAATCTTGGAGAAAATGCGAGCCAAATTCTCTGGCCTCGACTCGGCCCAAATACAAAAGGTGGAAGCTCACCTGGGCCATTACCAAAAGGTATTCGCCAGCCATGAGGACGATTTCGGGTGCACCACAGCCATTATGCACAGCATTCCCACTGAAGGGATGGCCCCCATCAGGGAGCGATATTGGCAGATTCCACCGCAGTTATACCAAGAAGTGAAAACGCTGTTGAACCAAATGCTGCAAAAAGGAGTTATCCGGAAAGCCAGAGTCCCTGGGCAGCCCCCATAGTGTTGGTGCAGAAAAAGGATGGCACCCTGCGGTTCTGTGTGGATTACTGAAAGTTGAATGCCTGCACCATTAAAGACTCATACCCGCTCCCTCGTATAGAGGAGTCTCTGTTGGCCCTGGGACAGGCGAAATATTTCTCTGCAGACGAAGAAAAAAAGGGGGACTCCAGCTTCCATAAAATGAATGAAACTTTATTCGTGTAAATTACACATAAAACCTCCTGGTTCAAGATAGGAGTGCACTACATAGCACGGGCAATAGCGACGCGTTTCGACCTAGATGCGGTCTTTGTCACAGACTGCATCTAGGTCGAAACGCGTCGCTAATGCCCGTGATATTGTCAAGGTAAAATATAATTTTCTATCTTATATTTTATATATATGTGTTTTGCTATTTTTATACCTTTATAAAAATATGTTTATATGTACTTTGTTACTTTGATATGTCAAGATAAACACAAAGTTTTCCTTGAATATGTATTATTCAGATTGAAACTTATTCTAAGATGACGTCAGTACCAGCTAGTCTGTCTCCAAGAAATTCACTGATGACTGCCCCCACCTTTGGGGAACTGAGGATTGCACCAGCAAGTCTGCCTGGATACAAGACCTATGGAATGTGAACCAATAGAGATGGCCAGATGCTGGACATGTCCATATATGGACATATATAGCTTACCTCCCCGCCCCCATCCACCCTTTACTCCACCCTGACATCCTGTGTAGATAATCCCATGCTTGCAGAAATAAAGATCAGTACTTTGCTGAGATTGGTGCCTGCATACAGCCCTCTAAGCATGCTCTGAAGTTTGAACCAGCCTATTGTCTGACTCATTCTTTAAACGGTTAACCCATGCTTATAATCTAATTTGGAGTGACTGGAGGATGAGTGGTTTGTCGTTTCGACCCCGACAATATGTAGTGCACTCCTATCTTGAACCAGGAGGTTTTATGTGTAATTTACACGAATAAAGTTTCATTCATTTTATGGAAGCTGGAGTCCCCCTTTTTTTCCTCGTCTGCCAAGTCTCAAGTCCATGGTCTGGATTTCCCTCCATGCATCCTCCAAGTTGGTGAGCTGGCTGGAACCTTGTTCCTATTTTTCTTTTCTTATATGTCGAAATATTTCTCTGCCTTAGACTTGGCCTGTGGATACTGGCAGGTACCAAAGTCCAAAAAAGATTGGGCAAAAACCACCTTCATTCTGCCCATGGGACTGTTTGAATTCAACGGATGCTGTTTGGACTGGCCAACGCCCCTGGAACCTTCCAGCTCCTGATGGAGCGGTGCCTAGGCAACCTCAACTTTGAAGCCGCCCTGATATATTTGGACGACATCATCATCTATGCTGCCACGTTTGAGGACCACCTGCATCGTCTGGGCCAGGTGATCGGCCGGCTGCAAAAGTACGGGTTGAAGGTGAAGCCCCAAAAATGCCACCTGTTTCACACACAAATTGAATATCTGGGGCATGTGGTCTCTGCCGAGGGCATGAGGCCATCTCCGGAGAAGGTCGCTGCGATACAGGAGTGGCCTACCCCCGAGACGGTGAAGGATGTGCGGGCCTTTTTTGGAGCTAGCTGGATATTACTGTCGCTTCGTGAAAAATTTCGCTCACCGAGCTCGAGCCCTGCAAGACCGACGTGAGCTTGCATGGGCTGGGGGCTGTGTTGTCGCAGATGCAGGACGACCGAGAGAATGTGATCGCCTATGGCAGGCGATCACTTCACTACTCTGAACGCAATCCTGACAACTACAGCTCTTTTAAGCTTGAGCTCCTGGCGGTAGTGTGGGCCATGACGGAGCGATTCGCGGAGTACCTAGCGGGGTCCGAGGTGGTGGTACGGACCGACAACAACCCCCTGGCCCACCTCAAAAATGCCAAACTGGGGGCCCTGGAGCAATGGTGGGTGGCCAGGATGGCCAAGTTCAAATACAAAATCGTTTACAAGAGAGGGGCAGAAAACGTCCACGCCGACGCCTTATCCCGGATCCGGCACTCTGTCCCAGGACGGAGCTGGGATAAAGAGCTAGAAGGAGAAGAAACACCATATTCTTTAAAACCCACCGACACCACAGTAGTGGCAAGAGAACAGTCCGGCGTGAAACCCACTGGGGGCATTCTCGAACAATCCCAGGATGAATGGATACGCCAGCAACAAGAGGATAGCAAAGTCAGTGCCCTCCGACGGTGGGTCGCCCAAGGACAGCTACCCAATAACGCCCAAAGAAAAACGCTTTCTAAGGATACTGTGCTACTGCTCCACCAATGGGAGAGACTGGTGATCAAAAAGGGACTATTGTATGGCAGAACAACCCTACGCGCTGAGTCTATTGCAACATGGCAGGTGGTGGTGCCGGGAACCCTACTAGCTGACATTGCTCGGGAAGCGCATGAGAAAGGGCTCATTTCGGGGTGCAAAAAGACTTTCCAGTGGCTACAATGAATCGCTTACCACCACCGGTTACAAACCGTAATAGAAGAAGTATGCCGTACGTGCCGCCTATGTGAGTTGACTAAGCCACCAGAGCAACGAGCCCCCATGCAAAGAATTGTAACCACCGCGTCCCTCAAACTGCTAATGGTGGATTACTTAACCATCGATCCAGCCCATCAGGGATATGAGCACTGCTTAGTTATGGTGGACCATTTTACCAAGTTTGCTGTGGTGACCCCCACCAGAGATCAAACAGCAGAATCGGCCGCTTATGCTATCTGCAAAAACTTTATCCAGGTGTATGGCTGCCCGCAAAGCATTCACTCAGATCAAGGGGCCTGCTTCCTGGGGAAGGTCATGGAGAACTACACCGCCTGTATGGCATTGACAAATCCCGGGCCACACAATATCACCCGCAGGGGAATGGGGCCTGCGAACGGTTCAACCGGACTCTTATTCAAATGTTACGGACCCTGGAAGATGATTGGAAAACTCGTTGGCCCGAATACGTCCCCGAACTGGTCTGGGTATATAACAACCGGGTACATCGAGTCACCGGTTACACCCCGTACACGCTACTTTTCAGTCGAGAAGGTAAAGGAATCAACGGGGTAGAGCTTGACCCCTGGGAAGAGCGGCCATGGGCGTGGGTTCCCTCCTAGGTCCAGGACCACCGGTATCATCTGCAGACCCTACACAGACTAGTGCAGACCAAGCTCCGAGACCTAGAACACCCTGAAAAGGCCACATCACAGCCCCTTGAATTCCAAAAGGGAGATCTTGTGCTCGTACGAGATCAGCGGCCCCAAAGCAAATTGAGCCACTGATGGGAAGAAAGCCCCTACCGAATACTACGACGAGTAAGTCCGGACGGGCCAGTATATGAGATACAATCGGAGAAAGGAGGGGACCAACCCATCCGGACAGTGCACCGCAATATGTTACGACCCTGTATATCCGCTGACCCGGAGCAGGCCGAGACTCCTCCGCAGGTCCCAGGCCCTCCCACAGCCATCTGGGATGATGAAGATGAAGAGGACCCTCCTGTAAGACCAGCGGACACTTCCAGGGTCTGTGCCCCGGCGGCTCGAGTTACCCAACCATCTGCCACCACCCCAGAGGACTCCATCCCAACCATTGAACCGCGACGCTCCGAGCGGTCTACAGCAGGCAAAACCCCCGAACGATATGAACAAGATCAGTTTGTGTGGCAGAAACGACTTCAGCACCGACACGTTAGCACAAAATCCCCCAAACCCTCGCCAGAGGATTGGCGAGCACACAGGATGGGGGAATGTAGGGGAGAGAGGCCCCGCTGTGGGGCTGGGCCAGAACCAATGGGGCTGTCACTTAAGTTCCTAGGGGAAATGTTCCCGGGGAAGAAACTGCAAGATGACCCAGAGACTGTTCTGGAAGGTATGGGGGCGGGGCGACTATAAAAGGAGGGCAGGAAACCAGCAGGGGGCACTTGATGCAGAGGCAGACGAGAGGCAAGGAGGAGAAACCTGACGGGGATTGCAGAGCACATGTGGGGAAGTGAAGGAACTCACGTGGCTCAAGGAGAGGATGATCCTAGCAGAGCAAAGAGGCAGGTGAACTCTGCCACCCGCAGCCTTCTCTGTCCCACTCCAGCCCGCGGTTGCGGCCTGTACGTCTCCAGCCGTGACCACCACTGCCCCACTCGAGCCGGCGGTTGCGGCCTGTACGCTTCCAGCCGCGACCGCCATTGCCCCATGTCAGCCTGTGTTTGCGGCCTGTATGTCTCCAGCCGCGACTGCCACTGCCTCACTCCAGCCCGCGACTGCGGCCTGTGCCCTATCCCCCACAGCTGCCACCGCCCCGTTCCGGTCTGCGGCCACGGCCTGTGCGCTGCCATCTGAGTCTGCTACTGTCCTGCTCCAGCCCGCGGCTGTGGCCTTCACGGCAGAGACCGCAGTTGCCACCATCTCGCCTCTGGGAGGGGCGGTCTCCACGCCAGGGAATTGCTACAGGGCCAGTTGCGCCCTATCTGCACCTGGGTGTAGGAACGCCAGAAGCCTACAACAGCTCCTCGTCGGCTGGGCCTAGAGGCTGAGATGCCGAACGGACACCTTCCGGACCACAGCTCTGCGGGACGTCAGAGAAGGATAAGTGACACTCTGTTAACCGTTAATTACAGTTCCAGGACAGTTAGACGGCCCTATTGCGGCCCTTTAGTCTTTGGCACCGGCCTAATAGCCGTTTGCCCAGTTAATTGTGTATTGTTGTATATCTTCCCTGCGAGGAGAATTACTGTCAGCTTACTAGTTACTCCTATAACCCCCATATAAAAAGTTCAGTTAAAGCTTGCTCTGTCTCCGACTCGTCACTGCATCCCGCGTACCTGCAAATACCACGCCACCACCACTGATTTGCAGCTTTCTGAGTATGTACAGCTATATAGGGCTCAGCATTCTGAGCACTGATACATTTACTGCAGAGAATGTGCAGATTTTATCACAACTGCTTCACCCACTAAACTAAGTGACACATCCCTGTAATCAGAGTCTCTGCCCCTACATCAATCTGCTCTCAGATGAAGTAGCAGAAACCTGCTGATGGATTCCCTTTAAGTAATGCACCTTATACGGCAAGCTGAACTTGGTTTTGTGTGGCGTGGAAATAAAATTGCAAGTTACAGTTCAGCAGTTCGTTAACAGATGGTGTCGCTGGCTAATAAAGACTTAGATTAAAATTGCTTTGACCACCAGATGATCTAGAACTATACTCTTGGGAAACTGATTTTTGGGCAAAGCGTAATTTTGCATGATTGCAGTCTTAGGTAGTTGGAAATAACTTTTATGAGAGGTAGTGGCCTAGCGGTCACAGGGACCCATGGAGGCATTGGACAGTTCCATATAAAGTGGCTGGTTTAACCTGGTGATAAATGGCTGAGTGGGGAAAACTGTGGTAGCATTCATCCTGACATTGTTGAATGGGTGAAAGATGGCACTGAGTTGGGTGCAAACAGACTTTCAGTGATATTATGGAGCATCGCATGGTGCCTGGCCCCGATAATGGGCATATTCCTTAAATTGCAATTGACTCTGAGCTGGTAGAAAGTGACTAGCTGCTGTGATTTCACACAAAAATTGCATTCCTGTTTTTCATTCCTTACTTAGCACACAGACAGAAGCAGTGGCATCATGGAAAAAATTATATAGGAGTACAGACCTGTGTAGATGTGAATCCAACTCTGGGGGCTAAAGCAAACGAACTGTTACAAATCTCAGTAAAGTCTTTCTGTGCCTCTTTGTTCTAGTTTTCTCACTCTGTGGAGAATGGAAGAGAGAAGAGCAGAGTATAATAGGAAGTGTAACCTGATACCTCACTGTGCTTTCATTTTGCCTTGCCTTGAACAAGACTGAAAATACAATTCAACTCAGTGGATGGTGAGATTAGGAGGTGGAGGAGAGAGGAGAGTGACTCATTACAAAACATAGGTAAGGAACTTTTTCAAACAAATGGTGCCCTATAGGTGGGATAACCACCAATCCAAAATGGTTCACCCTATGAAAAGTCATAAAACTCTGACTGTAATACCCCTTTAAAATATTTACTTGCATCTATGTGTTCTTTTAAACTCCGGAAGCCTTTGTAGGTCTCTTACTTATTTGTATCTTAGCAGAAAAATAAAAAAAAATCGTTTCTAGGGTTGTGACTCTAAGAAAATAGTGAAGCTCCCGAATCAATACATGTAGTGCTACCCTTCGTAAGATTATCGATCCACCCATTCATATACAATGCCAGCATTGTGTCTTTCATTTTTTTTCTCTTTAAACTCGCAAATCTTCCTTGGTCTTGTTTGACTCAGAAAGAGATCACATTTTACATTAAAGAAATCCTTTGCAGTGCAGTTCTTACTCCCTTATTCCCAGCTCAGTCATCAATTCTGGAGGACAGAGACTGCTCTCATTGCAAAATTTAGAAAATCCCTTTGCTTTATGCTGCATTGACCTTTTATGGAACCTGCTGAACAATACAGTTTACGACACTATTTTTGCATCTTTTCCTCTTCTTCGCTCATTTTCCCCGGATCATTTACTGGGCATATAAATGCCTCAACTAGACACCATGGAAATGTAAGATATAAGCATGTAATATACTAGTGTGCCATTATATACACTGGATATGCCATAAATCTCCAATACTACTACATCTCAAGAATGGACCCCATCTCACATCCTTGAGGGACGAGAAATGGCCTTCTCCATTTATTCAAATTCTGACCGTTAGACCTCCAAAAATCAAACATTAATGTCCAGTTCATTGACCACTTTCAGTGGTCATTTATATCCATCTCAAGAATGGGTCCATCACATATCACTGGGGAAGAAAAGTGACCTATCTCTATTTATTGGACTTCTGACTGTGGGACCTGCAACAATCAAACATTCATGTCCCAGTTCAGTGATAACTTTAGATGTTCTGACAGGTCAGAATCAAGATTAGCAGAGTAAACATGTTAATGGGATTAACAGCCTCACCCATATGACAGAGCTATTCTGAAATGAATGGCCCTTTCGGATCCTTGACTATGATATTGACTTGACAAGGGCTTTTTGCCAATTCAGATGCTCATAAACTGCTGTTTTGGGGCAACAGACTCATCAGTGAAAATCAAGGCTAGTTAAATTAATGCATTTCCTTTGGGACATTGGAGGGATTGGTCCTCTTGAGTATAGAGACTTATTGGGAAAATTGTGGAAATTACATCTCTTTGGCTGGATAGTAACCCTGGTAGCTACTCTGTAAATTAATGTCTGACTTGGTCAAGCTCAATGTCAATCTAAGCTAAGGTCAGAAGGTAAAGTAAGAGGTGGGTCTATATAAAAATCCTTGGGTCCCATAAAAAAGGTTTGCACTGGGGCCCTCAATGGGTTTTCAGCTGCTTTGACAACAACCCATCAAGTTCTCAATCTCATTTGAGGGCCCAATTGGGATGGCAAAAGAACGTCCTTTTGTCCAACCACACTATTCACCCCGGCATCCTGTGAATTTAACTGCTGTGATCAGAGCCAGCAGTTACTGGCAAGTTTCGGCTGACAGAACCTGAACATCTCCCCCCATACAAATGTGGTAAAAATCAGGAGAAATGGACAAATGCCTCACATTGAATGAGACTATTTGGCACCATCACCCCTTTCAAATAATGGGCCCCATAGTGGTTATGTGGTGTGTTGCCGTTGGCTGTAGACCTGTGAGGTTATCCTATAAACAACATATATCACCAATATACAGGGTAGTTGATAAATATACAATTGATAGAGGTCCATTAGATTTAACCCCTGGTAATCAGGAGAACTGGGGTCCTAAGTCCCATGTGAGAACAGAGCGGTGTTGAGCATGTCTGACCACCCTCTCTACATTAGTATTGGTCATACTTACTTACACAAGGGGACTTTTGGTCCAATGTTCTCGGATGGGTGATGGTCTCAGCAACGGGATCTCCAGCAATCGCAATGTTCTTTCATAATAGCTGAAGAGCCAAAGATTCTTATAAAATAGCATATGTAATATTGTTTTTCTGATCTCCTTTGACACATAAAGCACAAATAAATATCAGAGCTGTCGACTGCATGCGCTATGGCACTAGTAAATATAAATCTAGAATATTCCAGGATTGCAGCAGAATAATAATGCTCGATTAAGGGAAAAAAAGGCCATTGTTAATACATTATACATGACAATAAATATTTATTTGGGAATTTAACAGCAGGCTTGTATTCTGAGAAGCCTCCTGTTAGGCAGGTAAAGAAGCTTATTTTTATTTATTTTACTCATTTAGGTAGAGCCATTAATTCCGCAGCACTTTACACACATTATCATCGCTGTCCCCATTGGGGCTCACAATCTAGATTCCCTATCAGTATGTCTTTGGAGTGTGGGAGGAAACCAGAAAACCCGGAGGAAACCCACCCCACGCAAACAAGGGGAAAACAGACATTCAGATGTTGTCTTTGGTGAGATTTGAACCCAGGTCCCCAGCGCTGCAAGGCTGCAATGCTAAACACTGAGCCACCATGCTGCCCTATACATAGTTTTTGATACTAAATGTGGGAGCTGAATAATGTAGGGGAAGAGACCCTGATTGCAGTGAAGTGTTACTTACTGTGCTGCTTAATGTGTATTTTATTAAATCATGGTTTTCTCAGTTGGAGATTATCATTAGAGGACTAGTAAACCTGCTGCCAGGTAGTCCTCCATATTCTGCTTATGCATAGTGTATACACAAAATTGCCAATCAGTGGTGTGGGCAGAGTCATACAGAGCTCAGCATTCAGAAAACTGTTACGTCTGCAGCAGATAACTGTGATTTTATCAAAACTGCAACAAGCAGCCCAGTAAGTGGCACATAGCTAGAATCAGGGTCTCTGCCCCTACATCATGCTGCTCTCAGATGGGGCAGCAAAAAAACTGGTGATAGATATCCTTTAAATATCCAACAAATAAAAGTATGATATAAATTTAGACTTGAGAGGGTATGCATGTAATGGTTAGCATAAAGATGTCGCAAAAGTTGCTCCTGCCAATGCAGCCCTTGAATGGGATTGTAAAAAGTATATTTGTAACACTGAAAGTTTTGTAGGCATTTTTGAATATCAAAATATACAAAACTCTGATAAATATTAATGGGGTTCTTTGTGGATAGACAAGTGTGCATTGCTTTGCCTAATTTCCAAAGGTTGTATTGTCAGACCCCAAAATTATTTTTTTTACAGCTTCTAACAGGTTTTCTTCAGGATTGCCCTGTATTTAGCGCCATCCATCTTCCCATCGTCTCTGACCAGCTTCCCTGCCTCTGTTGTAGAAAATCCTCCCCACATCATGATGCTGCCACCACCATGTTTGATGGTGGGGATGATGTTTTTCAGGTTGATGTGCAGTGTTAGTTTTCTGCCACACATTTCGCATTTATCTGAAAAAGTTCTGCTTTGGTCTCACCTGACCAGAGCACTATCTTCCATATGTCAGCTTTGTCCCTTACATGGCTATTTGGAAACTGCAAATGGGACATAAACAGTTTCTTAAATTTAAAAGGGTGTAAAACATAGTCACGTAGCTGGAGATCTCTCCTCTCTCCCTTTAGGCTAAGTGCACACGTTCAGGAATGTTTGCAGAATATTCCTGAGCAAAACCGGACTTTTTTTGCGGCAAAAACGCTTTTTTGGTGCGGTTTTTGCGCGAATTTGACACGTTTTTACCGCGATTTTTCCCTGAACTTCTAGGTCAATAATATAGCGGGAAAAACACTAGAATTCCGCGAAATTAATGAACATGTTGCTAGATTTTCCGCGATGCGTTTTTTTCGCGGAAAAAAACGCACCATGTGCACGAAAATTGCGGAATTCATTCTAAATGATAGGATGCTTAATTCATGCGTTTTTGATGCGTTTTTTCCCGCGAAAAAAGCGCAAAAAACGCAAATATTCCTGAACGTGTGCACTTAGCCTCAATGTCAGAGATGAAAGAGTAGCATTTTTAGTTTCAGGCCCTAAACAGAACATTTGTACAATACCTGTCCTCTCCCACCTGTACACCTTAATTGGCTACATTCACAATATATTCGACCCTAGGGTGGAGAATGTAGACCTAAATGCAAAGTAGGTATTTAGAGCCTAAGGTTCCCCACCTAGTGACCCTCCTACCGTTGTGTAACCGCTATGTCTGTGCCTCTTGGGCCATTTTTTTCTCCATGGCCATTCTCAGTGCATCCATAAATAAATATACAGCATATGTACAAATTATTAAAATGATTATTACTACTAATAATTATGCCAACTCTTTAGATTATTATTATATTTTTTTTATTATTGCTCTTTCCATACATTGGCACGTCCTTTATTTAATCATTTTTTCCGCATTCACACGTTTCTCCGCACTGCCCAGATACAAACACTTCCTCGGTCTGCAATCAGCAGATTACAAATGTCAAATCATTGATTTGCTGTTGAATCAATCAGCGCTTCTTCTTCAATTTCACAACTTCGGGATTTTATATACATTTTGAGAGCCACAAGGTAGGAATATAAAAAAAAAGTAATTCACTTTCACATCTGATGAAGTGGAAATACCTGAGTGATAACAGAATGTCCTGTGGAACTCAAGGAAGTATGAGACTGTTCTAACGAATATCTGGGCATCTTCACTTTACATTTTAATGTTTAAATCTCCATAAAATGATGATTAACTTTTCAAAACTTTTTTTACTTAACTTAATGTTGAATTGCTCGTTTTATGCTCCTATCTCAGGCAAACATTTCTGCCGTTTCCATCAATATATAGAAAAAAATCCTAAATTTAACTTTGATTGTGGACTTTCGAAAAGCTGATTGGGTCAACTTTATTTTATTACATTAAAAATCCTTCCATGAGAAACAGGTTGTACTGCTGGTTGTTTGCTAAAATCAATACCTGTCCATAGAGTTTTCTGTTTTTAGAGACAATTTTCTTTTTTTATCTACGGTACTTAAATTCATGTATTTTGGGCTAAAAATCATTTTTTGCTATCAGGTGCCAGTCAAATTTTGCCTTCAATAACTTTTATGTTGCACTGTCTATTGTTGGCTGCAGAATGAGTTAACTGAGGATTTGTCAATGAGCTCATTCTGATGGTCTAGCAGAGTTTGTAATTCTATTGTCTTTATCTCAGCTCCTCTCCGCTGATTTATGACTACAAAATACATCAAAGAATGTGCAGGGACATAAAGAGCCTGTAAAAGCCAAATGATGTAAAAATTTTAATGAAACTCAAGAGAAAAAAAAACATTTTTTGCCCCAGCTACATTCATTTCAGTATAAAAAAATGAATGGGAGCTGTGCTGGTTTTAGCTGCAAAGGGCATTCTCTTTTATGGTACTAATGGGAAAAATTGGGATATTCAGGCCCAGACTTTCCCTCAAAACATCTAAACCCACCCACTTTTTGGCAGAGGTTTACTATTCTGGTAAAATCGAGACCATTGGCAACTATATATTTAATTCTCTTATGACATAAGCAGCAATTTATATTTATATCTCTATGTTAATCATAGTATTGCATTTTAAACTGAACCTATTAGACTCACCAGGTGAGGTGGATCCTCCAAGCTCAAGGTCCGAGTGAGCACACGGGGCATGAGTGTCAGTGTAGCAGATAGGGGGGCACATGAGACATAAGCAGCCAATAGACATTGCAGGCAGGTAGGTGGAATTCAGGAGACTGCAGGTGGGCAGAGGACGTCAAGAAGCTGCAGTCAGGCAGAGTGAAGGAGACTGCAAACAGGTGGAGAACATCAGGAAACCGCAGGCAAGCAGGCGGAGGGCAGGAAACCACAGGCAGGCGGAGGACATCAGGAAAGCACAGGCAGGCGGAGGACATCAGGAAACCGCAGGCAAGAGGAGGACATAAGGAAACCACAGGCAGGCGGAGGACATCAGGAAACCAAAGGCAGGCGGTGGACGTCAGGAATCTGCAGGCAGGTGGAGTGCAGGAAACCATAGGCAAGCAGAGGATGTCATGAAGCTTCAGGCAGGCAGAGTGCTGGATACTGCAGGCAGGTGAAGGACATCAGGCAGGCGGAGGATATCAGGAAATGGCAGGCAGGTAGAGGATATCAGGAAATGGCAGACAGGTAGAGTGCAATTCCTTGCTACTAAAATCTTACAACATCTCATCACTTTAAATTAAGTGACTGTTGCACACTCCCTTCCAAGTCTATGGGATTGATGGCGACACCCACCAATCACAAGGACTGGTGGTGTTCCCAATGGTGGGACCCCCAGTGATCAGACATTTTTCACCTATCCCGTGCAAAGCTGATTGAACACCCTTTCAAAGCTATGCTATGTATTTCTCAAAAATGTATGGGTGACAGAACGTGGGAAGGAAAAACAAAAAATATTCCTATGGTTCGTAAAGTAAAAACAAAATGGACTTGGCTCTTGAGGGGTTAGTGAGCGCTGACTGTGCAAACAATTGCAAACCATTCTATTATATGCTTTTAGATATTTTTATTTGGATTTTAAATGTTATTAAATATTATTAAAATTATGCATTATATATATATTTTTTGTTTTTTACTACAAATCAAAATATATTCCACCGCCCCAATTCTGTATCATTAATTCCAATGTCTAAATGTCTGTGCGGAGACAGACATCTTACTGCAGGTTTTGCTCACAGGTCAGACCGTTGTCGCTCAAGCTGTCTAGGTAGCGGATAATTTAATTGTATTCGCTAAGAAAGGTTAATGTTTAATTATTCATGTATACGAGCGGGATGAGAGTTTTTAGTTTTCTCTCACCTTCATTTTTGCTTTTTTGCATTGTTAATATTGTCAATGTGACATCAAAAATATATGGCACCGTCAAGGTCGGCCTCTCTGCTCGCTGCCTCCTATTTTAATATGCTGATTCGGGTAGATAAAAATACACTACAGCAACTTCTATATATAGTCCTATGTGACCTATTGTGCGTCAACCTATATGGTAACGGTAGTTTTGTATTGGTCAGGGTCTAACATCATTTTATGGTTGTATTTATTCCAGGTATGTTGTGTTGAAGCACAAAGTGAGTCGCACTCAGTACCAGGGCAATGGGGTACTCGGCACCGAGCCCATGAAAGTCTATGGGATTTGTCACTGGCAGCAGGACTCGGTCCGTGGCCCTGGGCGCTCATACAATGGGGGATATTTACAGGGGATTATTAGGATAGGTAGTTCGTGACGCCACCTGTGGTATCTGGTCAATTGAACCAGCGCTGCTGTAAGGATCTTCACAGGGGATGTTATGGGGCAGCTGGGTGGTAAGTCTCCCACAGGTGAGACTGGTCCCTGGAAGTCTATGGTTGTGATGCAGGGTGTAGTAAGAATTCAGTCACACACAATGCAGCTTCTTTTCATACCTTTTACTGGTAGATGGTTCAAGCAGGTCCCGGGGAGCTGGTCGGGGTGGAGAGTGCACATTTGGGTAACCGCTGAGCAGGTTAGAGGCCTCCTTTACTTCCATATACATGTGAGTCCAACTTGCGTGAAGCGAAGTTAACTCTGAACTCTCCAGCTTTCTCTATAGCTGTAATGCCCGGCCAACATTGTGTGGAGCCTTCTAAGTGGTGAGAACTAAGTCCTTACTTTTGTCTGCGCTTGACTCAAAGTCCCCGTTCTCCCTGACTCCGGTTACGTATTGACACTTTGGGCTGCACTCTGCGACCTGTAGTCCAGATGCCTCCGGTTTTCTTGTTACTAAGCTTGAAACTCTAGCAACGCCTCGGACCCCGGTGTCCGGCAATTTAGTGCAGGTAATCCAATACCTGTAGCACTTCTCTATGTCTTCTCCACTGCGCCCTTCGCCCTGCTTCCCGCTCTTAACATAAGCACTTGTAGCTTTCGATGGCGAGGTCAGCTTTCTCTAGGACTCGCTGAGCAGCCCTCAGTATCCTCTAAGTCCCGACTGGACTGACACTGAACTGATCTGTCCGAAGACAGGAAAACAGATTCCACTACTCTCCCTCCTAGATTGACTGACTCAGTGAACAACGACTGCTACATGTCACTCCCTCCTATATCTCAGATGGGTGTGTCTGAAAGAGTGAGTGGCAGTGAATGCATATCAAGCGTTGCGATTACCTTCCTGTGCACTCTCCTGGATTTTATGTGTGCCTTACATAGCTGGGCCACACATCCCCCCTTGGTTAAACACAGCACTCCCGGGCTGTAAAAGAGAAAAAGAAAACATTTTTGTTTTGCATTAAACATCAACATTTTTAACTCTTCCCATCCGGGAGGTAAGACTTCTTGAACGTTACAATTTGTACAATGAAGAATACAAAAGTATCAAAATATCAAGACATGCTCATAAATACAGGATACTTGTGGAGGACCCGCACCAAAAACCTCCCACGTGGGTCCTGGGTGGGCTGCAGGACTTCTGACTGCAGACCTCACTCTAGGCCCACCATACCGGTTTTTCTTCAGAGGTAGATAGATAGTAGTGGTTTCGTGTAAAACCAAGATAATGCACCGTAGCGCAACTATTTACAAAGCAAGTTCTTGGGCTGGCACAGTCCACAGCCTCTCAGTCCATTGGCATGGTTAAAAGACACATAGATAGATATAAATTTAGAAATCAAGTACTCACATATATCTCAATAACTCACTTTACTTGCTTTACCCAACCGGGGTATTCTATGCAACTATGCAATCTACACATTTACTTTTTAACTTTTTCAATTTCTTTTACCTTGTACCCAGCCGGGTATTCTACTCAATATGTAAAACATCATCATACACAGCAATAAAGTGCAAATTGGCGAATCTTCTTTTATCAAACTTTATACAATTTTTAGATACGGTAAACCCCTGTCTGGGTCCTACCGGTCTTCACTTTTCTTGCTAATTTCGATAACGTCTTCCACTCCTGGGGCTGGAACGACGCGATGTTCCTTAGAACGCATTACAAACAAGTCATGGCCTGCTATCAACGTTTGAGTGGCCACAGTTCTCATTCTAGCGGTGGACCCAACGGGTACTTCTTTTCTGTAGGACGCTGATTGCGTCGCTGCAGGGGCCACAGTAACTTGCGATGCTGGTCGCGTTGCAGAATAGGATGCACAATGCTGGTGTGATGCAGAGCAGGAAGCAGGTGTGCGCAATGGCTCAGTTGGGGACGCACTAACCTGCTGCTGTCGCTGCTCCATCACAGACGGCTGGGCTTCCTCCGGCGTCCCTACCGGGGGACTGTGCTCCGCTGTGGCCTCCTGGCCTGGCTGGTATACCGGTCCGTCTCCCGCCGCTTCCTCGGTGGAGTCGGTTCAGCTCCTTCATAGCTGGTCTCCGGTTTCCCTTCAGCCGCTGGCGTTGGTGGCACAGGGACGCAGGCAACGATTTCGTTCCTGAGGGGTGAGCACGGCGTCCCACAGCAGCCGCTGTTTCCGGGTACGCCAGCGTTTCTCAATCTCCTTCATTCCTTTGCGGTGGCGGGCCACATCTTCCAGCACCGCATCCACCTTCTCCATGACATAGAGGATCAGGTACAGCTTTTTGGGGGCAGCCATAACTTTCCGCGCCTCAGGGGGGGTACACGCCCACGAATGCACGCCCACCTTCTTCACCACGCCTCAGGGCGCCAACTTGGCGGTAAAATGGCGGTATTTGGCGCCAAATGCAGCAAACAGTCTTTTTCACCAAACAGTTCAATATAGGCACACAGGACTCACAATTGCAAGTTTCGCATCCTGTTCGTGACGCCAAGGATGAGTCGCACTCAGTACCAGGGCAATGGGTACTCAGCACCGAGCCCATGAAAGTCTATGGGATTTGTCACTGGCAGCAGGACTCGGTCCGTGGCCCTGGGCGCTCATACAATGGGGGATATTTACAGGGATTATTAGGATAGGTAGTTCGTGACGCCACCTGTGGTATCTGGTCAATTGAACCAGCGCTGCTGTAAGGATCTTCACAGGGGATGTTATGGGGCAGCTGGGTGGTAAGTCTCCCACAGGTGAGACTGGTCCCTGGAAGTCTATGGTTGTGATGCAGGGTGTAGTAAGAATTCAGTCACACACAATGCAGCTTCTTTTCATACCTTTTACTGGTAGATGGTTCAAGCAGGTCCCGGGGAGCTGGTCGGGGTGGAGAGTGCACATTCGGGTAACCGCTGAGCAGGTTAGAGGCCTCCTTTACTTCCATATACATGTGAGTCCAACTTGCGTGAAGCGAAGTTAACTCTGAACTCTCCAGCTTTCTCTATAGCTGTAATGCCCGGCCAACATTGTGGTGGAGCCTTCTAAGTGGTGAGAACTAAGTCCTTACTTTTGTCTGCGCTTGACTCAAAGTCCCCATTCTCCCTGACTCCGGTTACGTATTGACACTTTGGGCTGCACTCTGCGACCTGTAGTCCAGATGCCTCCGGTTTTCTTGTTACTAAGCTTGAAACTCTAGCAACGCCTCGGACCCCGGTGTCCGGCAATTTAGTGCAGGTAATCCAATACCTGTAGCACTTCTCTATGTCTTCTCCACTGCACCCTTCGCCCTGCTTCCTGCTCTTAACATAAGCACTTGTAACTTTCGATGGCGAGGTCAGCTTTCTCTAGGACTCGCTGAGCAGCCCTCAGTATCCTCTAAGTCCCGACTGGACTGACACTGAACTGATCTGTCCGAAGACAGGAAAACAGATTCCACTACTCTCCCTCCTAGATTGACTGACTCAGTGAACAACGACTGCTACATGTCACTCCCTCCTATATCTCAGATGGGTGTGTCTGAAAGAGTGAGTGGCAGTGAATGCATATCAAGCGTTGCGATTACCTTCCTGTGCACTCTCCTGGATTTTATGTGTGCCTTACATAGCTGGGCCACACAAAAGCAATTAGGGACAGCAGATTTCAACCCATTTTTCATTCATAGGCCTAACATTTATTCAAAAAAGGGCTCAGTGTGATCTATGAATAAAAAGATATATTCACCTACCAATCCCCCGTCGTGCCACTCTACCTACTGCCCGCTATTTCTGAAAGCCTGCTTTCTTATTTTATACTTTTATTTCTACCCCTTCCTTCTTTACACAGCAGAGGTGCTTTGGAACTGTGCAGAGGCTGCTGTGATCAAAGGACTTTAGTAGCTTTCTTGTAATACCCTACTTAGAAAAATATTCTAGCTATTTTAGCACTAATTTTTAAGGATGAGCAAATCAATTTTAAAAGAATCAAATTCATTTTGAATTTCCCCAAATTTGTGAATTTTAGCAAATCTAGGATGCAGTTTGCTGGATTTATGTGGGCTGGAGAGGGGTTAAAAAGTTCTAAAAATCATAACTCTTCACCTGTCCCTGCCGCCACAATGCCATGCATGTCCTCTGCTGGCTTCCTAGACTCCTGCTTCACTGTGGTGCTGAACTCCTCTGTACTCTTTGCCTACATTTCTGCCCTAGAGCCTTGAAACACATTTTGATGTCATGACGCGTGTTTCCTGGTGTGACATGAGAGTGGGCTCATCAGACTGGACCCTGAGGCCTAGCTGGTGCTGGAATAGAAGTTAGGAGAAGACCAGCACTGGAGTGGCTGCCTGGGAAGCAAAGGAAAACAGATTAAATGGAATCTGTCGGCAGGTTTTTGCTATGTAAGCTGAGGACAGCATGAGGTAGGGTTACATCACAGATTTCAATGATGTATCACTTATCAGGCTGTGTGCTGTTGTTTACTTATAAAGAAGGTTTTATCACTAGGACATTATCATTACTGTGACTAGCTGGCCACCTGAGCACTGGTCTGACTCCGCCCGCTCCTGTGATATGCAGCTCACTGTCATTAGACTATGTATGTAGAGAGCCATGGTTTGGATGGGGTTAACTTTCTCAGCTTTGCTACATGCTAAATTTAAGAACTATGATTGTGTCACAGCTGCTGCACCCAGTAAACTAAGTGATACATCGCTGGATTCAGGGTTTCTTTGCTGACATCATGCTGATCCTGGATGAGGTAGCAAAAACCTGGTGGCAGATTCCCTTTAAGGGCTTGGAGATTATGATTTTTTTTCTTTCAATTGCTTTTTAAACCCTTCCTGTGTGTAGCACCGGTGTCCTTGCGTGCCTCCACTCCCTCTTTCCGACAAGGACAGAGACTTACTCATCACTCAGGCTGCTCATTCCCATCTGCTGCCTCCACTCCCGCTCCCCAGGGTCTGCACATGCCTGGCATATCTGGTGGCAGCTTCCTGTCTCTTAACAGGCACTTCCACCTTTTGGAAGGTGCCTGAGCAACATTTGTACAAAGTTAGTTAATACTTTCCTGCCTGCTGTTAGGTCCCCTTGTTCGCTTTGACTGATCCTGACCCTGCTTTGTCTAACCTATATCCCACTTGCATTCTTGATCTGTCTGCTAACCAGAAGTCGCACAGTTTTACAAGTTCCAGTGGCAGCCCTGACTTCTATCTAGAACCCGCCCAGTCTGAACCAGTTCCAGTGGCGGCCCTGTCTTATATTCAGAAGACACAGTCTGCACCCTTACTGGTAGTTGTTCTGTCTGCTATCCAAAAGTTGCAAAGTCTGAACCTGTACTACTAGTCATCCAGTCCTGCCTTGGACACACAATCTGAACCAGCGTCTCTGACCCTTGGGTCAGCAGCAGCTACTGTTCTTGACACTGCCCTGGAGTGGTACCTGGCAGCTACCTGCCACACAAGCCTGACCTCACCATCAGAGGCTCTAGTGAATACCAGGTAGCTGCTTAGTTACGCCCCTCCAGGGTAGGTCCGGTCCATGGCACAGCGGGTCCACAATCCTCAGGCGTTACACTGGTCCTTCCATTTATTATTTTTTGCAGTTGTGAGACCATACAGCATAGTAAACTTTTTTTTTTTACTTCATTCGGCCTAATTTAATTTCCATCAAATAAATTAGATGATAATTGAATTTCACAGCCAAATTTCAGCAAATCAGCTCTATTTGAATTTCGGCTCATCTCTATTATCATTCTATGTATCAACTCCTGTTAGTAAACAGTATATCCAAAGAGGTTTACATGTGAATTTCTCCAGGTTCTGCATCACAATTGGCACACAAAATAAAAAAGCACAGGCTACAGTGGTCAGTATTTACTGTGGTCAGATTTCTGGTTAGTTGTCTATTGCTTACAAAAAGTTTGTGTGAAACCCATTTAGTTTTTAACCAAGTTAAATAAAAAAATGAAGCAGTTAACTTAAACAGGACTTGTTAAGCAGTTCAAAATTGGTTGCTGTTTTGTTTTATTTTATTCCTGCTGCTTCCCTGAGTATGCTAGGTTTTGCATTTTTTATATCCTCCATACGGTTCCAAAGATATGGGCCTTTTTATCCTGTACTATTTTTGGGTGGCTTTACTAAGGAGGCGGTGCTCACAGGTTAATTATGCAGAGCATTCTAAAGACACGCCCAGAGGATCCTGTGAGCCACACTGCCATACAGATTAGCAATAAATAGAAAGGCCCATATCTCTAGAACCATATGCCGGAATTGAAAAAGACAAAAAAAGGAATACTCAGGGCAGCAATGGGAATAAAACAAAAGCAACAAATTGCCACTATTAATTTGTTGTCGAGTCCTTTATAATATGGTAGCACATAAAGTGCCTACAGCTCCTTATCAGCGACCTGTTGCGGTTCTGTGCTTTGTCCATGTAGGGGTTTGCTGTATGTATAATATAATACATGCTCATATTTTTTGGACTAATGTCTATATGTGACTATAGCCATGCAGTTTAGGGTTACTAGATAAGGCGTATCATATCTGTCACACCATATTATTAACATCACACAATGAACTGGGTTATCCATTGAAAGATCTGGTTCTCCTGAAATCCAGTAAATGAGATAAAATACTGAAGATTATCCATGTGGATTTTGTACTTTAAGCTGAAGATGACATCCTAGTTCCTAGGTGCAGAACACGCAATCACAGTAAGTACAATGCCCCGAACAAATCACATTTACAGTATCCAATTTTGACAATGAAATCTCCGGATAACGATTCTTAAGAAATGTTTTTGTAAAAATGTTTAAGGTTTTTTTTTTTCTTCTAATCAACTTTATTGTAAGTTTAAGTGACTTAATCAAAGAGGCACTTTAGTGATTGACGATGGGCAGAAAATACTGGCTTGTATTGATGATTTTCCATAAATTCTAGGAATGAATGACACAAAAACAAATATTTCCCTTCTTCTTAATCTGCAAGATTTTTTTGTGTTTTATTAAGAAAATTTTAGACAACATAAGAGTCGAGACAGAAATAAGAAATAATCATTTGGCTATATCTATCTTAGATATAAATAGGAAATCAAGAAGCAAAATACAGTACAGAGATATTCCTGCACAAAATATAAGGAGGAAAGATTCAACTGGCTAAAACAATTTTATTGAAAACATATAAGTTGGATATAAAAAAGGATAGGTCATATTAAACTATTAATGCAAATATTATGGACTTCAAACCTAATAGTATAGGTAAAAAGCTAATTAATCCATGAAAGGAGAAAAGATACGGGGAATAAAAGAAAAATGGAGAGACAATGAGGGATACGGTAGAGTGTGGACACCAATGGATAGGCCTTTCGAGATACAAAAGGTGCCATGCCATTATAATACCTTTTTGACATAATACCAACCTCATATAAAAAATAAAGATTGAAAACTCGGAGAGTTCCTAAAAAGGATCCTGGGTTGCAGAGTTGTACAAATTGCTCCTCCAGACGCAAGAATTTTTGTAAGAAATCTGGAATGGAGAACAGCTCATTGTAGTCTAATTCCTTGGGGTTGGGTTTAGCTGTAACGGTCTCATACCAACTGATGATAACCCCATCAATCCTTTAACGTTTCTAGCACAGTTGGATTAGGATTGCTGCAATGAATGAAAATGAATAAAAAAATACATAATAATTGGAGATAACAGAATCTATTTTAGGCAAATGTCAATTCACTTTAAATTTCACAAGAAAGTTGAATTTAACAGAACCCAAATTTTTATCAATTCCGTTTGCTCAAATCAAGAAAAATAATGGCCTGCTGGCCTTCAATTTGGCTGATTTTCTTTATTATTTAGTACTGAAATAGAGGTAAAAAATGTAATAAGTATTCTCACCTTGCCCCTCAGTTCTCCTGGCTCAGCAGCTCTTCCCCCAATCCTCCTATGACTCGCAACCTCCCTCTGGCTCCAGCATTCTCTTCCAACCTAATTCTGCAGCACCTCAGGGATGAGTGCCAAAAGCGCAGAAGAGAAAGGAAGACTAAAGGTGGAAGAGTAGATTGGAGCTGGAGGAAGGAAGTGAACCATGCAAAGATCTGCTAACAATTTTTCTCAAAAACAACCAGCAAACAGGCAAAAGATGCTTACCTGCCCTGGCCACAGAACAAATGCACTAATGCATGTAAAACTGTGACCTCTGTTCACACAGTATGCATTTTTGTTAGCACTGGCTGGCCCACCTGATCTAAGAGTATTGGCTTTATTAATAGGTTCAGCCAGATGCTCTGCATTTTCTGTGTGAACATTGCCACACACAGATTATGTTTTTTTTGCATTTTTACACCAAGCGGCCATTTCCTGATTGTAGGCTGGCTGCCTCATCAGGTATTTTTGCACCTGTGCCATCTTATTGGGTCCGCTGCACCCTGGGCAGGTAAGCATCTTTTGCCTGTTTGCTGGTTGTTTTTGTCTAACATTTTTTCTCACCATGCAGTCACCACTCCTGGCTTAACAGCTCTTCCCCTGATCCTCCGATGACTCGCATCCTCCCTCTGGCTCCAATGTTCTCTTCTTTCCTCATTCTGCATCACCTTAGGGATGAGTGCCAAAGGCTCAGAAAAGAAAGGAAGACTAAAGATGGAAGAGTACATTTGAGCTTGGAGAGGGAGCCAGCCATACAAGGAGCTGCGTCTCCAGGATAGTTGAGTACAGTAATTTTTATTTTTTAGTCCCTGTGTTTATTGTGATGTGGGGTCAGGGGAGACCTCAGAGCATAATAAATGACTTTTATCAGCAGTATAATTTGAGAGAAGTAAAGTGGGCTTCATCTCTGTGGAATTCCCCAAACTGATGTAGGTCAATCAATACTCTCTATAAAAAAAAAGTATGCAATTCAACTGTCCTCTAAGAAAGGAAGAAAGTTCAGTAGGCTTGTGTAGACCTCTAATTACTGGAAAATCAAAATCAGATAAACTGGTCCTTTGGCAGAAAAGGGGAAAGTTTATTTATCTATAATACTAAGCAATATAATACTCCTTTACAACTGGTTTATTCTGGACAAATATCCAATTTCTTTTGAAACTGAGAGTTGTTATGTTTTGGTAGCTGAGGAGAGCAGGCAAAAACGGCAGTACACCAGAGAGGTTGGAATCTACTGGATTGCAGTACCCTGACTAACCACCACAACTAAAGGCAGCCGTGGAGCGTTCCTACGATGGTCCTAGACGCCTCGTCACAGCCTGAGAGGCTAACTACACCTAAAGATAGAAACAGGAAAGCTATCTGCCCCGGGGCAGAACCCCAAAGAACATAGGAAGCCCCCAAACATGTAATGGCGGTTAGACAAGAGGAAATACAGACACAGACAGAAAATAGTATGAGCAAACGTTGGGGCCCAATCTGCCTAGACAGAAAAAGGATAGGAAGGATACTTACTGTAATCCAAAAAAACTCTAAAAAACCAAAGCTACTAATTGCAAAAACACCTGAGATCACACGACCTTTAAACCCCCTAAATTAGTTCTCTGGTGTAACAAAACTAAGCCGCAGCCACTGAAAAAACTGGAAAAGGCAAATGAACAAATAACAGTGGCTCCAGAGGAACTGAGAGGAGCCCAAGCCCCCCGGGGGGGGGGACCTGGCTAAACTTCACAGATATGAAGAGAAATATGCAAATGGTAAGCACAAAAACAAAAAACAGAAAATATCTTATCTGAGAGCAGGAGAAGAGGCAAGACTCAGCAATCTTCCAAGTGAACCAGGAAACAAAGTTGAGACAAGAACAATTGATCACCGGCAACCATGATGGGAGGGAACCTCCCTTATATAAGACCAGTCTGTGACTCCTGATTGCCAATCCTCATTGAATGGTTCAGTACTGTTTGTAACCACCAGAGGGAGATTCTGCTCAGAATTCATTTCTAAATCATTCACAACAGTACCCCCCCCCTTGAGGAGGGGTCACCGAACCCTCATTTGTGCCACCAGGTCGGTCAGGATGAGCTCTGTGATACGCACGGATCAGTCTCCTAGCATGGATGTCCGAAGCAAACACCCAAGAATTGTCCTCCTGACCATAACCTCTCCACTTAACCAAATACTGGAGTTTCCGTCTAGAAAAACGAGAATCCAATATTTTCAACCACATACTCCAGATTGCCCTCAACCAAAACAGGGTCAGGAGGCGCAGCCATAGGAACCACTGGCTCGACAAACCTCTTCAATAAGGACTTGTGGAACACGTTATGGATCTTAAATGTCCCTGGAAGAAGTAAACGAAAGGAAACAGGATTAACAATCTCCATGATCTTATAAGGTCCAATGAACCTAGGCTTAAACTTAGGAGATGCAACTCTCATAGGGATATTTCTTGAGGACAACCAGACCAAGTCCCCACTTTAAACCGAGGACCATCAGTCCTATGCCGGTTGGCAAACCACTGGGCCTTCTCCTGAGAGAGGGACAACCTCTCCACTACCTGGTCCCAAATCTGCTGCATACGCTCCACAACAGAGTCAACACCCGGACAGACAGAAGCCTCCGTCTGTCCCAAAGAAAATCGAGGGTGAAACCCAAAATTGCAGAAAAATGGAGACATCAAAGTGGCAGAGCTAGCCCTATTATTAAGAGCAAACTCAGCCAAAGGCAAAAAAGAGACCCAGTCATCTTGATCAGCAGACACAAAGCATCTCAGATAAGTCTCCAAGGTCTGGTTTGTTCTCTCAGTTTGTCCATTGGTCTGAGGAGGAAAAGCAGACGAGAAAGACAATTGAACACCAAGTTTAGAACAAAAAGTCCTCCAAAATCTGGAAACAAACTGGACTCCTCTGTCAGACACAATGTTCTCAGGAATGCCGTGTAACCGAACCACGTGCTGAAGGAACAAAGGCACCAATTCGGAGGAGGAAGGCAACTTAAGTAATGGCACAAGATGTATCATCTTGGAAAACCTATCACAAATCACCCAGATAACGGTCATTCTCTGAGAAACAGGGAGGTCGGAAATAAAATCCATAGAGATATGGGTCCATGGTCTCTTGGGCACAGGCAATGGCATCAACAAACCACTAGAGCGAGAGCAAGACTTGGAGCGAGAGCAAGTCCCACAGGACTGCACAAACTCCCTGACGTCACGAGACAAAGTAGGCCACCCTAATGGACCGACTCACCAAGTCTCTGTTACCAAAAATTCCGGGGATGACCGGCCAACGTGGAACAATGAATCTCAGACATCACACTCTTCTTCCACTTGTCTGGGACAAACAATTTCCCAATAGGGCAGCGCTCGGGTTTATCCTCCTGACACCCTTCCAGAGCCAGTCTCAAATTGGCGAGATGGCGGAAAGAACTACACCCTCTTTCAAAATAACAGCAGGATCAGATAACTCAGGAGAGTCCGCAAGGAAACTCCTCGAGAGGGCATCCGCCTTAACATTCTTAGTGCCAGGAAGAAAGGAAACCACAAAATTAAAACGTGTGAAAAACAAGGCCACCTGGCCTGTCTAGGATTAAGTCGCTTGGCTGATTCCAGATAAACCAGATTCTTTTGGTCCGTGAGGACCACCACCTGATGTTTGGCTCCCTCCAGCCAATGTCTCCACTCTTCAAAAGCCCACTTCATGGCCAATAACTCCCGATTACCCACGTCATAATTACGTTCAGTTGGAGAAAATTTTCGAGAGAAAAAATCACAAGGGTTACTTTTAGAGGTCTCAGGATCTCTTTGGGACAAAACGGCACCTGCCCCAATTTCAGAGGCATCAACATCCACCTGAAATGGCAGAGAAACATCAGGCTGCCGTAGAACAGGAGCAGAAGTGAATCTCTGCTTAAGTTCCTGAAATGCAGAGACTGCCTCAGGAGGCCAATTCACCACATCAGAACCCTTTTTGGTCAAATCAGTCAATGGTTTAACAATAACAGAGAAATTACCAATAAATTTACGATAAAATTGGCAAAACCCAAGAATCTCTGAAGAGCCTTTAATGAAGTAGGTTGGACCCAATCACAGATGGCCTGAACCTTGACCGGGTCCATTTCAATAACAGATGGAGACAAAATGAATCCCAGAAATGAGATCCTCTGTACGCCAAAAAGACACTTTGATCCCTTCACATACAGAGCATTCTCTCTCAAAATCTGAACACAGTCCGAACATGTTTCACATGAGAGTCCCAGTCATTGGAAAAAATCAAGATATCATCCAAATAAACAATCAGAAATGTATCCACAAAATCCCTGAAAATGTCATTCATGAAGGACTGGAAGACGGAAGGAGCATTAGTGAGCCCAAATGGCATCACTAGGTACTCAAAATGCCCCTCTGGGGTATTAAACCCGTCTTCCATTCATCCCCGTGCTTAATGCGAATAAGGTTATACGCCCCCCCCCCTGAGGTCAAGCTTGGTAAACCAAGTAGCACTTTTCACCCTGGAAAACAGGTCAGAAATCAAGGGTAACGGATATTGATATTTCACAGTGATATTGTTCAAGAGACGATAATCAATACACGGCCTTAATGAACCATCCTTTTTGGCCACAAAGAAAAAACCGGCACCCAAGGGTGAAGAGGATAGTCTGATATGACCCTTCTCCAATGACTCCTTGATATAAGACCGCATAGCATCATGTTCAGGTACAGACAAGTTAAAAAGGCGACCTTTAGGGAATTTAAATACCAGGCACTAATTCAATAGCGCAGTCATAGCTCCTATGGGGGGGCAAGGATACAGATTTACTTTCGCTAAACACATCAGAAAAATCAGTCAAAAAGTCAGGAACATCCTGAGCCTGGGGAGAGGCAGAAAAAACAGGAGTGTTGGCATTAACACATTGGCAGCCCCAACTGGTTACAGACACAGATTCCAATCCAAAACAGGATTATGAAACTGTAACCAAGGGAAAACCAGTACAATAATGTCATGCAGATTATACAGCACCAAAAATTTGCAAATCTCCTGATGATCAGGTTCAACCCTCATTATCACCTGAGTAGAGAACTGGGGTTTATTCTCAGCCAAAGGGGTAGAATCAATCCCCAGTAGGGGAATAGACTTCTGTAGGGTATCAAGGGAAACCCACAACGTTTAGCAAAAA
>JARQOD010000001.1:451193411-451386723 GCA_033576555.1 Oophaga sylvatica
GGTGACAACAGAGCCTGGTTTAACATAAAGAACTGGGGAAAAGAAGTTCCAGAGTTCCAACTTCTCCCAGGATTTGGCAGTAAGGAAGGTACAAGCGTGCCCGGGAAAAATGTGTTGGGACCTTGTAAAAGTGGGTACAGACCAACGGGGAGGAGAACTGCACAGTATGACATGGTGGCCCTTAAAATACCCAGGGGTGAGGGGAAAAGGCCCCCTGTTCCTGGGGCATACAAATTTTCGGAAAGGGAAGAGACCCAACTGGGGAAGGATATTTTTTGGGAATTCTTACAACCCCCGTCGTCATTGAAAGGGATCCCTGAAGTGCCCTTTTCAGCCGGAAAGGGGCCTTTCTGGCTACAAAAATTTTTTTCCCCCTTGCGAAGTGGTGAGGGAAAAGTGTCCCGTTTCTGTAGGGCTGCGAGGGGCTAAACCCCCAAAGGCAGGGGCCCCCACACAAACTTTGTGACCTCGGCCCTTTAAAGTGTTAATTATCAAATAAAAATTTTTTTATTTTTTTAAAGTCCCTTTAAATTCTGGTCTGTCGGAGGGGTTACATCAAAGTTATAGAATTTTACAAAAAAATTTAAATGACAGACGGTACAGAGGTGGGGGGCCCTCCCCTTGTGGCTTAATTCTCGTTTAAGGGAAGAGACAGAAGTCGTGGGTGCAGCTTTGGGGGTGGTGAGGGGGCAGGGGGGGGGGTGAGATGGAAAGTTCTGCGGCTGTGGTTTTTCTAAAGGGGAATGGGTTTTTGGGTTTTCGTTAAGGACCGGGGGGGGGATAATGGCATGTTGGGGCTAAATTTTTAGAGGATGTGGGTTTTTTGGGGAAAAATTTTTGGGGGGGGTTGTGTAGAACAATAAATGGGGGGGAAGATAGGGGATCAAAATTACGTGGGGGAAATTTGGGGGATTAGTCAGAGAATAGGGGGGGAAAAGGGTTTTGTAGATTGCTTTGTAGCTCATGTTGTTTTGAAGGGATTCGTTGGGGAATTTGGCCAGTGGGGGATTTCGGGGGGAGAAAAAAGGGGTGGGGGAGAGGGGAAAATTGTCGGGCAGCGGGTTTTGGGAAGACGGAGTGGGGAAGGGGGGGGGGAGGCCCAAGAGGGTTTTTTGCAGTAAAGGGGGGTGATTTGGATGACAAAATTTTGTGATTGAGGGCTGGGGGAAGGAAATTCTAAAATTTTTTTTTGGTTGGGGAGACGGGAGGTGGAAAATTTTGGGAAGTTGGTTTGAAGGAGGGGGTCGAGAGTTATCCGGGGCACGGATTTAGGTACGGGAGGAGCGTGACCCCTTTAAACATAAATGATTGGGTAGGGAAGTCCGTGAGATGGGGAAAGAGATGATTTGGTTTTTTTGTACATTGAGTTTTAGGGAAACAAGGGGGAAGGGGATATGACGAAACCTCCAGGATTTTGGACAGCAGAGGGTGACATTGGGCCCGGAGGTGATTGAGTGTCGTCCCCTACAGGTGGGACTGGAAGCCAAGGGACTTTATGATTTTTCCTAGGGCCAAGTTGAGGAAAAAAGTAGGGCCCCAAAAAAAGGCCTTGAGGGGCCCCAAAAGAGAGGCGGGAAAAAAGGGGGAATGTAGGAGAGGGACGTAAATGTGCGGGGGAAAGGGGAGGCCAGGAAGGGAAAAAATCTTTTATGCCAAGAAAAGAAAGAATCTTTTGCAGTGGGCGTGGTGCTGTCAAGGGAGGGAAGGTAGGGGGAAAGGGGGGGAGAATTGATAGTTTGGCTGTGAGAAATCTTAGAATTTTTTGGTCGGGGAGTTTTAGTGGGTGGGGGGGGAAATCATTGGGGGTTGTCAAAGAATTGTGGAGGGGGGGGAAAGTTTAGCAGGAATGCTACCAAGGGGTTGGAACAAAGGGGGACTGATTTGGGGGATGGGGGATAGCTTGGGTCAAATTTGTTTTTTTTGGGGGTTTGGGGTGAGGTGGCATGTTTTAAGGCGAGGGGAATACAAATTCGATATTTTTAAGAGGGGTTAGGGGGGAATGAGGGGTTTAAGTTGGCGAGCAGGGGGAAGGGGGGGGTTAAGTGCCAGGTGGTGGGTGGGGTTTGGGAAAGGAGAATAAGTCCCTTCGTGTTGGAGGGGGGGTTATTTTTGGGAAGGGGAGGGTTGGGATATGGAGTGGGTTGGGGGGTTTTTGGAAAAAGTAATGTTTTCCTTTTTGGTATCTTTTTTTGGAAATAAAAAGGGGGGGGGTGGGAGTGGGGGGCGAGGGCTAGTTAAAAAACTGAAAGTTTTTTGGGGGTTTTAGGATAAAAAAGTTTTAAGGTTTGGAAAAAATCTGTTTTGCAAGGTGGGGCTATTTTGAAGGAAATTTTTAGCTTGTTTTAAAGCTAAAAACTTGGCAGGGTGTTTTCTTCCAAATCGCCTGCACTTGGATTAAAAAAAAAAAAAATAAAAAAAATAAGCAAAGTTAGAAGGCAGTGTTTTTTCTTACCTTTGACGTTTTGGACTATTTTGGTATATTTCTGAGAAACTTTAAAGATGTCCACTTCAAATGTGTCCCTCCGACCAAGGTTTTTAAAGGCCCCCCCTCTCAAGGGGTTTAAATTGCTTGGTAATGACAGATCATTTTCCCCAAATTGCCTCGGACTCTGACTCAACCTGAGAATAGAAACTCCTGCACCCAAAATGACCCAAGACAAAAAATTAAAAAAAAGGGTTTTTAAATTTGGGGGAAAAATTTTTTAAAATTTATGGAAAAAGGGGAAAAATTGGATGAGGACGTAACAAAAATGAAAACGTTTGGTAATAGTGCCTTTATCAAGTTTTGTCTGTTTTCTGCAAAACATAAAAAAAAAATATAAAAAAACAAATTTCAGAAGAAACCAATAAAAAAAAAAATTTTAAAAATAAAGCAAAATTGGGGGGAACCAAATTAATAAAGATATTTTTTAGTACAGGAAAAAAAGAAAAAAACAAGCTTTTCATAGATATTAAACCCCTTTATGAAATCCAGTAAAAAAAAAAAAATTTATGTGTACATTTTTTTTAATATAAAAAAAAGAAGTGAGCCAGGGAAAACCCCCACACAAGGGACATATTAGTTTTTTTTGATTTTAAAAAAAGGGGGGATATATAAAATTTGGGGGAGCTAGGAGACCAAAAAAGGCCACAGAAACAAATTATTTTACTTTTAAAAAAAAAAACATGGAATACTTTTAAAAAAAAAAAATTTTGTAAAAAAAATTATATAAAAAATTATAAAAAAGAAAGATGGGTTCATTATTTTGCTGTAAAAACCGGGTCACAGGAGGGGGGGAATTAAAATCTTAAAATGAAAAAACCCCGTGTGGTTTTAAAGGAAAAAGAAAAAAAAAAAGGGGAAATTTGGAAAAAGGGGAGCAAGGATTAAAAAAAAATAGACCATTACCTTAGGGAAAATACAAAATTCAAGGCAGTAAAATCGCAGGCAAAAAAAAGTGCAGAGGAACCCCCGGGGTCAGGGGATAGTCCCCGTGTGGGGGGAAACCCAAGTTTTGGGGGTTTTTTTTATATGGGAGTAATTTAAAAAAAAAAAATTCCGGGTTCAAAGGTAAGTATGATAGACAGAGCTGCGCAGCGCCCCCCGAGAATGCCGAAAGAGCCGAGGAACTAAAGGGAAAAGGGGGGAAGAGGGGAAAAGGGGGGAAAGGGTGCAAGGGGCCCCCGCGCGCCCCGTGGGGTGGGTAAAACTGAAAACGTAAGAAAAAGTGCGCATCCCCAGAAGGATGTAGAAAGGATTTCATTTGGGCCCGTAGTCCCTATGGAAAGAGGGTAAAAGGGGGAAAAAAAATATTTAAAATCAGGGAAAAATACGTGATAAAAGATAAAAAGAAAACTGCTTTAATATAGCTAACCAAAAATATAGGTAAAAAAAAAAAAGATGGGGGAAAAAAAATAGAAAAAATGTAATTGAAAAAAAACAGCAAAAAAAATTGAAAAAAACCCCCAAAAATTAAATTTTTTAAAAAATTTAACATATATATGTGAAAAAACCCTTTTAAAAAATTTTTCGTAAATAAAAAGGGGCCTAACAAAAATGGAAAACAGGGGGGTTAACAAAAAGACTAAGCTTTTTTTATGTAAAAACCGGGGGGAAAACCCTGGAAAAACCCAGGGAGAAAAATATACTAATAAAAGTCAAAAATAGTATAGTCCTTTTTGGGCCCCCAAAAGGGGGGCCAGGTCTGAAGGGTGGAACCCAAAAATTTTTTCACGTTCCTTAAACGTTTCACCCTACCCCCCCCTCGTCTGGAGGGGGAAAATGATCAATGATCTGAAATTGAGTGGAAATATTATGTTTGGGTTAAAAAAAATGCGCGGATGGGGAGACGGGTTTGCGCCCCCCCCTAATTGTGATTATGTTGAAAAATTTTCAAAAAAGTACTGTTGGGGGGTTTTTCGCCGGACAAAACCTACCCAAAAAGGGGCCCCTTAATGTTTTTAAACAAAAAAGGACGGTTACAAGTAAAAAACTCATTAAGGGGAAAAACTACGCCCCGGCCCCGGGGTGGGGAAAACAAATCTCCTTTAAAAAACGAGAACATTTTTGAACCCCAAAAAAGGGGGGGAAAGTCCCCCTTAAAGTGGTGTAAAAATTTGACCCTTTGAATTGATCTTTCTTCAGAAAACCCCATGTCGGTTTAAAACCCAAAAAAATTTTTTTTAAATTGTTAAGCTCCTTTTGTTGAAAACCCCTAAAAAAATTTACTAAAATTTAGGGGGTTGGATAGGGTCCCGAAGGTTTCCCCCAAAGTCAAAAAAGGGGATTTTTTAATCCGAAAATTATATGGGTGATAAGTCCCCCAAACGGTATCCTGGTGCTTGAGGGGTTTGTCCCGTCATCGCGTGAACCGGGGGGCAGTGAAGAAATAGGAGGATAAAAACCCTTTGGTGAATTTGGCTTTAACTCCTTTATGTTGCGCTACAAAGAGCGGGTTTGGATACGTTTCCCTTTTTTTGGCAATGTTGAGATACAGGGGGCGGGGAAAAATTTTTGTGCGGGGGTGGCAACTGGAATAAAAAATAGATTTTTTTTTGTGGGTTTGATTAAATATCGGGCTCAATACCACCTTTTTCTTTAATGGAATTTGGGTATCCCGAAATTGGTTTTAGGGTAATTAAAGGTTAAAATTTTCAAACCAGACCCAAAGAGTTTAAAAATTTTTTTTTAGAAAAATGAGTAAAAATTTTTTCTCCCCTGTCCAACAAGGAAACTGGTCAATATAACGTTCCCCAATTTGTGCATGGGGTGTGAACGAGTAGTGGAATCATAAGAATTTTCAAATCATCCATGAATTTTATTTGCAAAGGGGTGGGCCCTTTTAAAATTTTTTGGAAAACCCCTTGCGGTCCCCCCATTTGAATAAAAAAATGGTCAAAATAAGAAGAAGGGTTTTTTGGGCAAAAATTAAATTAAGTAATTCATTACAAATTTGGGTTTGATCAGTGGTAAGCGCGTGTGCCCCAGGGAAATTTGTTGGGGACCCTTTCCCCCAAAAATGATTTTCAAAAATGCTGGTTTTTAGGGGGTATTTTTCATCCATAGTAACCAACAGGAGTTGGTGGTAACTGGCCCCGATCCCTTTAGGTATGAAGAAAAAAAAGGGGGGGTCCTTTAAGAAGGACCCAATTTTTGGGGGCAAGGGGACAAATTTTTTTTATTTAATTTTGGGGAAAGATGGAAAAGGGCACGAATGGGGCCCGGGGGTTAGAAAATTTTGGATTTAAAAAATTAAAAAACGGGAAAAACCCCCTGTGGGTTCCCAGGGGAAAAAAGTTTTTACAATATGCCTTTTTGGTTTTTCCCCAAAATTTTTAAACCCTATACGGGGGGATTTTTAGCATAGGTAAAAAGTTTGGTTTAAAAAAAAAAAAAAAAAAAAAAAAAAAAATTTTTCCCTTTTTTTTTTTTAAAAAAATTTTAAAAAAGGGGGGGCCCTTTAAAGAAACCCCAAAACCCCCCCCCCCCCCCCCCCCCCCCCCCCCCTTTTTTTTTTTTTAAATTTTTTTTTTTTTTTTTTTTTTTTTAAAAATTTTTTTTTAAAGAAAATTTTTTTTTTTCAAAAAACCCAAAACCTTTTGTTTTGTTCCTTCAGCCGACGATTTCCCCCAAAGGGGGTTTTTTTGTCCCGCCCCCCAAAAAGCTGGACAGCGTTTTTGGGGCCCCCCAAGGTTTTTTTTTTTAGGGGCAAGCCAGAAACGGGTCTTAAAGGGGGGAAAAGGGGGCCCGGGGGGGGGGGAGGCCCCTTTGGGGGGGGGGACAGCCACAGGGTCAGCACAAGTGAGTCGGTCACAGGTATGGGGCCTCAAACTTTGGGTTTAAAAAAATTTAAACCCCAAAAGTCTTTTCCCCCGGGCCCGGGGTTTTTTTTGTTTAAAAAAGGTTGCCCTTTGCCCTTTTCCCCATTTTAAAAATTTTCTATTAGCCCCCAATTATCTTTTTTTTTCCGGATCTGAGTTTTAAAGCACATTTTTAAACTTTCCCCTAGGGATTTATTAGTTTAAATTTCCCTTTGGGTTCTAAATTTTTTTAAAAACCCGGTTTTTTAAAAACCCAAAATTCCCCTTTTTTAAAACCCCCCCTTGTTCCCCCCTTTTTGGGGTTTTTTTTGTTTTTGGCCCCAAAAAAAATATAAAAATAGTTCTTGGTTTTTTTCAAAAAAGGGGTTTTGAGAACCCCAAAAAAATTTTTTAAATATTTAAAAACATGTTCTTTAGCAAAATTTAAAATTTTAAAAAAAAACCCCCTTTTAATTAAAAAAAGCGGAAAAAGGGGGGGGTTTTTTGGGGTTCTTGTTTTTTCAAAATTTTTAGAGGAAATTGGCCCCCGCAAAACAGTTTCCCGGGTTTCCTTTTTTTTTAGCTAATAATCCCCCCCCTTTTTCCCCCGGGGGAAAAAAAAAAATTTTTTTAATTTTCAAAAATTTTGGGGACTTTGATGAAAAATGGGTGATTTTCCCCCTGAAAATTTACACCCGTGGGTTTTTTGGGGTTTTACACGTTGCCAAAGTTTAAAAAGAATCTTCTCGGCCCCCTGGCGGGGAAAAATTGTCGCCCCGACCAATTTTCCTCTTATCACCCCTTTGGGTTTTATTTGAAAAAAATTTTTTTTCCCCTTTTTTTTCCCCCCAAAATTTGGTCCTTCCCCTTTTAAAAAAAACACGCATTTTCTTCATACTCCCCCAAAGGGGGTGGGGGCCGTTACCCAAACCCCCTTTTTGGTTTGGGTTTCTATGGTGTTAAAAAGTTCCCCCCAAAAGCATTCGGGGGTTTTTTTTGGGTTGAGCGGCAAAAAAATTTTTTTCCGGGGCAACTGCCCCTTTTCCCCCGATCAAATCCCCAATTTTTTTTAAAGACTTTCTTAAAAATTTTTTTTGGGGCCCAAAAAATTTTTTTTTATTTTGGGGGCCAGTTTTATATTTTAAAAAAAGGGGGGGACCCGATGGGGGGTTTAAAATGGCCCACCTTTTGGGGGAAAAAATTTCATGGGGGGACTTTTAAATTTTTATGTTATCCAAAAAAAATTGTTAAATTCATTTCATCTATTTGGGAAAAGGGGTTTTTTTGCGCGTTTTCCCCTTTTTTTGGGCAGGGGGAGTAGGCAATTTTTCCGTTTCTTTCCCTTTTATCTTAACTCATGTGGTTTTTGGGTTTGGGGGTTTTAAACCCCCGTATGAAACCTTTTTAAAAAGATAAAATTTTTGGATACCCAAATTTTCCCTTTTAAAAAGAATGGGGGGATTGAGCCGTTTTTTTTATCAAACCCCGGAAAAAAACAGTCACTGTTGGTTTTTCCCGGGGTTCCCCTCCCTTGACACTGGGAAATTGTTACCCCGTATTAAATTCCCCCAATAGTTGGATCTTTCCCCATCCCGCTCTTTGTAGTTTTTTGAGGGTTTTAAAGGGATTATGAAAAAATTTAAATGGGGGGGTTTTCCTTACTTTTTAGCTGCCACGTGGTTCCCGCGATAGCAGGACAAACCCCCTAAAAGCCCGGTTTTCCCTTTGTGAGGCTTATCCCCAAAAATTTTGGGGTTTAATAATCCCCTTTTTTGAATTGGGGAACCCCTTGGGGTCCTATCCCAACGTCCCGGATTCATTTTTGTTTTTATGGGTTTTCCAAAAAGGGCTCTAACTTAAAAATTATTTGGGTTAAAAGCCGACATTTGGTTCTTGAAAAAAGATCAGTTAAAAAGGGGATTTTACACCCCCGTAAGGGTTTTTTCCCCCCGCTTGGGTGTCACAATGTTTTTATGTTTTTAAAAAGGGATTCGTTTTTCCCTCCTCGGTCAGGACGTTTTTTTCCCCCCCTTTAAAAAGGTTTTTTTCTTGTAACTTGTCCTTTGTTGTTTACTTCATTAAGGCCCTTGGGGGTTTTGGTTTTGTCGGCGAAACCCCCCAAAGGGCGTGACCCAATTTTTGCAACATAGTCGACAAATTTGGTGCGGAAAACCCCCCGTTCCCCATTCCCCGGGGGATTTTCTTCAAACCCCCCCTAATTTTTTTCAAAAAAAATTTTTAGATCATTGTCATGTTCCCCCCCCAGACGAGGGGGGGATAGGGTGAAAAAAGTCTCAAAGGGGAAGTGAATCTTTGGTTTTTACACCCTTCAGATTGGCCCCCCCCTTTGGGGGCCAAAAAAGGAAAATGACTATTCTTGAGTTCTTTTTTACTATTTTGTTGGGTTAATCCCGGGTTTTCCCCCCGGTTTATAATATAGTTTTTGTTTTTGTTGACCCTCTTTGTTTTTCATGTGTTGTTAGGCCTTATCATTTAGATAGTTTGCTAAAGGTTCTTAACAATATATTATATTTTTATTTATTTTTTTTTGGGTTTTTTTCTTTTTTTTTGGGTGTTGTTTTTCAATATACTTTTTTCTATTTTTTCCCTATTTTTTCATACCTATATTTTTTGAGTTAGCTTTTAAAAAAAAAGTTTTTTTTCATTTTTCCGTTTTGCATGATTAACTTTTTTTTTCCCCCTTTTCCCCCCTTTCCATGGGGGAGTACGGAGCAGAAGTGAATCCTTCTACACCTTTTTGGGGGCATGGCACTTTTGTCTTAGTCATTTTTCATGTTACCCAGCTTCAGCGGGGGCGCGCGGGCCCGCCGTTGACCCTTTTCCCCCTTTTCCCCTTTTTTCCCCTTCCTTTTTCCTTGGGTTTTCCGGGGGCTCTTTTCGGTTTTTCTCGGGGCCCGGGGCCGGGCGCTTTTCTTCATATTTACCTTTGAACCCGGAACTTCTTTTTTAGTTCACGAAAGCATATATAAGAAACCCCCATGGGTTGTATTCCTGCAAAAGCGGTACCCTCTCTAAACCCCGGCGTTCCTCTGCCGGTTTTTTCCCTGCGATTCATCCCCTTTATATGTCAGTATTCTCAAAAGGGGTAATGGTTATTTTACTATACCTTGCCCCCTTTTTTCCAAATTTCCTTTTTTTTTTTTCTTTTAGTTCCTTTATACCCCTAGGGCTTTTTTTCGGGTAGGATTCAATTCCCTCCCCTCCGGGGGATGGTTCTAGCGCAATGTAATGTCCCCCTCTTTACTTTTTTATATATTTTTTTTTATATTTTTAACATTTTTTCTTATATGTTTTCCCCTTTTTATTTTTTAAATTCCCCCTAATTTGTTTTGGGGCCCTTTTTTTTGGTCTCCTAGTCCTCATTTTTAAAATTTTCCCTCTTTTCTTATTATCATATACACTAAAATGTCCCTTTTGTGTGGATTTTCCCTGGTCCTTTTTTGAAAATAAAAAAAATTTTTCATAGTACTTTTTTTTTTTTTGGTTTTATATGGTTTAATTTTGTATGTTTTTTTTTTTTTACCCCCTGTAAAAAAGAAACTTTATGTAGATTTGGTTCCCCAAAAGGGGGTTTTTTTAATTTTTTATGTATTGGTTTTTCTTTTTTAGTTTCTTATTTTTCTTTATTTTATTTTTTTGAAAATACAGACTATACTTGATAAAGGCACTTTACCCCAAAAGTTGTTTTTTTTGGGTTGTCTTTTCATCACATTAAAACCTTTACCATATTTGAATTATTTCCTAATTAAAGACTTATTTTTTAATTTTTTTTGTCTTGGGGCTTTTTTAGTGCAGGAGTTTTTTTCTCATATCTATTGAAATTTTTTTTTTTCCCCGGCCCCAAATTTTTTTTAAATGAGCACCCCTTCCCCCTTTACTTTTTGACTCGAGACCAAACGGAATCGCAAAACCATCCCGTAAGAACTTCATCCAAGTGTAGGGTGTCCGGAGAAACCTCCCCAAAGGGGCCCGGGGTTTTTTGGGGTGAGTAAAAAAGGGGAAAAAAAAACGTTAATAAAATTTGTGAAATCCCCGGGCAAGCCCTCCATCCTCAAGGCAAGGGGGCTTTCGAGTGATTTAATCAAACTCTCAACACATGTTAAAAAAAAAAAGAGGGGACCCCAAGGTGCGGTGGCCGAAAATTGTTTCGAGTTTTTGGGGGGTTTTAACAACCCCGGGACATGTTTTTTCCCCCGGGGGACTCCCAAACCTTACTCTTTGGCAGGTGAGAAAAAGGGGGCAGGCTGTAATGGATCCAGGTTAGGGGGGCCCCCGAAGGGGGTGTCCCCTGGGTAGAGAACTTTTCATGATACAGCGCTCATCGGTTTTGGGGGAAAAGGTTTCAAGGTTGGAAAATCCCCGGGGGAAAAATCCCTGTGAGGGAAGGTTTTCAGGCCCAAGATCAGGGGTTTTTAGAGAAAACTCCCCCCGGGCAAATAGGTATGATTTGGGGGAAAAAAACGTTCATGTGAAGTGGAAATAACCCCGGGGGGAACCCCCCCCTTTAAGTTCAACCTGGAAAAGGGGGGAAAATGCCCCCCCTTTGTGGTTTTTCCCGAAATTTCTATGTCCCTGTGTGTCAAAAAACCTGCATGAGAAAAAGAAGAAAAAAAAAGTTTTCTTGAGAAAACCTTTTCCCCCGTTTTACTTTCGATTATGAAGAAAAAGAATTTTCCTGCCGCCACAGTAGGCCCGAAGAAGAGCAGATTTCTGAGGCCTTGGCGTCCTGGGATTCCTGAAAGGCTGTTTCACCAGAACTGGGCGCTCCTCCCCCCCGTCGTTTTCAACCTGACTAAATTTTTCCGAACTTGATTCAACGGCCATTTTTTTAGGTTTTTTCGGAAAATTGACAGCGTGAAACCCCCCAAAAAACCCGTTTAAAAAAAGATCATTTTTTTCCCCCCAAAAAATGAAAAAGGGGAAATGGAAAAATTTTAAAAATTTTTTTAAAAAAGAACTTTGCCTTTTTTTTGGGAATGGCGAGCACAAAAGGGGGAAAATTAAGGAGAAGGGAACGGACCAGGCTTTCCTTTTTTTTTACGGGTTTGGAAACTGTCAGGGTGTCCCCCCAAATTTTCCCGGGGGGGAAAGTTTAAAAACCCCCCGCCCGAACTTTGACTCAATAATAATTAAAAAAAAAAGGGAAAAAGGTTGGGGGGGGAAAAAAAAAATTTGGCGGGGAGGCAGTTTTAAAAGCTCTGACCCCCTGGCCCCGGGGGAAAAAAGGGAGGCCCCGTCTTGGGGGGGGGCCCCAGATCCCCCCCCGGGAAACTGCCCCCAGAGATGAAAAATCCCCCCGGGGGAATGGTGACTGGATTTGGAAAAAATTTCTGTCGGGGAAAAAGATGCCCCCTGCGGGGACAGGGGGTTTGGGTGACCCCCTGTGAAATTTTTCTGTTTCACTTTTATGCCATGCCGAGAAAAATTAGTTTTTGGGGTTTTTAAAGGGGGTTTTAAACCCCTTCCCTGTATTCACCCCCCTTGACCGGGGCCCCCGTCGGAACACAATTCCCCCCTTTTCCCCCCCCCCCCCAAACCCCCCCAAAAAAAATTTCCCCCCCCCCTTCCCCCGGAAAAACCCCCCCCCCCCATCGCAATTTCGGGGGCCCCCTTGTCCCCCCCCCCCCCCCGGTTTTAAAATTTTTGCCTTTTTGCCCCCCCCCCCCCCCCCCCCCCCCCCCCCCCCGATAAAAGGTTTAAAACATTACGGGAATTTTCCCCAAAAAAATTTCCCCCCCCCTTTTTTTTCCCCCTTTAAAACCCCCCTGCTAAACCGTTTTACTATTTTCCCCTGCGGGGGGGTATCCACGGGAAAATTTTAAACCCCACTTTAAAACCCCTTGCTCTCCCTCCTTCCATCATTGCATCCCGTTTTTTTAAAATTTTTTTTAATCCCCCCTTTCCCATATGATTCCCCTAATGTAAGGTTTTTACTAAAAGCTATCTCTTTTAGGTTTATTGCAAAACTTATTATTTCTGTGCTGTACAATTTTATTTTTTGATATACAGGTTGCTGGTTTTTTCCCCCCTTTTACCCCCTTTTTCCATTGTATTTTTTTTGGGTTATTTCACCTATTTTGTATGTGAGTGACATTTAATAAAAAAAAAAATTTTTTTTGTTAAAGAGTTTATTGTCCTTTTTTTTAGGGCTTTTTGTGCATTGTTTTTTTAGGATTTTTCCCCCAAAAAAACCACAGATGGTTGTTTACTTCAATTGATTTAATTTATTGAGGGGATAATTTAAAGGGTTTTGCTATATCTGTATTTTAAAAAGGGGGGTCTTTCCCTTTTTTATCCACTCTTTTTCCCAAGGATAAATGGGGTTAAAAAAAAAACTGTTTTATCCTTACCCCCCTTTGGATCCGGACTGTTTTTCCCCCTCATTGATTGCAGCAGCAGTGACATCCTTTTAAACTGGCCAATCTGAGAAACTTAACTTGTTGTTACTTCAGGTGGGTCATGGACTGAAAGCAGAAGTCGGGGAAAAGTGTTTGTATCTAAATAGTAAAGGGGGAGGGTTACTGAAATTAAGCCCAAGTTTAAAGGGGTTTTCAAATGTGCAGAGTGAAACCTCTCAGTAGGGGGAGTGGGTTACAAAGGAAAAGTCGGTGAGATGATATTAGAATGTCTTGTAAATGCCCCCAAAAAAAAAATTTTTAAAAGGAACTTGAAACCCCCCAAAAAATGCTGTAAAATGTAGATAGGGTTTTGAAAACAGTTTTTAGAATGTGCCAGGCACGACTTAGACCCCCCCTCCCCGAAGGAAATTAACTTTATTCCTCCCGGAGATTTGGATTCAAATGTTGTGGGGTTTTTGCGGGTTCAGCAGTGGCTGAAAAATGGCGCTAATGTTGGTGCGTCAAATTTAGACGGGGCCGTGGTTTAGTCCCGCTCTCTTTTTTTCCCGAGGGATACGAAAACCAGTGGCCCCCCCCCCCCCCCCCCCCCCCCCCCCGATGACTGAGCCCTGAACGGGTGCCTGGGAAAAAAAGTTTTAATTTTCCCCCCCTGCAGCAGGGTTTTTAAAAGGTGGGCGGGGGCCCGATTCACAATGTAATAACCCCGCGATTAACCCATCCTTGCAGTTTAATAGATTTTGGGACCAAGGGGAAAAACCCTTTAAAATTTTTTAGGGCTGCAGTTCAAAAAAAAAAACATTTTAATTTTTCAAACTCACCGATTTTCCTTTGGGGACCCCTGCCCCCGCCTTACGGGGCGGTAGCCTTTTCCAATTCTGGGGGGTTTTTTCATTTTCCCGGACAGGTTCCCTTATCCCCCGTGGTTATTTTTGGGCCCTTTTTTTTTTGGGAAAAAACCCTTTTAACTCGTTTTGGACTGGCACAAGCTAGGTGAAGGTTACCCCCAATTTTTTGTCTGGTAGGAAAAAAGAGATTAGAGAGTAAACCCCTTACTGAGCAAAATAGCTTAAAGGGGAAAACTGTCAGCAGGTTTTTGCTATGTTGTTGCGAGCGGCTGGGGCCCCGATTCCAGCAATGTGTCTTATTGGGGTGTGTGCTGTTGTTTAATAAAATCAGTTTTTATCAGCAGGGGGGTTTCATTACCGTACTAGGGGGTTTTTTCCCCTGTGCCCCCCTACTCTGTGAAACCCAAAGTGGGGGGGAAAAAAGGGCCCCTTTGGGGCCCGGGGCCAAAAAAAGGGGGTTTTAATTAAGTTCCTAGGGGAAAGGTTCCCGGGGGAAAAAAATGCAAGAAAACCCCCCCTCATGGCTGGGCCCTGCGGCAAGGGCCCCAAACGGACCCTTCCCGGGCCACGCCGGGGGTTGTCAGAAAGGATAAGGGACCTCTTTTAAACCCCTTAATTACAGTTTCCGACAGTTAATCAGCCCTTTTCGTGACCCCTTTGTCCTTGGCCCCGGCCAAATTTAACCCTTTGCCCCGTTAAAATTTTTTATTGTTGTATATCTTCCCTGTGAGGGGAATTACGTCGCTTAAAAGTTTTCCTATAACCCCCTATTTAAAAAGGGTTTTTTTTTTAAATTGCTCCGTCTCCGACTCGTCATGCATCCCCCCTACCTGCAAATACCAATTTGGGGGTAGTCGGAAAGGTGCTGTCTCCCCGGGCGCGAGTGGGGAAGCCGCCGCCAAGGGGGGGGAGTGGCCCCCGGACCAGCCCCCCGTTGGGAGTCAGCTTAAAAAATTGCCCAAATTTTTCCCGGGGAAAAATAATACCAGGGTGTGGAGCTGGGCGGGGGGCGGGAAAGTGGGGGTTGTTTGAATGCACCCCTGCCCCCGATCTGGAGGCAGAGGTGGCCATCATGGCCCTTGGGGGGAAAAGGGCCCGGGACTCTGTGGGTGCTACAACCCCCCGGGGGGAAATAAATCTTTTGTCCCGGGGGAAAGCAGACCTTTGGGGGGGACCCTTTTGGGGGGGCCCCCCCCCCGGAAAACCCCGGTGTTCAGTTTAAAGAATGGCTGAGGAGTCTATTGGCCATCGGAGAAAGGACGGAGTATGTGTGGGGCCCCTTGCATTTTCCCTGCGTGCCTTTTGGGACTTGATGCGCAACCCCCCCGACAAAGCACCCTTGGGGAAAAGGGGGGGGGTTTTTCCCTTTGTGGGACCTTCTTCGGGGGGGGAGTGAGGCCCGCGGGCAAGGCGAGAGAAAAAGAGTGACGCCCCTGTGAAGAGGCCCCCAGGCACTAAAAGCCCCGGAATGAATCAGCGAGCCCCGGGGGGGGGGGAAATGGACAGGAGGGGAAGGTATTGAGGCGAACTAGCTAAATTTGAAAAAAGGGGCCCGGCGCTATGGTCAGCTCACCAGGGCCGACCAGGGAAAACCCCTGGGGGCCCCCAGGGATCTCGAGGGGTGGCCTTTGGGCCCCCGCCCACTTCTTTAATGTGGATTTGTGGGTCATTAAACGGGAGGAGGGGCGGGGGGAAAGGGCCCGCTCGCAGTTTTTAAAAACTAGAGGGCTCTCCCCCGGGGGGGACGCCGCCGGGACCCAAAATTTCCCCCACGGGGGTGGTTGAAGTCCCGATGATCTAATCGTTTTTCCCGCTGGTTTGTGGGAATTTGAAAAGCCCCCCCGGGTTGCTGGTGGCCCGGGGTCAAAGTGACCACTATGCCCGGACTTATTTCTGGCGGCACTTTCCGGGGAAAACCAAAAGGGCCCCCCGTGGGGGCCCTTGAATAAGTTAGTGGCTGCAACGGGTTTCCCATTTATGTCAGAGTAATTTTGGGGCGATCTCGTGTGCGGCAAGCCTTGGGCGGCGAGGCGGGGGTTTTGACTCGGGGAGATGAGCCCCATGGATATCCCCTCCCCTTTTTGGGATTTTAAAGTACCAAAGAATTTTGGGATTTCCCCTTTAATAACCTACCAAGAGACTTTGAAACAATGGAGCCCCGACTCTGCGGGGGGAAGTCTTTCAGCAGCTGGTGCGGGTGCGAAAATCCAAGAGGCGTGCCAGGAGGGAGGGGTGTGGGGAGGGGTGGCTGTCCCCCCGGCTCCTCAGCCGGGGCTACCGCCGGACAGACAGCTGTTGCTTGCTCCTCCGGGCCCATGTACGTGGGGAAGGGGGGGGAGGTGCAGGTGGAGCCTGCTTCCTCGAGCATTACCCCCCGGGTCCGGTGGCTGGGCCCCCCGGGGTTTTATGGGGAAAGGGGGGCAGTCCTGTGGGGGTGGGTTTAAATGGAAGTTTAGGACATTCCCTGGGCCCCCGGGAAAAATTTGCAAAATTGAAAAAACCCAAAATTTGGGAAAAGGTGTTTTCCCTCCCGGCAGGGGAGATGGGGTGGGGAACAAGGGACCCCTGGGCTATGACTTTGCATTTCCTTCCCACCCCAGACCCCCCCCCCTAAGGCGGGGCGAGAAAAACTTGGGAAAAAAATTTGGGGCCAAAAATTTTCGGCCCGATGGCCCAAATAAAAAGGTGGAAGCTCCCTGGGCCTTTTCCCCAAAAAGGGGGTTTGCCCGCCAAGGGCGTTTCGGGGCACCCCGCCCCCTTTCACAGATTCCCCCTGAAGGGGTGGCCCCCCCGGGGCGAATTGGGAGGTTTCCCCCGCAGTTATACCCCAAAAAATTGGAAAAAACTGTTGAACCAAATTTCTGCCCAAAAAGGGGTTTTCCGGGGAAAAAAAGAGTCCCCCGGGGGGCCCCCCAAATGTTGGTGCAGAAAAAGGATGGCACCCCGCGGGGTTTTTTGGGGTTTTCTGAAAGTTGAAAAGCCTGACCATTAAAGGGGCCTTACCGCTCCCCCCGTATAGAGGAGTCTCTGTTGGCCCCGGGCAGGGAAATATTTCTCTGAGACGAAGAAAAAAAGGGGGATCCGCTTCCCTAAAAAATTTTAAAAAAAATTTATTCGTGTAAATTACCATAAAAATCCGGGGTTTAAATAGGATGCACTAATGCAGGGCAATGCGAAGCCCTTTCGACCTTTTGCGGTCTTTTTTCCGACTGCTTTTAGGTCGAAAAAAGCGTCGCTTAAAAACCCCTGTTTTGGGCGGTAAAAAATAATTTTTATTTTTTTTAATATATTTTTTTTGGGTATTTTTAACCTTTTTAAAAAAATGTTTTTATGGGCTTTGTTTCTTTGTTTTGTCAAATAAACCAAAAGTTTTTTTGAATATGTATTTTAGATTGAAATTTTTTCAAAGATGACGTCGTACCAGCTTTTTTGTCCCCAAGAAATTCACTGAGGGATGCCCCCCCCTTTTGGGGGAATTTGGGGGATTGCCCCAAGAAATTTCGGCCTGGCCCCCAAAGACCTAGGGAAAATTTGTGAAAAAAAAAGGGGATGGCCAGATGCTGGAATGCCCAATATATGGACTTATATAGTTTACCTCCCCCCCCCATCCCCCCTTTACTCCACCCTGATTTTTGTTTTGTTTAAATCCCTTGCTTGCAAAAAAATAAAGTTTCATTTAACTTTGCTGAGTTTTGGGGCCCTCCCCTACACCCCTTAAGCATGCTCTAAAAGTTTGAAACAGCTATTGCCCTGACTCATTTTTTTAAAAGGGTTTAAAACCATGCTTATAATCAAATTTTGGGGGTGATGGGAGGATGAGGGGTTTTTGTCGTTTCGACCCCGCCCTTTATTTTAGTGCACTCCTATCTTAAACCAGGAGGTTTTTGTGAAAATTTACAGGGAAAAAATTTTTTCATTCTTTTTTTGGAAGCTGGAGCCCCCCTTTTTTTCCTCGTTTCCCAAGGGTCTCAAGTCCATGGTCTTTTTTTCCCCTATGCATCCTCCAAGTTGGTGGTTTGGCCGGAAAACCCTTTGTTCCAAATTTTTTTTTTTATTTTTTTTCAAACTATTTCTCTCCCTTGATTTGGGCCCTTGTGGATAGGGGCAGGTACCAAAGTCCAAAAAGTTTGGGCAAAAACCACTTCTTCTCCCCTTTGGGATGTTTGAATTAAACCCGGTGTTTGTTTGGACTGGCCAACGCCCCGGGGAAACCTTCCAGCCCCGGGATGGGCGGGTTTTTTAGGCCCCCTCAAATTTTTAAAACCCGCCTGATTTTTTGGGAGGGACATATCATCTTTTGCTCCCAAAATTTTTGAGGACCCCTCCCTCGTCTGGGCCAGGGGGATTCGGCCGGCTGCAAAATTTGGGGTTTGGAATTTTAAACCCCCAAAAATCCCACCTGTTTCACCCCTAATTGAATTTTTGGGGCATGTGGTCTTTTTCCCGAGGGCTTTGAGGCCATTTCGGAAAAGGGTTTCGCTGCGATACAGGAGGGGCCCTTTCCCCGAGAGGTAAAGGTTTGGGGGGCGGTTTTTTGGGGGGACTAGCGGATATTACTGTCGCTTGGTAAAAAAATTTCGTAACCGAGCTCGAGCCCTGCAAGCCCACGTGAGTTTGGGCCATGGGTGGGGGCTGTGTTGTCGAAAGAGCAGGACGACCGAGGGAGTTTTGGGGATCGCCTATGGCAGGCGTTTCCTTTCCATACTTGAACGCTTTCCGGGAAACTACAGTTTTTTAAAAGTTTTGACCCTTCCTGGGGGGGTTAGTGTGGGCCTTTGCGGAAGCGATTGGGAGTCCCTAGCGGGGTCCAAATTTTGGTGGAAAGGGGCCCGACAAAAAAACCCCCTGGCCCACCTCAAAAATCCCAAAAAAGGGGGGCCCTGGAGAATGGTGGGTGGCCCGGGGAGGGCCCAAAGTTCAAAAAACAAAATGGGTTTACAAGAAGGGGAGAAAAGGGGTCCACCCCCGGAAGCCTTTTTCCCGGGGTTCCGGACTCTGTCCAGGACGGGCTGGGAAAAAAGGCTAGAAGGAAAAAAAAAACACCATTTTTTAAAAAACCCCCGACACCCAGTAGTGGAAAAGAAAACCAGCCCGGGGGGAAACCCCATGGGGGATTCTCAAACAAACCCCAGGATGAATGGATACGCCAGAAACAAGAGGAAAAGGAAAGTCAGTGCCCCCGCGGTGGGTCCGCCCAAGGAAACTCCCCAAAAAAAACCCCCAAAAAAAAAAGTTTTTCAAAGGGTTTACTGTGTATGTTTCCACAAGGGGAGAGGTGGTGATAAAAGGGGGAAAATATTGTAGGGCCCGAACAAACCTACGGGGCGAGTCTATTGCCCCATGGAGGTGGTGGTCCCGGGAACCCTATAGTGCATTGTCGGGGAAGGGCCCCAATGGAAAGGGCTCTTTTCCCGGGGTGAAAAAAGACTTTCAGGGGGTACTTTGAATCGCTTACCACCCCCGGGTTTTACAAACCGTAATAGAAGGGGGTTTTTCCCGTAGGGTCCCGCCTATGGAGTTGACTAAGCCCCCCGAAAAAGAGCCCCATGCAAAGTTTTTAAAACCCCCGCGCCCCTTTAAAAACGGAAAATGGTGGATTACTTAACCATCGTTTCCCCATCAGGGATTAAAGAAAGGGTTAGTTTTGGGGCCCTTTTTCCCAAGTTTGGGCTTGGGGTTTGACCCCCCCCAGAAAATCAAACGCAGAAAATTGGGCCCGCTTTTGTTTTTCTGCAAAAATTTTTTCCAGGTGTATGGGGCCCGCAAAGCATTCATAGATAAAAGGGGCCGTTTTCCTGGGGAAGGTCAGGGAGGAACTACACCGCCTTTTATGGCATTGAAAAACCCCGGGCCCCACCCCAAACCCACCCCCCGGGGAAAGGGGGCCCTTTGCGAACGTTAAAACCGGACTCTTATTAAAAATTTTAGGGACCCGGGAAAAATGATTGGAAAACTCGTTGGCCCAAATTTACGCCCCAAAAATTTGGTCTGGGTATAAAAACAACCGGGTACTTGGGAGGTCACGGTTACCCCCCCGAAACCACGTACTTTTCAGTCGAAAAGGAAAAAGGGAACAAGGGGGGGTAGAGTTGCCCCCTGGGAAAAAGGGGGGCCCAGGGGGGGGGTTTCCCCTTCCTAGGTCCAGGCCCCGGTATCATCTGCAGCCCCTCCCCACGGGGCCCTATTTGAAAGGCCCAAGCCCCAGGGGACCTAGAAACCCCTAAAAAAGGCCCAAATCCACCCTTTAAATTTAAAAAAAGGGGAGACCCTTGTGCTGTAGAGATCAGCGGCCCCAAAGGAAAATTGACCCACTGAGGGGGAAAAAAGGGCCCCCTCCCGAATACTACGACGGGGTTAAGTCCGGCCCGGGCCCTTTAAAAGAAAATAAATCGGAGAAAGGAGGGGGCCCCCCCCAAAACCCGGACAGTGCCCGCAATATGTTACGCCCCTTTTATACGCGGGCCCCGGAGCAGGCCGGGGGACTCCCCCGGCGGCCCCAAAGGCCCCCCAAACAGCCTTCTGGGAGGGATGAAGATAAAAGGAGGCCCCTCCGGGAAGCCCAAGCGGGACACTTCGGGTCTGTGCCCCGGCGGCTCGAGTTCCCCAAACCCATCTCCCACCACCCCAGGGGGACCCCTTTCCCAAACCATTAAAACCGCGACGCTCCCCGAGCGGTCTCAGCAGGAAAAAACCCCCAAAACGATATGAACAAGATCAGTTTGTGTGGCGAAACAAAAAACCTTCACCCACCGACAGTTACCAAAACCCCCCAAAACCCTCCCCAGAGGTTTGGGCGAGCAACAGGATGGGGGGAATGTAGGGAAAAGGGGGCCCGCTGGGGGGCTGGGCCCAGAACCAATGGGGCGGTCATTTAACTTTTCCTGGGGGAAATTTTCCCCGGGGAAAAGAAACTGCAAGATGACCCGGGGAAAAACTGTTCTGGAAGGAAAAATTTGGGGGGGGGGCGACCTAAAAAAGGGGGGGCGGGGAAACCGCGGGGGGGCACTTGATGCAGAGGCAGCGAGAGGAAGGAGGGAAAAAACCTGAGGGGATTGGAGCACATGGGGGGAAAAGTAAAGGGGGAAACTACGTGGCTCAAGGGGGGTTTACCCCTTTGCGAGCAAAGAGGGGTGAATCTTGCCACCCAGCCTTCTCTGTCCCACTCCACCCCGCGGTTGGGGCCTTTTCGTCTCCAGCCTGCCCACCACTCCCCCCACTCGACCCGGGCCCCGGTTTCCCGGCCTGTAGCTTCCAGCCGCAAACGCCAATTGCCCCATGTCACCCCTGTTTTTTGCGGCCTGTATGTTTTAAACCCGGGGACTGCCACTGCCTCCCCCCGGGCCCGGGGATTTGGGGCCCCTGTCCCCTTTACCCCCAAAAGTTTCCCAACCCCCCGTTCCGGTCTGCGGCCCCGGGCCCTGTGCGTTTCCCCATCTGGTTGTTATTTGTCCTGCTCCAGCCGCGGCTGTGGCCTTCACGGCAGGCCGCAGTTGCCCCCATTGCCCGGGGAAGGGGGGGGGTTTTTTCCCACGCCGGGGAAAATTGTTTACGGGCCAGTTGCCCCCATCGCACCGGGGTTTTTGGAAGCCAGAAAGGGCCTAAACCTCCTCGTCGGGGGGCCTAGGGGGCTGAGAGGGCCAAAAGGGGAACCCCTTTCCCGGAAACCACACCCCTAGGGGGACTTTCAGAGAAGGTTTAAGTGACACTTGTTAAACCGTTAAAAATTCGGGGACAGTTAGAGGGCCCCTTTTGGGCCCTTTTTTTTGGCCCCGGCCCAAATTTGGCCGGTTTGCCCAGTTTAATTGTGTTTTTGTTGTTTTATTTTTCCCTGCGAGGAGAAATTCCTGTCGTTACTAGTTACTCCTAAAACCCCCCATATAAAAGTTCGTTAAAGTTGGGCTCTGTCCCCGACTCGTCATGCATCCCCCCGAAACCGCAAAAAAACCACGCCCCCACCCATTTGTTTTGCAGTTTTTCTGAGTATGTACAGCTATATAGGGCTCGGCCCCCCCCCCTGAGCATTGATAATTTACTCCCGAGAATGTGCAGATTTTATCAAAATTGTTTTCCCATTTAAAAAAGTGCCCCAAATCCCTTTTAATCAGGGTCTCCCCCCTACATAAAATTGGGCTCTAAAGATGAAGTAGCGAAACCTGTGAGGGGATTCCCTTTAAGTAATGCCCTTTTGGGGCAAGCTAAACCCTTGGGTTTTTGTTTTGGCTTTTGGAAAAAAATTTGCAAGTTACGTTGGGCCAGTTCGTTAACAGTTTTTTTGTCGCGGGGTAAAAAAGGGGAACTTTGGGTTAAAAAATTGTTTTTGGACCACCAGATGATCTAAACAAAACTTTTGGGGAAACGTTTTTTGGGGGCAAAGCGAAATTTTTGGGCCATGGATTGAATTTCTTAGGTATTTTGGGAAATAATTTTATGAGAGGTTTAGGGGGTTTGGGGGTCACGGGGAAACCGGGAAAGGATTGGCATTTCCTATAAAGTGGCGGGTTTAAACCCTTTGGTTTTTAAAAAGGGGGTTTTGGTGGGGAAAATTTTGGGGTAGCATTCTTTCCGGGCCATTGTTGAATGGGTGAAAGATGGCATGAGTTGGTCCCAAACAGACTTTCAGTGCTATTATGGAGATAGCTTGGTCCCGGCCCCCGATAATGGGATTTTCCCTTTTAAATTGCAATTGCTCTGAGTTTGGTTTAAAAAAGTGATAGTTGCTGTGTTTTCACACAAAAATTGCTTTCCTTTTTTTTTTTTCCCTTATTTTGCAACAAAAAGAAGAAAGGGGGTTCAGGGAAAAAAAATTTTTATAGGAGTACAGACCTGTTTTAGATGTGAATCCAAACTCGGGGGGGCAAAAAGCAAACGAATGTTAAAAAATCTCGGGAAAAGCCCTTTCTGGGGCCTTTTTTGTTCTAGTTTTCTCACTCTGGGGAATGGAAGGGAGAGAAGAGCAGAGAATAATAGGAAGTGAAACCTGTTTTTTTACTGTGTTTTTCCATTTTCCCTTGCCTTGAAAAAGACGGGGAAAAATAAATTTTTAACTCAGTGGTGGTGAGTTAGGAGGTGGGGGAGAGAGGAGAGGGGACTCTTTACAAAACCCTAGGAAAGGGAAAAACTTTTTCAAAAAAAAGGGTTTCCCCTATGGGGTGGGTAACCCCAAACCCCAAAATGGTTCCCCCTTTTAAAAAGTCAAAAATTTCTGATTTGTTACCCCCCTTTTAAAAATTTTTTATTTGGGATTATGTGTTTTTTAAAATCGGAAGCCTTTTTTGGGGTCTTTTAAATTATTTGTATCTTAGCAGAAAAAATAAAAAAAAATCGTTTCTGGGGGTTGTGTTTTAAGAAAAAAATGTGAAGCCCCCAAAATTTTTTCATGTGTGTTTCCCCTTGTAAGTTTATGGGATCCCCCCCTTATATAAAATTGAAGCATTGTGTTCTTTCATTTTTTTTTTCTTTTAAACCCAAAATTTTTTTTTTTTTTTTAAAAAAAAAAAATTTAATTTTAAAAAAAATTTTTTTGCAGTTCTTTTTTTTTCCCCTTTTTTCCCCCCAAAAAAAAAAGGGGGGGAAAAGAAAAATTTAAAAAAAAAATTTTTTTTTTTGGTTTTTTTTTTAAAAAAAAAAAAACCCTTTTTTTTTTTTCTTTTCCCTTTTTCCCCTTTTCCCCCAAATTTAAAAACCCCCTTTAAACCCCCCGGGGGAAAAAAAATGTAAATTTTAAAGGGTTTTATACAAAATTTTAAAAAAACCCCCAATTTTTTTAAAACTAAACCCCCCAAAATTAAAAAAAACCCCCCCTTTTTTTAAAAAAACCCCCCCAAAAAAAAATTTTTTCCCCCCCACAAATTTTTTTTTTCCTTTTGACTTTTAACCCTTTTTTTGGGGGGGGGTTTTTTTAAAAAAAAGGGGGGGGAAAAAAAAATTTTTTTAATTCGGGTTTTTTGGAAAAAAAAAAATTTTTTTAAAAAAAAGGGAAAAAACAGGAAATTTTTGGGGGTTTTAATTTTTTGGTTTCCCAAAATTTTTTTTGGGAAAATTTTTTGGGGATTTCCGGGAAAAATTTTTAAAAATTAAATTTTTTTTTGGGGGGGGGGTTTTCAAAAAAAAAAAAATTTTTTTTTTTGGGGGGGCCCCCTTTTAAAGGTTTTTTTTGGAAAAATTTTTTTCCCCGGGGGGGGGGGGGTTTTTTAAAAAAATTTGGGGGCCCCCAAAAAATTTGCCGGGGGGGGGGGTTTTTTTTTTTTTAAAAAAAAACAAGGGCCCCCCAAAAAGGGGCCCCCGGGGGAAAAAATTTTTTCCCCCCAAAAAAAAAAACCCCCCCCCTTTTTTTTTAAAAAAAAAAAGGGGGGGGTTTTTTCCCCAAATTTAAAACCCCCCCCAAAAAAATTTTTTGGGGAAAAGGAAAAGGGGCCCCCCGGGGGGGGCCCCCCCCCCCAAAAACCCCCCGTGGTTAAAAAGGGGGGGCCAAAAAACCCCCCGGGGCCTATTTTCCCCCCCCCCAAAAGGGGGAAAAATTTTTTTTTGGGGGGGGGGGTTTTTTTTTTTTTGGGGGGTTTTTTTAAAAATTTTTTTAAAAAGGGGGGGGTTTTTTTTCCCCCCTTTTTAAAAAATTTGGGTTTTTTTTTAAAAAAAGGGGTTTTGGGGTTTTTTTTGGGGGGGGGGGGGGCCCCCTTTCCTTTTTTAAATTTGGGGCCAAAATTTTTAAAAAAAAATTTTTTTTTTTTTTCCTTTAAAAAACCCCCCTTTAAAGGGTTTTTTCCAAAAAGGGGAAAAAAAATATTTTTAAAAAAAAATTTTAAAATTTTTTTTTTAAAAAAAAAAAAATAAATTTAAAGGGGAAAAAATTTTTTTTTGGGGGGTTTTTTTTGGGGTTTTTTGGGGTTAAAATTTTTTTTTTTTTTTTAAATTTTTGGGTTTTTTTACCCAAAAATTTTTGGGGGGGGGGGGGGGGGCCCTTTTTTAAAGGGGGGGTTTTTGGGGTTTTTTTGGGGGGGGGGGGAAAAAAGGGGGGGGGGGTAAAGGGGGGGGGGAAAGGGGGGTTTTTGGGGGGGGTGGGGGTTGGGGGGGGGGGTTTTTTTTAAAATTTTTTTTTTTGGGGGGTTTTTTTTTTTGGGGGGGGGTTTTTGGTTTTTTTTTTTTGGGGGGGGGGGGGGGGGGGGGGGAAGGGGGGGGGGGGGGGGGGGGGGGGGCCGGGGGGGGGGGGGGGGGGGGGGGGGGGGGGAAAAAGGGGGGGGGGGGGGGGGGGGGGGGGGGGGGGGGGGGGGGGGGGGGGGGGGGGGGGGGGGGTTTTTTGGGGGGGGGGGGGGGGGGGGGGGGGGGGGGGGGGGGGGGGGGGGGGGGGGGGGGGGGGGGGGGGGGGGGGGGGGGGGGGGGGGGGGGGGGGGGGGGGGGGGGGGGGGGGGGGGGGGGGGGGGGGGGGGGGGGGGGGGGGGGGGGGGGGGGGGGGGGGGGGGGGGGGGGGGGGGGGGGGGGGGGGGGGGGGGGGGGGGGGGGGGGGGGGGGGGGGGGGGGGGGGGGGGGGGGGGGGGGGGGGGGGGGGGGGGGGGGGGGGGGGGGGGGGGGGGGGGGGGGGGGGGGGGGGGGGGTTTTTTTTGGGGGGGGGGGGGGGTTTTTTGGGGGGGGGTTTTTTGGTTTGGGGGGGGGGGGGGGGGGGGTGTTTTTTTTTTTTTTTTTTTTTTTTTTTTTTGTTTTTTTTTTTTTTTTTTTTTTTTTTTTTTTTTTTTTTTTTTTTTTTTTTTTTTTCCATTTTTTTTTTTTTTTTTTTTTTTTTTTTTTTTTTTTTTTTTTTTTTTTTTTTTTTTTTTCTTTTTTTTTTTTTTTTTTTTTTGGGGGGGGGGGGGGGGGGGGGGGGGGGGGGGGGGGGGGGGGGGGGGGGGGGGGGGGGGGGGGGGGGGGGGGGGGGGGGGGGGGGGGGGGGAAACTTCTTTTTGCAATATTCTAAAAAAGGATTTTTTGGGAAAAAAGGGCTTTTTTTGGGGGGTTTTTTGGCGTTTTTGCACGTTTTTACCCGTTTTTTCCCCGAATTTTTTAATTTTAGGGGAAAAATGGGGGAAAAATTATTTAATTTGAATTTTGTAGATTTTCCGCATGCGTTTTTTTGGGAAAAAAAAACGCCCCATGTACGAAAATTGGGGAATTCATTCTAAATGATGGAGTTAATTCATGCGTTTTTGATGCGTTTTTTCCCGCGAAAAAAAAGCGCAAAAAACGCAAATTTCCTGAACGTTTTTGGGATTAGCCTCAATGTCAGGATGAAAAAGTAGCATTTTTAGTTTCAGGCCCTAAAAGAACATTTGTCAATACCTGTCTCTCCCCCCCTGTCACCTTAATTGGTACTTCCCCAAAATATTCGACCCTAGGGTGGAGAAAGTGGGCCCAAATGCAAAATAGGTATTTAGAGCCTAAGGTTCCCCACCTAGTGACCCTCCTACCGTTGTGTAACCGCTATGTCTGTGCCTCTTGGCCATTTTTTTCTCCATGGCCATTCTCAGTGCATCCATAAATAAATATACAGCTATGTACAAATTATTAAAATGATTATTACTACTAATAATTATGCCAACTCTTTAGATTATTATTATATTTTTTTTATTATTGCTCTTTCCATACATTGGCACGTCCTTTATTTAATCATTTTTTCCGCATTCACACGTTTCTCCGCACTGCCCAGATACAAACACTTCCTCGGTCTGCAATCAGCAGATTACAAATGTAAATCATTGATTTGCTGTTGAATCAATCAGCGCTTCTTCTTCAATTTCACAACTTCGGGATTTTATATACATTTTGAGAGCCACAAGGTAGGAATATAAAAAAAAAGTAATTCACTTTCACATCTGATGAAGTGGAAATACCTGAGTGATAACAGAATGTCCTGTGGAACTCAAGGAAGTATGAGACTGTTCTAACGAATATCTGGGCATCTTCACTTTACATTTTAATGTTTAAATCTCCATAAAATGATGATTAACTTTTCAAAACTTTTTTTACTTAACTTAATGTTGAATTGCTCGTTTTATGCTCCTATCTCAGGCAAACATTTCTGCCGTTTCCATCAATATATAGAAAAAAATCCTAAATTTAACTTTGATTGTGGACTTTCGAAAAGCTGATTGGGTCAACTTTATTTTATTACATTAAAAATCCTTCCATGAGAAACAGGTTGTACTGCTGGTTGTTTGCTAAAATCAATACCTGTCCATAGAGTTTTCTGTTTTTAGAGACAATTTTCTTTTTTTATCTACGGTACTTAAATTCATGTATTTTGGGCTAAAAATCATTTTTTGCTATCAGGTGCCAGTCAAATTTTGCCTTCAATAACTTTTATGTTGCACTGTCTATTGTTGGCTGCAGAATGAGTTAACTGAGGATTTGTCAATGAGCTCATTCTGATGGTCTAGCAGAGTTTGTAATTCTATTGTCTTTATCTCAGCTCCTCTCCGCTGATTTATGACTACAAAAATACATCAAAGAATGTGCAGGGACATAAAGAGCCTGTAAAAGCCAAATGATGTAAAAATTTTAATGAAACTCAAGAGAAAAAAAAACATTTTTTGCCCCAGCTACATTCATTTCAGTATAAAAAAATGAATGGGAGCTGTGCTGGTTTTAGCTGCAAAGGGCATTCTCTTTTATGGTACTAATGGGAAAAATTGGGATATTCAGGCCCAGATTTCCCTCAAAACATCTAAACCCACCCACTTTTTGGCAGAGGTTTACTATTCTGGTAAAATCGAGACCCTTGGCAACTATATATTTAATTCTCTTATGACATAAGCAGCAATTTATATTTATATCTCTTGTTAATCATAGTATTGCATTTTAAACTGAACCTATTAGACTCACCAGGTGAGGTGGATCCTCCAAGCTCAAGGTCCGAGTGAGCACACGGGGCATGAGTGTCAGTGTAGCAGATAGGGGGGCACATGAGACATAAGCAGCCAATAGACATTGCAGGCAGGTAGGTGGAATTCAGGAGACTGCAGGTGGGCAGAGGACGTCAAGAAGCTGCAGTCAGGCAGAGTGAAGGAGACTGCAAACAGGTGGAGAACAATCAGGAAACCGCAGGCAAGCAGGCGGAGGGCAGGAAACCACAGGCAGGCGGAGGACATCAGGAAAGCACAGGCAGGCGGAGGACATCAGGAAACCGCAGGCAAGAGGAGGACATAAGGAAACCACAGCAGGCGGAGGACATCAGGAAACCAAAGGCAGGCGGTGGACGTCAGGAATCTGCAGGCAGGTGGAGTGCAGGAAACCATAGGCAAGCAGAGGATGTCATGAAGCTTCAGGCAGGCAGAGTGCTGGATACTGCAGGCAGGTGAAGGACATCAGGCAGGCGGAGGATATCAGGAAATGGCAGGCAGGTAGAGGATATCAGGAAATGGCAGACAGGTAGAGTGCAATTCCTTGCTACTAAAATCTTACAACATCTCATCACTTTAATTAAGTGACTGTTGCACACTCCCTTCCAAGTCTATGGGATTGATGGCGACACCACCAATCACAAGGACTGGTGGTGTTCCCAATGGTGGGACCCCCAGTGATCAGACATTTTTCACCTATCCCGTGCAAAGCTGATTGAACACCCTTTCAAAGCTATGCTATGTATTTCTCAAAAATGTATGGGTGACAGAACGTGGGAAGGAAAAACAAAAAATATTCCTATGGTTCGTAAAGTAAAAACAAAATGGACTTGGCTCTTGAGGGGTTAGTGAGCGCTGACTGTGCAAACAATTGCAAACCATTCTATTATATGCTTTTAGATATTTTTATTTGGATTTTAAATGTTATTAAATATTATTAAAATTATGCATTATATATATATTTTTTGTTTTTTACTACAAATCAAAATATATTCCACCGCCCCAATTCTGTATCATTAATTCCAATGTCTAAATGTCTGTGCGGAGACAGACATCTTACTGCAGGTTTTGCTCACAGGTCAGACCGTTGTCGCTCAAGCTGTCTAGGTAGCGGATAATTTAATTGTATTCACTAAGAAAGGTTAATGTTTAATTATTCATGTATACGAGCGGGATGAGAGTTTTTAGTTTTCTCTCACCTTCATTTTTGCTTTTTTGCATTGTTAATATTGTCAATGTGACATCAAAAATATATGGCACCGTCAAGGTCGGCCTCTCTGCTCACTGCCTCCTATTTTAATATGCTGATTCGGGTAGATAAAAATACACTACAGCAACTTCTATATATAGTCCTATGTGACCTATTGTGCGTCAACCTATATGGTAACGGTAGTTTTGTATTGGTCAGGGTCTAACATCATGTTTATGGTTGTATTTATTCCAGGTATGTTGTGTTGAAGCACAAAGTGAGTCGCGCTCAGTACCAGGGCAATGGGGTACTCGGCACCGAGCCCATGAAAGTCTATGGGATTTGTCACTGGCAGCAGGACTCGGTCCGTGGCCCTGGGCGCTCATACAATGGGGGATATTTACAGGGGATTATTAGGATAGGTAGTTCGTGACGCCACCTGTGGTATCTGGTCAATTGAACCAGCGCTGCTGTAAGGATCTTCACAGGGGATGTTATGGGGCAGCTGGGTGGTAAGTCTCCCACAGGAAGTCTATGGTTGTGATGCAGGGTGTAGTAAGAATTCAGTCACACACAATGCAGCTTCTTTTCATACCTTTTACTGGTAGATGGTTCAAGCAGGTCCCGGGGAGCTGGTCGGGGTGGAGAGTGCACATTCGGGTAACCGCTGAGCAGGTTAGAGGCCTCCTTTACTTCCATATACATGTGAGTCCAACTTGCGTGAAGCGAAGTTAACTCTGAACTCTCCAGCTTTCTCTATAGCTGTAATGCCCGGCCAACATTGTGGTGGAGCCTTCTAAGTGGTGAGAACTAAGTCCTTACTTTTGTCTGCGCTTGACTCAAAGTCCCCATTCTCCCTGACTCCGGTTACGTATTGACACTTTGGGCTGCACTCTGCGACCTGTAGTCCAGATGCCTCCGGTTTTCTTGTTACTAAGCTTGAAACTCTAGCAACGCCTCGGACCCCGGTGTCCGGCAATTTAGTGCAGGTAATCCAATACCTGTAGCACTTCTCTATGTCTTCTCCACTGCGCCCTTCGCCCTGCTTCCCGCTCTTAACATAAGCACTTGTAACTTTCGATGGCGAGGTCAGCTTTCTCTAGGACTCGCTGAGCAGCCCTCAGTATCCTCTAAGTCCCGACTGGACTGACACTGAACTGATCTGTCCGAAGACAGGAAAACAGATTCCACTACTCTCCCTCCTAGATTGACTGACTCAGTGAACAACGACTGCTACATGTCACTCCCTCCTATATCTCAGATGGGTGTGTCTGAAAGAGTGAGTGGCAGTGAATGCATATCAAGCGTTGCGATTACCTTCCTGTGCACTCTCCTGGATTTTATGTGTGCCTTACATAGCTGGGCCACACAAAAGCAATTAGGGACAGCAGATTTCAACCCATTTTTCATTCATAGGCCTAACATTTATTCAAAAAAGGGCTCAGTGTGATCTATGAATAAAAAGATATATTCACCTACCAATCCCCCGTCGTGCCACTCTACCTACTGCCCGCTATTTCTGAAAGCCTGCTTTCTTATTTTATACTTTTATTTCTACCCCTTCCTTCTTTACACAGCAGAGGTGCTTTGGAACTGTGCAGAGGCTGCTGTGATCAAAGGACTTTAGTAGCTTTCTTGTAATACCCTACTTAGAAAAATATTCTAGCTATTTTAGCACTAATTTTTAAGGATGAGCAAATCAATTTTAAAAGAATCAAATTCATTTTGAATTTCCCCAAATTTGTGAATTTTAGCAAATCTAGGATGCAGTTTGCTGGATTTATGTGGGCTGGAGAGGGGTTAAAAAGTTCTAAAAATCATAACTCTTCACCTGTCCCTGCCGCCACAATGCCATGCATGTCCTCTGCTGGCTTCCTAGACTCCTGCTTCACTGTGGTGCTGAACTCCTCTGTACTCTTTGCCTACATTTCTGCCCTAGAGCCTTGAAACACATTTTGATGTCATGACGCGTGTTTCCTGGTGTGACATGAGAGTGGGCTCATCAGACTGGACCCTGAGGCCTAGCTGGTGCTGGAATAGAAGTTAGGAGAAGACCAGCACTGGAGTGGCTGCCTGGGAAGCAAAGGAAAACAGATTAAATGGAATCTGTCGGCAGGTTTTTGCTATGTAAGCTGAGGACAGCATGAGGTAGGGGTTACATCACAGATTTCAATGATGTATCACTTATCAGGCTGTGTGCTGTTGTTTACTTATAAAGAAGGTTTTATCACTAGGACATTATCATTACTGTGACTAGCTGGCCACCTGAGCACTGGTCTGACTCCGCCCGCTCCTGTGATATGCAGCTCACTGTCATTAGACTATGTATGTAGAGAGCCATGGTTTGGATGGGGTTAACTTTCTCAGCTTTGCTACATGCTAAATTTAAGAACTATGATTGTGTCACAGCTGCTGCACCCAGTAAACTAAGTGATACATCGCTGGATTCAGGGTTTCTTTGCTGACATCATGCTGATCCTGGATGAGGTAGCAAAAACCTGGTGGCAGATTCCCTTTAAGGGCTTGGAGATTATGATTTTTTTTCTTTCAATTGCTTTTTAAACCCTTCCTGTGTGTAGCACCGGTGTCCTTGCGTGCCTCCACTCCCTCTTTCCGACAAGGACAGAGACTTACTCATCACTCAGGCTGCTCATTCCCATCTGCTGCCTCCACTCCCGCTCCCCAGGGTCTGCACATGCCTGGCATATCTGGTGGCAGCTTCCTGTCTCTTAACAGGCACTTCCACCTTTTGGAAGGTGCCTGAACAACATTTGTACAAAGTTAGTTAATACTTTCCTGCCTGCTGTTAGGTCCCCTTGTTCGCTTTGACTGATCCTGACCCTGCTTTGTCTAACCTATATCCCACTTGCATTCTTGATCTGTCTGCTAACCAGAAGTCGCACAGTTTTACAAGTTCCAGTGGCAGCCCTGACTTCTATCTAGAACCCGCCCAGTCTGAACCAGTTCCAGTGGCGGCCCTGTCTTATATTCAGAAGACACAGTCTGCACCCTTACTGGTAGTTGTTCTGTCTGCTATCCAAAAGTTGCAAAGTCTGAACCTGTACTACTAGTCATCCAGTCCTGCCTTGGACACACAATCTGAACCAGCGTCTCTGACCCTTGGGGTCAGCAGCAGCTACTGTTCTTGACACTGCCCTGGAGTGGTACCTGGCAGCTACCTGCCACACAAGCCTGACCTCACCATCAGAGGCTCTAGTGAATACCAGGTAGCTGCTTAGTTACGCCCCTCCAGGGTAGGTCCGGTCCATGGCACAGCGGGTCCACAATCCTCAGGCGTTACACTGGTCCTTCCATTTATTATTTTTTGCAGTTGTGAGACCATACAGCATAGTAAACTTTTTTTTTTTACTTCATTCGGCCTAATTTAATTTCCATCAAATAAATTAGATGATAATTGAATTTCACAGCCAAATTTCAGCAAATCAGCTCTATTTGAATTTCGGCTCATCTCTATTATCATTCTATGTATCAACTCCTGTTAGTAAACAGTATATCCAAAGAGGTTTACATGTGAATTTCTCCAGGTTCTGCATCACAATTGGCACACAAAATAAAAAAGCACAGGCTACAGTGGTCAGTATTTACTGTGGTCAGATTTCTGGTTAGTTGTCTATTGCTTACAAAAAGTTTGTGTGAAACCCATTTAGTTTTTAACCAAGTTAAATAAAAAAATGAAGCAGTTAACTTAAACAGGACTTGTTAAGCAGTTCAAAATTGGTTGCTGTTTTGTTTTATTTTATTCCTGCTGCTTCCCTGAGTATGCTAGGTTTTGCATTTTTTATATCCTCCATACGGTTCCAAAGATATGGGCCTTTTTATCCTGTACTATTTTTGGGTGGCTTTACTAAGGAGGCGGTGCTCACAGGTTAATTATGCAGAGCATTCTAAAGACACGCCCCAGAGGATCCTGTGAGCCACACTGCCATACAGATTAGCAATAAATAGAAAGGCCCATATCTCTAGAACCATATGCCGGAATTGAAAAAGACAAAAAAAGGAATACTCAGGGCAGCAATGGGAATAAAACAAAAGCAACAAATTGCCACTATTAATTTGTTGTCGAGTCCTTTATAATATGGTAGCACATAAAGTGCCTACAGCTCCTTATCAGCGACCTGTTGCGGTTCTGTGCTTTGTCCATGTAGGGTTTTGCTGTATGTATAATATAATACATGCTCATATTTTTTGGACTAATGTCTATATGTGACTATAGCCATGCAGTTTAGGGTTACTAGATAAGGCGTATCATATCTGTCACACCATATTATTAACATCACACAATGAACTGGGTTATCCATTGAAAGATCTGGTTCTCCTGAAATCCAGTAAATGAGATAAAATACTGAAGATTATCCATGTGGATTTTGTACTTTAAGCTGAAGATGACATCCTAGTTCCTAGGTGCAGAACACGCAATCACAGTAAGTACAATGCCCCGAACAAATCACATTTACAGTATCCAATTTTGACAATGAAATCTCCGGATAACGATTCTTAATAAATGTTTTTGTAAAAATGTTTAAGGTTTTTTTTTTTCTTCTAATCAACTTTATTGTAAGTTTAAGTGACTTAATCAAAGAGGCACTTTAGTGATTGACGATGGGCAGAAAATACTGGCTTGTATTGATGATTTTCCATAAATTCTAGGAATGAATGACACAAAAACAAATATTTCCCTTCTTCTTAATCTGCAAGATTTTTTTGTGTTTTATTAAGAAAATTTTAGACAACATAAGAGTCGAGACAGAAATAAGAAATAATCATTTGGCTATATCTATCTTAGATATAAATAGGAAATCAAGAAGCAAAATACAGTACAGAGATATTCCTGCACAAAATATAAGGAGGAAAGATTCAACTGGCTAAAACAATTTTATTGAAAACATATAAGTTGGATATAAAAAAGGATAGGTCATATTAAACTATTAATGCAAATATTATGGACTTCAAACCTAATAGTATAGGTAAAAAGCTAATTAATCCATGAAAGGAGAAAAGATACGGGAATAAAAGAAAAATGGAGAGACAATGAGGGGATACGGTAGAGTGTGGACACCAATGGATAGGCCTTTCGAGATACAAAAGGTGCCATGCCATTATAATACCTTTTTGACATAATACCAACCTCATATAAAAAATAAAGATTGAAAACTCGGAGAGTTCCTAAAAAGGATCCTGGGTTGCAGAGTTGTACAAATTGCTCCTCCAGACGCAAGAATTTTTGTAAGAAATCTGGAATGGAGAACAGCTCATTGTAGTCTAATTCCTTGGGGTTGGGTTTAGCTGTAACGGTCTCATACCAACTGATGATAACCCCATCAATCCTTTAACGTTTCTAGCACAGTTGGATTAGGATTGCTGCAATGAATGAAAATGAATAAAAAAATACATAATAATTGGAGATAACAGAATCTATTTTAGGCAAATGTCAATTCACTTTAAATTTCACAAGAAAGTTGAATTTAACAGAACCCAAATTTTTATCAATTCCGTTTGCTCAAATCAAGAAAAATAATGGCCTGCTGGCCTTCAATTTGGCTGATTTTCTTTATTATTTAGTACTGAAATAGAGGTAAAAAATGTAATAAGTATTCTCACCTTGCCCCTCAGTTCTCCTGGCTCAGCAGCTCTTCCCCCAATCCTCCTATGACTCGCAACCTCCCTCTGGCTCCAGCATTCTCTTCCAACCTAATTCTGCAGCACCTCAGGGATGAGTGCCAAAAGCGCAGAAGAGAAAGGAAGACTAAAGGTGGAAGAGTAGATTGGAGCTGGAGGAAGGAAGTGAACCATGCAAAGATCTGCTAACAATTTTTCTCAAAAACAACCAGCAAACAGGCAAAAGATGCTTACCTGCCCTGGCCACAGAACAAATGCACTAATGCATGTAAACTGTGACCTCTGTTCACACAGTATGCATTTTTGTTAGCACTGGCTGGCCCACCTGATCTAAGAGTATTGGCTTTATTAATAGGTTCAGCCAGATGCTCTGCATTTTCTGTGTGAACATTGCCACACACAGATTATGTTTTTTTTGCATTTTTACACCAAGCGGCCATTTCCTGATTGTAGGCTGGCTGCCTCATCAGGTATTTTTGCACCTGTGCCATCTTATTGGGTCCGCTGCACCCTGGGCAGGTAAGCATCTTTTGCCTGTTTGCTGGTTGTTTTTGTCTAACATTTTTTCTCACCATGCAGTCACCACTCCTGGCTTAACAGCTCTTCCCCTGATCCTCCGATGACTCGCATCCTCCCTCTGGCTCCAATGTTCTCTTCCTTCCTCATTCTGCATCACCTTAGGGATGAGTGCCAAAGGCTCAGAAAAGAAAGGAAGACTAAAGATGGAAGAGTACATTTGAGCTTGGAGAGGGAGCCAGCCATACAAGGAGCTGCGTCTCCAGGATAGTTGAGTACAGTAATTTTTATTTTTTAGTCCCTGTGTTTATTGTGATGTGGGGTCAGGGGAGACCTCAGAGCATAATAAATGACTTTTATCAGCAGTATAATTTGAGAGAAGTAAAGTGGGCTTCATCTCTGTGGAATTCCCCAAACTGATGTAGGTCAATCAATACTCTCTATAAAAAAAAAGTATGCAATTCAACTGTCCTCTAAGAAAGGAAGAAAGTTCAGTAGGCTTGTGTAGACCTCTAATTACTGGAAAATCAAAATCAGATAAACTGGTCCTTTGGCAGAAAAGGGGAAAGTTTATTTATCTATAATACTAAGCAATATAATACTCCTTTACAACTGGTTTATTCTGGACAAATATCCAATTTCTTTTGAAACTGAGAGTTGTTATGTTTTGGTAGCTGAGGAGAGCAGGCAAAAACGGCAGTACACCAGAGAGGTTGGAATCTACTGGATTGCAGTACCCTGACTAACCACCACAACTAAAGGCAGCCGTGGAGCGTTCCTACGATGGTCCTAGACGCCTCGTCACAGCCTGAGAGGCTAACTACACCTAAAGATAGAAACAGGAAAGCTATCTGCCCCGGGGCAGAACCCCAAAGAACATAGGAAGCCCCCAAACATGTAATGGCGGTTAGACAAGAGGAAATACAGACACAGACAGAAAATAGTATGAGCAAACGTTGGGGCCCAATCTGCCTAGACAGAAAAAGGATAGGAAGGATACTTACTGTAATCCAAAAAAACTCTAAAAAACCAAAGCTACTAATTGCAAAAACACCTGAGATCACACGACCTTTACCACCTAAATTAGTTCTCTGGTGTAACAAAACTAAGCCGCAGCCACTGAAAAAACTGGAAAAGGCAAATGAACAAATAACAGTGGCTCCAGAGGAACTGAGAGGAGCCCAAGCCCCCCGGGAGGGGGGACCTGGCTAAACTTCACAGATATGAAGAGAAATATGCAAATGGTAAGCACAAAAACAAAAAACAGAAAATATCTTATCTGAGAGCAGGAGAAGAGGCAAGACTCAGCAATCTTCCAAGTGAACCAGGAAACAAAGTTGAGACAAGAACAATTGATCACCGGCAACCATGATGGGAGGGAACCTCCCTTATATAAGACCAGTCTGTGACTCCTGATTGCCAATCCTCATTGAATGGTTCAGTACTGTTTGTAACCACCAGAGGGAGATTCTGCTCAGAATTCATTTCTAAATCATTCACAACAGTACCCCCCCCCTTGAGGAGGGGTCACCGAACCCTCATTTGTGCCACCAGGTCGGTCAGGATGAGCTCTGTGATACGCACGGATCAGTCTCCTAGCATGGATGTCCGAAGCAAACACCCAAGAATTGTCCTCCTGACCATAACCTCTCCACTTAACCAAATACTGGAGTTTCCGTCTAGAAAAACGAGAATCCAATATTTTCTCAACCACATACTCCAGATTGCCCTCAACCAAAACAGGGTCAGGAGGCGCAGCCATAGGAACCACTGGCTCGACAAACCCCTTCAATAAGGACTTGTGGAACACGTTATGGATCTTAAATGTCCCTGGAAGAAGTAAACGAAAGGAAACAGGATTAACAATCTCCATGATCTTATAAGGTCCAATGAACCTAGGCTTAAACTTAGGAGATGCAACTCTCATAGGGATATTTCTTGAGGACAACCAGACCAAGTCCCCCACTTTAAACCGAGGACCATCAGTCCTATGCCGGTTGGCAAACCACTGGGCCTTCTCCTGAGAGAGGGACAACCTCTCCACTACCTGGTCCCAAATCTGCTGCATACGCTCCACAACAGAGTCAACACCCGGACAGACAGAAGCCTCCGTCTGTCCCAAAGAAAATCGAGGGTGAAACCCAAAATTGCAGAAAAATGGAGACATCAAAGTGGCAGAGCTAGCCCTATTATTAAGAGCAAACTCAGCCAAAGGCAAAAAAGAGACCCAGTCATCTTGATCAGCAGACACAAAGCATCTCAGATAAGTCTCCAAGGTCTGGTTTGTTCTCTCAGTTTGTCCATTGGTCTGAGGAGGAAAAGCAGACGAGAAAGACAATTGAACACCAAGTTTAGAACAAAAAGTCCTCCAAAATCTGGAAACAAACTGGACTCCTCTGTCAGACACAATGTTCTCAGGAATGCCGTGTAACCGAACCACGTGCTGAAGGAACAAAGGCACCAATTCGGAGGAGGAAGGCAACTTAAGTAATGGCACAAGATGTATCATCTTGGAAAACCTATCACAAATCACCCAGATAACGGTCATTCTCTGAGAAACAGGGAGGTCGGAAATAAAATCCATAGAGATATGGGTCCATGGTCTCTTGGGCACAGGCAATGGCATCAACAAACCACTAGAGCGAGAGCAAGACTTGGAGCGAGAGCAAGTCCCACAGGACTGCACAAACTCCCTGACGTCACGAGACAAAGTAGGCCACCCTAATGGACCGACTCACCAAGTCTCTGTTACCAAAAATTCCGGGATGACCGGCCAACGTGGAACAATGAATCTCAGACATCACACTCTTCTTCCACTTGTCTGGGACAAACAATTTCCCAATAGGGCAGCGCTCGGGTTTATCCTCCTGACACCCTTCCAGAGCCAGTCTCAAATTGGGAGAGATGGCGGAAAGAACTACACCCTCTTTCAAAATAACAGCAGGATCAGATAACTCAGGAGAGTCCGCAAGGAAACTCCTCGAGAGGGCATCCGCCTTAACATTCTTAGTGCCAGGAAGAAAGGAAACCACAAAATTAAAACGTGTGAAAAACAAGGCCCACCTGGCCTGTCTAGGATTAAGTCGCTTGGCTGATTCCAGATAAACCAGATTCTTTTGGTCCGTGAGGACCACCACCTGATGTTTGGCTCCCTCCAGCCAATGTCTCCACTCTTCAAAAGCCCACTTCATGGCCAATAACTCCCGATTACCCACGTCATAATTACGTTCAGTTGGAGAAAATTTTCGAGAGAAAAAATCACAAGGGTTACTTTTAGAGGTCTCAGGATCTCTTTGGGACAAAACGGCACCTGCCCCAATTTCAGAGGCATCAACATCCACCTGAAATGGCAGAGAAACATCAGGCTGCCGTAGAACAGGAGCAGAAGTGAATCTCTGCTTAAGTTCCTGAAATGCAGAGACTGCCTCAGGAGGCCAATTCACCACATCAGAACCCTTTTTGGTCAAATCAGTCAATGGTTTAACAATAACAGAGAAATTACCAATAAATTTACGATAAAAATTTGCAAAACCCAAGAATCTCTGAAGAGCCTTTAATGAAGTAGGTTGGACCCAATCACAGATGGCCTGAACCTTGACCGGGTCCATTTCAATAACAGATGGAGACAAAATGAATCCCAGAAATGAGATCCTCTGTACGCCAAAAAGACACTTTGATCCCTTCACATACAGAGCATTCTCTCTCAAAATCTGGAACACAGTCCGAACATGTTTCACATGAGAGTCCCAGTCATTGGAAAAATCAAGATATCATCCAAATAAACAATCAGAAATGTATCCACAAAATCCCTGAAAATGTCATTCATGAAGGACTGGAAGACGGAAGGAGCATTAGTGAGCCCAAATGGCATCACTAGGTACTCAAAATGCCCCTCTGGGGTATTAAACGCCGTCTTCCATTCATCCCCGTGCTTAATGCGAATAAGGTTATACGCCCCCCCCCTGAGGTCAAGCTTGGTAAACCAAGTAGCACTTTTCACCCTGGAAAACAGGTCAGAAATCAAGGGTAACGGATATTGATATTTCACAGTGATATTGTTCAAGAGACGATAATCAATACACGGCCTTAATGAACCATCCTTTTTGGCCACAAAGAAAAAACCGGCACCCAAGGGTGAAGAGGATAGTCTGATATGACCCTTCTCCAATGACTCCTTGATATAAGACCGCATAGCATCATGTTCAGGTACAGACAAGTTAAAAAGGCGACCTTTAGGGAATTTACTACCAGGCACTAATTCAATAGCGCAGTCATAGCTCCTATGGGGGGGCAAGGATACAGATTTACTTTCGCTAAACACATCAGAAAAATCAGTCAAAAAGTCAGGAACATCCTGAGCCTGGGGAGAGGCAGAAAAAACAGGAGTGTTGGCATTAACACATTGGCAGCCCCAACTGGTTACAGACACAGATTTCCAATCCAAAACAGGATTATGAAACTGTAACCAAGGGAAAACCAGTACAATAATGTCATGCAGATTATACAGCACCAAAAATTTGCAAATCTCCTGATGATCAGGTTCAACCCTCATTATCACCTGAGTAGAGAACTGGGGTTTATTCTCAGCCAAAGGGGTAGAATCAATCCCCAGTAGGGGAATAGACTTCTGTAGGGTATCAAGGGGAAACCCACAACGTTTAGCAAAATCAAAATCCATCAGGTTAATAGCTGCTCCCGAATCAACAAAAGCCTGAGCAGAAAATGTGGACAGGGAGAAAATCAGGGTAACAGTCAACAGAAATTTAGTCTGAACACTACCCAAGACAACTGAGCGTGCAAAACATCTTCCCCGCTTAGGGCAGACTGAAATAGCATGAGAGGCATCACCACAGTAGAAACATAACCCATTGCGTTTTCGAAACTCATGACGCTGTGCACCAGAAGCCACTCTATCACACTGCATGGGTTCAGAAGCTGGTTCACAAGGCAACACTATTCCAGGCATACTTCTATGCTCACACAAACGTCTGTCAATTTGAATCGCTAATGACATAGAATCATTGAGACTAGAGGGAGCAGGGAAACCCACCATAACATCTTTTACATTCTCTGACAGCCCCTTCCGAAAAAGGGCTGCCAAAGCATCGTCATTCCATTTGGACTGCCCACTTTTGGAATTTCTGACAGTACAACTCAGCGTCCTCAAGCCCCTGATTTAATGCCAACAAGGTTTTTTCAGCTTGATCAGTGACATTAGGTTCATCGTACAATAACCCCAGAGCCAGAAAAAATGCATCAACATTACTCAAAACAGGGTCCCCAGGTGTCAGGGAAAAAGCCCAATCCTGAGGATCGCCGCGCAGGAGAGAGATGACAATTTGAACCTGCTGTGCTGCGTTCCCTGAGGACTTAGGTTTTAAGGCAAAAAACAACTTACAGTTATTTTTGAAATTCAGAAATTTAGCTCGATCCCCCAAAAACAAATCTGGCATGGGGATCCTGGGTTCCACAACTGGCAACCTAGCAAGATAGGTAGCAATACTCCGAACCTCAGTGGCAAGCTGATCCACACGGCCAGACAACTGTGCAAACTCCATTGAGAGAGGAAAAAAGAAATCCTCCTCAGCACCCAGAGAAAAAAGAGGGAAAAAATGCAACAAACAGAAAAAGAAAAAAAAAATATCTGACAACTCTGACAACCTTTTTTCTTTCCACACTATTTTTCCCTTCTGTGAGTACCATATAATTTTCAGTTTGGCCGGTGATACTGTTATGTTTTGGTAGCTGAGGAGAGCAGGCAAAAACGGCAGTACACCAGAGAGGTTGGAATCTACTGGATTGCAGTACCCTGACTAACCACCACAACTAAAGGCAGCCGTGGAGCGTTCCTACGATGGTCCTAGACGCCTCGTCACAGCCTAAGAGGTTAACTACACCTAAAGATAGAAAGAGGAAAGCTATCTGCCCCGGAGCAGAACCCCAAAGAACATAGGAAGCCCCCAAACATGTAATGGCGGTTAGACAAGAGGAAATACAGACACAGACAGAAAATAGTATGAGCAAACGTTGGGGCCCAATCTGCCTAGACAGAAAAAGGATAGGAAGGATACTTACTGTAATCCAAAAAAGCCCTAAAAAACCAACGCTACTAATTGCAAAAACACCTGAGATCACACGACCTCTACCACCTAAATTAGTTCTCTGGTGTAACAAAACTAAGCCGCAGCCACTGAAAAAACTGGAAAAGGCGAATGAACAAATAACAGTGGCTCCAGAGGAACTGAGAGGAGTCCAAGCCCCCGGGGAGGGGAACCTGGCTAAACTTCACAGAAATGAAGAGAAATATGCAAATGGTAAGCACAAAAACAAAAAACAGAAAATATCTTATCTGAGAGCAGGAGAAGAGGCAAGACTCAGCAAGCTTCTAAGTGAACCAGGAAACAAAGTTGAGACAAGAACAATTGATCACTGGCAACCATGATGGGAGGGAACCTCCCTTATATAAGACCAGTCTGTGACTCCTGATTGCCAATCCTCATTGAATGGTTCAGTACTGTTTGTAACCACCAGAGGGAGATTCTGCTCAGAATTCATTTCTAAAACATTCACAACAGAGAGTCCTTAGTGGTTGATACCTTTTAATGGTAACAAATTGCAAGCTTTCGAGACTACTCTGGTCTCTTCATCAGGCATTGACTAATCCAAAATCTGAAGAATCAAATATTTATACACAACACAGCACAGAAACCATGCAATAGAAAAGACAAGTGACGTGAAGCAGAACTGTCATTATGGGAGATAGAGATGAACATAAATATTGGAACAGTTCATAGATAAGGAGTATGAAAGTTTGATTGTCCTGTGATTGTGTGATGCCCCCAGAAGGTCTGAAGAGCAAATTCCTTAATTGATGTAAAAAGACATAAATCCATGCGACACATTCATTCCTGCACTAAGTGTGTCAAAGGTTGTCATGAGTTTATATTCCCAAACCTTTCTGTGTCTCTCAGATTTAAAGTTAGCTTTTAATACAAGTAATACAAGGTCACCTCAGAAAGACCTTTTTGAATCAGGGCTACCATTCAAGAACAATTAAAAACCAATGAAAACCGAATTACAAGAGCCACCAGAATATCAAGGAATCACCTGCTACATTACAAAGCTAAAGAAGAAAACAACCGGGTGCCTCTAGTGGTCACCTACAATCTAAATCTGGAAGTGCTAAGAGGAGCTGCACGGAAACTACAACCTTTACTACAAAAAGATGCCGATTACAATCCATATTTCCAGACCCTCCACTACTGTGTTCTAGGCAGCCCCCAAATCTAAGAAGCATCATTGTCAGAAGCTCCCTGTCCTCTCCATCAGCAGCAGGAACCTTTCCTTGCAACCAGAAAAAATGTAAAACCTGTCCATTTATAATGACCACGGACAAGAAAAAGATCCCCAACTCCCATCAGAACTGCAAGATCCCAGGTACTTTCAGCTGCATCACATCTAATGTGGTGTACCTAATTATTTGTACTAAATGTCCAACTGGGGGGTCTGTATGTGGGGGAGACCGGGCAAAAACTGAGAACAAGGATGAATTCTCATCGCCACACAATAAGAGAAAAAAGAATGGATCTACCTGTGGCCAAACACTTTTGTATCCCCAGTCATAGCATTATGGACATGACATTACTTGTATTAAAAGCTAACTTTAAATCTGAGAGAGACAGAAAGGTTTGGCAATATAAACTTATGACGACCTTTGACACACTCAGTGCAGGAATGAATGTGTTGCATGGATTTATGTCTTTATACATCAATTAAGGAATTTGCTCTTCAGACCTTCTGGGGGCATCACACAACACAGAACCAGACCCCAATCAGAGGACAATAAAACTTTCACACTCCTTATCTATGAACTGTTCCAATATTTATGTTCATCTCTATCTCCCATAATGACAGTTCTGCTTCACGTCACTTGTCTTATCTATTGAATTGTTTCTGTGCTGTGTTGTGTATAAATATGTGATTCTTCAGATTTTGTATTAGTCTTTGCCTAATGAAGAGACCTGAGTAGTCTCGAAAGCTTGCAATTTGTTAACATCTTTTCAGTCAGCCATTAAAAGGTATCAACCACTGAGGACTCTCAATTCTAAATATGTTTCTATCTATTGGCTAACACTGTACAAAGATACACATCTTTCCTGTATCAATTTCTTTTGGAAATTCACATCCAACTGGTGTTCTTCTACTTGGCCAATCATCATATCTTTTTCACCAAAACAGGTGAAAGTGGTGGCCACTAAAACGACAAAGAACTAGACCTGTAAAGAAACTCCCATTGCATGACTCATGTATATTGGAATAGTAGTAAACTTTTTACATTCCATTAATTTCCAATATCTCAATACCCTTGAAAGGATTCATGTGAACCTATCCTTCACGTTTTGTAAGACAAGGACAACAAGACGTCAGTAGGATGTTAGTCTCATACACAATATTTTACTGATGATACTTTTCTTCTCTATAAGCTTCACTATATGTATTTTCTATATATATTACGGAGCAGCCATGATTAGTTCCAGGCAGGGCTTTGAATCTTTTAATTACTTCTGTGGCTGAGTTTTGCCCTAGTGTGCAATCATTGGGACTTGAAAAAGTGCAGGATTTGGATGATAACAGAAGGAAAAAAGAAAGTAGGACGCTTTAAGTCTAATAAGCATTTTCCTGTGAATTAAATTGGGTTTAAAACTTTCATATTGGACTTTGCAATAACTCTCTGCTTCCAAAACCCTCATCGGCTTCTTGTGTATTTTTAATGTTCTGAGTCCTACTAACAGCTTAAAAATAATATAAGATTCTGAAGTTCATGAAGATTTAAATGATGTTTGCAGAATAATTTTACATTTATGGAATGTATTGGTATCTATATTAAAATAACAAAAATGTATCTTATCATAGGTTAATATATTAGAAAACTACAAACTGCTGGAGAATTTAATTATTCTTGCATTGTTTTGTTATTGACTAAATTCATTCCAAAGTGCCAGCCCCATGATGTTTCCCTTTTGTGTATTCTCTTATCCACTACAACTGAGACCCCAAGATTAATTACAAGATGTGTTGGTTGGTCTTTCTTTCTCTAGAAGAAATAGGGGTATGTCTTTCTTTCTCTACAGGAAATGGAGGTATGTCTTTCTTTTTCTACAGGAAATGGGGGTGTGTCTTTGTCTTTTATAGGAAATGGGGATTTTTTTGTCTCACTACAGGAAGTGAGGAAGGGTCTTTGTTTCTTTACAGGAAATGGGAGGGAAGGTTTTTGTCTACCCACAGGAAGTGTGGGATGGTTTTTGTCTCTCTACAGGAAGTGGAGATGGGTCTTTGTTTCTTTCCAGGAATTGGGGGTGGGTTTTTGTCTCTCTATAGGAAGCAAACTACACACAGACATAGCAAAGATGTCTTAAGTTCAATTCAGGTAAGCCATTGTACAATGTCAGGAGCAATGCATGCAGGGAAGTAAGGGAAAGGAAATTCCTGCACTTATAGTTATGATAGAATTCTGATGAGGAAGAACTCGTCATTCAAAAACTGTGGATGACAAGTTACAAAGCATGATATTCAGGACATTTTCAGGACTTGATATGTCCAAATAAAGCCAAAATAATAGTGCAACGTGGTAATAAATGTAACATTCATCATTCTTTACATTAAAACAGTATCACACAATTCATAATAGTGGTTAAGAATCAGTATTCAGCTATGTCTTGATTCAATAGACTACAGATGAAAAATTTTCTTGTGCTCCATGTCAGTCTTTGCAAGTAGCCCAGCGTGCTCCCATGTGTTGAACTCACTTGGCCTATATAAGACCTCCCAAGACACACACCTGTGTCTTGATAATAAGAATTTCTAGTAAAACTTTTATTTTGTCTGTGCATAGTTCCTGTCCACAGTCTCCAAGACATGTCCTGTTGCTCTGTGGTTTCCAGTGCCTAAGTTACCTGTCTGCGGCTTTCAGTACCACTGCTGTATTCTGTCTACAGGATTCTCATGGTTGCCTGTGGTTTCCAGTCTCTGAGTTACCAGTTTGCGGTCTCCAGGATGTCTCCTGTCTGCCTGCGGCTTCTAGTAACACTGATAACTGGCTGCAATCTCCAGGATGTCTCCTGTCTGCCTGCAGCTTGCAGTAACTTGCTATCTTTTCCCGTATGCAACACCAGCCGGCTGCACCGATGCTCATTTGCCAACTCAGACCTTTGGCTCTGAGGATCCACCTCAACTAGTGAGCCCTTGTGACAGTTTGAAAGTGGTCACAGCATTTTGCTTTAGACCAACAAATACAGGTAGAGCGGGCACCACCTAAATAAATTTAATTCTTAATTTTTAATTGGGATCACCCCTTGCATGTGAAAAATAGCAAGAGACCAAAGAAGAAAAGGCACATGCATATAGTGAGGGATCACCAACAAGCAAATAAGGTCAATTCATATAAAGTTTATTAAAGCTAAAAAAACACACAAAAAAGCAACAACACACATATTAAAAACAATTAAAAAAACAAAACATGGTATATACAGGAGAAGTCCACAATAAAGAGTTAAATACTCAAAAGAAACATCCACATGCTTATAATAGCGCAATATATAAAGTAAATTGCACCAAGGGCTGGTTATTATGTTATCATCATCAGCAAAAAGTATTTTAAATAACAGCAGTATATGGGGAAGACAAAAAGGGAGAAAAATATTCTCCTGAGGAAGAGGCCAAATAACCTCAAACAGCAGGTGAGTAAGTGTATATTCAAACAAATCACCCTAAGTGTATAAATAGAGTTGCACAGACCTCCAAAAATGGATCTAAGATAATAAAGACATATAAGGTAAACCAAGTCTCCCTGGAGCCTATGCAATCAAATACCAAGTTTGCGGTCTCCAGGATGTCTCCTGTCTGCCTGTGGCTTCCAGTAACACTGATACCTGGCTGCAATCTCCAGGATGTCTCCTGTCTGCCTGCAACTTCCAGTAACTTGCTATTTTTTTCCCATATGCAACATCCGCCTGCTGCACTGATGCTCATTTGCCAACTTAGACCTTTGGCTCTGAGGATCCACCTCACCTAGTGAGCCCTTGTGACAGTTTGAAAGCGGTCACAGCATTTTGCTTTAGCAAACTAGGCGGAAAAACCCAGAATCATCAAACAGTTTTCTCCAGAATTTTCTCCCAAAAATTTGTGCAAATAGCAGTTGCACAGAAATTTTGTGACTTTTTAAAAATTTCTTATAGTAGTCTACTTTTGGAAAAGAAGGCAGATCTTAGAAGAAAGGGGTGAAGTCAAAAGCAGTTTACAAATTCATCACAATTTACACCACAAATTATAATATAAATCTTTATTAAGATTGGCGTGCAGAACGCAAGTCTTGATGAAATGGGGTTAAAGTTCCTGTAACCACAATTAGACAACACCGCAATTTCACAATTACACTTCTGGATAAGGTCCCTTCAAAAAAATTGCATCGAACTTTCAGTTCTACTCCAGCTTCAACTTTTAAAATAGATGCTTTGATGGTGATGCGTGTGCAGCATCTGATACATTGTTGCCTGTGCTACAGCTTGTACTTTGTATACACTGATGTAGTTACCTTTTATTATCTTATTGGCCATGAATTATGCTTTAAACCACCCAGTAATACTTATATACCCAATGATATCTAATTTACTCTTGCGCCATTATAATTCACAGGTCCCACAATCAGTATCCTCACTATAAGAATCTGACTTTTTGTCTTTTTTATATTTAATTTTTTCATCTTTTTATACATATTTATCATAATTGGGAGGTCAGTTCCTATATATAATTTTACTGTTGACATGAAAAGAACCAGGATGGGGCCGAAATGTTGCTAGTAATATTCATGTTAATAAAGTCTCATGTACACATTAAGTAAAGTCACCTGAACCAGCTGATTTTGGCGGGACTAGTCTTTTAATGGAAATGTCTCCAGTCTCCGCTAGCAGATACACACGTGGACAAAATTGTTGGTACCCCTCGTTTAATGACAGAAAAAACCCACAATGGTCACAGAAATAACTTGAATCTGACAAAAGTAATAATAAATAAAAAATCTATGAAAATGAACAAATGAAAATCAGACATTGCTTTTCAACCATGCTTCCACAAAATTAAAAAAAAATAAAACTCATGAAATACAGTAGGCCTGGACAGAAATGATGGTACCCTTAACTTAATATTTTGTTGCACAACCTTTTGAGGCAATCACTGCAATCAAACGATTCCTGTAACCGTCAATGAGACTTCTGCACCTCTCAACAGGTATTTTAGCCCACTCCTCAAGAGCAAACTGCTCCAGTTGTCTCATGTTTGAAGGTTGTCTTTTCCAGACGGCATGTTTCAGCTTTTTCTAAATATGTCAATAGGATTTAGGTCAGGGCTCATAGAAGTCCACTTCAGAATAGTCCAATGTTTTCCTCTTAGCCATTATTGGGTGTTTTTAGCTGTGTGTTTTGGGTCATTATTCTGTTGCAAGACCCATGACCTGTGACTCAGACCAAGCTTTCTGACACTGGTCAGCACATTTCTCTCTAGAATCCCTGGATAGTCTTTAGATTTCATTGTACCCTGCACAGATTCTAGACATCCTGTGCCAGATGCAGCAAAGCAGCCACAGAACATAACAGAGTCTCCTCCATGTTTCACAGTAGGGACAGTATTCTTTTCTTGATATGCTTCATTTTTCCGTCTGTGAACATAGAGCTGATGTGCCTTGCCAAAAAGTTCCATTTTTGTCTCATCTTTCCATAGGACATTCTCCCAGAAGCTTTGTGGCTTGTCAATATGTAGCTTGGCAAACTCAAGTCTGGCTTTTTTATGATTTTTTTTAACAATGGTGTCCTCCTCGGTCATCTCCCATGAAGTCCACTTTGGCTCATACAACGAAGTATGGTGCGATCTGACACTGATGTTCCTTGAGCTTAAAGTTCACCTTTAGTCTGTTTAGAAGTTTTTTTTTCTGGCTCATTTGTTACCATTCGTATTATCCGTCTCTTTGATTTGTCATCAATTTTCCTCCTGCGGCCACGTCCAGGGAGGTTGGCTATAGTCTAATGGAGCTTACATTTCTGAATAATATGTGCAAGTGTAGTAACAGGAACATCAAGCTGCTTGGAATTGGTTTTATAACTTTTTACCTTTAACATGTTTGTCTATAATTTTCTTTCTAATCTCATGAGACAACTCTTTCCTTCGCTTCCTTGGGTCCATTTTGAGTGTGATACACACCATGTCACCAAACAGAACAGTGAGTATCTGTAGCCTCTATACAGGCCACTCACCGATTCCAAGAATGTAGATACCTGTGATGCTAATTAGTGAACACACCTTGATTTAACATGTCCATTTTGTCACATTATTTTCAGGGGTATCATCATTTCTGTCTAGGTGAATTCATGAGTTTAATTTTTTTAAAAATTTTGTGGAAGCATGCTTGTAAAGCAATGTTTGACTTTCATTTGTTCATTTTCATAGATTTTTTTTATTTATTATTACTTTTGTCAGATTCAATTATTTCTGTGACCATTGTGGGCTTTTCTGTCATTAAACGAGGGGTACCAACAATTTTGACCATGTGTGTATGTCTGGGGCAATGTACGATCTGGGGCGTTGAACTGCAAAATCCAGCTGTAATATCCATGCTAATGCCTGTTCTCTTTGTTTCCACATCTCTAACTAGACAACACAGGGTGACTACATACAAGAGCTGTTTTTCTGCTGGGACTCGCGGTACCACCCAGATTTTGTGTAATTTGTTACAAAGTAGTATCCCTCCTTGTCATGAGCCCTGAGCGGGGCTGCTCTCTATGTAAACTTCTGAATCTCAGTTTCCTATTGCCAGTTATAAGTGTTTCTTCATCTGGTTTATACCTCTGTGCTCTGCCCTGGGAGTTCTAGTGTTTTGTCCTGTTTCTGACCTTGGTCCATTTTCTGACTTGCGATTTTGTCCCTAGTGTGTATCTCCTTGTTCTGACCCAGTTACCTGAGCATTCCTGCCAGCCTAGCTCCACTGGCCAGAAACTACTCCAAGTACTCAACCCAGGGTTCGTGTATAAGCCCACATCCCTGTACAGGGGTTAAAGGGTGAAAACCAGGGCTCCTCTAGGACATGATAGTCAGAGTACTGATAGAGTAGTTAGTGCAAAGCCTGTCCATGGAAGCTCTATTTAGAGATGCCAGGCAACCACGTACCAAGCCACTTTACACCAACCCAGATTGACAAGCCGCTTTCAGAGATATCTGGTCATGTGTGGAGTTGAGCGACTTTGCCTTTTTTAGGGTCGAGTCGGGTTTCGTGAAACCCGACTATCTCAAAAGTCGAGTCGAACGAAGAAGGCCGACTAATGGAAATGGTCGGGTCGGAGTCGAAAATCCGACCCCAATGCAAGTCAATGGGGAATAAAAGTCGTCAGGGAGTGGAGGACAGTAAACACACCTACAGTGCCCATTTCAATGCCAACGACATCAATTCTTATTACTTAAGCTTGTCAACCTTATTTTACTTTATAATAATAGTAATGCATTGAAAACTGGGGGTTATTTGGCTAAAGTTGTGGGGGGCAGTGCTGGCTCCAGGTTTTCAAGGGCCTGGGCCGAAGAGTCTCAGTGGGCCCTTTTAACACATACCACAATTCATGATGCTCCGTTACGGCAGAGAAATATAGGTATAGTACAATGCCAAATACTTAACTTCTTACATTACATGAGTGATATCTAATTTAAATTCTACAATAGCTCAAAAAACTGACAGTATAGTCCTCCATACAGTATTATGGGCACCACATAGTGCGCCATACAGAATAATGAGCCCCATATATTGCTCTATACAGAATAATGAGCCCATATATTGCTCAATACAGAATGGGCTCCATATAATGCTCCATACAGAATAGGCCCCATATGTGCTCCATATGATGCTCCATACATAAAGGGCCCTATATGATGCCCCATAAATAATGAACCCCATATGATGCTCTAGTATAATGATGGGCCCCATATATGATGCTCCAGTGTATGATGAACCCCATATAATGGTCTAAATATAATGGTCCCCATATATAATGCTTCATATATAATGGTCTTCATGTGATTCTCCATATATAATGTGCCCCATAAGATGCACCATATATAATGGGCCCCATATGATGCTCCAGTATATGATGTGATCTGTGGATGATGCTCCAGTGTATAATGGGCCCTATCTATGATGCTCAAGTGTATGATGGGGCCCATACATAATTCTCCAGTGTATAATGCTCCCCATATATTATTATTATTATTATTCATTTTTATAGCGCCATTTATTCCATGGCGCTTTACATGTGAGAGGGGGCAAGTATAGACAAGTACAATAAATATGAGCAATACAGGACACACATAAGTACAGAAGGAGAGAGGACCCTGCCCGCAAAGGCTCACAATCTATAGGGGATGGGTGAGGACACACTAGGAGAGGATAGAACTGGTCGTGCGGTGGTTCAGTAGACTGAGGATCACTGCAGGTTGTAGGCTTGTCGGAAGAGGTAGGTCTTCAGGTTCTTTTTGAAGGTTTCCATGGTAGGCGTGTGTCTGATGTGTTGGGGTAGAGAGTTCCAGAGTATGGGGGAGGCACGGGAGAAGTCTTGTATGCGGTTGGGGGAAGACGAGATAAGGGGAGAGTAGAGAAGGAGATCTTGAGAGGATCGAAGGTTGCGCGAGGGTAAGTAACAGGAGACCATGTCACAGATGTATGGAGGAGACAGGTTGTTCATGGCTTTGTATGTCATAGTTAGGGTTTTGAACTGGTGCTCTGGACGATAGGAAGCCAATGAAGGGCTTGGCATATGGGAGAGGCTGGGGAATAACGGGGAGACAGGTGGATTAGTCGGGCAGCAGAATGTAGGATGGATTGGAGTGGTGCCAGGGTGCTGGAGGGGAGGCCAGAGAGTAGGAGGTTGCAGTAGTCAAGGCAGGAGATGAGGGCATGCACTAGTGTTTTTGTGGTGTCGTGGTCAAGGAATGCACGGATCTGGGAAATATTTTTGAGTTTGAGATGGCAGGAGGAGGCTAGGGTTTGGATATGTGGCTTGAAAGAAAGGGCAGAGTCGAGGATCACCCGAGGCACCGAGCATGCGGGACAAGGGAAAGTGAGCAGCCGTTGACATTGAGGGATAGGTCTGGTGGAGGCGTAGAGTGAGATGGGGGGAAGATGATGAATTCTGTTTTGTCCATGTTCCGTTTTAGAAAGCGAGCAGAAAAGAAAGCTGAAATAGCGGACAGACAGTGTGGGATTTTTGTCAGTAAGGAGGTGAGATCAGGTCCAGATAGGTAGATCTGCGTGTTATCGGCATAGAGATGATACTGCAAACCGTGGGATTCTATGAGCTGTCCCAGGCCGAGGGTGTAGATGGAGAAGAGTAGGGGTCATAGAACTGAGCCTTGAGGAACACCGACAGAGAGGGGGCGAGGTGAGGAGGTGGTGTGGGAGAGGGAGACACTGAATGTTCGATCTGTTAGATATGATGAGATCCAGGATAGGGCCAAGCCTGTGATGCCCAGAGATGAGAGAATCTGGGGCAGGAGGGAGTGGTCCACAGTGTCGAAGACAGAAGACAGGTCCAGGAGAAGGAGGACAGAGTAGTGTCGCTTGCTCTTGGCGGTTAGTAGGTCGTTGGTGACTTTAGTTAGGGCAGTTTCCGTTGAGTGATGCAGTCAGAAGCCTGATTGTAAGCAGTCAAAGGGGGAGCAGGAGGAGAGGTGGGAGGACAGTTCGAGATATACATGCTGTTCCAGTAGTTTTGAGGCATAAGGGAGAAGAGATATCGGGCGATAGCTAGATGCAGAGGATGGGTCCAACCATTAAAAAAATGAAATATCTCTCCTCGCTGGGCACTGCTCTACTCTGGACTCCTCAGCATTGCCATCTTCCAGCTCTCTGCACTGTGACTGTTCAGGCAGAGGGCACACAGACGTCACATCATCGCGCTCTCTGACCTGAATGTCACTGTCAGGAAACGCGGAAGATGTCACAGCGGTGGAGCAGGGAGAGGTAAGTATTGCAAGTGCAGGGGCCCTGAGCTAGCAGGGGGGGCACACTTGTGGGCGCCGGGAACTGGCACAGGGTCCCTCATAGTACGACGGTGTCTCTGACGGTGAGTGGACCCCCCCACCTGCTCAGGGCACCGGCACTTGTCCGGGTGCGCCAGGTGCTGACGCCGGCCCTGGGGGGTGGTACAGTCCAGTTAGGGAGGTGGAAAAAATTGGTATATGTTGAGGTGTAGGCTGGACGTTCAGCAGCTGCAAATGGAGGAATTGGAGAAGTCTGAGGAAGAGGAGGACAAAGCGAGCCATTTTGCTAGCAAACTATGTGTCATCAGGGGAAGGTGGTACAAAATCATTTTAAACCCAGGCATGGTTCATTTTAATGAAGGTGAGATCACCAACATTTTGGGTCCACAGCCGGGTCCTTCTTTCTGTCAGGATTGATCCAGCAGCACTGAAGACTCTTTCTGATAGCACACTACCAACAGGGCAAGCGAGCTCCTGTAAAGCATATTGTGCCAATTCAGGCCAGGTGTCCAATTTACAGGCCCAGTAGTCAAAGGGGAATGACGGGTGAGGGAGAACATCGATAGGGCAGGAGAAGTAATTTGCAACCATAGTTGACAACTGCGAGGAATGACCTGTGAGGGAGAACATCGATAGGGGATGAGAGGTAATTTTGAACCATAGTTGACAAGTGTTGTCTACTGTCTGTTGCAATCGATTCAGTATTACCAGTCGTGTGAGCGGTACTCAAGAAATCAGACCACAACATGGTCATGAAACCATTGTCTCCAACGCCACTTTGGCTGTGTGCACCACGAACACCTCTTCCATTTGGCCCAGTACGGCTCGAGGTAGAACCTGCACCGCTGCTGTGTGCTGGGAATGCCCTCACAAACGGTTTACCAGAGTTGTTTGTTCGCCAATATTAGCTCTAGGTTCACCTGTGGCATGAAGTTCTATAATTTGCCTTTATAGCATGGATCGAGGAAGCTGGCCAACCAGTAGTCGTCATCCTTCATAATTTTGGCAATGCGGGGGTCCCTTTTTAGGATCCGCAAGACATAATCACACATGTGGGCCAATGTTCCAGGTGTCAATGATGCCAGTGGTGGGTGGAGGAGCACTTTCTGCCAAATCCACATCCCTCCATGCACGCACAATCCCTGTACCTGACCTTGGCAAGCCAACATTTTCTCTTGCCTCCTGAGAAGCATCATCCTCCCCAAAATAATCATCCCCCTCATTCTCATCCTCCTCCTCTTCCTCTTCTTCCTCCACTTCGTCCAGGACAGTTCTCTGGGCAGACAATGAATGACTGTCATGAAGACTTCCCTCCTCCTCCGCTGCAGAAGCCTGATCCTTAATGTGCGTCAAAGTTTGCATGAGCAGATCGATAAGTGGGATGCTCATGGCGTCGTCTGCGCTTACTAGCCGTGTGCATTCCTCAAAACACTGAAGGACTTTACAGAGGTCTTTCAGCTTTGACCACTGCACATCCGACAACTCCATGTCTGCCCTCAAACTGCCTGCCAGTGGATCCTCCCACAAATGCATTACAGCCTGCCTCTGTTTGCACAGCCTCTCAACCATGTTCATGGTGGAGTTCCACCTTGTTGCAACGTCTATGAATAGGCAGTGCTTGGGGAGGTGGAGCGATCGCTGCAGCCTCTGCATACGACTGGAGTCTACGTGCGAGCGACTGATGTGCGAGCACAGTCTTCGCACCTTATGGAGCAGGGCTGGTAACTCCGGATAATTATTTATGAAGCACTGCACCACCAGGTTCAAGGTGTGAGCCAGGCAAGGTATGTGTCTGAGTTTTGCCAGGGTTATGGCTGCCACAAAATTACGGCCGTTATCACTGACTACCTTGCCTGCAGGGCTCAAGATGTAGACTGCCCAGCCAGGACTCAGTTTCTCGCTGCAAGTAGTCGGCCAGTACCTCCGCGGTGTGTCTGTTGTCGCCCAAAGACATCATCTTTAAAACAGCCTGCTGACGCTTTCCACTAGCTGTCCGATAGAGGGACACCTCGTGTGCAACACTGGCAGCTGCGGATGGAGTGCTCGTGCGACTGTGCTCAGTCGACGAGCTTTCACTTCTGGAGGAGAAGGAAGATGAGGGTCGAACGCCTACAGCCAACTGTTGCCTATACCGTGGGCTAGGCAGCATTGTCCCACCGCCACTGTCCCCTGTGGAGCCTGCATCCACCACATTAACCCAGTGCACAGTGATGGACACATAACGGCCCTGGCCATGCCTACAGGCCCATGCATCTGTTGTGAGGTGCACCTTTCCACTCACTGATTGTTTGAGTGTATGGACAATGCGGTCTTTCACATGCAGGTGGAGGGCAGGGATGGCTTTTCTAGAAAAGACGTGCCGACAGGGTAGGTCATAGCGTGGGACAGCGTAGGCCATGAGCTCTCGGAACGCTGGCTTTCAACCAAACGGAAGGGCATCATCTGTAATGAGATCAGTTTGGCAATGTAGACGTTCAAAGTCAGTGAGGTTTTGTAGTCCGTCCACGCTTGCAAGTGCATGGTGTTTAAATGTCTAAGCATGCAACTGGTATTCAGTTTTCGGAGATTTTTCCCTCGGCTAAGGGTCCTTCCGCACTTCTTTCAGATTACCTTTGCCTCATCAATAGGATTTTGGTCAAAAAAGTGCCACACTGCACTCTTCATACAATGGGATAAATTTTCAGGGCTTGCACGCTGTGCTAATTTGACCATCTGGCCAAGCTGTCCTGCAACTCTTTTTGTTTTTTTAACACGTTTTTGGACTGCTACGGGCCTGCCAGATAACCGCAGCTGCGATGTCGATGCCTGCCGCTGATCCTACTCCTCTTCTGAGCTATTACCAGCGGCACCCTCTTCCCCCAATGGATGCCAATCCGGGTCAACAACTGGGTCATCCATCACCTCCTCTTCAGTTTCACTTGCACCTTCCTCTGTGTCACCGTGTAAGGTGGTATAGTATGCGGGAGGGGGCACCTGAGTTTCATCAGGGTCAGATTCTGGATAAGTAGACTATGAGGGCAATGTAGTGCTCTAGGTGAATGTACCAGCAGAATCAGATAGCAGTGGCCCCCTGATGAAGAATTCTAATCCGAAACGCGCTTCAGGGCAGACACGCTGACCCCAGTTCCTGTATCCACGCCAAGATAGTGAGGTAGCTTACCCTTATTTAACACTGGCTCATTGCCGTTTTTTGATCTTTCAGTAGTTTGGCTGTGGTTCTGATATATACAGAGAGAGCGTGTGTGGGCATGGCGGTGCAGTGCTTTTTGATGTCATTTGCACCTTCACTGAAGCATAAAGTAACTGGTTGATTTGGCTGACACATGTCTATTTCACTTTAGAGAGGATGCCATTTCACTTTGCACTGCCTATCCCACCTCCATCACTGGACACTGTTACCTTTTAGTCAGGTTTCTGGGGTCAGGGCGTCTTCCTTATCCCAGGCTGCGTGGTCCTCCATGCTGGTTTTTGCTGTACACTGTCTTTGCCTTTCAATTTATGCACTTGTTCTTGTTGTTTTAATAAAGATATATTTTTTAACAATTTATGGACCCATTATAATTTTTTTGACGATAGGTCCGCAATAGTAGTCCTATACACATGGCTCCCACAAGGTGGTATTACAGTATTCTGGCATGCCAGTTTTATGTCATTTTATCCATTAGTATTTCTCATCACCGTGTAAGGTGGTATCGTATGCGGGAAGGGGCACCTGAGTTTTATGAGGGTCAGATTCTGGCTCAGTAGACTGCGAGGGCAATGCATTGCTCTGGGTGAATGTACCAGCAGAATCAGATAGCAGTGGCTGTGCATCAGTGCATTCCATGTCATTTTCATCTTGGACTGGGAATTCAGGATTTGACTTGATATACCCAGGCTTGTATGTGAAAAGAGCTCCATGGAGTAATCTGAAGTGTGGCCTGCCGCATCCTTCACTTTTGATGGGGGTGAAGGACACAAGGAAAGGTGTTGTTCCTGACCAGGAGCCTGCACTGACGACTCAGTGCTTGCATTTTTTGAAACTTCAGAAGAGGAGGCGATAGAGCCGGAGGCTGTTTCGGCAATGTAAGCCAAAACCTGTTCCTGATGCTCCGGTTTTAAAAGCGGTTTACCTACTCCCAGAAAAGAGAGCCTTCCAGGCCTTCTGGAGCCAGACGATGACGCAGGCTCAACACCTCCTGCCTTAGGTGCTATTGGGCTTTTGGCACTAACAGCAGATGCAACACCACCATCATTCCCAGCTGCCCCCCCCCGCCCACGTCCGCGGCCCACATCTTCCTCATGTTTGGGAAAATGTACCAAAAATACCAGCAGATATATGGTACTGTATGAGTAGCGCACAGCTGTATATGGTGTAGGGGAAAATTTAAATTTCCGTATATGTTTCCGAAGTCACACACAGACGCTCACTCAGTATGGATTTGACCGTAATACAAAGAGCAGATATACGGTACTGTATCAGAAGCGTACAGCTGTATACGGTGTAGGGAAAATTGCAATCTCCGTATATATTTCCGGAGTCACACACAGATGATCACTCAGTATGGATTTGACCATAATACAAAGAGCAGATATACGGTACTGTCTCAGAAGCGTACAGCTGTATACGTTGTAGGGGAAAATTGAAATCTCCGTATATATTTCCGGAGTCAAACACACACGCTCACTCAGTATGGATTTGACCGTAATATAAAGAGCAGATATACGGTACTGTCTCAGAAGCGTACAACTGTATACGGTGTAGGGGAAAATTTCAATCTCCGTATATATTTCCGGAGTCACATACAGATAGTCAGCATGTATTTGTCCGTGATAACAGCCGGTACACGGTAGTGTGTGAGGAGTGTACAGCTCTATATGGTGTGGGAAAAAATGAACGGTCGGTAAGTGTGCAGAAAAAAAAGAATAAAAGTATTAGTGCTGTGTAAAAAGCAGTCTGCACAGCAGTTTACACTCAGTAATACAGCTATCAGGTAGCCTAATAACCAGGGCTACACTACATGATATACACCTGGTATCTTCAGATACAGTACCTTTTTCCTGCTTTTTGTATTCTGGTCAAATCCATACTGAGAGAGCGTCTGTGTGTGACTCCGGAAATATATACGGAGATTTACAATTACCTCTACACTGTATACAGCTGTATGCTTCTGATACAGTACCCTTTTTCTGCTTTTTATATTCTGGTCTAATCCATACTGAGCCTGAGAGCTTCTGTGTGTGACTCCGGAAATATATACGGAGATTTACAATTTTCCCCTACACTATATACACCTGGTATCTTTAGATACAGTACCCTTTTTATGCTTTTTATATTCTGGTCTTATCCATACTGAGCCTGTGAGCGTCTGTGTGTGACTCCGGAAATATATACGGAGATTTACAATTTTCCCTTATACTATATACACCTGGTATCTTCTGATACAGTACCCTTTTCTGCTTTTTATATTCTGGTCTAATCTATAGTGAGCCTTAGAGCATCTGTGTGTGACCCGGGAAATATATACAGAAATTTACAATTTTCCCCTATACTATATACACCTGGTATCTTCTGATACAGTATACTTTTCTGCTTTTTATATTCTGGTCTAATCCATACTGAGCCTGAGAGCATCTGTGTGTAACTCCGGAAATATATAAGGAGATTTACAATTTTCCCCTATTCTATATACACCTGGTATCTTCTGATACAGTACCCTTTTTCTGCTTTTTATATTCTGGTCTAATCCAAACTGAGCCCGAGAGCATCTGTGTGTGACTCCGGAAACATTTACGGAGATTTAAAATTTACCCTATACTATATACACCTGGTATCTTCTGATACAGTACCTTTTTTTGGCTGAGTGAGCGTCTGGAAGGCGTCTGGAAGGCTCCCTTTTCTGGGAGTAGGTAAATCGTTTTTAAAGCCAGAGCATCAGGAACAGGTTTTGGCTTACATTGCCGAAACAGCCTCCAGCTGTATCGCCTCCTCTTCTGAAGTTTCAAAAAGTTCAAGCACTGAGTCGTCAGTGCAGGCTCCAGGTCAGGAACAACACCTTTCCTTGTATCCTTCACCCCCACCAAAAGTGAAGGATGCGCCACGCCACACTTCAGATTACTCCCTGGGGCTCTTTTCACATACCATGCCTGGGTTATCAAGTCAAATCCTGAATTCCCCAGTCCAAGATGAATCTGACATGGAGTGCAATGATGCACAGCCAGTGCTATATGATTCTGCTGGTACATTCACCCAGAGCACTACAGTCATGGACAAAAGTTTTGAGAATGACACAAATATTAATTTTTACAAAGTCTACTGCTTCACTTTTTCTAATGGCAATTTGCATATACTCCAGAATGTTATAAAGAGTGATCAGCTTAACAGCAATTACTTGCAAAGTCAATATTTGGCTAGAAAATGAACTTTATCCCCCAAAACACATTTCAACATCATTGCAGCCCTGCCTTAAAAAGACCAGCTAACCTCTTTTCAGTGATTGCTCCATTAACACAGGTGTGGGTGTTGATGAGGACATGGCTGGAGATCAATCTGTCATGATTAAGTAAGAATGACACCACTGGACACTTTAAAAGGAGGCTGGTGCTTGGCATCATTGTTTCTCTTCTGTTAACCATGGTTATCTCTAAAGAAACACGTGCAGTCATCATTGCAATGCACAAAAATGGCCTAACAGGGAAGAGTATCGCAGCTAGAAAGATTGCACCTCAGTCAACAATCTATCGCATCATCAAGAACTTCAAGGAAAGAGGTTCCTTTGTTGCCAAAAAGGCTCTAGGATGCCCAAGAAAGACCAGCAAGCACCAGGACCGTCTCTTAAAAGTGTTTTAGCTGCGGGATCGGGCTACCAGCAGTGCAGAGCTTGCTCAGGAATGGCAGCAGGCAGGTGTGAGTTCATCTGCATGCACTGTGAGGCGGAGACTCTTGGAGCAAGGCCTGGTCTCAAGAAGGGCAGCAAAGAAGCCACTTCTCTCCAGAAAAAACATCATGGACAGACTGATATTCTGCAAAAGGTACAGGCAGTGGACTGCTGAGGACTGGGGTAAAGTTATTTTCTCTGATGAATCCCCTTTTCGATTGTTTGGGACATCAGGAAAACGCCTCATTCGGAGACGACAAGGTGAGCGCTACCACCAGTCTTGTCTCATGCCAACTGTTAAGCATCCTGAAACCATTCATGTGTGGGGTTGCTTCTCAGCCAAGGGAATCGGCTCTCTCACAGTCTTGCCTAAAAACACAGCCATGAATAAAGAATGGTACCAGAATGTCCTCCAAGAGCAACTTCTCCCAACCCTCCAAGAGCAGTTTGGCGATCAACAATGCCTTTTCCAGCATGATGGAGCACCTTGCCATAAAGCAAAGGTGATAACTAAATGGCTCAGGGAACAAAACATAGAGATTTTGGGTCCATGGCCTGGAAACTCCCCAGATCTTAATCCCATTGAGAACTTGTGGTCAATCATCAAGAGACGTGTGGACAAACAAAAACCTAAAAATTCTGACAAAATGAAAGCATTGATTGTGCAAGAATGGACTGCTATCAGTCAGGATTTGTCCAGAAGTTGATTGAGAGCATGCCAGGGAGAATTGCAGAGGACCTGAAGAAGAATGGTCAACACTGCAAATATTGACTTGCTGCATTAACTCATTCTAACTGTCAATATAAGCTTTTGTTACTCGTATGTTTGCAATTATATTTCTGTCTGTGATAAAAACATCTGTCAAACACACATAAAAACCAGAGGGCAGCAGATCATGTAAAAATATAATATTTGTGTCATTCTCAAAACTTTTGGCCATGACTGTACATTGCCCTCGTAGTCTACTGAGCCAGAATCTGACTCTAATGAAACTCAGGTGCCCCCACCCGCAAACTATACCACCTTACACGGTGACACAGAGGAAGGTGCAGATGAAATTGAAGAGGAGGTGAAGGATGACCCAGTTGTTGACCCGGATTGGCATCCATTGGGGTAAGAGGGTGCCGCTTGCAATAGCTCAGAAGAGGAGGAGGATCCGCAGCAGGCATCAACATCGCAGCTGCGGTTATCTGGCAGGCCTGTAGCAGTCCAAAAACGTGTTAAAAAAACAAAAAGAGTTGCAGGACAGCTTGTCAGACGGTCAAATTAGCACAGCGTGCAAGCCCTGAAAGTTTATCCTTAGAATGAAGAGTGCAGTGTGCCACTTTTTTGACCAAAATCCTATTGATGAGGCAAAGGTTATCTGTAAGAAGTGCCGAAGGACCTTTAGCCGAGGGAATAATCTCCGAAATTTGAATACCAGTTGCATGCTTAGACATTTAAACACCTTGCACTTGCAAGCGTGGACGGACTACAAAACCTCAGGTAGCACATGTGCACCTGCTCCAACTGAAGGTAGCCACAACGCTACATTGCTTCCCCCACTGTAAGCCCACCAGTAGGGTTGAGCGATACTTTCCGATATCAAGAAGTATCGGATCGGAATGGGTATCGCCGATACCCCAAAAGTATCGGCGATACCCGATTCCGATACCGGAAATCCAATGCAAGTCTATGGGACAGAAATATCGTAACTAAAAAAACCTCTTTCTTTCCTTGTAAACACTAAATATACACACATAGAATACATATATATATATATATATATATATACACATGTCATTGTGACATATATATACATATATTTATAGTTTATACACTTCTACATAGTAAAATAGCCTCTGATTCAATTGCCGGGTAATGCCGGCTTTTGTGAAAATACAGAAGCACCCGACATGAAATGACACTTGGTTTACATAGAGTTAACCATGTCTTTTCATGTAGTTTGATATCTGATTTGCACAAACAATTACATGAGTGTATGTGTGCAAAATTTCACACCTGTAGGGTTAATTAAAGGTGTAAATTCGTTGTAAAAAAACGGACTTTTTTGCTACAATTTACACCTTTAATTAACCCCTACAGGTGTGAAATTTTGCATACATACACTCATGTAATTGTTAGTGAAAACAATAGATCAAACAACTTGAAATGACATGGTTAACTCTATGTAAACCATGTGTCATTTCATGTCGGGTTCTGCATTTTCACAAAAGCCGGCAATTGAATTAGCGGCTATTATACTATGTGGAAGTGTATGAACTATAAATATAAATATATATATATATATATATATATATATGTCACAAATTCAATGACATGTATATATATATATATGAGGTGTAAAATTGTTGAAAAAAAAATGCGTGGGCTCCCGCCCTATTTTCGCAACCAGACAGACAAAGCCAGTGAGTGGGGGCAGATAATAATAGCCCAGAGAGGGACCATTATTTTTGGCCCCCCCTGGCTACTAACATCTGCCCCCAGACACCCCAGAAAAGACAAATCTATTATTAGATTCGCCCTTTCTGGCACTTTGCCCGTCTATTCCCATTGCCCTGTAGCGGTGGCGAATGGGTTAATAAGGGGTTAAAGCCACCTTGCTATTGAAAGATGACCTTAAGCCAGGTTAATAATTGAGAGCTGTCAATTAGACAACTATCAATTATTAATCCTATTGTATGAAAGGAAAAAAACACACACACTTTAATTAAAAATCATTTTAATGAAATAAAGACACATGTTTTTGACCATCTTTTATTTTACAGCAAAAAAACATTTCCTGTAATAAAAATAAAATAAAAAAGCAAAATTATTCTTACCTATCCCATGCACAGTCAGGTCCCATGGTGTAATCCATCAGAAAGGGCTCATACTCACTGGCGCCGAAAACAGATGATAATCAGACGAAAAAAAATCGGATTCAAATCTGACCAATGTTATTCAATAGGTGAGTTCTCATTTGCGATTTTTTTCTCATCAGAAATTGGTGTGGAGAAAAAAATCGCAGCATGCTGCGATTTGATGCGATTTTGGGATGATAATCGCCAATGCAAGTCAATGGGTGCGATTAAAAAACGCACAGCACTCGCACCATGCAAGTGCTGTCCGATTTATACGCACCAGTCTCCTTTGAAAAGCCGGCAATTCATCCCCGGCTACTGTAAAATCACACTGGACAGCTCACAAAACACTAGATACATACACATAGAATACATATATATATATATATATACATGTCATTGTGACACATACATATATATATATTTATAGTTCATATACTTCTACATAGTATAATAGCCGCTAATTCAATTGCCGGCTTTTGTGAAATCACAGAAGCCGACATGAAATGACACATTGTTTCCACACAGTTAACCATGTCATTTCATGTATTTTGATATATGGTTTTAACTTACAATTACATAAGTGTATGTGTGCAAAATTTCAGACATGTAGGGGTTAATTAAAGGTGTAAATTCGTAGCAAAAAAAATGTGTGAGCTCCCGCTGTATTTTCTCCACCAGACAAAGCAAGCGAGTGGGGGCAGCTAATAATAGCCTAGGGAGGTACATTTTTTTTGTGCCCCCCCTGGCTACTAACATCTGCCCCCAGACACCCCAGAAAGGGCAAATCTCTAATTAGATTCGCCCTTTCTGGCACTTTGCCCGTCTATTCCCATTGCCCTGTAGTGGTGGCGAATGGGTTAATAAGGGGTTAAAGCCACCTTGCAATTGAAAGGTCACTTTAAGCCAGTTTAATAATTGAGAGCTGTCAATTAGACAACTATCAATTATTAATCCTATTGTATGATAGAAAAATCAAACACACAGTTTAATAAAAAAGAAGTTTAATTAAATAATCACATAGTTTTTGACCATATTTTATTTTCCTGCTAAAACCATTTCCTGAAATAAAAATAAAATAAAAAAGCAAAATTATTCTTACCAATCCGATGCACAGTCAGGTCCCACGCTGTAATCCATCAGAAAGGGTTAACAAGTTACAGCTCACAGAGAGCTAATGCTGTGTGCTAGCTGTAACACCCTGAATGAATAACTTCCTCTCCCAGCGAAAGGAGAGGAAGAGATTAATGAATGGATCTTAATTGATTTATTGCCACTTTCACTTCAGTGACCTGACCTAAAGTGAAAGTGGGACACAATCAATTAAGCTTCCCACAGTAATCACATCCTCTCCTGTCAGCAGGAGATAAGCTCATTCATTCAGGAGCTTTCAGCTGAGCACGCAGGATTACTTGCGCTGCTTAGCTGATTGCTAGTTAACCCTTTGTGAAGGATTACATCGTGGGACGTGACAGATCGCCAGATAGGTAAGAATAATGTTGTTTTATTATTTTTTCTTTATTATAGAAGATCAAGGGCTTCGCATGGATTAAGAGTTTAATAAAAGATGGTCAAAAAAATGTGTTTTTATTTCATTAAAATTATTGATTCTTAAAGTGTGTGTGATTTTTTTATTTCCTTCAATAGGATTAATAATTGATAGTTGTCTAATTGACAGCTCTCAATTATTAACCTGGCTTAAAGTGACCTTTCAATAGCAAGGTGGCTTTAACCCCTTATTAACCCATTCGCCACCGCTACAGGGCAATGGGAATAGACGGGCAAAGTGCCAGAAAGGGCGAATCTAATTAGAGATTTGCCCTTTCTGGGGTGTCTGGGGGCAGATGTTAGTAGCCAGGGGGGGACACAAAAAAAATGTACCCTCCCTAGGCTATTATTATCTGCCCCACTCGCTTGCTTTGTCTGTCTGGTGGAGAAAATACACGGAAGCCCACGCATTTTTTTTCAACGAATTTACACCTTTAATTAACCCCTACATGTCTGAAATTTTGCACACATACACTTATGTAATTGTAAGTTAAAACCATATATCAAAATACATGAAATGACATGGTTAACTGTGTCTAAACAATGTATCATTTCATGTCGGCTTTTGTGATTTCACAAAAGCCGGCAATTGAATTAGCAGCTATTATACTATGTAGAAGTGTATGAACTATAAATATATGTATATATATATATATATATATATGTCACAATTACATATATATATATATTGTACCATTTCCAGGGGATATAGCTCTAGGATCGCTGTCTGGGTAGACAGAATGGCATGAAAACAGTTCATTCAGACAGCAGTTCTGGTGTAAAACTGGCCGCAAGCAGCTTTATTAAAGTCCACAGCAAACAGATAAAAATAAATCATAAACAGAAAACCTGGGCTTGTCTAGCCACTAATTACACATAGATTGATTTCCCTGTCTATCTGGGTCCCGGCTCTACCAGCCTGGCCCAACACAACACATATCATATATGTTACCAGTATGGAGTTTCACAGATACTCCTCCTTGTGTCTGAAGGCACATCCAACGTCCAGACTTGAGAGAGATCCACTCCTATTCAGCCGCTGTTCGCACGGATTCTCACTGAGATTATTCCTGTGTCCGGGGTACCTCCTGCACCCAGACTAAAGACAGCTCCCAATCCTGGAGACTGCTTCCTTGTGCCGGGACACCTCCCTGTGTCCAGGCTAAAGACAGCTCCCAATCCTGGAGACTGCTTCCTTGTGCCGGGACACCTCCCTGTGTCCAGGCTAAAGACAGCTCTCAGACTGTGTTTACAGACACCTACTTCTGGTCTCCTAATTAAGACCTGAGTAGTTTCAGGCCTGAGCTGCAAGTGTGTAATGAATGTAAGGTGTAGTGACCTTTCTCTACCACTAGGTCTACAAAGCCACACACCTCCCTTATACCAGTCAGTAAAGTAGCTAGGTGAAATATACACCCCATTCAATACACATACTCTCACTGTCTCACATATCCCCCCCCTCTTCTCCAGACCGGAGGGCTGGTCATCCAGACCGGAGGGCTGGTTAACAATCCAACAGAGACAGTGAACTCTGGACCAGTCATGGCCCTCATCAGCTTCATCTTCACCACTGTCATTTGTATCTTCACCTGAGTCATAGCCAACATCAGCTTTCTCTTCATCTGAAGCATCCGTACTACCCTGTACCCTCCCAGGCCTATGCTCTCTGCGGGCCTGGGTATCCTGCACGGTTTCATCTTGACCTTAGGGCCGGGCTCAGTTTCGATATAGAGCCTTGCCAGAGAAGTACGACCCGGCACATCAGAACACTTCTGCTGACTCTTCCTCAGAAACTCACGTACCTCCTGTTCCTGGTGCACTGACCATGTGTCACCAACTATCACAGAAGGTATAGGGGGTTTTTCACTTTTCTCCAGTTCCCCTTGAACCCTCTTTACTTCATTGAGCTTCTCCAGAAGATGCTTATGGCTCTCATCACGCTCCTTCATCACAGTTTGGAGTTTTCTTCGAGAAGCAATCAATTCATCTTGTACCCGTTGGACGTCCTTCATGTCCTCAGCCCCTTCTTCAGGCTCTTCTGGTAGGACATGCTCAGAAGCCCCACCGTCAGTCTTACATTCTACTTCTTCATTCACATCACTATGGTCTCCAATATCTCCATCCATTCCAGCTCTCAAATTCTCCTTGACAGCTGCATCTGTACACTCAGAACCCGCCGGATTCTTCTCTTTCCACCATGTTCTGCATCCCATCTGGGCTCCCGTGTGTCTGCAGCGGCAACGGAGTGACACATCGCTTTTCCCATTTGTTGGGACGTGGCTCCGATGTAGACTCCATGAAAGTGCGCTTGAGCTCACCAATGCCAGCTACTGATCCGGACCGTAACCCGTCCACTCCGCTGTCTTCGGCAGAAACAGATTCCTGGACAGAGTCAGTCCCCATATCTTCAGTCTTGTTCCTCACAGCTTCACTTGAAACCTCAGCTTCTGATGAGGCATCTGGCTTGGTGACCACCACTTCCATGGCTTTTTCCACCTCTGCAGCATTCCCTTCAGAGTCCTGGGCATGATGCAGCTCCATACCATACACCGACAACTTCTCATCTTCAACAGCATCCACTTGTGCTGTGTTCAGGTTCAGAGTCCTGCCTTTAAAGCTCAGCTCTCCTCCTTTCACCTTAGTCTTCGCCAGGGAACCGGCCAACTGTAAAACATCTTCAGATGCCATCTTCTGTCTGGCTGTAAGGTCAGCATCAGCTTTCTTCTCAGGACTCTCAACCTCCTCTGCTACCATGCCTTCCTCATTTGCACTGGTTGCTTTATTGTCATCAAATGATTCACTATCATTCCCACTATCCCTTACTGACCTCTTTTTCTCAGCCACATCCGGGTCACTTTCAGGGTTACACACTTCATTTTCATTCACATCCTGCTTACTGTCAGGGTTATACAATTCATTTTCATTCACATCCTGCTTACTGTCAGGGTTATACAATTCATTTTCATTCACATCTTGATCTGGAACCTTAGTTAACATGTCATCCACAACATTAACTGCACCATCTGGTCCCTCAAGTATGTGACTATGTGACAACCCCAGCACTATACTTCTATATAGTTCAGGTACTAGGAGCTGACTCACGACCTCTCCCTGGACTTCAGTGTCCCTATACAATAGGCTATTGTCCATGGCAGCATGAGGAAACCTCTCCTCAGGGCCAGGCTCCTGGGAAACCTCATTTAGAACAATCATATTTTCCTGTGCGTTCCTAAGAGTGGGGTCTCGCCACTGCTCACTCTCAAAATTGTCACAGGACACAGGCAAGTCAGGGACACTCGGCTCCCGAGAACCACCATCCTCGTCTCCCAACATCACCTGCAAAGGAATTTCATCACTATCACAGTCATCATTATTATCAATATCATTATCATGACTATGATCAGTATCATCATCACTATCATGATCATCATCACTATCATTATCAGCATCAGCATCATTATCATGGTCATCATCATTATCATGATCATCATCATCATCATTATCATCATCATTATCATGGTCATCATCATTATCATGATCATCATCATCACATAAGGTTAACGGCCCACTAGCATTGTGTTCCGCCCCTCGGGACTGCGCACCCTCAGTAGGAGCTTCATCACACTGTCCATCAGAAACATTTCTCCCCCAGAGACCCTTAGATCGGGGAAAGTCATTACCCAATATGACGGGGTGCACCAGGTTCTTCACTACCCCACTTCATATGAAACCTCCCCGAGTTTGGGGACCAAGTCCACGGCAGTCTCTGGGTAGACTTTGGTGTCTCCATGGATGCACACCATACTCAGGTGCTTATCAGGGATGAAGTCCCTATCAATCAGGCTGTCACATACGGAAGTCACTGGACTCTCTGAGTCCAAGAGGGCTTGTGCCGGGCAGTCATCTACAACCACCGGGCATACCTGTGGTCCAGTCTCTTCGGCTGAGGTGGACACACACACAGGTTCTGCGCAGAGAGAGAGGGATCCGCCAACATCACAACACATAGGCTCCCCCTCTATTGGACAGTTGGCTGCAATTTCACGACATCTCCAACACTGTCCATCACACTCTCCCACCCATATGTCCCCTCGGGCCCGAACCCGCTTATCAGCATACCCCATGTCCCCAACAGCTGGAACGCTCTTACCGCGAGAGTTCAGCGTCCGGGAACTCTGAAGTGACGACCTCTCAGACGGCTGGTCACGGAGACAGTCTTTGCTGGCGAAGGCCTTCTCCATCAGGCTGACCAGACGATTGGCGTCCTCAGGAGGACATGCTCGGGTGTAGCGGTTCACTATCACCTTTTCAACTCCATAATCAGGTTTGCTTACTGCAGACTCCCAACTGCATCTCCAGTCATGAACTCCCCTGGCATGGGCTGTCACCGTAACACCCAGCCGGGTAAGAATCGCCGCTTTCAACTTGGCATAGTCTTCGCTGTCCTGCTTGCTCAGGTCAGCCCAGACTTTTTGGGGTTCCCCAGTCAGATAGGGTACGACCGCCATGGCCCATTCAGATAGTGGCAGATTCTCCTTCTCTGCCAGTCTCTCAAACCTAGTAAGATATACCTCCACATCATCACGAGGTGTCATTTTTCTCAAGGACCGTCTTACCGCCTTCTTTATAGCGGACAACGCCGGTGCCTTCACAACATTACTTCGGGACGCGGCACCGAAATCCTTTTTTGGTGCTGTCATCTGCCCAACAAATAACCGGTTATTCTCCTGCTGCTGCTGCAGGAATTGCTGCTGGGCCTGCTGCATGCGCTGCTGGTGCTGCAGGCGCTGCTGCTCCATGCTCTGCTGCATGCTTCGCTGGGCCTGCACCAGGTACTCAACGAGCTCCTCCATACTGCCAGACTCATCTGTCTCAATCACAGCAGTCTTATGTTGCATATTAACTTGCACCATTTGTTCAAACAGCGCCTCCATGCTGTCATCCATGCTGTCAGACTTCTCTGTCTTAACAACGGCAGTCTTCACTCAAGACATACACACTCTACAGTCTTTTCCATAGAAAAATTCAGCTCTGTGCAGACACTTTTTTTTTTTTTCTTTGCAAAGTCTATTAGGGCTACTGTCTCTTTAAGACTGCTCCACAGACTTTTCTTTTGCTGCTGCACATTCCACAGTCATTTTCACAACAAGTTCAGCTTTGCTGTGCATACATTTTCTCTCTGCAGACCCTATCAGGGCCACTGTCTCTCCAAGACTGCTCCAAACAGACGTTTCTGCTGACACACTTTTTTTTTTTCTCTGCTGCTATTTCAACAGACTTCACCTTTATTGCTGTCTCTAAGCCTCTGTGCTGCATGCACCCTCCAGCACTAACTGTATCAGCCACTGCGCTGCCCGCATTCTCCACCAATTGTAACATTTCCAGGGGATATAGCTCTAGGATCGCTGTCTGGGTAGACAGAATGGCATGAAAACAGTTCATTCAGACAGCAGTTCTGGTGTAAAACTGGCCGCAACCAGCTTTATTAAAGTCCACAGCAAACAGATAAAAATAAATCATAAACAGAAAACCTGGGCTTGTCTAGCCACTAATTACACATAGATTGATTTCCCTGTCTATCCGGGTCCCGGCTCTACCAGCCTGGCCCAACACAACACATATCATATATGTTACCAGTATGGAGTTTCACAGATACTCCTCCTTGTGTCTGAAGGCACATCCAACGTCCAGACTTGAGAGAGATCCACTCCTATTCAGCCGCTGTTCGCACGGATTCTCACTGAGATTACTCCTGTGTCCGGGGTACTTCCTGCACCCAGACTAAAGACAGCTCCCAATCCTGGAGACTGCTTCCTTGTGCCGGGACACCTCCCTGTGTCCAGGCTAAAGACAGCTCCCAATCCTGGAGACTGCTTCCTTGTGCTGGGACACCTCCCTGTGTCCAGGCTAAAGACAGCTCTCAGACTGTGTTTACAGACACCTACTTCTGGTCTCCTAATTAAGACCTGAGTAGTTTCAGGCCTGAGCTGCAAGTGTGTAATGAATGTAAGGTGTAGTGACCTTTCTCTACCACTAGGTCTACAAAGCCACACACCTCCCTTATACCAGTCAGTAAAGTAGCTAGGTGAAATATACACCCCATTCAATACACATACTCTCACTGTCTCACATATATATATATATATATATATATATATATATATATATGTGTATTCTATGTGTGTATATGTATTGTTTCTATTCTTTATTAAAGCTGTCAGTGTGATTTTACAGTATAGCCAGGGATGAATTAGCGGCTATTTTACTATGTAGAAGTGTATGACCTATATATATATTATATATATATATACATATATATATATATATATATATATGTATATATATATATATATATATATATACAGTTAGGTCCATAAATATTTGGACAGAGACAACATTTATCTAATTTTGGTTCTAGACATTACCACAATGAATTTGAAACAAAACAAATCAGATGCAGTTGAAGTTCAGACTTTCAGCTTTCATTTGAGGGTATCCACATTAAAATTGGATGAAGGGTTTAGGAGTTTCAGCTCCTTAACATGTGCCACCCTGTTTTTAAAGGGACCAAAAGTAATTGGACAAATGACTCCAAGGCTATTTCATGGACAGGTGTGGGCAATCCCTTTGTTATGTCATTCTCAATTAAGCAGATGGAAGTTGATTTGAGGTGTGGTGTTTGCATTTGGAAGGTTTTGCTGTGAAGGAAACATGTGGTCACAGGAGCTCTCCATGCAGGTGAAACAAGCCATCCTTAAGCTGCAAGAACAGAAAAAAACCCATCCAAGAAATTGCTACAACATTAGAAGTGGCAAAATCTACAATTTGGTACTTCCTGAGAAAGAAAGAAAGCACTGGTGAACTCATCAATCCAAAAAGACCTGGGAGCCCACGGAAGACAACAGTGGTGGATGATCGCCGCATACTTTCTTTGGTGAAGAAGAACCCGTTCACAACATCAACTGAAGTCCAGAATACTCTCAGTGAAGTAGGTGTATCTGTCTCTAAGTCAACAGTAAAGAGAAGACTCCATGAAAGTAAATACAAAGGGTTCACATCTAGATGCAAACCATTCATCAATTCCAAAAATAGACAGGCCAGAGTTAAATTTGCTGAAAAACACCTCCAGAAGCCAGCTCAGTTCTGTAAAAGTATTCTATGGACAGATGAGACAAAGATCAACCTGTACCAGAATGATGGGAAGCCAAAAGTTTGGAGAAGAAAGGGAACGGCACATGATCCAAGGCACACCACATCCTCTGTAAAACATGGTGGAGGCAACGTGATGGCATGGCCATGCATGGCTTTCAATAGCACTGGGTCACTTGTGTTTATTGATGACATAACAGCAGACAAGAGTAGCCGGATGAATTCTGAAGTGTACCGGGATATACTTTCAGCCCAGATTCAGCCAAATGCTGCAAACTTGATTGGACGGCGCTTCATAGTACAGATGGATAATGACCCCAAGCATACAGCCAAAGCTACACAGGAGTTCATGAGTGCAAAAAAGTGGAACATTCTTCAATGGCCAAGTCAATCACCAGATCTTAACCCAATTGAGCATGCATTTCACTTGCTCAAATCCAGACTTAAGAGGGAAAGACCCACAAACAAGCAAGACCTGAAGGCTGCAGCTGTAAAGGCCTGGCAAAGCATTAAGAAGGAGGAAACCCAGCGTTTGGTGATGTCCATGGGTTCCAGACTTAAGGCAGTGATTACCTCCAAAGGATTCGCCACAAAATTTTGAAAATAAAAATATTTTGTTTGGGTTATGTTTATTTGTCCAATTACTTTTGACCTCCTAAAATGTGGAGTGTTTGTAAAGAAATGTGTACAATTCCTACATTTTCTAACACATATTTTTGTTCAACCCTTCAAATTAAACGTTACAATCTGCACTTGAATTCTGTTGTAGAGGTTTCATTTCAAATCCAATGTGGTGGCATGCAGAGCCCAACTCGCGAAAATTGTGTCACTGTCCAAATATTTCTGGCCCTGACTGTATATATGTATATATATATAATTATTTGCTTTTTGTGTACATTTTTTTTACAATGTGATTTTTACATGACTTTTTACATAGAGATAACTGCTCTATGTAAAACTTCATGTTAAAATCGCATTGCATACAGATGGAAAACTGATGGAAAACTGATGGAAAACGCATGGTGCGATTTAAAATCGCATCAAAATCGCATGCCTTTTTACAACAAATGTACCGTTTTTTTCCTGCAGAAAATGGACCGATTTTTTTCCAGCCAGTGAGTATGAGCCCAAAGGGTTAATGTTTACTGCAGGGACCGCAGCTAATGCTGCAGCCTCACAGTAAACCCCCGAATGAATGAGCTCCTCTCCTGGCTGACAGGAGAGGAAGTGGAAAGCTTAATTGATTGCTTTCCACTTTCACTTCAGGTCAGCCAGGGACACCATCAGTGACGTCAGAGGGAACTGATTAACAAAAATAGGGGTTCCCTTCGAAAAAAAAATGGCGTGGGGTCCCCCCTATTTTTGTTAACCAGCCTGATGAAGCAGACTGCTGAGGCATGGTATTTAAGGCTGTTAAGGAGCCAATATCCATGGACCTTGCCAGCAGCTCGGACTGGAGTACCTTGGGCCCACCAGAGAAAAATTATTCTTGGGGCCCACCATCATACTTCCCAACCTTTGAAGAAGGGAAAGAGGGACAAAGGCTGTGGCACGCTGTGCCTGCTGCAGCAAATTTTAGGCCATGCCACGTTGCACCACAGACTGTCCAGGAGTTGGTGGATGCTTTAGTCCAGGTGTGGGAGGAGATCCCTCAGGAGACCATCCGTCGCGCTCATCAGGAGCATGCCCAGAAGTTGTAGGGAGGTCATACAGCATACCTCCCAACTTTTGAAGACAGGAAAGAGGGTAAAAGGCTGCAAATTTTAGGCCACGTCCCGACCACACCCATTTCACAACTAATCACACCCATATCCTCGCCCCAACCGTACCCATTTAGCACTGCTGATCACACTGACTGGTAATGAGGGCACAGTGGCTGGCATTATGGGCACAGTGGTTGGTACTGAGGAAAAGAAAGAGCAGCGAGAGAGAAAGAAAGGAGAGAGAGAGAAAGAACAAACAGAGAAAGAAAGAGAGGAAAGAAAGAAAAGAGAGAAAGAAAGAACAGAGAGAAAAAAGAACAGAGAGCGAGAAAGAAAGAACAGAGAAAGAGAGAACAGAGAGAGAAAGAAAGAACAGAGAGCGAGAAAGACTAGAAAGAGAAAGAAAGACTAGAGAGAGAGCCAGAGGCGTAGCTAGGGTTTTGGTTTAGTGGGGGCGAAACTTCTGAGTGGGCCCCTAACCAGAGAACCTCAGCAAATGACCGCGCTGTTGCCAAAAATAATCTATATATAAAAAGACCAATATTGATATCACCGCCATATGGTCTGTGGTAAATAATACCAGTCCTACAGAACATATAATAGATTACAGCACAGGTATAGATAATGACTTACCGCTGATGTTCTTTCTAATGGAATTGTTCACTTTTCATGTCTTTTCCATCTGGCCCAGACCGACATGACGACTTCTCCAGCCAGGACTCGACTGCAGAGATTACAACAAAGACACATTTCATTTCTCATATTTTTAGCACTGTCACAGTCACCAATTGGACTATTCTCAACCTGCACAAACTCCTCATCCTGCTGATACCCCAATACTGAGCCGCTGCTGCCATATGTGTCCCTATTTCTGCACCTGATACCCCAATACTGAGCCGCTGCTGCCGTATGTGTCCCTATTACTGCACCTGATATCCCAATACTGAGCTGCTGCTGCCGTATGTGTACCTATTACTGCACCTGCTGTGTGGTTCTGTGTGACCTCTAAATTCTAAAGCACCCCTCTAGAATATAGTAATGCCGGGTGCAAGTGCCCTAGAAAACAGTGACCACATTTTGTCCCCTAGACTGTAATAATGCCCTGTGTGCCCCTTTGACAGTCACAGTAACCCGAGTTCCCCTATAACAATAAGTGTCCACTTTACATTTAATAATGTCCCAAGTCTCCCCCTGTACATCTCCCCTTTACACAGAATAATGCCCCTCACTGGATATATACTGACCCCTTAATGTCCCCAAACTATTTAATGGGTCCAACACTGTATGATGGCCCCTAGATAGCATCCATACAGCATAATACACCAGATAGTCCTCAATATAGTATAATGCACCCCCATAGGCAGCCTCTATATTATAATAAACCCCCATAGGCAGAGTCTATAATATAATGCACCACCATAGGCAGCCGCTATATTATAATGCACCCCCATAGGCAGCCTCTGTAGTATAATGCATCCCCATAGGGAGTCTCTGTAGTATAATGCACCCCCATATGGAGCCTCTGTAGTATAATGCAGCCCCCATATACAGCCTCTGTAGTATAATGCAGCCCCATATACAGCCTCTGTAGTATAATGCACCCCCCATATACAGCATCTGTAGTATAATGCACCCCCATTAAAAAAAAAAAAACAATACTCACCTCCCGGCTCCTGTGCTGCTCACTGTTCTCCTACTCAGCGTTTGACATCGGGCGCCGGCAGGTGACGTCATTGCGCCCGCTGTCAGATGCTGAGAGGGGGATTATGGGAGAGAAGGAGCGATCGCTTCTTCTCTCTCTATGCGGTCAGCTTTATCGGCTGGATGCCGATACAGATGACCCTCCGATGACGGGTGGGGAGACCACTGCTGGCACTGGGCCCCCCCACCGCCTGTTCAGGCCCCATAGCGGCCGGGCAGCAGAGCAGGGAGAGCGATTCTCCCTGCTCTGCCGCAGAATGCAACTGTATCGGCGTGCTGTGCACGCCGATAGTTACTGTAGCGTAGCTCCGGATGGGCCCCCTCAGAGTGCGGGGCCCGGGGCCACCGCCCCCTCTGCCCCGCGAGCTATCCTTTCAAATCAGGGCCCACCACGCAGGAGCTGGGGCCCACCGGAGGTTTTTCCGGTGCCCCGGTGGCTCAGTCCGACCCTGCTTGCCAGCCTGATAATACCAGGCCACAGCAGTCTGCTTATCTTGGCTGGTTAACAAAAATAGGGGATCCCCTAGAAAAAAATTGCCATGGGGTCCCCCCTATTTTTGTTAACCAGCCAGATGAAGCAGACTGCTGAGGCCTGGATTTTCAGGCTGTTAAGGAGCCAAGATCCATGAACCTTGCCAGCCTGATAATACCAGGCCACAGCAGTCTGCATATCTTGGCTGGTTAACAAAAATAGGGGATCCCCTCGAAAAAAATTGGCGTGGGGTCCCCCCTATTTTTGTTAACCAGCCAGATGAAGCAGACTGCTGAGGCCTGGATTTTCAGGCTGGTAAGGATCCAATATCCATGGACCTTGCAAGCCTGATAATACCAGGCCGCAGCAGTCTGCTTAGCTTGGCTGGTTAACAAAAATAGGGGATCCCCTCGAAAAAAAAATGGCGTGGGGTCCCCCCTATTTTTGTTAACCAGCCAAGTAAAATGCAGACTGCTGCGGCCTGGTATTAAAAGACTGTCAAGGCCCATGGATTTTGGCCCTCAACAGCCTGATAATACCAGGCTACAGCAGCCCCACAATTGGCACGTCAAAAGATGTGCCAATTGTGGCACTTTACCCAGCTCTTCCCACTTGCCCTGTAGCGGTGGCAAGCGGGGTAATAAGGGGTTAATGTCACCGTTGATTGCACGGTGACAATAAGCCCGGTTAATAATGGAGAGGCATCAATAAGACACCGATCCATTATTAATCCCAAGGTTTTTAAATGTTTAAAAAAAGACACAGCCAGAAAAAAGTATTTTAATTAAATAAAAGAGACAACACAGTTTTCATTAATTTTATTATACGCACATTCCTGCGACACCATCGATCTCCTGTAAAAAAAGAAAAAAAACAAACCAACAGTATACCACCTGTCCGACGCAGTCCATAGTAACGAGGGTCCCACGACGATCCAGCTCTGCTACATCGGAATGCCAGGCAGGGCCTAACATCCCGACGCAGCACAGCTGATTACCTGCTTCCCCGGCGGTGACGTCATCGGACTGCTTTACGGCCGCGATTACCCGGCAGTCACTGCAGTTATCGCGAGAAACTGCATGTGACCGCCAGGGAGAAGATGATGGCGGCCATCAAGCAGTCCAGGACGTGACCGCCGGAGATCTTCTGCCAGGTAAGTGCCGCTGACTCCTGACAGACCCGACCGACGGACAGCGACAGTGACACGACAATTACGATTCCGGTATCCGATATGACGAAAATATCGGTACTCGGAATCGGAATTCTGATACAGCGAATATCGGCCGATACCCGATATTTGCAGTATCGGAATGCTCAACACTACCCACCAGTTAGCACACCACCAGCAAGAAATGTTGAGGTGTCATCGCAATGCCAAAGCAGTCAGGGAATCACAATGTTTTTGCAACCAAAGACTAAATCTAGGCCATCACCACCATCACCATCACCATCACCAACCCCTCTCAATCCGCCATGTTCACCGCTAGTTCCGCCATATGCAGCTCTCAAGTCCAGCTCACACTAGCAGACACTCTGAGTAGGACAAGAAAGTACTCATCCTCTCATCCGCGTACACTGACTTTGAACGCCTACACTGCCAAACTGATCTCATTAGAGATGATGCCCTTCCGTTTGGTTGAAAGCGCAGCGTTACGAGAGCTCATGGCCTACGCTGTCCTAAGCTATGACCTATCCAGTCGGCACTTATTTTCTAGAAAAGCCATCCCTGCCCTCCACCTGCATGTGAAAGACCGCATTGTCCATGCACTCAAAAAATCAGTGAGTGGAAAGGTGCACCTCACAACAGATGCATGGGCCTGTAGGCATGGCCAGGGCCGTTATGTGTCCATCACTGTGCACTGGGTTAATGTGGTGGATGCAGGCTCCACAGGGGACAGTGGCGGTGGGACAATGCTGCCTAGCCCACGGTATAGGCAACAGTTGGCTGTAGGCGTTCGACCCTCATCTTCCTTCTCCTCCAGAAGTGAAAGCTCGTCGACTGAGCGCAGTCGCACGAGCACTCCATCCGCAGCTGCCAGTGTTGCACACGAGGCGTCCCACTATCGAACAGCTAGTGGTAAGCGTCAGCAGGCTGTTTTAAAGATGATGTCTTAGGGCAACAACAGACACACCGCGGAGGTACTGGCCGACTACTTGCAGCAAGAAACTGAGTCATGGCTGGGCAGTCTGCATTTTGAGCCAGGCAAGGTAGTCAGTGATAACGGCCTTAATTTTGTGGAGGCCATAACCCTGGCAAAACTCAGAAACATACCTTGCCTGGCTCACACCTTGAACCTGGTGGTGCAGTGCTTCATAAATAATTATCCGGAGTTACCAGCCCTGCTCCATAATGTGCGAAGACTTTGCCCGCACATCCGTCGCTCGCCTGTAGACTCCAGTCGTATGCAAAGGCTGCAGCGATCGCTCCTCCTCCTCAAGACCGCCTAATCATAGACGTTGCAACAAGGTGGAACTCCACCATGCATATGGTTGAGAGGCTGTGCGAACAGAGGCAGGCTGTAATGCATTTGTGGGAGGATACACGGCAGGCAGTTTGAGGGCAGACATGGAGTTGTCGGGTGTGCAGTGGTCAAAGCTGAAAGACCTCTGTAAAGTCCTTCAGTTTTTTGAGGAATGCACATGACTGGTGAGTGCAGACGACGCCATGATAAGCATGAGCATCCCACTTATGCGTCTGGTCATGCAAACTTTGACGCACATTAAGGATCAGGCGTCTGCAGCGGAGGAGGAAGATGAGAGGAGGAGGGAAGCCTTGATGACAGTCAGCCATTGTCTGAGAACTGTCCTGGACGAGTTGGAGGAAGAAGAGGAAGAGGAGGAGGATGTGGGGGATGATTATTTTGGGGAGGAGGATGCTTTTCGGGGCAAGAGAAAATGTTGGCTTGCCAAGGTCAGGTACAGGGTTTGTGCGTGACTGGAGGGATGTGGATTTGGCAGAAAGTGCTCCTCCACCCACCACTGGCAGTGCATCATTGACACCTGGAACATTGGCCCACATGTGTCTTGTGGATCCTAAAAAGGGACCCCCGCATTGCCAAAATTATGAAGGATGACGACTACTGGTTGGCCAGCATCCTCGATCCATGCTATAAAGGCAAATTACAGAACATCATGCCACAGGAGAACCTACAGCTAATATTGGCGAACAAACAAGCAACTCTGGTAAACCGTTTGTTAGAGGCATTCCCAGCACACAGCAGGAGTGCAGATTCTACAACGAACCGTACAGGACCAAATGGAAGAGGTGTTCGTGGTGCACACAGCCGAAATGGCTTTGGAGACAGGGGCTTCATGACCATGTTGTGGACTGATTTCTCGAGTACCGCTCACACGACTTAATACTGAATCGATTGCAACAGACTGTAGACAGTTGTCAACTATGGTTTAAAATTAGATCTCCTCCCCTATCGATGTTCTCCCTCACAGTTCATTCCCCTTTGACTACTGGGCCTGTAAACTGGACACCTGGCCTGAATTGGCACAAAATGCCTTACAGGAGCTCGCTTTCCCTGCTATTAGTGTGCTATCAGAAAGAGTCTTCAGTGCTGCTGGATCAATCCTGACAGAAAGAAGGACCCGGCTGTCGACCCAAAATGTTGGTGATCTCACCTTCATTAAAATGAACCATGCCTGGGTTTCAAAGGATCTTGTCCCACCTTCTCCTGATGACACATAGGTTGCTAGCAAAATGGCTCGCTTTGTCCTCCTCTTCCTCCGACTTCTCCAATTCCTCCATTTGCAGCTGCTGAACGTCCAGCCTACACCTCAACATATGCCAGTTTTTCCACCTCCCTAACTGAGCTGTACCCCCCCCAGGGCCGGCGTCAGCACCTGGCGCACCCGGGTAAGTGCCGGGGCCCTGAGCAGATGGGGGGCCCACTCGCCATCAGAGACACCGGCGTACTATGAGGGGCCCTGTGCCGACGCCCATGAGTGGGCCCCCCCTGCTTGCTCAGGGCCCCAGCACTTGCAGTACTTACCTCTCTCCACTCCACCTCTGTGACGTCTTCTGCGTTTCCTGACAGTGACATTCAGGTCAGAGAGCGCGATGACGTCACGTCTTTGTGCCCTCTGCCAGAACAGTCACAGTGCACAGAGCTGGAAGATGGCGACGCTGAGGAGTCTAGAGTAGAGCAGTGCCCAGCAAGGAGAAGTGTTTCATTTTTTTAATGTTTGGAGCAATATATGGGGAGCATTATACACTGGAGAATTATATATGGGGCCCATCATACACTTGAGCATCATAGATAGGGCCCATTATACACTGGAGCATCATATGGGGCCCATTATATATGGAGCATTTTATAGGCCCATCATACACTGGAGCAGCATCCATGGGGCCCATCATATATTGGATCATCATATGGGGCCCATTATATAAGGAGCATTATATAGGCCCATCATACACTGGAGCATCATCCATGGGGACCATCATATACTGTAGCATTATGTGGAGCTCATCATATACTGTATGGAACATTATATGGGACAAATTATGTATGGAGCAATATATGGGGCTCATTATTCTGTATGGCGCACTATGTGGTGGCCATAATACTGTATGGAGGAATATACTGTCCGGTTTTTGAGCTATTGTAGATTTTAACATAGATATCACTCATGTAATGTAAGTAGTAAAGTATTTGTCATTGTACTATACCTATATTTCTGTGCCTTATCGGAGCATCATGAATTGTGGTATGTGTTAAAGAGGCCCACTTAGACCGTTTGGCACGGGGCACACGAAAACCTGGATCCAGCCCTGCCCCCCCCCAACTTTAGCCAAATAACCCCCAGTTTTCAATGCGTAACTATTATTATAAAGTAAATTAAGGTTGACAAGCTTAAGTAATAAGAATTGATGTCGTTGGCATTGAAATGGGCACTGTGGTGTGTTTACTGTGCTCCACTCCCTGCCGACTTTGCTTCCCCATTGACTTGCATTGGGTTTCGTGTTTCAGTCGGACCTTCGACTTTTGCCGATAGTCGGCCGATTTCATTCGACTCGACTTTTGTGAAAGTCGGGTAGTCTGAAACCTGACTCGACCCTCCCGGAGGCAAAGTCGCTCATCTCTAATCCTGAGGATAGGTCATCAATATATAAGTCAATGATGACTCCTCCAAAAATTATATTATTTTTTTTCTATTTTTAACAGTTTCAAGACGGTATTTTTTTTTAAACAAATGCTTCTATCTCTATCAACTTGTACAATAAAGTGTAATACATGGCTATTGCATCCAGGGTTTTATATGCTATAAATGAACGTTCCTGATACATTGTGTGATCTGCTTCTGTTTGCCAGGGGTAAATTACTATTCTAAGAAGCTGTAAAACCATCTGCCTTCTGTTATTATTGATCTAGTCAGCCCTGACAAATGGGCAGAACATAGACGGTGTCCCAGACATCAACTTTTGACTTGGAATGGATAATCTAGGCAGACTGCGGGGCCGAGCTATCATTTTTATCCACATCAAGCTATTCAGTGACTGTAATAGTTGTCTTGTGTATAGGGACCTTGAATTTTCCTCCTGTTTACAGGAGATAGATTTATTGCAGGATATTAGTGATATTTTATGTAGAAATACTGCATGCATGAGATTGGATGCGGCATTGTGCGCTTCACATATAAATGGCAGAAATCCCAACGTAAAGGACTGCAATAAAATGGCAAACACTAGATGGAGCTCCAGAAAATCTAGTAATATATGTTCCATCTAATATATACTTACCTTGTAATTTCTTCACATCCTGTTCCATCCAGATGTGTCCGGATCCCAGATTTACAAGCAGCGGAAGTTCACCGACCGCCATATTGGGACACCCAAGTGATGGGTGTCTCAATATGGAAACTGCTGGTGGTACCACATACCACATCTCCTGGGCAAGTGAGGTAGCAAAACACAATGCTGACATTACAACAGGGGATCCCAGAGGATTTCACTGACTGTTTTTTAAACAATATTTCAACTCACAAAATATATCCTCTGCGATCTCCTGCTGTAATGTCAGTATACGCCATACACACCACACACACACACACACACTGTACACACCTTACGCACCACACACAAACACACACACTGTATACGCCATGCACACCACACACACACTGTATACGCCGTGCGCACCACACACACACTGTATACACCGTACGCACCACACACACACTGTATATGCCGTATGCACCACATGCACACACTGTATACGCCGTACGCACCATACACACGCTGTATACGCTGTATGCTACACACACACACTATATACGCCGTACGCATCACACACACACTATATACGACGTACGCACCAACATACACGCCGTATCCACCACACACACACATTCTCTGTATATGCCATTCGCACCACACACAAACACACAGTGTATACGCTGTACGCACCAAACACAAACTGTATATGCCGTTTGCACCACACACACACAAACACACACACACTGTATACACCGTACGCACCACACACACACTGTATACGCCGTATGCACCACACACACATTGTATACGCCGTACGCATGACACACACACACTGTTTACACCATACGCACCACACACACTGTATACGCCGGACACACCACACACACACATTGTATACGCCGTACGCACCACACACACACTATATATGCCGTGCGTACCGCACACACACACAATGTATACGCCATATGCACTACACACACTGTATATGCCGTACGAAACAAACACACTTTATACGCCGCATGCACCACACACACACACTGTATATACCGTACGCACCACACACACACACTGTATATGCCGTATGCAAAACACACACACTCAGCTCAAATAAAGGAAAATTGCACACAGAGAATATATTATAAAAGTAGAAACATTTTATTAAACAATTTTTTAAAAAAACACGTATGATAGACAGAATGACAGTGGTAACCAGAAATGGAGTGGAACCACACAGGTACTCAAGTACAATAACAATATAAAACTAGTATGCTATGATGCACATAGAGTAAGAACGACCATACTAATACTATGCCAAAAAGTCCGTATCAAGAGACTATATGTAAGTCTTTCTGCCAATGACCAGGCAAATAGTGACACAAGTCTAAACGCAGGCTGTACGCCGCTTTAAAGACATGCAATCACAGTTAGAAATAGAGGTCGAACACATACCTGAGACCCAGTGGTGCCACTCTCCCCAACGCGCGTTTCGGCGCTGTGCCTTCTTCCGGGGGAGTAGCATCAAAGGTAACCAAGGAGTATTTATATGCCTATGGGCCAATCCGATGGAAAGAATCAGAGTAACAGCTTGTCTGCTCATTATAGATGGCGCATGCAAGCGCCGGGAAAACCGGATGCAGCCATCTCCAAAAGCGTCATCAGCCAAGCCCGCCCGCGTCACGAAGCACCGCCCACCAGGTCATGTGAGCGGACCCTCCGACGCGAGCAGAGCGAGACCGAGGAGAGACGCGATCAGAGATGCCTAGCAACCAGGCCCCCAGCGTGCATGCGCACTAGCAGGCAACTGATTCTTTAGCAAAGTTACATAGAGAACAAGTATATGACGTAAAAACGCCAGATCGTGTAATGGATAACAATCCCAATTGCCATAATATACATAGCTGAAACAAAAATCAATGAATAATAAAAACAGTATTGAATAATTATATACTAAACAAATATATGTGAACTGTGACCGAGTGAAAAACAAAAATATACATAAACCCAATTGGGGAAAACACATACCATACATATATTTATTATATAGCGTGCAAAGCCAAAATAGAGTACATAGTGTAAACATATGAGATGCTATAACAGTATACTCATATATAATAACAATATATAAAGACATCAATAATTGTGCAATTAGTACATTAGAACGACATATAAATCATATACCAGTGAATACAGAATTGCATCCAAAAAATAATAAAAATAAAAAAATAAAAAAATATATAAAACAAACAGCACAAAAAAATCAATATACACAACATATAAATATCTATATCTCATATGTTCCAATGCGTGGATCTCTCTAAAACACTTCGGAAACTTCATCGCCCAGGGCTCATATATCCTGTTATTGGAAAACTTCCAACGGATATTAGATCAAACCAAAACGATACATGAAATAGAATCTAAAAAAGATAAAACATATTAATGACAAAAAAACATAAAATGATGCCCTAAAAAATACAGGCACGAGTGATCAGAGGAATGGTGCGAAACTTAAAGACTCATTTAAACCATTAGGGTGAAGGGACCGAAGCTTCCAGATCCAGAAAGCTTCTCTCTGTGCGAGAAGCCTGCTCATTTTGCCCCCCCGCAGATTGGAAACCACACGATCAATTCCTCTGAATTTCAATACAGATGGATCACAAGCATGGTGCATTTTGAAGTGCCGAGGAATTGTTTTCAAAACATCAAGATTATTCTCATCCGCTGCTGCTACAATGTCACGAATGTGTTCCCTTACACGGATTTTGAACGCACGAGTTGTTAGACCTACATAGATCTTCTTGCAGGGACATGAAGCATGATAAACAACAAAGGTTGTTGAGCATGTGATGGTTTGGGTTATAGTAAATGTTTTTCCATCCGAAGAAAAGAATTCATTAGTATGTAGCACATTAGGACAAGCCACACAACCATCACATGGTTTACAACCCCATTGCAAATTGGACCGAGCACGATTCGTGACAAAAATAGATGGTTGGGGACGTGGCACAAAATAACTTCTCACTAAGTGATCCCTTAGATTACGCGATCTTCTCGCGGTCATGCTTGGTTTATCTGTTATGTATTGCTTCAAAACAGGATCTGCCAAAAGGATAGGCCAATATTTGGCCAAAATTTCACGCATATTCTCCCACTGTACATTATATTGAGAGACCAATCTCACCTGTGAGCTATCCTTAACCCTCGGGGAGGAATACAATAAATCATTTCTTCTCGTATTTCTTGCCCTGTTGTATGCCCTTTTTATGCATCTCTTACTATATCCTCTATCAAGGAAGCGTTCAGATAGATCTCTGGCTTGAATTTCAAAGTCCTCATTTGATTTTTATTTTTTTTATTTTTATTATTTTTTGGATGCAATTCTGTATTCACTGGTATATGATTTATATGTCGTTCTAATGTACTAATTGCACAATTATTGATGTCTTTATATATTGTTATTATATATGAGTATACTGTTATAGCATCTCATATGTTTACACTATGTACTCTATTTTGGCTTTGCACGCTATATAATATATGTATGGTATGTGTTTTCCCCAATTGGGTTTATGTATATTTTTGTTTTTCACTCGGTCACAGTTCACATATATTTGTTTAGTATATAATTATTCAATACTGTTTTTATTATTCATTGATTTTTGTTTCAGCTATGTATATTATGGCAATTGGGATTGTTATCCATTACACGATCTGGCGTTTTTACGTCATATACTTGTTCTCTATGTAACTTTGCTAAAGAATCAGTTGCCTGCTAGTGCGCATGCACGCTGGGGGCCTGGTTGCTAGGCATCTCTGATCGCGTCTCTCCTCGGTCTCGCTCTGCTCGCGTCGGAGGGTCCGCTCACATGACCTGGTGGGCGGTGCCTCGTGACGCGGGCGGGCTTGGCTGATGACGCTTTTGGAGATGGCTGCATCCGGTTTTCCCGGCGCTTGCATGCGCCATCTATAATGAGCAGACAAGCTGTTACTCTGATTCTTTCCATCGGATTGGCCCATAGGCATATAAATACTCCTTGGTTACCTTTGATGCTACTCCCCCGGAAGAAGGCACAGCGCCGAAACGCGCGTTGGGGAGAGTGGCACCACTGGGTCTCAGGTATGTGTTCGACCTCTATTTCTAACTGTGATTGCATGTCTTTAAAGCGGCGTACAGCCTGCGTTTAGACTTCTGTCACTATTTGCCTGGTCATTGGCAGAAAGACTTACATATAGTCTCTTGATACGGACTTTTTGGCATAGTATTAGTATGGTCGTTCTTACTCTATGTGCATCATAGCATACTAGTTTTATATTGTTATTGTACTTGAGTACCTGTGTGGTTCCACTCCATTTCTGGTTACCACTGTCATTCTGTCTATCATACGTGTTTTTTTTAAAAATTGTTTAATAAAATGTTTCTACTTTTATAATATATTCTCTGTGTGCAATTTTCCTTTATTTGAGCTGAGATTAATTTTTGCACTGAGTTCTTCTATCTAGGCACTGTGATACTACTATCTGTATCTTCACAAAAAAGGTGCTAGCCTTGTATAGGTTAAAACACACACACTGTATACGCCTTACGCACCACACACACACTGTATACGCTGTACGCACCACGAACACACTGTATATGCCGTAAGCACCATCACACACACACACTCTGTATACGCCATACGCACTACACACACACACTCTATATATGCCGTACGACCACACACACGCACACACTGTATACGCTGTACGTAGCCTCTTGCGTGGTACCACCAGCTGAACACCATTGCGAACACGCCGCTGCCAGGATCAGCCGAATGATTCACTGACCGCCGCCTTCCTTGTACAGGAGAAGCACATGCGCAGATTTAAAGAGAGTGGATAGGTGGGTGAGCACATGGGAAGGAGAGATTCTCAACGCTGCAAAGCCTGCCCCCATCGTGACATTACCATCCTCGCATCGGGCCTCCATCTAGTCTAATATATACTTACCTTGTAATGTCTTCACATCCTGTTCCATCCAGATGTGTCCGGATCCCAGAATTCCAGGCGGCGGACGTTCACCGACCGCCATATTGGGACACCCAAGTGTATACGCCGTACGCACCACACACACACACACACACACACTGAATACGCCGTATGCACCATACACACACTGTATATGCCATATGCACCCCACACACACATACACTATATACGCTATACGCATCACACACACACTGTATACGCCATACGCACCACCATATGCACACACTCTGTATACGCCATACGCACCACACACACATACTCTGCACATGTCGTACGCACCACACACACACTGTATATGCCGTACGCAGCCTTTTGCACGGTACCACCAACGGAACACCGTCGCGAACACGCCGCCGTCGGGATCAGCCGAATGATTCACTGACTGCCGCCATCTTTGTACAGGAGGAGCGCATGCGCAGTTTTAATGTGATCGCCGCTATTTGTCTGAACAAAGATGTCGGCAGTCTGATTAACTGCGCTGGCGCGAACTCTGCGCAGGCGCAGTGAATCATTCGGCTGATCCCGGCGGCAGATACGCAACGTGTCTACAGGCAGAGGAAGCCGGTCACATTAAAGGGGTTCTCCCATGAACGAAAGTTCATTTTAAAAATTGTCTGTGTCTGACCATGTATGGAGAATACCACATACTTACACAATACTTACATTACAGCAGGGGATCACAGAGGATTCATTTTGTGAGTTAAAATATTTCACTGACTGTTTTCAAACAATATTTTACCTCACAAAATGTATCCTCTGCGATCTCCTGCTGTAATGTCAGTATTGTGATTTGTGTCCTCCCTTGCCCAGGAGCTGTGGTATGTTCTGTACACGGTCAGACACAGACAATTTTTAAAATTAACTTTCATTCGTGGGAAAACCCCTTTAACCCCTCTCTGACATTAGACGTACTATCCCGTCCATGAAACCCGTGCTAATCTGACCATGGACGGGATAGTACGGCATAGGCACCGGTGGAGCGCAGCTAATCGCCGCCGGGTGTCAGCTGATTATCACAGCTGACACCCGTGACTGTGTGTCAGGAGTGGTCACGGACCGCTCCCGGCACATTAACCCCTAGAACACCGCGATCAAACATGATCGCGGTGTACTGGGGTCACAGGGGAGCATCGTGCAGGGAGAGGGCTCCCTGCGCGCCCCCCTGAGACCCACAGACCAGCGCGATGTGATCGCGCTGTTCTGAGGGCTTCCTCCCTCCCAGGACCCGGATCCAAGATGGCGCCGGGGTCCTGGAGGGAGGCGGCTTCCTCAGTGCCTGCTGAGAGCAGGCGATGAGGAAGCGTCCTGCACTGCCTGAGAGATCGCTGGTGTGACAGAGTGCTGTGCACACTGTCACACCAGCGATCTGCTAAAATACAGTGATGTCCCACCCTGGGACAAAGTAAAAAAGTTAAAAAAATAAAAATAAACATGTTTTAAAAAAAAATCCAAAATAAAAAAAAAAAAAAAAATATTCCCCAATAAATTCATTTCTTCCTGTAAATAAAAAAAACAAAACAATAAAAGTACACATATTTGGTATCGCCACATCCGTAACGACCCCCCTATAAAACTGTCCCACTAGTTAACCCCTTTAGCGAACCCCTTAAAAAAAAAAACAAAGCAAAAAATCAATGCTTTATCATCATACCGCCGAACAAAAAGTGGAATAATACACGATCAAAAAGACTGATATAAATAAACATGGTACCGCTGAAAACGTCATCTTGTCCCGCAAAAAACGAGCCACAATACAGCATCATCAGTGAAAAAATAAAAAAGTTATAGCTCGCAGAATAAAGCGATGCAAAAATAATTATTTTTTATATAAAATTGTTTTTATTCTATAAAAGCGCCAAAACCTAAAAAAATGATATAAATGAGGTATCGCCGTAATCGTACTAACCCAAAGAATAAAATTGCTTTATCAATTTTACCACACGCGGAACGGTATAAATGCCTCCCCCAAAAGAAATTCATGAATTGCTGATTTTTTTTCATTCTAACTTCCCAAAAATCGAAATAAAAAGCGATCAAAAAATGTCACGTGCTCAAAAATGGTACCAATATAAACGTCAACTCGTACCGCAAAAAATAAGACCTCACATGACTCTGTGGGCCAAAATATGCAAAAATTATAGCTCTCAAAATGTGGCGATGCAAAAAACTATTTTTTGCAATAAAAAGCGTCTTTTAGCGTGACAGCTGCCAATCATTAAAACCCGCTATAAATAGTAAATCAGACCCCCTTTTATCACCCCCTTAGTTAGGGAAAAATAATAAAATAAAAAAAATGAATTTATTTCCATTTTCCCATTAGGGTTAGGGTTAGGGTTGCGGCTAAAGTTATGGTTAGGGTTGGCGCTAAAGTTAGGATTAGGGTTAGGGTTGGGATTACGGGTGTGTTAGGGTTAGGTTTGTGGTTAGGGTTGGGACTAGGGTTAGGGGTGTGTTGGGGTTAGGGTTGGAGTTAGAATTGGGGGGTTTCCACTGTTTAGGCACATCAGGGGCTCTCCATATGTGACATGGCGTCTGATCTCAATTCCAGCCAATTCTGTGTTGAAAAAGTCAAACGGTGCTCCTTCACTTCTGAGCTCTGCCATGCGTCCAAACAGTAGTTTATCCCCACATATGGGGTATCAGCGTACTCTGGACCCCAAGAGTTATTGTGAAATTTGTACTATTTCTTCTGTTACCCTTGGGAAAATAAAAAACTGAGGGCGAAAATATCATTTTTGTAAAAAAAAAAAAATGATTTTTTTGTTTTTACGGCTGTACATTATAAACTTCTGTGAAGCACTTGGGGCTTCATAGCGCTCACCACACATCTAGATAAGTTCCTTGTGGGGTCTATTTTCCAAAATGGGGTCACTTGTTGGGATTTCCACTGTTTAGGCGCATTAGGGGCTCTCCAAATGCGACATGACGCCCCCAGACCATACCATCAAAGTCTGCAATCCAAAACGTCACTACTTCCCTTCCGAGCCCCAACGTGTACCCATACAGTAGTTTTCTCCTACATATTGGGTATCAGCGTACTCAGGACAAATTGGACAACAACTTTTGGAGTCCAATTTCTCCTGTTACCCTTGTGAAAATAAAATATTGGGGCGAAAAAAATCATTTTTGCAAAAAAAAAAAAAGATATTTTATTTTTACGGCTGTGCGTTATAAACTTTTGTGAAGCACTTCGGGGTTCAAAGTGCTCACCACACATCTAGATAAGTTCCTTGTGGGGTCTATTTTCCAAAATGGGGTCACTTGTGGGGGGTTTCCACTGTTTAGGCGCATCAGGGGCTCTCCAAATGCGACATGACGCCCCCAGACCATTCCATCAAAGTCTGCAATCCAAAACGTCACTACTTCCCTTCCGAGCCCTGACGTGCGCCCATACAGTAGTTTTCTCCCACATATTGGGTATCAGCATACTCAGGACAGATTGGACAACAACTTTTGGGTTCCAATTTCTTCTGTTACCCTTGTGAAAATAAAATATTGGGGGCGAAAAAATCATTTTTGTAAAAAAAAAAAAAAAAAAGATTTTTTATTTTACGGCTGTACATTATAAACTTTAGTGAAAAACCTGGGGGTTCAAAGTTCACACCACACATCTAGATAAGTTCCTTGAGGGGTCTAGTTTCCAAAATGGTGTCATTTATGGGGGTTTCCACTGTTTAGGCAGATCAGGAGCTCTCCAAACACGACATGAAGTCCAGCCAATTCTGCGTTGAAAAAGTAAGAATGCGCTCCTTCCCTTTCAAACTCTGCCATGCACCCAAACAGTGGTTTACTCCCACATATGGGGTATCAGCGCACTCAGGACAAATTGCACAATAACTTTTGGAGTCTTGTTACCCTTGGAAAAATAAAAATTGGGGTGAAAAGATCATTTTTGTGGAAAAAATATGATTTTTAAATTTTACGGCTCTACGTTATAAACTTGTGTGAAGCACTTTGGGGTTCAAATTGCTCACCAAAGATCTAGATAAGTTCCTTAGGGGGTCTAGTTTCCCAAATGGGGTCATTTGGGGGGGTTTCCACTGTTTAGGCACATCAGGGGCTCTCCAAATGCAACATGGCATCCAATCTCAATTCCAGCCAATTTTGGTTGGAAAAAGTCAAATGGTGCTCCTTCCCTTTCGAGCTCTGCCGTGCGCCCAAAGAGTGGTTCCCCCCCACATATGGGGTATAAGCGTACTCAGGACAAATTGGACAACAACTTATGTGGTCCAATTTCTCCTGTTACCCTTGGGAAAATAAAAAATTAGTGACTAAAAGATAATTTTTGTGGAAAAAAATAGGATTTTTTATTTTCATGCCCGGGCATTATAAACTTGTGTGAAGCACTTGGGGTTCAAAGTGCTCACCAAAGATCTAGATAAGTTCCTTAGGGGTCTATTTTCCAAAATGGGGTCACTTGTGGGGGGTTTCCACTGTTTAGGCTCATCTGGGGCACTGCAAACGGAACATGACCCCCATCAACGTCTCCAAAACGTTACTACTTCCTTTCCAAGCCCTGCCGTGCGCCCAAACAGTTTCCCCGCCCCACATATGGGGTATTAGCGTACTCAGGACAAATTGGACAACAACTTTTGGGGTCCAATTTCCTTGGGAAAATTCAAAAATTTGGGACTAAAAAATCATTTTTGTGGAAAATTGTTTTTTTTTTTTTCACACCCAGGCATTATAAAGTTTTGTGAAACACTTGGGGGTTCAAAGTGCTCACAACAGATCTAGATAAGTACATTAGGGGGTCTAGTTTCCAAAATGGTGTCACTTGTGGGGGTTTCCACTGTTTAGGTGCATCAGAGGTTCTCCAAACGCGACATGGCGTCCAATCTCAATTCCAGCCAATTTTAGTTTGAAAAAGTCAAACTGCGCTCCTTCTCTTATGAGCTCTGCCGTGTGCCCAAACAGTGGTTTTCCCCCACATATGGGGTATTGTTGTACTCAGGAGAAATTGCACAACAACCTTATCTGTCCGTTTTCTCCTTTTACCCTTGTAAAAATAAAAAAAAAAAGTTTGTAAAAGATAATTTTTGTGTCTAAAAAGTTAAATATTCATTTTTTCCTTCCACGTTGCTTTAGTTCCTGTGAAGCACCTGAAGGGTTAATAAACTTCTTGAATGTGGTTTTGTGTACCTTGAGGGGTGCAGTTTTTAGAATGGTGTCACTTTTGGGTATTTTCTGCCATATAGACCCCTCAAAGTGACTTCAAATGTGAGGTGGTCCCTAAAAAAAATGGCTTTGTAAATTTTGTTGTAAAAATGAGAAATCGCTGGTCAACTTTTAACCCTTATAACTTCCTAACAAAAAAAAATATTGGTTCCAAAATTGTGCTGATGTTAAATAGACATGTGGGAAATGTTATTTCTTAACTATTTTGTGTGATATATTTCTCTGTTTTAAGGGAATAAAAATTCAAAGTTTGAAAATTGCAAAATTTTCAAAATTTTCGCCAAATTTGCGTTTTTTTTCAAAAATAAACGCAAGTTATATGGAAGAAATTTTACCACTAACGTGAAGTACAATATGTCACGAGAAAACAATCTCAGAATCGCGCAGATCCATTGAAGCGTTCCAGAGTTATAACCTCATAAAGAGACAGTGGTCAGAATTGTAAAAATTGGCCCGGTCATTAACGTGCAAACCACCCTTGGGGGTGAAGGGGTTAAAAAGAAAAAATATCAACGCCTACATGGCTCCTCCTAAAAAGTATGCCAATGGCAATGAAAGGAAAGCAGCAAAGGCACAACGTCGAAGACAACGGGCAATAGTATAATAAATAGATAGATATTTTATATATACTGTAAGCTTTTCAGGGATATAGCTCTAGGATCGCTGTCTGGGTAGACAGAGTGGCACGAAAACAGTTCATTCAGACAGCAGTTCTGGTAAACACTGGCCGCAACCAGCTTTATTAAAGTCCACAGCAAACAGATAAAAATAAATCATAAACAGAAGACCTGGGCTTGTCCAGCCACTTACTACACTTAGATAGATTTCCCTTTCTATCCGGGTCCCGGCTCTACCAGCCTGGGCCAAAACAACACATATGTTCAGCATTTACCAGCATGGAGGTTCACAGAGTCTCCTCCTTGTGTCTGAAGGCACATCCAACGTCCAGACTTGAGAGAGCTCCACTCCTATTCAGCCGCTATTCGAACGGATTCTCACTGAGACTACTCCTGTGTCCGGGGTACATCGAGCACCCAGACTGAGATAGCTCAAACTCCTGGAGACTGCTTCTTGTGCCTAGACTCCTTGTCCAGACTAAGCGAGCTCTCTGACTGTGTTCGCAGACACCTACTTCTGGTCTCCTAATTAACAGCTGAATGGTTTCAGGCCTGAGCTGCAAGTGTGTACTGAATGTAGGGTGTAGTGACCTTTCTCTACCACTAGGTTTACAAAGCCACACATTTCCCTTATACCATACAGCACAGTACCTAGGTGAAATGTACACCCCATTCGACACATATTCCTTCACTGTCTCACATATCCCCCCCCTCTTCTCCAGACCGGAGGGCTGGTCATCCAGACCGGAGGGCTGGTCAACAATCCAAAAGAGACAGTGAACTCTGGACCAGTCATGGCCTTCATCAGCTTCATCTTCACTACTGTCATCTGTATCTTCACCTGAGCCATAGCCAACATCAGCTTTCTCTTCATCTGAAGCATCCGCACTACCCTGTACCCTCCCAGGCCTATGCCCTCTGCGGCCTCGGGTATCCTGCACGGTTTCATCTTGACCTTAGGGCCGGGCTCAGTTTCGATATAGTGCCTGGCCAGAGAAGTACGACCCGGCACATCAGAACACTTCTGCTGACTCTTCCTCAGAAACTCACGTACCTCCTGTCCCTGGTGCACTGACCATGTGTCACCAACTATCACAGAAGGTATAGGGGGTTTTTCACTTTTCTCCAGTTCCCCTTGAACCTTCTTTACTTCATTGAGCTTCTCCAGAAGATGCTCATGGCTCTCATCACGCTCCTTCATCACAGTTTGGAGTTTTTTCTGAGAAGTAATCAATTCATCTTGTACCTGTTGGACGTCCTTATGTCTTCAGCCCCTTCTTCAGGCTCTTCTGGTAGGACATGCTCAGAAGCCCTACCGTCAGTCTTACATTCTACTTCTTCATTCACATCATTATGGTCTCCAATATCTCCATTTATTCCAGCTTTCAAGTTCTCCTTGATAGCTGCATCTGTATACTCAGAACCCGCCGGATTCTTCTCTTCCACCACGTTCTGCATCCCATCTGAGCTCCCGTGTGTCTGCAGCGGCAACGGAGTGACACATCGCTTTTCCCATTTGTTGGGACGTGGCTCCGATGTAGACTCCATGAAAGTGCGCTTGAGCTCACCAATGCCAGCCTGATGTCTCAAAATCTCATCTTGTGATTTATCCAGATCCTTGGTATCACTCGGGAACACCGCTGGGGCTTCGGGTGCCGAACTTCCAGCCTGAGCTTCACGAGTTGCAGCTACTGATGAGGCATCTGGTTTGGTGTCTACCACTTCTATGGCTTTTTCCACCTCTGCAGCATCACCTTCAGAGTCCTTGGCATGATGCAGATCCACACCACACACCGACAACTTCTCATCTTCAACAGCATCCACTTGTGCTGTGTTCAGGTTCAGAGTCCTGCCTTTAAAGCTCAGCTCTCCTCCTTTCACCTTAGTCTTCGCCAGGGAACCGGCCAACTGTAAAACATCTTCAGATGCCATCTTCTGTCTGGCTGTAAGGTCAGCATCAGCTTTCTTCTCAGGACTCTCAACCTCCTCTGCTACCATGCCTTCCTCATTTGCACTGGTTGCTTTATTGTCATCAAATGATTCACTATCACTCCCACTATCCCTGTCTGACCCCTTTTTCTCAGCCACATCCGGGTCACTTTCAGGGTTATATAATTCATTCTCATTCTCATCCTGCTCACTTTCAGGAGTATACAATTCATTCTCATTCACATCCTGATCTGGAACCTTAGTTAACATGTCATCCACAACATTAACTTCACCATCTGGTCCCTCAAGTATGTGACTATGTGACAACCCCAGCACTATACTTCTATATAGCTCAGGTACTAGGAGCTGACTCACGACCTCTCCCTGGACTTCAGTGTCCCTATACAATAGGCTATTGTCCATGGCAGCATGAGGAAACCTCTCCTCAGAGCCAGGCTCCTGGGAAACCTCATTTAGAACAATCATATTTTCCTGTGCCCTCCTAAGAGAGGGGTCTCGCCACTGCTCACTCTCAAAATTGTCACAGGACACAGGTAAGTCAGGGACACTCGGTTCCCGAGAACCACCATCCTCATCTCCCAACATCACCTGCAAAGGAATTTCATCACTATCACAGTCATCATTATTATCAATATCATTATCATGATTATGATCAGTATCATCATCACTATCATGATCATCATTATCATTATCAGCATCAGCATCATTATCATGGTCATCATCATTATCATGATCATCATCATCATTATCATCATTATCATTATCATCATCATCATCATCATCATTATCACATAAGTTTAACGGCCCACTAGCATTGTGTTCCGCCCCTCGGGACTGCGCACCCTCAGTAGGAGCTTCATCACACTGTCCATCAGAAACATTTCTCCCCCAGAGACCCTTAGATCGGGGAAAGTTATTACCCAATATGACGGGGTGCACCAGGTTCTTCACTACCCCCACTTCATATGAAACCTCCCCGAGTTTGGGGACCAAGTCCACGGCAGTCTCTGGGTAGACTTTGGTGTCTCCATGGATGCACACCATACTCAGGTGCTTATCAGGGATGAAGTCCCTATCAATCAGGCTGTCACATACGGAAGTCACTGGACTCTCTGAGTCCAAGAGGGCCTGTGCTGGGCAGTCATTTACAACCACCGGGCACACCTGTGGTCCAGTCTCTTCGGCTGAGGTGGACACACACACAGGTTCTGCGCAGAGAGAGAGGGATCTGCCAACATCTCAATACATAGGCTCCCCCTCTATTGGACAGTTGGCTGCAATTTCACGACATCTCCAACCCTGTCCATCACACTTTTCCACCCACATGTCCCCTCGGGCCTGAACCCGCTTATCAGCATACCCCATGTCCCCAACAGCTGGAACGCTCTTACCGCGAGAGTTCTGCGTCCGGGAACTCTGAAGTGACGACCTCTCAGATGGCTGGTCACGGAGACAGTCTTTGCTGGCGAAGGCCTTCTCCATCAGGCTGACCAGACGATTGGCGTCCTGGTGGTCTCCTTGTCCGACCTCTGGCTGTACCTCAGGAGGACATGCTCGGGTGTAGCGGTTCACTATCACCTCTTCAACCATGCCGACACGACGGCCGACGTCAGGCTCCAACCGCTTCTTTACTGCAGGCAACGCAGGTGCCTTTACAACATTACTCGGGTACGAGGTGCTGAGAGCTGCAATCTGCTCCCTCAGCAATCGGTTAAACTCCTGCTGCTGCTGCCAGCTCTGCTGGGCCTGCTGCATGCTCTGCAGGTGTTTCTTAACAAGCTCCTCCATACTGCCGGACTTATCTGTCTCAACCACGGCAGTCTTATGTTGCACATTAACTTGCGCCATTTGTTCAAACAGCGCCTCCATGCTGTCATCCATGCTGTCAGACTTCTCTGTCTTAACAACGGCAGTCTTCACACAAGACATACACACTCCACAGTCTTTTCCACAGAAAATTCAGCTCTGCTGTGCAGACACTTTTTTTTTTTTTTTTCTTTGCAAACTCTATTAGGGGCCACTGTCTCTTTAAGACTGCTCCAATAGACGTTTCTCTTTGCTGCTGCACACTCCACAGTCTTTTCCACAACAAGTTCAGCTTTGCTGTGCAGACACACTTTTTTTTTTTTCTTTTGCAAACTCTATTAGGGCTACTGTCTCTTTAAGACTGCTCCAATCAGACGTTTTTGCTGACACACTTTTTTTTTTTTTCTCTGCTGCTACTTCAACAGACTTCACCTTTATTGCTGTCTCTAAGCCACTGTGCTGCACACACATTCCAGCACCAATTGTATCAGCCACTGTGCTGCCCCAGCATTCTCCGCCAATTGTAAGCTTTTCAGGGGATATAGCTCTAGGATCGCTGTCTGGGTAGACAGAGTGGCACGAAAACAGTTCATTCAGACAGCAGTTCTGGTAAACACTGGCCGCAACCAGCTTTATTAAAGTCCACAGCAAACAGATACAAATAAATCATAAACAGAAGACCTAGGCTTGTCTAGCCACTTACTGCACTTAGATAGATTTCCCTTTCTATCCGGGTACCAGCTCTACCAGCCTGGGCCAAAACAACACATATGTTCAGCATTTACCAGCATGGAGGTTCACAGAGTCTCTGTAATGTATGTAGTACAGTTCATATAGCGTCTTGTGCTTGGGTGCGATGAAAATACATGAGACACAGGTTTGATATAGAAAGTCTTGTATTACTTCATACAAGTTGGCAAAAATAGTCACACAGTTTGCAGACACAGAAGCAGGAGACACAGCAGGCCAGAGTAACTTAAGCTCAGCAATCACTCTCCACAACAGGTTCAGGATCTTCTTCTCTGTTACCGTAAGTCCATGCAAACGTGGGTCTTTCAAAGAGCAGGGTTCAGAGTCCACAAGTGCTTCAGAGTTCCTCAGTAGGAATAGCTGGAGTACAAGGTCCAAGGCTTTAGGAGTCAGGTCACAGGTTCACTGCAGGCTAGATTCTGAAGCACTGATTGCTCAGCTGTGGCTGCTTAAGAAGCAAAAGGAGAGAATCAGGGTGGGAACATGCAAGCTGGAAACTCCATTTTGACTGAGGGCAAGATAGCTGCAGCAAGACAGAAAGTAAAATGGCTGACGAACAAACTGAGTTTCAGGAACATGTACACAGAACCTTACATTACTCCCCCCTTAGGGACAACCTCCGGATGACCTCAGGCCAGGCTTGTGTGGGTACCTCTGATGAAACTGACGGAGCAAGCGAGGAGCATTAACGTTATTGACTGGTTCCCATGAGTTGTCCTCCACTGGGTAGCCCTGCCATTTAATCAGATATTGTAACTGATTTCTATACAACCTGGAATCTAAAATCCTTTCCACCACAAATTCTTCCTGACCATCGACTAGCACTGGGTCAGGGCAAGGAGAAGAACGTCCAGGAAACGTATTGGGTGTCGCAGCCTTTAGTAGGGATACATGAAAGACAGGGTGAATTCTCATAGTTCTGGGCAGTTGAAGACGACAAGCAACGGCACTTATAATTTTACTGATTTTATAGGGTCCAATGTACTTATGTCCCAACTTAGACGATGGAATCCTTAACTTAAGATTTCTGGTTGACAGCCAGACCAAGTCTCCTACCTTGAAAGCTGGTGCAGGTTTACGAAATTTATCTGCTGCTTTCTTGTACCTTTCCTGAGCCGATTCCAGATTCTCCTTTAGAAGATCCATATTCTTCTGTAAAGACGTGATTCTTTCAGCCACTGCTGGTAAAGGCGTTTCTATGGGAAATCGTGGTAGAATGTTAGGATGATAACCTAGATTAGAGAAAAAAGGAGACTGCTTAGTGGAGGCACTCTGAGAGTTGTTATACGAGAACTCAGCTAATGGAAGTAGATCCACCCAATCATCCTGTAGGTGGCAGATAAAGCAGCGGAGATACTGCTCCAGGGTTTGATTGGTTCGTTCGGTCTGTCCATTAGTCTGGGGATGAAAAGCAGAAGAAAGGTTTACTTTAATGTCCAATGCTGCACAGAAATTTTGCCAAAACCTAGAAGTGAATTGCACCCCTCGATCCGAAATAACCTCATCCGGTACTCCATGTAAGCGAAACACATCTTTAATCATCAAATCTGATGTCTGTTTTGCAGTGGGTAAGCCGACACAAGGGATAAAATGAGCTGCCTTTGTTAGACGGTCAACCACCACTAGAATGGTGTTCTTCCCTTGAGAGGTTGGTAACTCCACAATGAAGTCCATAGAAATGGATCCCCACGGGCGGGACGGGGTGGGAAGAGGCTGTAACAGACCAGTTGGTGAGGAGCGAGGTGTTTTGCATCTTGCACAGACTTCACATGAAGTGACATAGTTTAAAACATCCTTCCTGCAAGTGGGCCACCAAAAGAAACGAGAGAGAAATTCTTGTGTCTTTAGAATTCCTCTATGCCCAGCTATCTTGGAATCGTGAATGAGTTGCAATACTCTCAATCTGACTGTTTCAGGAATATACAGGCGTTGTCCCTGAATCCACACACCATTCTTAAAGACAAGACTTACGTCCCTTGGGGGTTGTGCCAAAAAGGAATCCGCATGGTATGCTTCCTTGATGTCCTTAAGTAGGTCTTGATTATGAATTACTCCTAGGAATCTAGAGTCAGGAAGAATAGTTTTAGGAGGAGTAATTGGACGTGTCTCTGCTGAGTAAATCCTAGAGAGTGCATCAGCCTTTCCATTGCGCGATCCTGGTCTATAAGAAATGATAAAATTAAATTGGCTTAAGAAAAGATTCCAGCGAGCCTGGCGAGGAGTCAGGCACTTAGCCGACCTGATAAACTCAAGGTTACGATGATCTGTCAGGACGACTATTTGCTGTGCAGCTCCCTGAAGAAGGTGTCTCCATTCTTTGAAGGCGGCAATAATGGCCAACAACTCTCTATTGCCCACATCGTAGTTCCTCTCAGCCGAAGACAACTGCTGGGAAAAGAAGGCACAGGGATGCAAGACATTCTTCTCACCTGTTCTCTGAGAGAGTATAGCTCCAACGGCACAGTCTGAAGCATCCACCTCTATTATGAAGGCAAGCTCGGGGTTGGGATGTACTAGGATAGGTGCAGTGGTAAATTTATCTTTTAGACGGGAAAATGCTTTCTGGGCTTGGGGAGTCCAGGAAAACCTAGACTCTTTCCGGGTAAGTTGAGTGATAGGTGACACTACCTCAGAGAAATTTCTAATGAAACGTCTATAGAAGTTGGCAAACCCGATGAAGCGCTGTACCTCCTTCACATTTCTAGGACTTGGCCAATCCTTGATGGCTTGGGTTTTGCTTCCATCCATACTAATTCCTTGTGTAGACAGTACATACCCCAGAAATTGAATTTCGGTCCTATGGAATTCACACTTTTCAAGTTTGATGTAAAGATGATTTTGTTTAGACGTTCCAAGACCATTCTCACATGTCCATGATGTTCCTCTGTGGAGTTAGAAAAAATTAGAATATCATCCAAATAAATTACCACGAATGTATCTAGGAGATCCCTGAAGATGTCATTCACCAAGTGTTGGAAAGTGGCTGGTGCGGTACTCAGACCAAAAGGCATAACTAGATATTCAAAGTGTCCATAGCGTGACCTGAATGCAGTCTTCCATTCATCCCCAGGTCTAATACGGACTAAGTTATAGGCCTCACGAAGATCTAGTTTAGAGAAAATTTTGGCATGTCGCACTCTCTCCAATAACTCAGGGATTAAAGGCAATGGATAACGGTTTCTAATAGTAACCTTATTGAGTTCCCTATAGTCTACGCATGGTCTCAGAGATCCATCTTTCTTCTTTACAAAGAAGATGGGTGCACCTGCAGGAGATGAAGAGGGGCGTATGAAGCCCTTGGCTAGATTTTCGTCTATGTAATCCTTTAAAGCCTTTAGCTCGGGCCCCGCCAGGGGGTAGATCTTACCAAAAGGTATCTCTGCTCCAGGCAATAATTCAATTGGACAATCATATGGACGGTGAGGAGGAAGCTGGTCAGCGTTCTTCTTGTCACATAAATCCACATAGTCCTGGTATACAGCTGGTAGTTCAGGGACTGACATGGTTCCTTTAGGAACAGAGCAAGCTGAAACTTTTGGACTCATCTGTTTCTCTGGAAAGTGTAATTCCTTGGTCTCCCAGTTAATGGTAGGATTCTGAGTCTGCAGCCATGGTAGCCCTAGAATAATGGGAAAGTGGGGAGAAGAGATAAGCATAAAGGACAGTTTCTCTTGATGATCTTTACCCATAAGAACCCTCAAAGGCTCTGTTTCCTGATCCACTGGTCCAGAGGTCAGCAGGGAGCCATCCACAGTTTCCATCTGTACTGGAGTAGCCTTCTTCACTGAACGTATCCCCTGTTTAAGAGCAAAAGAGACATTCATAAAATTTCCACTTGCCCCTGAGTCGATCATAGCAGAGCTAGACACCCAAGCTGAGTCAACCCAGAGTTTGATGGAAAGGAAGCAATGAGAATTGTTTTTCTTACAACTCAGCTGGGACACCGCTGAGGAAACTTGAAAAATGGCAGCGTTTACACAGTCAACGTCCTCAGAGGTAACGGAGTTTAAGTCCGAGAAATCAAGATCTGTTGCTGCAGATCTCTCTGGAGCCTGAGGCTCGGACCTGACAGATCCCCTCTCGCAACACTCACAATGAATGAGTGCTGCAGTAGTCTTACGAGAACGGCTGGGGCAGTTTATAATGAAGTGCCCTGACTTACCACAATAGAAACATAGATTTTCCTTAAAACGATGTTCCTTGCGTGCATCACTAACCCGTCGTTGTAAAGAGTCTACCTGCATGGGTTCAGGTTCAGGTTCCCGTGTAATCCTACTCAAAGGTTCCTTAGCTGGAGAGGAAGGTAGGAAAAGGTTAGTGCGATTGCTTTCGAACCATCTCTCTTGCCTGCGTTCAGTCAGACGAGTATCAATACGGATGCAGTAGTTAATAAAGTCACCTAACGCAGTGGGAGGGTCGGCACGAGCAAGTTCATCCTTAATCAGTGGAGATAACCCCTTTCGAAAAATAGATTTTTTGGCGGAACTGTCCCAGGTGGTATCAAGGGCCCATCTCCTGAAATCCAAGGCATATTCAGCTACCGAGTGCTTACCTTGGCACAAAGCTAACATGGCTGCTTCAGCTGTTGCACCTCGATTGGGGTCATCAAACACCTGCCCCATGGCTGAAATAAAAGCATCAAGGTGATTCAAACAATCATCCTCAGTCTCAATCAGAGGGTTTGCCCACATCAAAGCCTTGTTGGTAAGCAACATAATTATAGTAAGCACCTTAGATCGTTCAGTGGGAAATTGTGAAGCATGTGCAGAAAAAAAAAGATTGCATTGATTAATAAATCCCCTGAATTTCTCACGTTCACCGCCAAAACGAAAAGGGGGCAACTTGGGAATCCCAGAACTCGGGGCTACGGCAGGAGCCTGGACTCGCTCTTCTAGAACCTCAATCCTGGCTCGCAAATCCTGGGCAGTCTGTCCAAACACTTGCAAATTGTGATTAGTGAGGTCCTGTAGGCTTGAAAAACGGGTCTTTATATTCTGCAAATCTGCAAGGATATTATCAGTCACTCCGCAAAGTTCCTTTATGCGGGCCTCCATTTTCCAGATCTTTTAAGACAGGAGTACTGGAAGAAGAGGAGAGGAGAAAAAAAAAAAACAATAGTGTTTACCTGTGGTAACACTGCAGAGAGAAAAAAAATTAAGGGAACTGCTCACCTGGAATGGTTGTGAGAAGTCACAACCACTATCATCACAGAAAGTTCACCCGGACATCTGATATCCACTGTTACAGCAGACAAAAAAGAGAAAAGAGAAAAAAAAAAAAAACAATAGTGTTTACCTGTGGTAACACTGCAGAAAAAAAAAAAACTTAAGGGAATTGCTCACCTGGAATGGTTGTGAGAAGTCACAACCACTGTCATCACAGAAAGTACAACCGGACATCCGATATCCACAGTTACAGCAGACACAGCCTTTCCAGACCCAGCAGACACTAACGTTTTGGCTTCAGAATCTTGTAATGTATGTAGTACAGTTCATATAGCGTCTTGTGCTTGGGTGCGATGAAAATACATGAGACACAGGTTTGATATAGAAAGTCTTGTATTACTTCATACAAGTTGGCAAAAATAGTCACACAGTTTGCAGACACAGAAGCAGGAGACACAGCAGGCCAGAGTAACTTAAGCTCAGCAATCACTCTCCACAACAGGTTCAGGATCTTCTTCTCTGTTACCGTAAGTCCATGTAAACGTGGGTCTTTCAAAGAGCAGGGTTCAGAGTCCACAAGTGCTTCAGAGTTCCTCAGTAGGAATAGCTGGAGTACAAGGTCCAAGGCTTTAGGAGTCAGGTCACAGGTTCACTGCAGGCTAGATTCTGAAGCACTGATTGCTCAGCTGTGGCTGCTTAAGAAGCAAAAGGAGAGAATCAGGGCGGGAACATGCAAGCTGGAAAACTCCATTTTGACTGAGGGCAAGATAGCTGCAGCAAGACAGAAAGTAAAATGGCTGACGAACAAACTGAGTTTCATGAACATGTACACAGAACCTTACAGTCTCCTCCTTGTGTCTGAAGGCACATCCAACGTCCAGACTTGAGAGAGCTCCACTCCTATTCAGCCGCTATTCGAACGGATTCTCACTGAGACTACTCCTGTGTCCGGGGTACATCGAGCACCCAGACTGAGATAGCTCAAACTCCTGGAGACTCCTTCTTGTGCCTGGACTCCTTGTCCAGACTAAGCGAGCTCTCTGACTGTGTTCGCAGACACCTACTTCTGGTCTCCTAATTAACAGCTGAATGGTTTCAGGCCTGAGCTGCAAGTGTGTACTGAATGTAGGGTGTAGTGACCTTTCTCTACCACTAGGTTTACAAAGCCACACATTTCCCTTATACCATACGGCACAGTACCTAGGTGAAATGTACACCCCATTCGACACATATTCCTTCACTGTCTCACAATACATACATATGACATAGACATAAGTGGATAGATAGATGCACATACACATAGATATTTAATATTGTAAGGTGATCACAGGGGAGATATGTGTCATCCAGTTTGTAAAACTTGGTGATATGATGCTCAGAGACTTAAATTAGCTTTAACAGGGCTGGGTTTTTTGTGATCAGCTAAAGAGATGGGCGGGACGTCTGTTCACCATATCTCCACCTTAAGGTGTGGTCCATATAGATAGATATAGACATACATAGATAAATAGATAGCTAGATAGATATGAGATACATATATAGATGATAGATACACATGACATATACATTGATAGATGATAGAGACATAAGAGATACATCGATGATAGAGACATACATAGATGAGAGATAGACAGACATGACATACATACATTACAGATAGATTGAGACACATAGACAAATAACAGATGATAGAGAAATAGATGATAGATCAATATAAAATACATATATAATAGATACAGAAATAGATGGAAGATAGATATAGATAGATAGATAGATAGATAGATAGATAGATAGATAGATAGATAGTAACATAGATATAGAACAAAATGTGTTTTTTTTGTCCTTATGTGGATACAATGTAGATTAAAGCACCTTTGTCATACATTTTTCCATGTTAATAAAAGTTACCTTTACCTACTTTGCTTTCATTTTTACACTGGGGGAGGGGTGAGTGCACATAGGAAAGAGGACACACGGGGGAGACAGCTCAAACGAGAGAACACATGAGGGAAGAAGACAGCACAGTGGTGGAGAGAGAGACAGCAGACAAGGGGGAGAGCACATGGGGTACACAGGTCAAAGAAGAGATGACATGAGAGGAGAATACAGCAGAAGGGGAGAGAGAACGCGCACAGGGGTGAGAGAGACAGAGCACAGGGGGGAGACAGCTCAAACGGGACAGCACATGATGGGAGAACACAGCACAGGAAGGAGAGTGACAGCAGACAAGGGGGATAGCACATGGGGTAGAAAGGTCAAAGAAGAGAGCACAGACGGGAGAAGTCAGCACATTGGGAAAGAGAGAGTGGATAGGTGGGTGAGCACATGGGGGAGAGATTCTCAATGCTGCAAAGCCTGCCACCATCATGACATTACCACCCTCCCGATGCGATAGCATGGGGCCTCCTTCTAGTATTTAATAATTGCATTGGGATCATTTTCTTATGAACCATAGGCAGGGTATTGCATATTAAAAAAAAATCAAATGTTTACATGAGAAATGTTAACAATATAATAATAATTTGGGATATATTGTATTTAGATCTTTATTCTGTAATATTGACTTTCTATAAAGTGCATGGTTATATTTTACTGTTACTTTAAAGGCAGTTGCATTCTAGGGCTATCAAATGATGCAAGTATTTGAGGGTGGAGAATCCACTCAAAGGGTTAGTCTCATCTTCTGTCTCCTCTGCTCCTACCAGATTCTTGATTGCTGCTGGCAGTGCACTCTTGATAATTGATAATTGATACCAGTGGCATTGTTGCGCACCTAGTCTGCACTGCTCGCTCTCCAGCAGATGCAGCTTTGCCTTTTCAGCACCAGAGAAATGCAGGAGTATTGAATCCAGCATGATCCAGTGATCACACAAGCTTTAGAGCAGCACTTACAAGCTCTAAAGAAAAGAGCTTGTAAGTGCTGCTTTTCTTGCCTAGGAGACCAACCTCCTCTGAAAGACTGCAGGGGTGAATGGTGGCCTAAGTATAAAGCGGTAAACTTTAGAATTAAAAGTGACTCTGTTCTTGAGGACGGAGGGGATTAGTAAGAGGTAAATTGCTTTTTTTGACAAGAGCTTTGCAACTTTACGATTTGTTTTCCCATTTTCATTGCAATCTGTCTGGTAATAACGACTAATAAAATGTTGTAATGAATAAATACTAATATTTTACAATTTTTTTCAAATCTATGAGAAAATTCCCATTTTTTTGCCATTTATGTAATGCTAGGTTATTGTAATGTGACGGTCAAAGTTGTTAAGCTCACTGCAATGTTCATTGTTCCCTATGACAAATCACTGTCAGCCACTCATCTCATGAGTTATAAGGACCTAATTGCCTGCTCTGCAGCACGAATGTAGTGATAACAGCGCAACTTGTCAGGAGCTAATGAATAATGAGTTTTTACCACGGTGCTATTGTGCTGAACTATATCATTTAGGTCACCTTCTTGGCAGGAGCAAAAATGAAGCAAAATATATGTACACGCAAATTATCAGAATGCATTGAGTGCTGTAGGCAATGTCTATAATGTAGCAGGATATTTTCCACCTCATGGAATTTGCCCCAAGGGGTCCTAGTGCAGCTAGTGACCAAGGACAGAGTTTGCCTCCATCACAGTTCTGGATCAGGTAGTATTGTTTAGATCTTGCAGCTTGATCTTGGTATCAGTAGGAATCTGATCAATATACAGTATTATCTGTGCCTTTTGAGAAAAACTATTTGAAATAATTGAAAAATGTGCAATTTTTCTCTTCAGATTGTCACCTTCCATAAACAGAACCAATAACCCTTAAACCACAGTTAGAGGCCTCTCATCCAGCCAAATCAGATGTCTTGTTTTGCACTGAGGAGGTGGCAACACCTTGAAACATGTGTCTGCAAATTGAGATTCTGGTTTGGCTAGGTCATGTGACAAGGCTCGTTAAAGGGTCAGTATTGACTGTTAGACTTGCTACTTCCAATAGCTGGCACTAGAGTTCAAGTCCTCTTCTTCTCTGAACAGGTAATTTGCATAATGAATTCCTCAGAGGAGGATTGCATAACCTATAAGTCTCCTTACACTGGCATGTCAGGCATGTCACTCTCCAAAAGGAGTAACATTCCCCTTAGGGCTCATACTCACTGGCGCCGAAAACGGATGATATTCAGCCGAAAAAAAAATCGGATTCAAATCTGACCAATGTTATTCAATAGGTGAGTTCTCATTTGCGATTTTTTTCTCATCAGAAATTGGTGTGAGAAAAAAATCACAGCATGCTGCGATTTGATGCGATTTTGGCATGATAATCGCCAATGCAAGTCAATGGGTACGAGAAATCATCGCACAGCACTTTTACCATGCGAGTGCTGTCCGATTTATACGCACTAGTCTCCTTTGAAAAGCCGGCAATTCATCCCCGGCTACTGTAAAATCACACTGACAGCTCACAAAACACTAGATACATACACATAGAATACAATATATATATATATATATACATGTCATTGTGACATATATATATACATATATTTATAGTTCATAGACTTCTACATACTGTAATAGCCGCTAATTCAATTGCCGGCTTTTGTGAAATCACATGAAATGATACATTGTTTACACACAGTTAACCATGTCATTTCATGTATTTTGATATATGGTTTTAAATTACAATTACATAAGTGTATGTGTGCAAAATTTCAGACATGTAGGGGTTAATTAAAGACAACTATCAATTATTAATCCTATTGTATGAAAGAAAAATCAAACACACACACTTTAATAAAAAAGAAGTTTAATGAAATAATCAAACAGTTTTTGACCATATTTTATTTTCCTGCTAAAACCATTTCCTGTAATAAAAATAAAAAAGCAAAATTATTCTTACCAATCCGATGCACAGTCAGGTCCCACGCTGTAATCCATCAGAAAGGGTTAACAGGTTACAGCTAGCAGGGAGCTAATGCTGCCTGCTGAGCTGTTACTCCCCCCGAATGAATAAGTTCCTCTCCAGCGAAAGGAGAGGAAGTGATTAATTAGTGGAGCTTAATTGATTTATTGCCACTTTCACTTCAGGTCAGGTCACCCTGAAAGTGGGACGCAATCAATTAAGCTTCATTCATTAATCACATCCTCTCCTGTCGGCTGGAGATAAGCTCATTCATTCAGGAGCTTTCAGCTGAGCAGGCATTACTTGCGCTGCTTGGCTGAAAGCTAGTTAACCCTTTGTGAAGGATTACAGCGTGGGACGTGACAGATCGCCGGATAGGTAAGAATAATGTTGTTTTATTATTTTTTCTTTATTATAGGAGATCAAGGGCTTCGCAGGGATTAAGAGTTAAATAAAAGATGGTCAAAAAAATGCATTTTTATTTCATTAAAATTATTTATTCTTAAAGTGTGTGTGTTTTTTTTATTTATTTCAATAGGATTAATAATTGATAGTTGTCTAATTGACAGCTCTCAATTATTAACCTGGCTTAAAGTCACCTTTCAATTGCAAGGTGGTTTTAACCCCTTATTAACCCATTCGCCACCACTACAGGGCAATGGGAATAGACGGGCACAGTGCCAGAAAGGGCTAATCTAATTAGAGATTTTTTACAATGTGATTTTTACATGACTTTTTACATAGAGATAACTGCTCTATGTAAAACTTCATGTTAAAATCGCATTGCATACAGATGGAAAACTGATGGAAAACGCATGGTGCGATTTAAAATCGCATGCAAATCGCATGACATTTTACTAGAATCGTACCGTTTTTTCCGTCCAGAAAACTGACCGATTTTTTTCCCACTAGTGGGTATGAGCCCTTAGGGCTCCTTTCCACTTGCGAGAAATACATCCGATTCTCGCATGTGAAATCCCAGCTCTGGGGCTGGCGTTCGGGAGTGGAGCAAGCAGCTGCATACAAATACATGCAGCCGCACACTCCACTCCCGAGTGTCGGGGCCAGAGCTGGGATTTCACATGCGAGAATCGGACGTATTTCTCGCAAGTGGAAAGGAGCCCTTAGCTGAAAAAATTTCAAAAAAACCTCTAAAAATTGAAAATGCACCCCCTAAAAAAAAACAAAAACAAAAGTGTCTTATATTACAATTAAATAGGAAAAGTATATAAAGATATAGTCTCTGAAGTTCAACCATGCTCCCTTATTCCTCTTCATTGTCGTGTGTGACTGAAATACGACTGTCTGCAGCAGAAGCCTCTCCCCTCTGCTGTAAGACAAATTATTGTTAAGCCCCGCCCTCCTAGGCTAATTGAATCAACAATTGAAAATGAATCTGATCAAAAGAGATTAACTTCTCTGATTTCTGCAAGACTGCCTGGGTTACATTAATGGGAACCACTCCGATCTATTATGACTGATCTAGCAGATTGTTACCAGAAAACTCCTTAAAATTGAAAAGATCACTTTATTAGATAAGGAAATGTAGAATATAACATTTCGTGTGAAATTCTCTTTTTACTGTTAGGCAATCTGAGTGTTTTTTTTTAAGTTTCAGAACTAATTCTGAAATATTGAGTAAAAAGAGAAGACAGGTGATCTGCATTGTCAGTGGTACTTCCATTGAGTTCACTGCTATGTGGTAAAAGCCAATTCAGAATCTTAACCAGGATTTTTTTGAGAAACAGCGCCCCTCTTGTCTGCAGGCTATGTCCGGTATTGCAGCTCAAGCCCATTACAATGAAAGTAACTGAGTTCTAATTCCAGACAGAATTTATGGACAAAAGGTGTGCTGTTTTTGCGAGAAAATTTTTTTTTTTTGCTAGTACTCTAGATTCCTTTTTTTCATCCGTCCACATTGCATGAGCTCAGGTTTGTAGAGAATTGTGGGTTGTTTAGAATGAACTAGAAAAAAAAATCCTTTGGATGCTGGAAAAAGTAATAGGTTTTATACCAGGAACATTTCCAAAAGGTAGCAGCTTGTGCGAGGCAGCGTTATGTGGTAAGTCATCATTTCTATGGTAGAAATGTGCTCTGCCAAAGTCAACTTTACAATAATATTTTTACTAGGCTGGAGCCGGCTGATCGTTCCGCTCACCAATGAGCCATGGAGGTACGAGCTCAGTGAGGCAACAGTGGCCTCTAGTGGTCAGAGTCATAATGCATTACTTATTTGCTCTGGCAAGTTTTATTTAGAATTTTACTTACTACTTTATAAACATGATTTTTTTTATTTCTATTGTTTCAATGAAAAATCATTTGTGTTACTATAGAAAAATGAATTTTGAGAATTTTATTGGCATCCTCATTGATCGGTATTTTTATTTTATGCATAGAGCCATCATAGCCTAGCAATACATATTGTGGTGAAAACATAGAGAGAGAGAGAGAGAGAGAGAGAAAAAAAAACCTGACCAGCACCTCCTAAGTGTGAACAGGTGAAAGCTGCTATAGCTGCATTATATAGAAAACGAATACGCAGCGGCACTCTATATAAGCCAAGATATATGCAAACACTGAAAAGGACCCAACACAGGGAAGTCACCTTGCTGTGGTTGATGGGCACACATGAATTGGCCAATTTATGCGCTAAGAACTTTCATTTTGATAAGCACATCTTACTGAGTAATGATACAGTTTAAATTCAATGTTTTCAATGTTTGCATATATCTTGGCTTCTATAGAGTTCTGCTGTGTTTATATATATATATATATAATATATATGTAAATACGTGCAAAGTACAAACTGATGCAGGTGAGGTGTCAGTAAAGAGTCAAAACAGGGAGCAAAAGAAAAGAGGAGAATGATAAAAACTGGGATAAGGGGGAAGGAAATGGTTGAGCATGTCCACTAGGATAAGTCAGAATATTCTTATCTCAGATCATTATTCCACAGCCAAAAAACCAGATCTGGTAATATTTTCTGGAATTTGCCTATTTTTATTGACTGATGTCGTTACCTCCTCTATCTGCTCTGCATTGTTTATTTCCGAGACCCACAAACCAAGTGATGATGGTTGATGGTTCGGGATGTTTCACCAACTGTGGGATGCAGAATTGTGCCACATCGCTCACATGTCAAAGCAAAGCATTCAGTTATCCCTTCCCTTGGAGAGGAGAATGCTAATGGTAAAAACAATCTGGAAAGACATTGAGGGCTGTCAATCACTTTAATATAAACAAGTCAATGTTTTTTTTATATTCAACTAATCAAACAATCTAAAGGTATAAGTTCGACATTTCGATTAAATCTATCAGACCTTTCTCAAACTGATCTTTTTCACTGCTCAGCCAATTTGTGATCTGTGACTTCCTCTTCACTTCAGTGCTTACAGAGACTCTAAGATCTGATCACACTCCTGTTTCCTGACTGGTTGCTGCTTCCTCCTCCCCTCTCCACTGATTGGCTGATGTGGTCAATCAGAGGAAACAAACCTGCAGAGGGGAGGAAGAAGTAGCAACCAGTCAGGAAACAGGAGTGTGATCAGATCTGGGAGTCTCTGTAAGCACTGAAGTGAAGAGGAGGTCACAGATCACAATGAGGCTGAGCAGTGAGAAAGATCAGTTTGTTTGAGAAAGGTCTGATGGTTCAGACAGATATTTTGCGCTTATACACTTTTACTGGATTTCTGGAGTAGGCCGGGTCAGACACAACTACAAAAAATCGGACCGTTTTAGTCGGTCGATTATCGGAACAAAATGTAAACATCACACATCCGCCTGGCATCCGATTTTCCTTCAAAGATGCGATTTAGTCGCATGTGTGTGTAGCTTGTAACATCCGATTTTCATCCAAGCACCGTTTTTTTTTTGCAGCTTACCAAAAAGGACCAATAACGGTTTTGAGGCCTGATACTCATTTAAATCATCAGGCAGACCTATATTTAAGTGCTCTGCTACAGGTGTGACCCTCCCACCTTTGCACTGGTGTCATTTTGTTCCTTGTGCTTAGTGCTTGCTAGCTGCTTTATCCAAACATGAGCGACACACTCATATTTACTCCCACTGAGCGTGTGCTGTTCCATTGGGTTATATCCAGACGTTTTGGGGAGCCATATCCTGTAATAGCAGATCCCAGAAGACGCAGAAGAATGTGGGTACATCCACTTTTGACAAGAAGGATAACTAAAGGCCATTTTCACCGGCTATATTTGTCACTGCGTAGGCATGGAGATAAGTTTTTCCAATATTGTCGAATGAGCATAGCTACCTTTGATACGTTGCTTGACATTGTGCGCCCTGGGATCACATTTCAGGACACCAGGATGAGAAAAGCAATTTCTGCAGAGGAACGCCTTCTCCTAACAATAAGGTATGTGTGGCAACGATATGTTGATGATGTTTTCCTCGACATAGTCACTTTGGAAGTGTTGGAGCACACTTCTTGGAAAGTTATAATGTGAGTAATGTATTTCTCAAGCTTACCTATCTAAATTATTGCCTTTGGTGTATTCCACAGAAGCCATGGCTTGTAATCTAATTTCCAGCATGTGTGGTCTAACAAACTCAAGCATTGTAAGTGTTGTGCATGCTGTGTTTGTTGTTTTTGGTGCTGATTTCTCCATGTTCTATGTGTGTTACAGGTTCCTTTCTACTGGCATGTCCTACGCTGCTCTGCACTTAGAGTTCTTAATAGGCCGATCAACAATTTCAGGCATTGTGCGGTCAACTTGTGTTGAAATTTGGAACAGACTACATGAAGACGTGATGCCTGAGCCAAAAATGAGTGACTGGTTGAGGATAGCACAGGGTTTTGCCGAAAATTGCCAGTTTCCACATTGTATAGGAGCCCTGGACGGCAAGCACATACGTGTTCGTAAACCTCCTAACTCAGGCTCCCAATTCTTCAATTACAAACAATATTTTTCAGTAGTTTTGTTGGCCTTGGTCGACACAAACTACATGTTTATAATTGTAGACATTGGGACCTATGGAAGGACTGGAGACTCAAGAGTCTTCAATACTTCCATAATGGGTAGGCGGATACGCAATAACCAACTGGACCTACCACCAGCAAGTCAACTTACAGACTCTATTCCAGAACATGTGCCTTATGTTATAGTAGCGGATGAGGCATTTCAATTAAGCCGTAATGTAATGAGGCCATATCCCCGTCGTTATCTCACCCATCGGCGTAGAATATTTAATTGTCGCCTGTCACGTGCTCGGCGGCTGGTGGAGTGCACATTTGGAATTCTTTGTGCTAAATGGCGGGTACTTCAACCTGCAATTCAACTCAGTGAACAGAATGTTAATGTGGTCCTCAAAGCATGTGTGGTCCTACATAATTTTTGTAGAATCCATGAATGCTCCTCACAACATGTGGGTGAGTTAGCCTCTGTGAATGTGTCTTTGCCTATGTCACCACCCATCCATCCCCGTCGTCCCCCTTCAGGCCTAAAAGTATGTGATGTGTTGACTCAATATTTTGTGTCCCCTGAGGGTGCTACTGTGTCGACCCGCCACCACAATTGTGGGTTACCAGGGCAATGGGGTACTCAGAGCCGAGCCCGTAGAAGTCTATGGGATTGTCACAGGTAGCGGTGGCTCGGTCTGTGGCCCTAGCGGTCTGGCGTATGTTGGGGAATATTTACAGGGGATAGATATATTTACAGTTCGTGACGCCACCTGTAGTCTTCTGGTAATTTATACCAGCGCTGCTGTAGAGCTCTGAGGGGATGGTAAGGCAGCTAGATGTCGGGTCCCCTACAGGTAGGACTCTTCCCTCAGGTCGATGGTTAAGGCAGGGTTGTGCAGGCATGCAAGTAAATAACTCAGTCTCACACGGTCAGCGTCTTTCCATACCTTTACTTGTAAGATGGTAAGGCAGGTCCCAGGGAGGCTGATCCAAGGAGAATGTATTTCGAGATAGCAGCTGGACAAGTTAGGGGCCTCCTTTACTTTCACAACGATGAGTACAACCAGCATGAAGCGTAGTTCCCTCTATAACTCCAGCTATTCCAAAGCTGTACTGCCCGGTCAGTTTTTGTGGTCGGAGCCTTCCTGTGAGAGAGCTGAGTTCCTATTCTTGCTGATCAGGCTCAAGGTTCTCACTCTCCCTGACCCCAGATACGTACTGACTCTTCAGGGATGCTTGCCACGACCTAAGGTCCGATAAGCCTCTGGTTTTCTTACCACTAAGCGTGAAGCTTTAGTGATCCTTCGGTCCCCAGTGACCGGTAACAATGTGCAGGTATCCTATACTTATGGCACTTCTCTGTTCTCTTCCACTATGCCCTTCGATATGCTCAACTCTTAATAGATATCTCAGTCCGTCTTATAGTGGGGCACAGCTCTGACCAGGCTGAGGTGAACTGGCTCACCTGTACTGGCCTCCACTTTCTGAACTGCACACACAATCCCTCCTCTGTCTTCCTGACAGGAAACTGACTGAATCACTGCTTAACACTGCATGTGACTAAACTATATACCTGTGGGCGTGTCTAAGTGTGTGCTGAAATGAATGTTCATTGAGCATTAAACTGCTATCTCTCCACACATTCTCCAGGGTACTGCGTGTGCCTTCACACCAGGGCTACACACTACTGCCTGGCAAGAGGAGGCATTATTACACATGTAGTGTACCTATGTTGCTGTGTCATAAAGATATTTATGCTCACTTAATTGTATATGTTGTGTTTGTTTTTGTGTCATATTGTGTGTAAGTTAGGCACACCATAACATATTTAACTAAACAGCTACATATTTAAATAATCACATACAATTAATGCGAGTACAAACAATTTTTTATGTAGTAGATCATGTTTTGTAGCTGTAAACATAATGAACAATTACAACTGGCTCATAAATTATTTTAAACATATTTCCTGAGAAAATTGAAGGACTAGAACAAACTATAATGTTCATAACTTAAAACAAATAGAACAAAAATACATTACACCTATAACTGGTGGTAAGTGTGGGGTGGTGAAGGTGGAGGGCCAGATTGTGAGGGCTGCCTTGACTGCTCTCCAGCCACTGTGTCACCATGAGTGGTGGCTGACTGTGTAGTTTGCTGTCTGCTTGTTGCTGGCTCTGTATGTGGGTTTGGGTAAGGGAAGTTTGGGAACTGTTGTGGGTAGTCATAATATGACTGCCCACTTACACTGTAGCCCCCAAAATGCCCATGTCGACCATACCCATGTTGTGGCCAGCATTGAACATTGGGTATGGTCGAGTGGGCATATTGTGAATGGGCACTCTGTCCCATGGCTTGGAGCTGGGGAGCTCCGTATAAAGAAGGAGCTGCAGTAGGATGAGGAGGAGGAGTTGGGTTCTGTTGGACACAAGGAGGAGGTGGAGGAGGAGGATGATGATGAGGAGAAGGATCAGAGGCTGAAGCAGATTGTGATGGATTTGGTCCAAACAACCTTAAGACATTTTCTGGACCAACCAGCCATCTTTCTAGATAATCTAGTAGGTTGCTTGGATCATTAGGCGGTGTTCCAGCATCCAAAACAATCTGCAGTCCGCTTCTGATCCGCAGTCTGTGCTGTCTTGGAATAGCCCGGAGGTAACGGGCCAGACTGCGGCAAAATCCCTCCTCCCCATCATCATTTGCTACAGTGGACAAATAGTCCAGAACTCCTCGGTCCACCTGCCTCCTTGTGCCAGAACCAACTCCTTCTCTTCTACGCCTGGCTCGCCGTGCCACAACTGCAGGAGGCGAAGCCACATCCAGGGGCCTACCAGGGCTGCTGCTGAGGGGAGGGTCTTGGGACTCAAGAGGCAAGCTCTCTGACTCCACTGCTGGTGGTGGTGATGCTGCTGCTGCACTTGCTGCTGATGACGGCCCAGCCTCCTCAACATCCCCCATGGGGTCGATCACTGCCTCAGAGTCAGAAGCTGGGTCTCTCCCAGTAAGGTTTGACTCGGTGCTAGAGAATAAAAAAATTGTATTACAATTTATTCTTAAAAATAGCAATACACTTTGTACAGACATTAACTTACGGTCGCAAATCCATAGCTGGAGCCAGAAAATTCAGTCTATCATAATAGACATATTTGCGTTTACTGGTTGCTGCTGCCCCACTGCGCCCCCTCAGCTGTCTCTCTCACCTGTAGCAGTCTCTACAGCTGCGCCAACGCCTTGTAACATCTGACACTGAAAAAGTAACGGATAAAATAAGAAATTATACTTATCTGCCCTTGTTATGTATTTTAAAAATAAATACCGTACAACAGCAATATTATATTTTTTTGGCGTGTTAGGGGTACAGAACACCACAACATATTGTATGTAGATAAAATAACAACTTAATATTACAAGGGGTCATACATACAAAGCTCTATGATATATGTGTCACAATAATGAGCATTTATTTGTGACACAGCGATGGGATTAACAAAAGGGACACATATTAAGTACTTCACCTAGGCATTTATTGCGTAGGCACACATTTTTAACTTGAAACTTGGCGACCATTGCAGTTGGAGCTAAATATCACACCACCACTGACGGCACCTGAACCTTCATCCTACCAGGACCTTCAGTTCGTCCCTGCCCTGTGGGATTCCCGTATATATGGGCTGAAGCCTTTTAAAGTTCTCATATCCCACAGTGGCCTCCTCTGTTCCTTTTGTGGTATCTTCCTTAAGGTTTGAGAAAGACCCATTGCAGGGTCGAAACGTTACCTCTACACCTTGTTGATGCTGTGCTGTTTTCAATTTAAACTTTTTTCACTTGCATTGAAAGATTGTTTTATTGCAGCTGTTTTTAAAATTACAGGAGCTAAATATTCGATGTGCTTGGAGTACTCACATAGCACTGGGGGTTCAACAGGCATAAGTGTTTTTTTGGGCACATTTATGTTTTACATATAAGGGTACAGGGACATTATAACACGTTGTTGGTACATACTGAGTAGTAATACAGTATTTTAAGCGTTTTCAAGACGTTACTTACTAATGCGTTCTTGGTCCTCCATAGACCTGTCGCCAAAATCTAGAAACATCTGTCCACATATTCTCCGCCAAGCCGCGTCCTTCCGCGAGCGGTTTGAATAATTTTTATCCCGCTGGTCCCAAAGTTCTGGTCTCTCCTGGACCAGAACGATCAACATCTCAACATTGATGTGACTGGCCATGGTTCTGGACTCCGTGGAGGCGGTTTCCTGTTTGGGTTTGAATTTTCGTAGCCTAATTAGCATGTGAGCCCTTCCTGGCAATTATCCTGATGCAATTTCCTGACACCTGGGATAGTGGTGCGATTTCATCGCAAGTCACACGTGCGGTCCGTTTGTAATCCGATTTTTCATCGCTCCCATAGACTTGCATTGGCGATAGTCGACCCACAATCGGTGACAATCGCAGCATGCTGCGATTGCACTCGGACGATTAAAACGGACCACTAAAAATCGGATACTGGGAGCTGCTCCATAGATTAACATAGGGCAGACTGCAATACGATATTTCATCGTATTGCAGTCGTCCGATTCTGTCGCCAGTGTGACGCCGGCCGTACTGCTAAAAACAGAAAAATAATGATGAGTTTCATTCTTGATGACAATATAGAAAAGAGTCCTACTTGTGTACACAACAGAAATGAGTGTAGTGTAGTACATCAAATCCTGTCAATTAATTTTGTCCTCTCTATGCCTTCAGCAACTTGGGTCTGAAGGATGTGTCAGAAGGTTCCCTCATACTCGGGGGGCACATCGGGCAACTTTCTATGTAGACAGGTGGAACCCTTTACCAGTAGGTGAGGATTTTATGACGAGGTTTCAGGAGTTTTAAGGTGTGAACCTTTTGTAATATTTTGCTTCTGTATACAGGGGGTCAAATTAGACTTTTAGTCCATTTCCAAATTCGGCAAGTATGCAAGATTTTGTTCTGCTTCAGACGTATTTAAAGATAGGTGTATTGTGAATAAAGGTTAAAGTAGGACAAATTACTTCAAGCCTTTTAACCCTCTTATATAACATTTCTCTTGTGTGTAACTTAAGTGCAAGGGAACCTGTCTGCTTACCAGGTACAATTTGTAGTATCCAGAAAATGCGGTTCGGCACTTGTTAAAATTTCATATCTACTTAATTAGTGAATTGTTCCAAAAAACAAAATACAGCTCAGGCAAACAATTTTGAGCACGAGTGTCGCAGGCAAAGGCCCATCAGCCAATGCATTTGGTACTTATGCATGGCCAATAATGTGCATCTAATGGAACCTTTACGCACACATGGTTTCTTCAAAGGTTTTAAATCTGATCTATAATCTATGTCTCAGTGGAGGAAAGAGAGGAGAAATCTTAACAGGATTTGTTACTAACATACTATCTTAGACGTATGGAGATCAGAAGTGTTAAAATCAATGGAGCTTGTCAATTGACTATTAGTCCTAAAATCTCTGACATTCTTCAATCCAGGATAAAAACATAGGATCCCTCTCTCCTTAAGAAAATGATGAGTCTCCAAGTACAAAGGGGCAAGGCTCAAAGCACAGAGGAAATCAACACCATCAAGGTGGTGGAGATCATTGATGATTAGGCATGTTCACGTCGAACCTAGCCTTGACGGAGCGGAAATTCCGCTCCGTTAAGCCCGCCCTTTGAGCCGACTTCGGGTGTTAGACACTCGACACCTCGAAGAGCGAGGGATAGCCTGGTAATTATGTTCGGCGAGCACGTGCCGCAATCGGACATGCTGCGTTAAACGGCAGTCGTTGCAGGTTCACCTGCGATTGTTCGCATAGTGGAGACGGATTCTGAATCCTCACTAGTTGTAACATTGAGCGTGTTGGGCTGCCCGGCCAGCGCAAACACGCAGGTTTCCTACCGTAAATCACCCTTAGTGGAGAGTGATGTACCGTAGTTGAGCATCTTTTAGTACTTGCAGTTCTATCATGAGATCTATACTGTCATATTATTTGCACATCTCTAATTGCAAGGGAAGACTCGAGTGACTGACTTACAGGAATCTGTCAGGAGGATTTCACCACTAAAACTATTTTTATATGAGCTTGTAGCTCTTCTAGAGACAAATCCAGCAATCCCTTTACATGGCCAGTCCATTTTCCACATTACTGGGAATTCAGCATTTGAATTGATATATAAATGAGGCTGTATATCTGAAGTCTCTGTCACTCCAGCTCTATAGCTCTTCTTGTTTGACTGGCAGCTCATTTTGCCTGAAGTCATACAGCTTAAAAGTCAAGCATGAGGAGGCATCTATGGATGGGGAATAAAGCTGGAGTGATAGAGGCTTCAGATCTTCAAATAGCGCTTCAGTTTTTTTTTATCTCAAATCAAACACTGATTTCTCAGTAACGGGGGAACGGATCGTTCATGTAAAGGTATTGCTGGACTTGTCCTTGAAAAATCTGCAGGTACATATAAATAGTATAAGGATGAAACCTTGCTGACAGATTCACTTTAAAGAAATGCTTCTATGAAAAATGTAATTAGTTAAACCTGTACAAATGTACAGTTTTGGCCCAAAGTTTTCAAACTGACAAAAAATTTTGGTTTTGTCACGGTTTGCTCCTTCAGTGTTTCAGTGTTTCTAGATCCTTTTATTCAGAAGTTTCTATGGTTACTGAAGTACAATTATCAGCATTTCAAATGTTTTACAACTTTTTTTTTTGCAAATACCAAGTTTATCTTAAGACTCAATATTTCCAGCACTGACCGTTATGTCTCCAAACTTCTCCCTTTCTCCTGATGGCTGGATTTCCACTTCTAGACCAGATCCTGACTGATGAGTGCCCATTCTTGTCTCCTCAGTGCTTGTGTAAGGAGGGTCAAGGTTTTAACCCTTTAAATATCTTTTGCTGCTTTGAGGACACCAAGGGGTTAAGTAGGTGAAGTGTCAGCCGGGAACTAGTGTGAGGGACTTACAAGATAGAGTCAGTTGGGGGTGGCTGCTCGGATCTCCCTGGTCCTCAGCTGTGTAACGGACACGAAAAAAAAAGTGAGAATAGGTACCAGCAGTTGTGAAGCCGGTGAAGGAATCACCGTGGGACCGTCAGCCAGTAGTCGGTGGGCTGATGAAGTTGTAGTGCCAGTGGTAGAGCCACTGTGGTAACGCTCAGCAGAAGTGTGCATGCTGTAGCAGTAGCGAGTGGGCCACCAGCAAGTACACGGCAGGATAACCAAAAGGGGTGGACGACCTAGTAGATGTGTATTTCCGTGACTGGATTGAAGTATTCTCCAGGGAAAGAGATCGAAGTGCCGTTTTCACCGGGCTCCTCGTCCAGAATTAACTTTGTGGTCCATTCTGGTGTAACAGAAGAAGTGAAGCAGAGTTCTGAAAGATGTATTGCTGGTACCGTGTCAGGCGTGCTAATGGTGTCTTGGACGTGCTATGTCCGGAGGAAAATAAAGCTGAACTGTTTAACGTTGTCCTGGACTCTGACTCAGATTATTCATACTCTGAAACGGGTGAGACCTACCTCAGCAATGAGGCAGCCACCAGTATGAAAAATACAGATAACGTTGGTGAGTCCACCCCCCGACCAGTGCTTTACACTTGTAGTTTACTACAATTTTGGTGTTTTGTTTGTCCACCCACTTTTTGTAGACTGATCAAAGGTTCTCAATGGGATTGAGATCTAGGAATTTTCATGGCCATGAACCCAAAATGTCAATGTTTTGTTTACTGAGCCACGTTTGCCATGACCATCACCAAGTTTCTCCTGGATGGTTGGGAGAAGTTGCTCTTTGATGTTGTTTAGATCCCATTCTTCATAAATGGCAGTGAAGTCAGGCAACATTGTAAGTAAACCCCTCCATGGATGAGAAGTCCCCTCGCATGAATGGCCTCAGGAGGCTTTACTGTTGGCATTACATGTTGACGTGAGCACTTCTCCCTGTTTTTAATTAGTGCTAGATCCTACCTTTTAAATTTGTAGGCTTTAAAACCTGTTTGATAAATATTAAGTTTATAGTCACCTTGTCATGGCCGGTGGGCTTTCATGAATTGGCCAGTTTGTGTGCTAAATTTCTTTATTTTATAAGTATATTCTATAAAGCAGTAATGGAGTCCAAATTTCAGATAAAATCAATGTTTGCATAAATCTTAGCACTAACAGTGTGCTGATACATTCTTTTATTTCTGGATTATGCAGCTTGCACCTGTTCATACTTGCTTATTCTGTTTAGGAGGTTCTGGTTATGGTTTTTTTTTTTAGAAAAGTGCAATTATTCATGCCAAAACAACAATAATGAACTGCAGTTGAGGATAGTGCTGCCTCCACAAGCTTCCGCTAGAAAGACCGTAAAAGAATTCCATCCTAATTAGCTGAGTTGCCAATCTCTTCCATGACCAACTTTATGATGGGAAGCGGCTCACATAAGAAATTCACAACTCCAGTGAGCACTAAACAGCTTGTTTCATTTCGACAACCCCTCTATGAAGTTATTTATCAGCACAATAGAGTTGTTCACTATTGGCCAAGGTGGAGAGCTGCTGCCAAAATGGGATTTTGCTCTTGAACACACTTACTTTCTAAGCATTAATTGTAACACTCCACTGTTTTCAACGGAGTTTGTGAAACGCCTGATTTCTTCCTAAACTAATCACTCACTTGTCGGTATGATTTGATTGAAGCAACAGCATAACACCAAATGGGAAAAGCTTTCCTAATCCAATGAACAGCTGTAGTACCACGTCTAACCACACGATGTGCTGTTGAATAATCTTTATGAGCAAATTGGAGCAGAAACCATCTTGGCTTGTTTTAGACAAAATATTTAGTACAACAATAGTGATTTTCTGCCTTACAAACCACAAATGGTACAGCAGGTTTCTGGTATAAAAATCAGTTCATACAAGAAATGGAGCTACAAAGATGCTCAAAAATAGGAACAGGGCCCACACCTTCCTCGTGCCTTCTGTAGAGCAAACGTCAAAATCATCAGTAGTGGAGACTTGAGCAAGATGATTGCCAATATTATCAAGTAAAAAAATTAATTTATAGAAATATATTATATTTTTAATATATTCCCAAAAAAATAGATGCTACATTTCTTTTAAGAGTACATAGTATTTGTGATCACAATGAGAAAAATAATTTATTTTCCCATATATGTACCGTAAAAACATTTGCTAGTTTTTCGCCCTCAGGTGATTTTAATCTAGTAAATAAATAAACATTGTCTATTACTGGAGATAGGACCTGCTTTTGTACCGTCCAGTGCACCTACAGGCAAAGTAACTTTTTATCACAACTTTAACCTAATTTCCTGCCTGTTCAGCAGGATATATATCGACTACATTTACCGCAATGACACCATCTCTTTGATCTATGTTCTCATTTTCTTAAGTACAATTGAACTGCTAGTCCTAAAGATTTCTCGGAACAAGTTTACTGACACATGGAAAATCCTCTCCATGTTAAAAGGGCAGCTATTATCAGAAAATAACCTAATGCTTAAATCAGGTTTTTGTGTTACATTATTTAAAAAAATGTTGACAATGTTTTTTTTATATGTATCATGATATTTATTAAAAAAAAAGACAAAGTTAGTAATTATAATTTTCACAGTGGCTACTAAAACATTTTTAGGCTCATACTTCCTGTCCTTTCAGGAAGAGTTTTCAGCAGGCTCATTATCATCAGAGGCAAGATTACAATTACAGGTAACACCTCTATACACAGCTGATAACACAGGAGACAGGACTGTGCCACATCTTGCTGAGTCCTTTGGGGTATCTGAAATCAGAAGGTTGCAGTGACTGGCAGATCGTAGGTCCTCTTTGGAGTCTGCTTGACGCATGGGCGTACCCACCGTGGGGCAGGGGGGGGCAGCTGCCCCCCCTAGAAGCAGGGGCGCACAGTGAAAGAACCGGACCGTTGGCCCCGCCGACATTGAACTGACAGTTCAGTGCCGACGGGCCCTTTAATCGCGGGCGGAATGTGGTGAGGAAGGCCTTGCGGCCTTCCATATGCAGCACAGACGACGTGATCATCATCACGCCGCCTGCGCGCCCTGATGACATCACGTCGCCTGTGCCAGGAGAAGACAGAGTCCAGAGCGCGCTTCTTCAGAGCTGCGGGGGACATAGGTGAGTACTGGCATTTTTTTTTTTTAACGCCGGGCCCGGCCTATGGGGGATTATGCTGGCTATGGGGGATTATGCTGCCTATTGGGGACTATTATGCTGCCTATGGGGGATTATGCTGCCTATTGGGGACTATTATGCTGCTTATGGGGGATTATGCTGGCTATGGGGATTATGCTGCCTATTGGGGCATTTACCTGCCTATTGGGGAACTATGCTGCCTATTGGGGGACTATGCTGCCTATGGGGGATTATGCTGCCTATTGGGGGACTATGCTGCCTATGGGGGATTATGCTGCCTATTGGGGACTATGCTGCTTATGGGGGATTATGCTGCCTATGGGGGACTATGCTGACTATGAGGGATTATGCTGCCTATGGGGGATTATGCTGGCTATGGGGATTATGCTGCCTATTGGGAACTATGCTGCTTATGGGGATTATGCTGCCTATTGGGGCATTTACCTGCCTATTGGGGGACTATGCTGCCTATGGGGATTATGCTGCCTATTGGGGGACTATGCTGCCTATGGGGGATTATGCTGCCTATTGGGGACTATGCTGCTTATGGGGGATTATGTTGCCTATGGGGGACTATGCTGCCTATGGGGGATTATGCTGCCTATTGGGGACTACTATGCTGCCTATAGGGGATTATGCTGCCTATTGGGGACTACTATGCTGCCTATGCAGGGATTATTCTGCCTATTGGGGCATTTACCTGCCTATTGGGGGACTATGCTGCCTATGGGGGGATTATGCTGCCTATTGGGGACTATGCTGCCTATGGAGATTATGCTGCCTATTGGAGACTGTGCTGCTTATGGGGGATTATGCTGCCTATGGGGGACTATTCTGGCTATGGGGGATTATGCTGCCTATGGGGGACTACTATGCTGCCTACTGGGGACTACTATGCTGCCTACTGGGGACTACTATGCTGCCTATTGGGACTATGCTGCCTATTGGGACATTTACCTGCCTATTGGGGACCTATGCTGCCTATTGGGGACTATGCTGCCTAATGGGACATTTACCTGCCTAATGAGGATATATGCTGTGTATTGAGGACCTATGCTGCCTATTGGGGACCTATGCTGCCTATTGGGGACCTATGCTGTCTATTGAGGACATATGCTGCCTATTGGGGACTATGCTGCCTATTGGGACCTATGCTGCCTATTGGGGACCTATGCTGCCTATTGAGTCTATATTGAGAACATATGTTGCCTATTGGGGACCAATGCTGCCTATTGGGACATTTACCTGCCTATTGGGGACCAATGCTGCCTATTGGGGACATTTACCTGCCTATTAGGGACTCTCGCACCACACCAGTCTGAGCCTGAGCTAAAAGCGGAGTTGCGCCAATATGTGCACTGATGAGGATGAAATTATATGGATTGGCAAGGCTGCAGTGATGGGCAGTGCAGGCTGTATGTCTCTGTGTGGGCAGTTTTATTGCTGGTATATTGTTTTTGTAGCGCTGTATATATATTGGTATTTTACTAATAGCAGTGGATAGCACTGCAGCCTTGCAGCGCTGGAGTCCTGGGTTCGAATCCCACCAAGGACAACATCTGCAAGGAGTTTGTATTGTTCTCCCCGTGTTTGCGTGGTTTTCCTCCGGGTTCTCCAGTTTACTCCCACACTCCAAAAAACATACTGATAGGGAATCTACAGTAGATTGTGAGCCCCATCAGGGACAGCGACGATAATGTGTGCAAACTGTAAAGCGCTGCGGAATATGTTAGCGCTATATAAAAATAAAGATTATTAATAGGAATTTGGAATCCCTAGGAAATAATGATATCAAGAAAGAGAAAAATTGCTTCACTTGTGACAAATATGGAACCGAACATTGACCATCTCATTAACCAAAAGCGGGCCCGTAGTTCCCATTGAAATACCAGTAAGTTTGTTGATTTTTAACTTTACTTGTTCTTTATTTTAAGTATTGTATTTGTTCCTGTTTTGTTTTTTTTTTACTTCAAAATAAGAGTGTAGTATATGGTGTATACAGGGTCATATACATTGTGTGCGGTATATAGAGTGTAGTATATGGTGTATACAGGGTCATACACATCGTGTGCGGTATATAGAGTGTAGTATATGGTGTATACAGGGTCATACACATTGTGTGCGGTATATAGAGTGTAGTATATGGTGTATACAGGGTCATACACATTGTGTGCGTATATAGAGCGTAGTATATGGTGTATACAGGGTCATACACATCGTGTGCGGTATATAGAGTGTAGTATATGGTGTATACAGGGTCATACACATTGTGTGCGGTATATAGAGTGTAGTATATGGTGTATACAGGGTCATACACATTGTGTGCGGTATATAGAGTGTAGTATATGGTGTATACAGGGTCATACACATCGTGTGCTGTATATAGAGTGTAGTATATGGTGTATACAGGGTCATACACATCGTGTGCGGTATATAGAGTGTAGTATATGGTGTATACAGGGTCATACACATTGTGTGCGGTATATAGAGCGTAGTATATGGTGTATACAGGGTCATACACATCGTGTGCAGTATATAGAGTGTATATACACTGCTGTATTATACTTTTCATATACAGGTTATAATGCCTCTTATTCTTTGTACAGAGGTTAGTATGTATAATATATGGTATATACAGCGTAGTGTCGCATACACTGCTGTATTATACAATATACAACAGTTGTAATGCTCCATACCTAATATGCAGTATAATGTACAGTGTATATGATGTAACCTGTATAAAATGTGACATTGGCTTGCCCCCCCCTAGTTTTGATCCTGGTACGCCCATGGCTTGACGTGTAACTTGAGTGGAGCTAATTAATTTTCACTTGGTGTAGAAAAGGTTAAGAGTTTCTTTTTGATGCTGCTAAAATCCCACATGGCTCTCATCGCAGCTGTTGCATTTTGCTGCCACTCCTTTTATTTAAACTCACTCATAGCCATCTCCTATGCCGGTTATAGGCTTTCTATGCTGACCTCCTTGCAGAAGTTGCTCCAGTCCCTGGATACGCTGTTAACAGCTGTGGAGTTTCCAGTTACTGTTTGGTTTTTCCTTGTTTGTTTCCCTCCCAATGTTTCCTTCCTAATGTCTTGCTGCGCTACTCACTAGTTAGGGCTAGCTTAGGGCCAGCAAGGGCTTAGGCATGTGATCGCGCAAAGGGAAAAGGATTCATCTAGGGACAATAGGGAGCACAGGGTGCAGTCTCAGGTCAGTGTTTAGGGGTTTCTACCCTTTTCCTATAGTCAGGGCATCCTCTATCTTCTTTCCCTTCCCTTTTTTGCAGGCATTTCCTTTCGTCAGCATGATAACAGGATCCACCAGTCACAGTAGGCCACAGATGTCACAGCTCCCCCTCAATTCAACATGACCTTTTCACATGCTCATTAGATGCTTCAATACATATGATAGGTTCAGACTTTGTTCATTATTACTAATGCACATGTGCTATTTTCTTAAACGACAGGAAGTTAGCGTTGTAAAAAGCCCCAGTGACCCGTGTGAAAATTCCAAGATTTATTTTTTTTGTTTTTAATAAATATTGTGATCTGAAAAAAAAATTGACAAATTTTTAAAAAATATACAATTAAAAACAAAAAAACCTGATTTAATTGACAGGTCATTTTCTGATGATAGCTTCCATTTAAGAAGAATAGGACATTTTTGAAAAATAGAGATGTCAATTTAAAATAAAATCTTAAAATCTTTCAAAAGAATCCTAAGCTGTGAAAAACAGTTACTAGAATCTTTAATATGTCAAGGGATCAAATTCCCAATATTTACTTCATCAATGTAAGAGCCTACCAGTTTTTTTATCTCCTTTTCAGGTTAGAAGGTAAATGCGAATAGGTTTAGAAGGTTCAATTCCAAGTTTGGAACACTCGCAAGTTAGAATCTGTATGACCACTTTTTGCTTGAGATGAAAATAGACTGGTGGAGGCCTCTAGCTAGTGTAAGCTCAAGGTGCACTCAATACTAACTTGCCAGCTATGAATGGTTGGCAGTTTGGAGATTTATAGGAAGCCTTAAATACTTAGTCCTATTTATACACCCTTTCTAGACCATCCAACCTCCTCGCCATTACCCCTTCCATTCTATTACCCTTTACATTTCGGTTGCACCCTTCCGAGAAAATGAAAACCTTTTCTGGGCTCCGGTGTTCATGAGAATTCAAGAGATTTGCCAACTCTTCCAAGATCCACAAGGTCTCCATTTTTCCAGAAACCTCCTGGATATTCAAGAAGAGTTGTAAAGTACAAATGAAGCTAAAATGTTGAAGGACAGCTCCTGGCTGTTCAATACTTCTTCCTCGGAGGCAGTAAATACCTAACTAGGTACCACCCTCACCTATGTTATCCCATGCTTTAAAAAGAAGGCAAGTTGTAACCAGGTTGAGGACCATGATGCACTTGATTTCAACAAGGAATGCCTAGCAATTGACCTCCATGTATCTAGATGAGGAGGATTTCCAGGGTATGAATTAAATTATAGTTGTTTATGGTCATTGGTTTAAAAGAGTCAGTTAGTAAGATTGACCTCTTATATGGTGGACATCATCACTGAAAGACTTTGCCTCGTGAAAATTCTATGGTTTGAAGGGGTTATACGAGAATAGAAAAACATAGCTGCTTTCTTCTAACAATGCCTCTTTTGTCCATGGACTAGGTGTTGCAATGCAGAGGTGCCATTTTAAAGGGGTTGTCCAGTGTATATATATATATATATATATATATATATATTGTGAGACAGTGAAGGAATGTGTGTTGAATGGGGTGTGCATTTCGCCTAGGTATAAGGGAAATGTGTGGCTTTGTAAACCTAGTGGTAGAGAAAGGTCACTACACCTCACATTCAGCACACACTTGCAGCACAGGCCTGAAACTACTCAGGTCTTGATTAGGAGACCAGAAGTAGGTGTCTGCAAACACAATCTGAGAGCTCATTCAGTCTGGACAAGGGGTCCAGGCACAGAAGGTGTCTCCAAGAGTGTGGGAACTGTCTTTAGCCCGGACACAGGGAGGTGTCCTGGCACAAGGAAGCAGTCTCTAAGAGTGTGAGCTATCTCAGTCTGGGTGCAGGAAGTCACCCCGGACACAGGAGTAGTCACAGTGAGAACCGTGCGAATAGCGACTAGAATAGGAGGTGACCTCTCTCAAGTCTGGACATTGGAGTTGCCTTCGGACATAAAGAGGAGTGTCTGTGAAACTCCATACTGGTAACATATGTGATATGTGTTGTTTTGGGCACAGACTGGTAGAGTCTGGTCCCGGATAGAGAGGGCCATCTATCTAAGTGTAATTTAGTGGCTAGACAAGCCCAGGTTTTCTGTTTATGATTTGTTTTTATCTGTGTGCTGTGGACTTTAATAAAACTGGTTGCGGCCAGTTTTCACCAAACTGCTGTCTGAATGAACTGTTTCCGTGCCATTCTGTCTACCCAGACAGCGATCCTAGAGCTAAACCCCCCGGAAAGCTTACAATTGGCGGAGAATGCTGGGGCAGCGCAGGGCCTGGTACAGTTAGTGCTGGAGTGTGCATGCAGCACAGTGGTGAGAGACAGCATTAAAGGTGAAGTCTATTGAAATAGCAACAGAAAAAAAAAAAGTGTGTGTCAGCAGAAACGTCTGTTTGGAGCAGTCTTGGAGAGACAGTGGCCCTGATAGGGTCTGCAGAGAGAAAATGTATGCACAGCAAAGCTGAACTTGTTGTGAAAATGACTGTGGAATGTGCAGCAGCAAAAGAAAAGTTTGTGGAGCAGTCTTAAAGAGACAGTAGCCCTAATAGACTTTGCAAAGAAAAAAAAAAAAAAAAAAAAGTGGTTGCACAGCAAGGCTGAATTTTCTGTGGAAAAAAGCTGTGTAGTGTGTATGTCTTGAGTGAAGACTGCCGTTGTTAAGACAGAGAAGTCTGACAGCATGGATGACAGCATGGAGGCGCTGTTTGAACAAATGGCGCAAGTTAATGTGCAACATAAAACTGCCGTGGTTGAGACAGATAAGTCCGGCCGTGTGAAGGAGCTCATTGAGTACCTGGTACAGGCCCAGCGAAGCATGCAGCAGAGCATGGAGCAGCAGCGCCTGCAGTACCAGCGGCAAATGCAGCAAATCCTGCAGCAGCAGCAGGAGAATAACCGGTTGTTTTTTGAGCAGGTTGCAGCACTGCAGGGGACTTGTGGTGCATCGTCCCAAAGTAATGTTGCAAAGTCACCTGACTTGTCCGCTGTGAAGAGGGCGGTAAGACGGTCCTTGAAAAAGATGACACCTCGTGATGATGTGGAGGTATATCTCACTAGGTTTGAGAGACTGGCAGAGAAGGAGAATCTGCCCCTATCTGAATGGGCCATGATGGTCGCACCATATCTGATTGGAGAGCCCCAAAGGGCATATGCTGACCTGAGCGAGCAGGACAGCCAAGACTATGCTAAGATGAAAGTGGAGATTCTTACCCGGCTGGGTGTTACGGTGACAGCCCATACCAGGGGAGTTCATGACTGGAGATACAGTTGGGAGTCTGCAGTCAGCAGGCCTGATTATGGAGTTGAAAAGGTGGTAGTGAACCGCTACACCCGAGCATGTCCTACAGTGAACCGCTACACCCGAGCATGTTCTCCTGAGGTACAGCCGTCTGAGAGGACGTCACTTCAGAGTTCCCGGACGTCGAACTCTCCCGGTAAGAGCGTTCCAGCTGTTGGGGACATGGGGTATGCTGATAAGCGGGTTCAGGCCCGAGGGGACATGTGGGTGGAAGAGTGTGATGGACAGTGTTGGAGATGTCGTGAAATTGCAGCCAACTGTCCACTAGAGGGGGAGCCTATGTGCCGTGATGTTGGCAGATCCCTCTCTCTCTGCGCAGAACCTGTGTGTGTGACCACCGCAACCGAAGAGACTGGACCACAGGTGTCCCCGGTGGTTACAAATGGTTGCTCAGCGCAGGCCCTCTTGGACTCAGAGAGTCCAGTGACTTCCGTATGTGACAGCCTGATTGATAGGGACTTCATCCCTGATAAGCACTTGAGTATGGTGTGCATCCATGGAGACACCAAAGTCTACCCAGAGACTGCCGTGGACTTGGTCCCCAAACTCGGGGAGATTTCATGTGAAGTGGGGGTAGTGAAGACCCTGGTGCAACCCGTTATATTGGGTAATGACTTTCTCCGGTCTAAGGATCTCTGGGGGAGGGTTATTCTGATGGACAGTGTGATGAAGCCCCTACTGAGGGTACGCAGTCCCGAGGGGCGGAACACGATGCTAGTGGGATGTTAAAATTATGTGATAATGATGATGATAATGCTAATGATGATGATGATCCTGATAATGATGATGACCATGAAAATGGTGCTGATGCTGATATTGATAATGATGATGATGCTAATCATAATAGTGACGATACTGATGATGATCCTGATAAAGATGAAATTCCTTTGCAGGTGATGTTGGGAGACGAGGATGGTGGTTCTCGGGAACCGAGTGTCCCTGACTTGCCTGTGTCCTGTGACAATTTTGAGAGTGAGCAGTGGCGAGACCCCATTCTTAAAACAGCACAGGAAAATATGATTGTTCTAAATGAGGTTTCCCAGGAGCCTGACTCTGAGGAGAGGTTCTCTCATGTTGCCATAAACACTGAAGTCCAGGGAGAGGTTGTGAGTCAGCTCCTAGTACCTGAACTATATAGAAGTGTAGTGCTGGGGTTGTCACATAGTCACATACTTGAGGGACCAGATGATGAAGTTAATGTTGTGGATGACATGTTAACTAAGGTTCCAGATCAGGATGTGAATGAGAATGAATTCTATACTCCTGAAAGTGAGCAGGATATGAATGAGAATGAATTCTATACTTCTGAAAGTGAGCAGGATATGAATGAAAATGAAGGGTATAGCCCTGACAGTGAGCCAGATGTGACTGAGGAAGTAGAGTGTGGGATGGACGGTGGGGCTTCTGGGCATGTCTTGCCAGAAGAGCCTGAAAGTGGGGAACTGGAGAAAAGTGAAAAACCCCCTATACCTTCTGTGATAGTTGGTGACACAGGGTCAGTGCACCAGGGACAGGAGGTACGTGAGTTTCTGAGGAAGAGTCAGCAGAAGTGTTCTGATGTGTCGGGTCGTACTTCTCTGGCCAGGCACTATATCAAAATGAGCCCGGCCCTAAGGTCAAGATGAAACCGTGCAGGATACCCGAGGCCCGCAGAGAGCATAGGCCTGGGAGGGTACAGGGTAGTGCGGATGCTTCAGATGAAGAGAAAGCTGATGTTGGCTATGACAGTGGTGAGGATGAAGTTGATGAGGGCCATGACTGGTCCAGAGTCACTGTCTCTGTTGGATTGTTGACCAGCCCTCCGGTCTGGATGACCAGCCCTCCGGTCTGGAGAAGAGGGAGGGGATATGTGAGACAGTGAAGGAATGTGTGTGAATGGGGTGTGCATTTCGCCTAGGTATAAGGGAAATGTGTGGCTTTGTAAACCTAGTGGTAGAGAAAGGTCACTACACCTCACATTCAGCACACACTTGCAGCACAGCCTGAAACTACTCAGGTCTTGATTAGGAGACCAGAAGTAGGTGTCTGCAAACACAATCTGAGAGCTCATTCAGTCTGGACAAGGGGTCCAGGCACAGAAGGTGTCTCCAAGAGTGTGGGAACTGTCTTTAGCCCGGACACAGGGAGGTGTCCTGGCACAAGGAAGCAGTCTCTAAGAGTGTGAGCTATCTCAGTCTGGGTGCAGGAAGTACCCCGGACACAGGAGTAGTCACAGTGAGAATCCGTGCGAATAGCGTACTGAATAGGGGGTGACCTCTCTCAAGTCTGGACATTGGAGTTGCCTTCGGACATAAAGAGGAGTGTCTGTGAAACTCCATACTGGTAACATATGTGATATGTGTTGTTTTGGGCACAGACTGGTAGAGTCTGGGTCCGGGATAGAGAGGGCCATCTATCTAAGTGTAATTAGTGGCTAGACAAGCCAGGTTTTCTGTTTATGATTTGTTTTTATCTGTGTGCTGTGGACTTTAATAAAACTGGTTGCGGCCAGTTTTCACCAAACTGCTGTCTGAATGAACTGTTTCCGTGCCATTCTGTCTACCCAGACAGCGATCCTAGAGCTAAACCCCCGGAAAGCTTACAATTGGCGGAGAATGCTGGGGCAGCGCAGGGCCTGGTACAGTTAGTGCTGGAGTGTGCATGCAGCACAGTGGAGAGACAGCATTAAAGGTGAAGTCTATTGAAATAGCAACAGAAAAAAAAAAAAGTGTGTGTCAGCAGAAACGTCTGTTTGGAGCAGTCTTGGAGAGACAGTGGCCCTGATAGGGTCTGCAGAGAGAAAATGTATGCACAGCAAAGCTGAACTTGTTGTGAAAATGACTGTGGAATGTGCAGCAGCAAAAGAAAAGTTTGTGGAGCAGTCTTAAAGAGACAGTAGCCCTAATAGACTTTGCAAAGAAAAAAAAAAAAAAAAAAAAGTGGTTGCACAGCAAGGCTGAATTTTCTGTGGAAAAAAGCTGTGTAGTGTGTATGTCTTGAGTGAAGACTGCCGTTGTTAAGACAGAGAAGTCTGACAGCATGGATGACAGCATGGAGGCGCTGTTTGAACAAATGGCGCAAGTTAATGTGCAACATAAAACTGCCGTGGTTGAGACAGATAAGTCCGGCCGTGTGAAGGAGCTCATTGAGTACCTGGTACAGGCCCAGCGAAGCATGCAGCAGAGCATGGAGCAGCAGCGCCTGCAGTACCAGCGGCAAATGCAGCAAATCCTGCGCAGCAGCAGGAGAATAACCGGTTGTTTTTTGAGCAGGTTGCAGCACTGCAGGGGACTTGTGGTGCATCGTCCCAAAGTAATGTTGCAAAGTCACCTGACTTGTCCGCTGTGAAGAGGGCGGTAAGACGGTCCTTGAAAAAGATGACACCTCGTGATGATGTGGAGGTATATCTCACTAGGTTTGAGAGACTGGCAGAGAAGGAGAATCTGCCCCTATCTGAATGGGCCATGATGGTCGCACCATATCTGATTGGAGAGCCCCAAAGGGCATATGCTGACCTGAGCGAGCAGGACAGCCAAGACTATGCTAAGATGAAAGTGGAGATTCTTACCCGGCTGGGTGTTACGGTGACAGCCCATACCAGGGGAGTTCATGACTGGAGATACAGTTGGGAGTCTGCAGTCAGCAGGCCTGATTATGGAGTTGAAAAGGTGGTAGTGAACCGCTACACCCGAGCATGTCCTACAGTGAACCGCTACACCCGAGCATGTTCTCCTGAGGTACAGCCGTCTGAGAGGACGTCACTTCAGAGTTCCCGGACGTCGAACTCTCCCGGTAAGAGCGTTCCAGCTGTTGGGGACATGGGGTATGCTGATAAGCGGGTTCAGGCCCGAGGGGACATGTGGGTGGAAGAGTGTGATGGACAGTGTTGGAGATGTCGTGAAATTGCAGCCAACTGTCCACTAGAGGGGGAGCCTATGTGCCGTGATGTTGGCAGATCCCTCTCTCTCTGCGCAGAACCTGTGTGTGTGACCACCGCAACCGAAGAGACTGGACCACAGGTGTCCCCGGTGGTTACAAATGGTTGCTCAGCGCAGGCCCTCTTGGACTCAGAGAGTCCAGTGACTTCCGTATGTGACAGCCTGATTGATAGGGACTTCATCCCTGATAAGCACTTGAGTATGGTGTGCATCCATGGAGACACCAAAGTCTACCCAGAGACTGCCGTGGACTTGGTCCCCAAACTCGGGGAGATTTCATGTGAAGTGGGGGTAGTGAAGACCCTGGTGCAACCCGTTATATTGGGTAATGACTTTCCCGGTCTAAGGATCTCTGGGGGAGGGGTTATTCTGATGGACAGTGTGATGAAGCCCCTACTGAGGGTACGCAGTCCCGAGGGGCGGAACACGATGCTAGTGGGATGTTAAAATTATGTGATAATGATGATGATAATGCTAATGATGATGATGATCCTGATAATGATGATGACCATGAAAATGGTGCTGATGCTGATATTGATAATGATGATGATGCTAATCATAATAGTGACGAAAACTGATGATGATCCTGATAAAGATGAAATTCCTTTGCAGGTGATGTTGGGAGACGAGGATGGTGGTTCTCGGGAACCGAGTGTCCCTGACTTGCCTGTGTCCTGTGACAATTTTGAGAGTGAGCAGTGGCGAGACCCCATTCTTAAAACAGCACAGGAAAATATGATTGTTCTAAATGAGGTTTCCCAGGAGCCTGACTCTGAGGAGAGGTTCTCTCATGTTGCCATAAACACTGAAGTCCAGGGAGAGGTTGTGAGTCAGCTCCTAGTACCTGAACTATATAGAAGTGTAGTGCTGGGGTTGTCACATAGTCACATACTTGAGGGACCAGATGATGAAGTTAATGTTGTGGATGACATGTTAACTAAGGTTCCAGATCAGGATGTGAATGAGAATGAATTCTATACCCTGAAAGTGAGCAGGATATGAATGAGAATGAATTCTTACTTCTGAAAGTGAGCAGGATATGAATGAAAATGAAGGGTATAGCCCTGACAGTGAGCCAGATGTGACTGAGGAAGTAGAGTGTGGGATGGACGGTGGGGCTTCTGGGCATGTCTTGCCAGAAGAGCCTGAAAGTGGGGAACTGGAGAAAAGTGAAAAACCCCCTATACCTTCTGTGATAGTTGGTGACACAGGGTCAGTGCACCAGGGACAGGAGGTACGTGAGTTTCTGAGGAAGAGTCAGCAGAAGTGTTCTGATGTGTCGGGTCGTACTTCTCTGGCCAGGCACTATATCAAAAATGAGCCCGGCCCTAAGGTCAAGATGAAACCGTGCAGGATACCCGAGGCCCGCAGAGAGCATAGGCCTGGGAGGGTACAGGGTAGTGCGGATGCTTCAGATGAAGAGAAAGCTGATGTTGGCTATGACAGTGGTGAGGATGAAGTTGATGAGGGCCATGACTGGTCCAGAGGTCACTGTCTCTGTTGGATTGTTGACCAGCCCTCCGGTCTGGATGACCAGCCCTCCGGTCTGGAGAAGAGGGAGGGGATATGTGAGACAGTGAAGGAATGTGTGTTGAATGGGGTGTGCATTTCGCCTAGGTATAAGGGAAATGTGTGGCTTTGTAAACCTAGTGGTAGAGAAAGGTCACTACACCTCACATTCAGCACACACTTGCAGCACAGGCCTGAAACTACTCAGGTCTTGATTAGGAGACCAGAAGTAGGTGTCTGCAAACACAATCTGAGAGCTCATTCAGTCTGGACAAGGGGTCCAGGCACAGAAGGTGTCTCCAAGAGTGTGGGAACTGTCTTTAGCCCGGACACAGGGAGGTGTCCTGGCACAAGGAAGCAGTCTCTAAGAGTGTGAGCTATCTCAGTCTGGGTGCAGGAAGTACCCCGGACACAGGAGTAGTCACAGTGAGAATCCGTGCGAATAGCGACTGAATAGGAGGTGACCTCTCTCAAGTCTGGACATTGGAGTTGCCTTCGGACATAAGAGGAGTGTCTGTGAAACTCCATACTGGTAACATATGTGATATGTGTTGTTTTGGGCACAGACTGGTAGAGTCTGGGTCCGGATAGAGAGGGCCATCTATCTAAGTGTAATTTAGTGGCTAGACAAGCCCAGGTTTTCTGTTTATGATTTGTTTTTATCTGTGTGCTGTGGACTTTAATAAAACTGGTTGCGGCCAGTTTTCACCAAACTGCTGTCTGAATGAACTGTTTCCGTGCCATTCTGTCTACCCAGACAGCGATCCTAGAGCTAAACCCCGGAAAGCTTACAATATATATATTCATACATATATATTATATATATTATATTTGTAAGCTTTCGGGGGTTTAGCTCTAAGATCGCTGTCTGGGTAGACAGAATGGCACGGAAACAGTTCATTCAGACAGCAGTTTGGTGAAAACTGGCCGCAACCAGTTTTATTAAAGTCCACAGCACACAGATAAAAACAAATCATAAACAGAAAACCTGGGCTTGTCTAGCCACTAATTACACTTAGATAGATGGCCCTCTCTATCCGGGACCCAGACTCTACCAGTCTGTGCCCAAAACAACACATATGATATATGTTACCAGTATGGAGTTTCACAGACACTCCTCTTTATGTCCGAAGGCAACTCCAATGTCCAGACTTGAGAGAGGTCACCTCCTATTCAGTCGCTATTCGCACGGATTCTCACTGCGACTACTCCTGTGTCCGGGGTACTTCCTGCACCCAGACTGAGATAGCTCACACTCTTAGAGACTGCTTTTTGTGCCGGGACACCTCCCTGTGTCCGGGCTAAGGCAGCTCCCACACTCTTGGAGACACCTTCTGTGCCTGGACCCCTTGTCCAGACTGAATGAGCTCTCAGACTGTGTTTCAACACACCTACTTCTGGTCTCCTAATTAAGACCTGAGTGATTTCAGGCTTGTGCTGCAAGTGTGTGCTGAATGTGAGGTGTAGTGACCTTTCTTTACCACCAGGTTTACAAAGCCACACATTTCGCTCATACCAGTCAGCAAGGTACTTAGGTGAAATATACACCTCATTCACCACATATTCCTTCACTGTCTCACATATCCCCTCCCTCTTCTCCAGACCGGAGGGCTGGTCATCCAGACCGGAGGGCTGGTCAACAATCCAACAGAGACAGTGAACTCTGGACCAGTCATGGCCCTCATCAGCTTCATCCTTACCACTGTCATAGCCAACATCAGTTTTCTCTTCATCTGAAGCATCCGCACTACCCTGTACCCTCCCAGGCCTATACTCTCTGCGGGCCTCGGGTATCCTGCACTGCTTCATCTTGACCTTAGTGCCAGCCTCAGTCTCGGTATAGTGGCTCACCAGATAAGTACGACCAGGCACGTCAGAACAGCTCTGCTGATTCTTCCTCAGAAACTTTCGTACCTCCTGCCTTTGGGGCACTGACCCTGTGTCACCAACTGTCACAGGAGGTATAGGGGTTTTCTCTAATTCCCCCTGAACTTTCTTTAGCACATCTACTTTCTTAAATATCAGTTGATTCATAAATTCTACCTCACAGAACCCAAGCGCCTCTGTCATGGTCTCTGACCATTCCGAGCCACACTGTTCAAACGATTGGCACTGTAGAGGGAGCTGATCGTTTTTCTTGGTCGGTACACATAATTTATCCTCTTCTGGTACAGGCTCACTTTGCATAAGACTCAGAGCTCTTACTTCTTTCTCCAGGAGATCCTCATGGCTACGCATCTTCTCCTGTAGTTGTTGGACGTCCTTTACGTCTTCGGCCCTTTCTTCAGGCTCTTCTGGTAGGACATGCTCAGAAGCCCTACCATCAGTCTTCTTTACCTCTTCAGCCACGTTCTGCATCCCATCTGGGCTCCCGTGTGTCTGCAGTGGCAACGGAGTGACACATCGTTTTTCCCATTTGTTGGGACGTGGCTCCGATGTAGCCTCCCTGAAAGTGCGCTTGAGCTCACCAATGCCAGCTACTGATCCGGACCGTAACCCGTCCACGCCGCTGTCTTCGGCAGAAACAGATTCCTGGACAGAGTCAGTCCCCATATCTTCAGTCTTGCTCCTCACAGCTTCACTTGAAACCTCAGCTTCTGATGAGGCATCTGGCTTGGTGACCACCACTTCCATGGCTTTTTCCACCTCTGCAGCATCACCTTCAGAGTCCTTGGCCTGATGCAGATCCACACCATACATTGATAACTTCTCATTTTCAACAGCATCCACTTGTGCTGTGTTCAGTTTCAGAGTCCTGTCTTTCACCTTAGTCTTCGCCAGGGAACCGACCAACTGTACAACATCTTCAGATGCCATCCTCCGTCCGACTGCAAGGTCAGCCTCAGCCTTCCTCTCAGGACTCTCAATCTCCTCTGCTACCATGCCTTCCTCACTTGCACTGGTTGCTTTATTGTCATCAGATGACTCACTATCACCACCACTATCCCTGTCTGACCCCCTTTTCTCAGCCACATCTGGCTCACTTTCAGGGTTATACAATTTATTCTCATTCACATCCTGCTCACTGTCAGGGTTATACAATTCATTCTCATTCACATCCGGCTCACTGTCAGGGTTATACAATTCATTTTCATTCACATCTTGATCGGGAACCTTAGTTAACATGTCATCCACAACATTAACTTCACCATCTGGTCCCTGGTTTCCCTCAGGTGGTCCCTCAAGTATGTGACTATGTGATAACCCCAGCACTATACTTCCATATAGCTCAGGTACCAGGAGCTGACTCACGACCTCTCCCTGGACTTCAGTGTCCCTATACAATAGGTTATTGTTCATGGCAGCATGAGGAAACCTTTCCTCAGAGCCAGGCTCTTGGGGAACCTCATTCAGAACAATTACATTCTCCTGTGCCGTTTTAAGAGTGGGGTCTCGCACCGGCTCACTCCCAAAATTGTCACAGGAGCCAGGCAGGTCAGGGACACTCGGTTCCCGAGAACCACCATCCTCGTCTCCCAACATCACCTGCAAAGAAATGTCATCTTTATCACGGTCATCATCAGTATCATCACTATTATGATTAGCATTATCATCATTATCAATATCAGCATCCTCATCATGGTCATCATCATCATGATCATCATTATCATTATCAATATTATCATGGTCATCATCATTATCACATAAGTTTAACGGCCCACTAGCATTGTGTTCCGCCCCTCGGGACTGCGCACCCTCAGTAGGAGCTTCATCACACTGTCCATCAGAAACATTTTTCCCCCAGAGATCCTTAGACCGGGGAAAGTCATTACCCCATATAACGGGGTGCACCAGGGTCTTCACTACCCCACTTCATATGAAACCTCCCCGAGTTTGGGGACCAAGTCCACGGCAGTCTCTGGGTAGACTTTGGTGTCTTCATGGATGTACACCACACTCAGGTGCTTATCAGGGATGAAGTCCCTATCACTCAGGCTGTCACATACGGAAGTCACTGGACTCTCTGAGTCCAAGAGGGCCTGTGCTGGGCAGTCACTTACAACCACCGGGGACCCCTGTGGTCCAGTCTCTTCGGCTGAGGTGGACACACACACAGGCTCTGCGCAGGGAGAGAGGGATCTGCCATCATCACAACACATAGGCTCCCCCTCTATTGGACAGTTGGCTGCAATTTCACGCCAGCTCCAACACTGTCCATCACACTCTCCCACCCACATGTCCCCTCGGGCCTGAACCCGCTTATCAGCATACCCCATGTCCCCAACAGCTGGAACGCTCTTACCGCGAGAGTTCAGCGTCCGGGAACTCCGAAGTGACGACCTCTCAGACGGCTGTACCTCAGGAGGACGTGCTTGGGTGTAGCGGTCCACTATCACCTTTTCAACTCCATAATCAGGCCTGCTGACTGCAGACTCCCAACTGTATCTCCAGTCATGGACTCTCCTGGCACGGGCTGCAACCGTAACACCCAGCCGGGTAAGAATCGCCGCTTTCAACTTGGCATAGTCTTCGCTGTCCTGCTTGCTCAGGTCAGCCCAGACTTTTTGGGGTTCCCCAATCAGATAGGGTACGACCGCCATGGCCCATTCAGATAGTGGCAGATTCTCCTTCTCTGCCAGTCTCTCAAACCTAGTAAGATATACCTCCACATCATCACGAGGTGTCATTTTTCTCAAGGACCGTCTTACCGCCTTCTTTATAGCGGACAACGCCGGTGCCTTCACAACATTACTTCGGGACGCGACACCGAAATCCTTTTTTGGTGCTGTCATCTGCTCAATAAATAACCGGTTATTCTCCTGCTGCTGCTGCAGGAATTGCTGCCGGTCCTCCTGCATGCGCTGCTGGTGCTGCAGGCGCTGCTGCTCCATGCTCTGCTCCATGCTTCGCTGGGCCTGGGCCAGGTACTCAATGAGCTCCTCCATACTGCCGGACTCATCTGTCTCAACCACGGCAGTTTTATGTTGCACATTAACTTGTGCCATTTGTTCAAACAGCGCCTCCATGCTGTCATCCATGCTGTCAGACTTCTCTGTCTTAACAACGGCAGTCTTCACTCAAGACATACACACTACACAGCTTTTTTTCCACAGAAAATTCAGCCTTGCTGTGCAACCACTTTTTTTTTTTTTTTCTTTTGCAAAGTCTATTAGGGCTACTGTCTCTTTAAGACTGCTCCACAAACTTTTCTTTTGCTGCTGCACATTCCACAGTCATTTTCACAACAAGTTCAGCTTTGCTGTGCATACATTTTCTTTCTGCAGACCCTATCAGGGCCACTGTCTCTCCAAGACTGCTCCAAACAGACGTTTCTGCTGACACACTTTTTTTTTTTTTTTCTGTTGCTATTTCAATAGACTTCACCTTTAATGCTGTCTCTCACCACTGTGCTGCATGCACACTCCAGCACTAACTGTACCAGGCCCTGCGCTGCCCCAGCATTCTTCACCAATTGTAAGCTTTCCGGGGGTTTAGCTCTAGGATCGCTGTCTGGGTAGACAGAATGGCACGGAAACAGTTCATTCAGACAGCAGTTTGGTGAAAACTGGCCGCAACCAGTTTTATTAAAGTCCACAGCACACAGATAAAAACAAATCATAAACAGAAAACCTGGGCTTGTCTAGCCACTAAATTACACTTAGATAGATGGCCCTCTCTATCCGGGACCCAGACTCTACCAGTCTGTGCCCAAAACAACACATATGATATATGTTACCAGTATGGAGTTTCACAGACACTCCTCTTTATGTCCGAAGGCAACTCCAATGTCCAGACTTGAGAGAGGTCACCTCCTATTCAGTCGCTATTCGCACGGATTCTCACTGCGACTACTCCTGTGTCCGGGGTACTTCCTGCACCCAGACTGAGATAGCTCACACTCTTAGAGACTGCTTTTTTGTGCCGGGACACCTCCCTGTGTCCGGGCTAAGGCAGCTCCCACACTCTTGGAGACACCTTCTGTGCCTGGACCCCTTGTCCAGACTGAATGAGCTCTCAGACTGTGTTTCAACACACCTACTTCTGGTCTCCTAATTAAGACCTGAGTAGTTTCAGGCTTGTGCTGCAAGTGTGTGCTGAATGTGAGGTGTAGTGACCTTTCTTTACCACCAGGTTTACAAAGCCACACATTTCGCTCATACCAGTCAGCAAGGTACTTAGGTGAAATATACACCTCATTCACCACATATTCCTTCACTGTCTCACAATATATATATATATATATACAGTACAGAACAAAAGTTTGGACACACCTTCTGATTTAAAGATTTTTCTGTATTTTCATGACTATGAAAATTGTAAATTCACACTGAAGGCATAAAAACTATGAATTAACACATGTGGAATTATATACGTAACAAAAAAAGTGTGTAACAACTGAAATTATGTCTTATATTCTAGGTTCTTCAAAGTAGCCACCTTTTGCTTTGATGAGTGCTTTGCACACTCTTGGCATTCTCTTGATGAGCTTCAAGAGGTAGTCACCGGAAATGGTCTTCCAACAATCTTGATGGAATTCCCAGAGATGCTTAGCACTTGTTGGCTCTTTTGCCTTCACTCTGCGGTCCAGCTCACTCCAAACCATCTCGATTGGGTTCCGGTCTGGTGACCTTGGAGGCCAGGTCATCTGGCGTAGCACCCCATCACTCTCCTTCTTGGTCAAATAGCCCTTACACAGCCTGGAGGTGTGTTTGGGGTCATTGTCCTGTTAAAAAATAAATGATGGTCCAACTAAACGCAAACCGGATGGAATAGCATGCCGCTGCAAGATGCTGTGGTAGCCATGCTGGTTCAGCATGCCTTCAATTTTGAATAAATCCCCAACAGTGTCATCAGCAAAGCACCCCCACACAATCACACCTCCTCCTCCATGCTTCACGGTGGGAACCAGGCATGTAGAGTCCATCCGTTCACCTTTTCTGCGTCACACAAAGACACGGTGGTTGGAACCAAAGATCTCAAATTTGGACTCATCAGACAAAAGCACAGATTTCCACTGGTTTAATGCCCATTCCTTGTGTTCTTTAGCCCAAACAAGTCTCTTCTGCTTGTTGCCTGCCCTTAGCACTGGTTTCCTAGCAGCTATTTTACCATGAAGGCCTGCTGCACAAAGTCTCCTCTTAAAAGTTGTTAGTTGTAGAGATGTGTCTGCTGCTAGAACTCTGTGTGGCATTGACCTGGTCTCTAATCTGAGCTGCTGTTAGCCTGCGATTTCTGAGGCTGGTGACTCGGATAAACTTATCCTCAGAAGCAGAGGTGACTCTTGGTCTTCCTTTCCTGGGGCGGTCCTCATGTGAGCCAGTTTCTTTGTAGCGCTTGATGGTTTTTGCAACTGCACTTTTGGACACTTTCAAAGTTTTCCCAATTTTTGGGACTGACTGACCTTCATTTCTTAAAGTAATGATGGCCACTCGTTTTTCTTTACTTAGCTGCTTTTTTCTTGCCATAATACAAATTCTAACAGTCTATTCAGTAGGACTATCAGCTGTGTATCCACCAGACTTCTGCACAACACAACTGATGGTCCCAACTCCATTTATAAGGCCAGAGATCCCACTTATTAAACCTGACAGGGCACACCTGTGAAGTGAAAACCATTTCCGGTGATTACCTCTTGAAGCTCATCAAGAGAATGCCAAGAGTGTGCAAAGCAGTCATCAAAGCAAAAGGTGGGTACTTTGAAGAACCTAGAATATAAGACATAATTTCAGTTGTTACACACTTTTTTGTTAAGTATATAATTCCACATGTGTTAATTCATAGTTTTGATCCCTTCAGTGTGAATTTACAATTTTCATAGTCATGAAAATACAGAAAAATCTTTAAATGAGAAGGTGTGTCCAAACTTTTGGTCTGTACTATATATATATATACACTGTATATATTTTTCTTTTTGCCCCTTTCAGCTGATGCTTCTATCCTTGTCAGTCTTCCTTTATTGATCAACTTGCCATTCAAGCTCATGGCTGCTGTGGCCAATCACTGGCTACTGTTTAAGCATGTGACTTCTAAGGCCAATGATTGGCCACAGAGCTTTTGAGCTTATATTGATGTGATCAGTTGCCTGGAAGTAATTGCAGATAAGAGGGTACGGTAGCAGTGGTCACTTATAGGGGTAAGCAATCAATCAAACGTCACTAATTTACTGTAGTTGTTATGTTCTGGTCAAGTCAGAAGAGGGAGGTCAGAGACTATATTTTTCCGGCTTAGACAGCATATGACCGCAGCAGACAATTATTGGCCAGTGGTCACTGATTGGATGTAGTGGTCAACTGACACCTAAGCCAGAAAAGTGAAGAGTAACATGGGGATGAGGAGAGGTGGAGGTCTGGTAGGTGATCACCAACACGGCCCCATATTTAAACTAAGTAAAAGAAGTGGATAAACCTCTTCAATTAATTAATAATCAATTTCATCATTGTGTGTTTTTTATTTTTTCTGAGAGCTGCATACTACCATGCGTTTATGTAATATATTGCAAATGCTTACGACTGGAATAGTTTGCTTCATTTCCAAATCTGACAGATCAACCTTTTCAATTCATAGGTAATAGGTAACTTTCAATGTGAACATGTTTTTACGGTTTAGTGAAAATGTATGATGAATAGCCAGTTTCCCAGGTTACATAATGATACATAAAGACATGTACTGAAACCTTCATGACAGACGGAAACCTAACAATAGAAAACATTATTTCAATTTATTTTCAGCCATTCTGGAATGTAATCTCCTGAAGGATGCAGCTTTTTACATAAAAAAAAAACACAGAAATCGATTCTATATAATTCCATGACCTTTTCACTAATAATCGACTGCTGCTACAAACACTTTTACAAGGGAAGGTGTATAATGTAGATAAAACCGATCGGCTATCGATCATTCATCCTAGATGGAATCAATGCACTGACATGTAAGGGAGGATAGAAAGAAATTATCATGGTGTGAGGTGGAAGAAGGGGAGTGTGAAGGGTTGGAGAATACGAGGGGAGTGCTCCCTTCATAAATACAGTAGACTTGATTTGTCCATTGGTTCTATTAGCAAAATGGCTTAGGCTACTTTCACACTTGCGTTTTTTAGCGCTGCGCATCGTGCGCTATTGGTCTCATGCGCAATGTTCCCCTATCATTAACATGGCGGGCGCAGTGTCTTGCGCTTGCACGCGCTCATTAGCGTTTGGTGTGCGCTGCGCATTTTCCAGGTGTGCGTCCAGACGCGCTAGACGCTACATGTTGCATTTTTTTTTTCCGGCACACCTATTTAAAAATGCGCGTGCGCACGTGTGCGCACGCTATGCGCAAAAAAATAACATTGGCGTCTATGTGGGTGCTGGCGTGCGCGTGCCTTTGCGATTGTCAGCGCTTGTGCGCGCAAGCGATTTTTTAGTAAACATTGTCTAGACACTTGTCCAATGACCCCCTAGACAAGATACATTGTCTAGATAAAAGTAGTATAGATTAAAGGAAGGTGTCAGTGCCACACAGACCCCTACACAGACTGCCTTGAGACTGCATGCTGATAAGACCTGAAGATACAGCCTGGATCCCTATAAAAAGGCCTGCAAACAGCGTGCACCAAACTACACTGCCTGGAGACTGGAGCTGGACACTGGACGATCCATCTTGGACCACAACAGCCTGGATATTGCCTGGAGACTGCAAGATCCATCTTGGACCACAACAGCCTGGATATTGCCTGGAGACACTGTGCCTGGACTCAAGAGCGATCCAAAGTGCAAGAATGTGAGCATTCTTTAAACAAATGACAGGCTGTCCTTATAATGTAATATGTGCTCATGTAATTTTTTTTTTTTTTGCAGCATGTCTTCTGGATCAGAATATTCACCATCCCGGCAAGAACTGGCCGAAGCAGAGCATGATGTGAGTATCTTCCTGCCTTTGGGTAAGTATAGCTGCTGAATCTACAAATGGCTAAAATTTGTGTTTCTTTTTCAGACATCATCGTCGGACACGGCCATTGAGGAGTCTCAGCAGGAGCAGTCGCAGCCGAGTCAAGTCCCGGTGGCGAGACGGAATGTAAGTATATAGCCTTTGAATGTCTATTTCTTTTCTACTCCTATTGTTCTTTTATTTGTAAAAAATATACAAGATTGTAATTTTTACTTTGTTTCTTCTAGGTTCCACAACGGGACGACGACCTGTATGTGGATAATGAGGCCCTCATCTGCCAGGTCCATGAGCGTGTCCCGTTGTGGGACAGCCGTGATCCGCAGTACAAGGACAATGTGGTGACCCGGCGGCTATGGAACGAGGTGGCCGCAGCGTTGATGGATGGCTGGGACAGCGCCTCTCCAAACCTCAAAAAGGCGTTTAGTAAGTATTTTCATTCTCTGTAATGCTGCACTCACTGTTGTTCCTGAGGCCACTGATGGGTTTACTGGCAGATATATTCTGCCAGTAAACCCAACAGTGTCCTATGGTTCAACACTGACTGCCCTGTGTATGCTATTGCAATGTGTTATGCATTCTAGTGTTTGTTTTTATGCTGCACTCACTGTTGTTCCTGAGGCTACTGATGGGTTTACTGGCAGATATATTCTGCCAGTAAACCCAACAGTGCCCTATGGTTCAACACTGACTTCCCTGTGTATGCTATTGCGAAGTGTTATGCATTCTAGTGTTTGTTTTTATGCTGCACTCACTGTTGTTCCTGAGGCCACTGATGGGTTTACTGGCAGATATATTCTGCCAGTAAACCCAACAGTGCCCTATGGTTCAACACTGACTGCCCTGTGTATGCTATTGCAATGTGTTATGCATTCTAGTGTTTGTTTTTATGCTGCACTCACTGTTGTTCCTGAGGCCACTGATGGGTTTACTGGCAGATATATTCTGCCAGCAAACCCAACAGTGCCCTATGGTTCAACACTGACTGCCCTGTGTATGCTATTGCAATGTGTTATGCATTCTAATGTTTGTTTTTATGCTGCACTCACTGTTGTTCCTGAGGACACTGATGGGTTTACTGGCAGATATATTCTGCCAGTAAACCCAACAGTGCCCTATGGTTCAACACTGACTGCCCTGTGTATGCTATTGCAATGTGTTATGCATTCTAGTGTTTGTTTTTATGCTGCACTCACTGTTGTTCCTGAGGCCACTGATGGGTTTACTGGCAGATATATTCTGCCAGTAAACCCAACAGTGCCCTATGGTTCAACACTGACTGCCCTGTGTATGCTATTGCAATGTGTTATGCATTCTAGTGTTTGTTTTTATGCTGCACTCACTGTTGTTCCTGAGGCCACTGATGGGTTTACTGGCAGATATATTCTGCCAGCAAACCCAACAGTGCCCTATGGTTCAACACTGACTGCCCTGTGTATGCTATTGCAATGTGTTATGCATTCTAGTGTTTGTTTTTATGCTGCACTCACTGTTGTTCCTGAGGCCACTGATGGGTTTACTGGCAGATATATTCTGCCAGTAAACCCAACAGTGCCCTATGGTTCAACACTGACTGCCCTGTGTATGCTATTGCAATGTGTTATGCATTCTAGTGTTTGTTTTTATGCTGCACTCACTGTTGTTCCTGAGGCCACTGATGGGTTTACTGGCAGATATATTCTGCCAGTAAACCCAACAGTGCCCTATGGTTCAACACTGACTGCCCTGTGTATGCTATTGCAATGTGTTATGCATTCTAGTGTTTGTTTTTATGCTGCACTCACTGTTGTTCCTGAGGCCACTGATGGGTTTACTGGCAGATATATTCTGCCAGTAAACCCAACAGTGCCCTATGGTTCAACACTGACTGCCCTGTGTATGCTATTGCAATGTGTTATGCATTCTAGTGTTTGTTTTTATGCTGCACTCACTGTTGTTCCTGAGGCCACTGATGGGTTTACTGGCAGATATATTCTGCCAGTAAACCCAACAGTGCCCTATGGTTCAACACTGACTGCCCTGTGTATGCTATTGCAATGTGTTATGCATTCTAGTGTTTGTTTTTATGCTGCACTCACTGTTGTTCCTGAGGCCACTGATGGGTTTACTGGCAGATATATTCTGCCAGCAAACCCAACAGTGCCCTATGGTTCAACACTGACTGCCCTGTGTATGCTGTTGCAATGTGTTCTGCATTCTAGTGTTTGTTTTTATGCTGCACTCACTGTTGTTCCTGAGGCCACTGATGGGTTTACTGGCAGATATATTCTGCAAGTAAACCCAACAGTGCCCTATGGTTCAACACTGACTGCCCTGTGTATGCTCTTGCAATGTGTTCTGCATTCTAGTGTTTGTTTTTATGCTGCACTCACTGTTGTTCCTGAGGCCACTGATGGGTTTACTGGCAGATATATTCTAACAGCAAACACAACAGTGTCATCTGGGTCAACAGTCACTATCCTGTTTTTTCTTGAGCTATGTGTTGTGCATTCTATTGGTTTTTGTTATTGCCCAGTCACTCTTGTTCCTCATGGTAATGTTGGTTTTGCTGCCAGATATATTCTAACAGCAAACACAACAGTGTCATCTGTTTCAACAGTCACTGACCTGTGGTTTCTTATGTGTTGTGCATTCTATTGGTTTTTGTTATTGGCCAGTCACTCTTGTTCCTCATGGTAATATTGGTTTTGCTGCCAGATATATTCTAACAGCAAACACAACAGTGTCATCTGGGTCAACAGTCACTTTCCTGTGTATTGTATAGCTTTTTTTAATGCTGCATTGACAGTTTGACATTTTCATTCAGGTATGTGTGTTGAGACTGATTTTGCCCTGACTGCATTCTATAATTGTTTTCTTTTTTTCTCAACAGTGAACAAAGTCCGCACACGATGGCGCTCGATGAAGGACCGCTTCAACACTGATGTTCGAGCAGAGGGACAGGTTCGCAGTGGTTCTGCAGCAAGGCCCAGAAATAAATATCGTTATTATCGCGAGTTGGCGTTCCTGAGACCGGTCCTTGCTAGCAGAGCGTAAGTTTTTTTTTTTTTTTTTTTTTTTTTTTCTTTATTTTCTTTTCTACAGCTGATGCTTCTTGTTAATGCATTATAGTAATGTTTTGTTTTTCTTTTCACAGCACCTGGAGCAGCACCATGCAGCCTGTCCCTCAAGCGGTCCTTCCTCGGACAACCTTGGACTCCTCCCAGCCATCCGACAGCCTGGAAGCAACTTGCAGGTCAGCAACACAGACAGCTGGTGACCAGGAAGCTGGTCCATCAGGTGTTCCCCTCTCCCAGGTCTCTGCCACTGGTTTTGCGGGCACTTCCCGTCAGCGGCAGAGGGCCATGGAGAGGAATGTCTTGCCCGAGTTTGTTCACTTGAGCGAGTCCTTTCAAGGCAATATCAAGACGCTTGGAGGCAGAGTTGGAAGCGGTTTTTCACTGATGGAACGTGGTTTTACCCACATGGATCACGGTTTCAACAGTGTCGAACAGCGTCTTGATCGCCTGGAGGCCGACCTCAACAGACCAGCGCACCATTTTTTCAGTAAAATAGAACGGGGCATGGCGGAACACCTTACTCCTGAGCAACAGCTGTGTGTGATGCAGGCCTGCAGCAATGCTTACTTGCAGCAGATGCAGCAGAATCGGTACGTGCAGCAGTCAGTGGTTACATATCCAACAGTGCCACCACTGATTCGCCACACATCACTACCGACTTCTGCTGCATACCACTGCACGGCCACCAGCATTCCGAGTCACCACTACACCACCACAAGTCCGAGTACTGTTGGACACTCCACCGTCGCCACCACCATGGCAAGCGCTGCTCCTGTGTGGAGCAACACCCCCACAGACACTGGTCCACAGTCATCGACTCAAGCCACCGCAGTACCTGCTTGGGCCACGGCACCCACTTCTCCTTCTAGGAGTACCGCCACCAGTCAACAATTTCCCGCCACAGCACCCACTGATCCTATGAGTACCGTCACCAGTCAGCAACAATCCATTTCAAGGGCACCCACTTCTCCTTCTAGGAGTACCGCCACCAGTCAACAATTTCCCGCCACAGCACCCACTGATCCTATGAGTACCGCCACCAGTCAGCAACAATCCATTTCAAGGGCACCCACTTCTCCTTGGAACACCGCCAACCCTTTGGTTACTCCGAGCACTGCCAACACTTCCACCGCCACTGCCACCACCGAGCATGAGAGCGTTGACCCACATTCAGTCTTTTTTGTTTCAAGGCCAAGGTCAACCAGCTCAAGGCGGACACAGAGAAGTCGGTCCATGCATACTCCTGTCCCCAAGAAGAAAAATAAAAAATCTTTGTTTGTCCATCCACACTCTCCTCCTAATGTGTCTCAAAGTGACTCTCATTTGATGTGTGATCTTCCTTCACCCACTACTTTTGTTGCCCCTTCCCCTCGAACCCCTTCATCGGTTTCCAGCCGCTCTTCATCTCTGCACACCCCCAGAGTATCGAAATCACCACCAAAACGTCAGTAGCAATAAAAATTTGTAATAAAAAAGCAGATTTCTATACAACTTCTGTGGCAGTGACGATACATATGGCATCTTTTACAAACATTGTACTAATCTGATTTTTCTATTACTAGTGGGGCAGTGACTACCAATTGCATGTTGTACAAACATTGTACTAATCTGATTTTTCTATTACTACTGGGGCAGTGACTACCAATTGCATGTTGTACAAACATTGTACTAATCTGATTTTTCTATTACTACTGGGGCAGTGACTACCAATTGCATGTTGTACAAACATTGTACTAATCTGATTTTTCTATTACTACTGGGGCAGTGACTACCAATTGCATCTTGTACAAACATTGTACTAATCTGATTTTTCTATTACTAGTGGGGCAGTGACTACAAATTGCATGTTGTACAAACATTGTACTAATCTGATTTTTCTATTACTACTGGGGCAGTGACTACCAATGGCATCTTGTACAAACATTGTACTAATCTGTTTTTTCTATTACTACTGGGGCAGTGACTACCAATGGCATCTTGTACAAACATTGTACTAATCTGATTTTTCTATTACTACTGGGGCAGTGACTGCCAATTGCATGTTGTACAAACATTGTACTAATCTGATTTTTCTATTACTAGTGGGGCAGTGACTACCAATTGCATGTTGTACAAACATTGTACTAATCTGATTTTTCTATTACTACTGGGGCAGTGACTACCAATTGCATCTTGTACAAACATTGTACTAATCTGATTTTTCTATTACTACTGGGGCAGTGACTACCAATTGCATCTTGTACAAACATTGTACTAATCTGATTTTTCTATTACTACTGGGGCAGTGAATACCAATTGCATGTTGTACAAACATTGTACTAATCTGATTTTTCTATTACTACTGGGGCAGTGACCACCAATGGCATCTTGTACAAACATTGTACTAATCTTATTTTTCTATTACTTCTGGGGCAGTGACAATACCATGCTCATGTTGGACACAAATTGTACTAATCTGATCTATCAAAAACCTGTCACGACGTATAACAGATATATTCTATGATAGTAACCTATATCTAATGTGACAACATTCTATATTACATATAATAGAAAATATCAACATGTATACATAGTATCTGCCAGCAATGTCTTACCTGACATAATATCCTATGAATTGTGGGTCTATACTGTGTACGTGTCACGCTGTCTCTGGATAGAGGTGGACCGGGGTCTAAGCTGACCCTGAACTGAGGTCCTGACTAGTCCCTCTACCTGGAGGTACTGTTAATGGTACAGAGGTCCAGGCCACCAGCGTAACCCTGTCTCCTGTAGATCCCTGACCACTGTAATCTAGTCCTGAGAAGGACCCTGATTACCACCACAGGAAATGGGCAGGTCACAGCTTACACACAGTCTTAGACAAACGAAACAGAAAAGGGGTAAAGAAAACACTGTCTTGCATACAAAACTTCCACTACAGAGGAACACAAAAGGTAAAGGAGATAAACAATAAGCGAGGAGAGGAAAAACCACAACAGGCACTCTTAGCTTAAGTCTTCTCAGAAACGATCCGCTCTGCTGGTCTGAATGAATGCTTTCACCGGCAACTTCCCCAGCAGACCAGCAGGTATATGAAGGAAGCTAATTAACAAAATATCAAACGCAGCTGGGCGAGGCTGGTCAGTCCAGCACCGAGAGAGAAAGAATTAACTCCCTCAGTGCTGAAAAACACCCAGCACCAGAAACTCAGCTGTGCGAAGTCAGGGTGTGCAATCGCGACGATCTCCGCCGCGACACACCCGTGACAGTACCCCCCCTTCTACGAGGGACCTCTGGACCCTCAGGGCCTGGTCTATCTGGGTGAGTAGTGTGGAAGGCCCGAACCAATCGGTCTGCGTTAATATCCAACGCAGAAACCCACATCCTCTCCTCAGGACCATACCCCCTCCAATGAACAAGGTACTGAAGGGACCGGCGATTCCGACGTGAGTCAATGATCTTCGATACCTGAAACTCCAAATTACCATTGACCACCACTGGAGGAGGAGGTAGAGGAGACGGTATAACTGGTGCCACATACCTCTAAGCAACGATTTGTGGAACACATTGTGGATTTTAAACGTAGGAGGGAGGTCAAGACGGAAAGCCACCGGATTAATTATTGAACTGATCCTGTATGGCCCGATGAATCTGGGACCGAGTTTCCAGGAGGGAACCTTAAGTTTTATATTCTTGGTAGACAACCATACCAGATCGTTCACACTTAGGTCCGGACCAGACACTCTCCTCCTATCAGCCATATGTTTGTATCGGTTCCCCATAGTGCTCAGATTATTAAGCACTCCTCTCCACACTGAAGCAAGTGACAACGAAAATCGTTCCTCCTCAGGAACCCCAGAAGAGCCCCCCCCATTGAAAGTACAAAACTGGGGGTGAAAACCATATGCCCCAAAAAACGGGGACTTACCAGTGGACTCGCTTTGCCTATTGTTAAGAGCGAACTCTGCCAGAGGCAAGAAAGAAGACCAGTCCTCTTGGTTCTCTGAGACAAAACACCGGAGATATGTCTCTAAGCTCTGATTCAGACGCTCTGTCTGACCATTGGTCTGCGGATGAAAAGCCGAAGAAAATGACAACTGCATCCCCCGACGAGAACAAAATGCCTTCCAGAATTTGGACACAAACTGAGAACCCCGATCCGACACCACATCGGAAGGCAACCCGTGAAGTCTCACAATCTCCCCAATGAACACCTGTGCCAGAGTTTTAGCATTAGGAAGAGCAGGAAGAGCAATAAAATGTGCCATTTTGCTGAACCTGTCAACTACAACTAGTATGACAGTTTTACCTGAAGACGGAGGGAGGTCCGTAATGAAGTCCATAGACAGATGGGTCCATGGACGCTCCGGGATTTTCAACGGTAAAAGGACCCCAGACGGACGGGTATGTGGGGTCTTAGAGCGCGCACATACCCCACAGGACGCGACAAAAGTTACCACCTCTTTATTTAAGTTAGGCCACCAAAACCGGAGAGAAACGAGATCTACAGTTGCTTTACTCCCTGGGTGTCCTGCCAAAGCAGAATTATGATGTGCCTCGATAACCTTTTGTCTTAACTGATCTGGAACAAACAGTCTCCCTGGAGGTCCTACAGGGGCGTCCCCCTGAGCCTCCAATACCTCCTCCTCAAGCTCAGAGCAAACAGCCGACACCACAACTCCCTCCTAAAGAATAGGAACCGGGTCATCCGTCTTCCCGGCCCCCGGGAAACTACGAGATAAGGCATCAGCCTTTACATTTTTTGACCCAGGACGATATGTGACGACAAAATTAAACCTGGTAAAAAACAACGACCATCTAGCTTGTCTGGAATTCAGACGTTTTGTAGACTCTAAATACAGCAAGTTCTTGTGATCAGTAATGACGGTGACCGGGTGGACTGCCCCCTCCAAAAAGTGACGCCACTCTTCAAAAGCCAACTTAATGGCCAAGAGTTCCCTATTGCCGACATCATAATTCCTCTCGGCGGACGACAATTTTTTAGAGAAGAAAGCGCACGGATGCCATTTACCAGGGGACGGACCTTGAGATAATACCGCACCCACTCCTACGTCAGATGCGTCTACCTCCACAATGAACGGTTGTGATGCATCAGGTTGGATGAGTATGGGTGCTGAAGCAAAACATTTTTTCAAGGAGGAAAATGCTTAACAAGCTTTGTCAGACCACCTAGAAAAATCCGTCCCTTTTTTTGTCATGTCAGTGAGAGGTTTGACAACGGATGAGAAATTACGAATAAATTTCCGGTAGTAGTTAGCAAACCCCAGGAAACGCTGCAGTGCTTTAAGATCCTCTGGCCGATCCCATTCAAGCACAGCCTTCACTTTCCCAGGGTCCATACGGAAACCGGAAGCTGACACCAGGAATCCTAAAAACTGAAGTTCTTGTACGGCGAATACACACTTCTCCCATTTGGCGTACAGTTTATTGTCTCGCAAGATCTGCAACACTTGTCTCACATGCTCCTGATGAGACACAAGATCCGGCGAGTAAATTAAGATGTCATCTAGATAAATGACAACAAACTGTCCCACTAGGTGGCGAAAGATGTCATTAACAAAATGTTGAAACACCGCAGGGGCAGTAGTCAGACCGAAAGGCATGACAAGGTTCTCATAATGTCCCTCCGGAGTGTTAAACGCCGTCTTCCACTCATCCCCCTCCTTTATCCTAATCAGATTATACGCCCCCCTGAGATCCAACTTAGAGAACCATTTGGCGCCCACAATCTGATTGAAGAGATCAGGAATAAGTGGGAGCGGATACGGATCTCGGACCGTAATCCGATTAAGCTCACGGAAATCCAGGCAAGGGCGTAGGCCTCCATCTTTTTTCTTCACAAAGAAGAACCCCGCGGCCACTGGAGAAGATGAAGGTCTAATATGCCCCTTGGCCAGACTTTCCGAAATATAATCCTTCATAGCTTGCCTCTCAGGACCAGAAAGGTTATATAACCTAGATTTTGGTAACTTAGCATCAGGAAGCAATTTTATAGCACAGTCATATGCGCGATGAGGAGGTAATTCTTGACACCCTTCCTCTGAAAACACATCCTCAAAGTCCTCCAGAAAAGGAGGTAAGGTTCTAGGCACGACCGCACCGATGACCGTGTTCATGCAGTTACTATTGCAAAATTCACCCCACTGGCTTATCTCCCTGGATTGCCAATTAATAACTGGGTTATGTTTAGTTAACCAAGGAAGTCCCAACACAATAGGAGTGGGAAGGCCCTCCAACACATAACAAGACAATAGTTCTTTATGTATTGCCCCCACTCGAAGGTCTATGTTATGCACGGCTTGCACAAAGCTACCTTGACCGAGAGGCCTGGCGTCAATAGAGAATATAGGGATAGGTTTGGCCAATACACTCAGTTGCATACCTTGCACCTGGGCAAACCGAGCGTCCACCAGATTAGCCGCGGCCCCACTATCCAGAAGAACAGAAATCCTCTCAGTTCTCGTACCTACCACCACCTCCGCTGGTACGAGAAACTGAGACGGACTTGGGGACGAAATACATACTCCCAGATTGTCGTCCACCACACAACCTGGGATCAACAGTTTTCCGGCGACTCCTTGCTCAGCAAAGTACGGGATGGACACCCTCCAACAAAATGTCCCTTTCTCCCCAGAAGTAACACTTTCCTGTCTTGCGGCGCACCGCCGATCCCCTCCCTCGAAACAATGTCCCTCCTAACTGCATAGGCTCCTCAGAACAAACCAGGGGAACCTCAATATTAGGGACTTTAGAAGGAGGTGGAGTCATCACAGGAGGCGGAGTTACCTCGCACCTCTCCCGAAGCCGTCTATCAATGCGAATAGCAAGGGCCATAGCGGCCTCCAGTGACGGGGGAGAATCATACTGAGCCAACACATCTTTTAATTTGTCAGATAATCCTTGACAAAACTGGCTCCTAAGAGCTGGGTCATTCCACTGAGTATCTGTGGCCCATCTACGGAACTCAGAAGAAAATTCCTCCGCCGGACGATCTCCCTGCTGTATCTTGCGTAACTTCATTTCAGCAAGGGAGACCCGATCCGGATCATCATATACCAGACCCAGGGCTGTAAAAAATCGATCTACTGACTGGAGAGCCGGGGAGTCCGGAGGAAGAGAGAACGCCCAGGATTGAGGGTCCCCTTGTAAGAGCGAGATGACAATTCCCACCCTGATCTTCACTCCCCGAAGACTGAGGCCGTAGCCAAAAATATAATTTACATGCCTCCCGGAAGGTAAAAAATTTGTCCCGCCCACCAGTGAACCTGTCCGGGAGAGCTACTTTAGGTTCAGATCTGGTTTGCTCCCGGGGGTACAAAACCTTGGACTTAACGTCCGTCAGCTCCATGGACAACCTCTGTAACTGCTGAGCTAACTGGGCTACTGGATCCATGGTAGCTGGGGAGAATCTTTTAGAGTGGCCGGTGAAAATGTCACGACGTATAACAGATATATTCTATGATAGTAACCTATATCTAATGTGACAACATTCTATATTACATATAATAGAAAATATCAACATGTATACATAGTATCTGCCAGCAATGTCTTACCTGACATAATATCCTATGAATTGTGGGTCTATACTGTGTACGTGTCACGCTGTCTCTGGATAGAGGTGGACCGGGGTCTAAGCTGACCCTGAACTGGGGTCCTGACTAGTCCCTCTACCTGGAGGTACTGTTAATGGTACAGAGGTCCAGGCCACCAGCGTAACCCTGTCTCCTGTAGATCCCTGACCACTGTAATCTAGTCCTGAGAAGGACCCTGATTACCACCACAGGAAATGGGCAGGTCACAGCTTACACACAGTCTTAGACAAACGAAACAGAAAAGGGGTAAAGAAAACACTGTCTTGCATACAAAACTTCCACTACAAAGGAACACAAAAGGTAAAGGAGATAAACAATAAGCGAGGAGAGGAAAAACCACAACAGGCACTCTTAGCTTAAGTCTTCTCAGAAACGATCCGCTCTGCTGGTCTGAATGAATGCTTTCACCGGCAACTTCCCCAGCAGACCAGCAGGTATATGAAGGAAGCTAATTAACAAAACATCAAATGCAGCTGGGCGAGGCTGGTCAGTCCAGCACCGAGAGAGAAAGAATTAACTCCCTCAGTGCCGAAAAACACCCAGCACCAGAAACTCAGCTGTGCGAAGTCAGGGTGTGCAATCGCGACGATCTCCGCCGTGACACACCCGTGACAAAACCTTTGTGTGAATAGAAATATTATCTTTTTTTGTTAATAAAAAGAAATTATAATGTGATCTATACAAATGTAATCCAAAAAATCATTGGCAATTCAAATGTTGTTTTCCTGTTGTACAAAATAAATGTGCCAATCTTCTTTTAGTAATTTTGGTTTGCTTTGTGTTTATTTCGCCACCTACACACTGCGACGTACACACACTGCGATGTACACTTTGCGTTTTTGACTACACATAAGTACAGGAATGACACAAGTTTGTGTACTTCATGGAGATATGTTTAGTCCAAAACACAAATATATTACTTTTTTTGCACCAACAGTCTGTCTGTCTGCTAATATTGCACAGACTGAATAGAGGATGGCGTTGAGTGCAAGGCATATCTATTTAACCTTGCCAGATATACTAAAAAATGAAATGAGTGTGGTGTGTTTTTGACATTATTTCACTTTGTGATACAAAGCCAGGGATTCTAGATATAGCTTGTAATTGAGCACATCCTCTATTCAGTGTGTCTTGAAGAAACAGAGGAGATGATGGTGAAAATACACTTTATATGTACAATACCCTGACCTTGTATCATTACTATCACACCTGGCCAGGTGAATAGACATGAGTTTTAACCAGATGCGTTTCTTCAGTATGCATATATTTGAAGCATACTGTAGTGATGCTGCTGTTTAAACTCATGTGTACTCACCTGCCCAGCCTTGTATCATTACTATCACACCTGGGCAGGTGAATAGACATGAGTTTTAACCAGCAGCGTTGCTTCAGTCTGCATTAATTTGAAGCATACTGTAGCGATGCTGCTGTTTAGAACTCATGTGTACTCACCTGCCCAGGCCTGATACATTCTGAAGTGACGATGCGTTATTTGGGGCATCACCACTTCAGCATGCCACCAGGCATTGGTATAGAACAAGATGTATAATCTTTATTATCTCTGTGTTCCAAATCAAGTCACAGTGACACAAATAATTTATGTGTTAAATAAAGGTCATACAACTTGTGTGCATGTATATTTAACTACCTAGTCAGGATTAAAAATAAATTCATGATGCACCCAAAAATATGCATCATGAATTCACTGGTAAACATGGCCATTTCATAATTGTTTTTTAATTTAAAAACAGACTGCACGTGGTACAGGTATAAACAGAGGTATTTTATTGAAGTAAAAAAAAAAACATTTTTTATTTACATACAGACAAGAACATTCTTTTACACCATTTGTTCTTGCCAATCCACCCGTCCTACATCTGAGATGAAGTAGGCTGCAAATTGGTCTCTCATTTGGCTGACTTCAACAGAAGACCTGAGAGGGTGCTGAGTGAACTCAGGCAATGGGTTAGGAGCTGCATCATCAAGTTCAAAGTTTGGGTGCTCTTTTGCCATGACAAAGTTATGTAGCACCACACAGGCCTTCACAACTTCATCCACTGTTTGCACTTTCAGATGAATGGCTGTGCCCAGAATGCGCCACCTGGAAACCAGTATACCGAAGGCACACTCTACAGTTCTCCTTGCCCTGGTCAGCCTGTAATTGAAAATTTTTTTGTTGTGGTCCAAGTCCCGGCTGGAGTAGGGTTTAAGTAGGTGTTGGCTCATCTGGAATGCCTCATCCCCAACCATTACAAATGGCATGGGTGGACCTTCGGTGTGGGGAAGAGGCCGTGGCATGGGGAAATTAAACTGGTTTCCATACAACCTCCGTCCCATGTCCGAGTTCTTAAACGCCTGTGAGTCATTCCCACGGCCAAATGCCCCAATGTCCACGGCAACAAACATACAGTCTGCATCTGCAATGGCCATAAGAACTGTAGAATAGTACTTCTTGTAATTGTAGTACTCCGAGCCTGTTCTTTTAGGTTTGATGATGCGGATGTGTTTCCCATCAACTGCTCCCAAACAGTTGGGGAAATTGCATGTTGTCCAGAATTTTTCTGCTATTTCTAGCCACTTTTCGGTGGTGGGCAGGGGCATAAATTCTGGACAGAAAACAGTCCACAATGCCCGGCAGGTGTCAACAACAATTCCTGACAACGTGGAGATACCAATCCGGTACTGGAAGTGAAGTGAAGACAGGCTCTCTCCAGTAGCAAGGAATCTATAGAAAGAACAAAAAAAATTATTATTGTATATGTTTTTGTAAAACATTAATAAACCAAAAAATGGCATCAAAATAATTCTGCAGGTCTTTGTTTACTAGCTGTCAGAATAATAATTCTGTCATCTTTGGAATAGTACATGGCATTAGTAATACAATGATGCAGGCATTCGTTTATCAATAATACATACCGTAATGTCACCAGGAGTCTTTCCTCTGGAGGAATCGCCCGACGCAGCTGGGTGTCCTGTCTCCTTATTAATTGTTGTACCCGAGCAAGTAAATCCATGAAGGATTGTTGTGACATCCGGGTGTAGTCGGTAAATTTCTCCGGGTTTGACTGCAGCTCACTGTAGAGGGTGTGATACGCTCCACGGCTGTACCGGAGTTCAACAATGGGATGTACCCACAAACGCCGCCGCTGCCGTCTACGCTGTCTATCTCTCTTCCTTTGTTCATGGCAAGCAACGGCATAAGACTGTGCCATAGCCATGTCCACATCCAGGTTGAAGAAGAAATTCTGCATAAGCTGATCCATGTTCACCAAGGCAAATGCAAGCAAATGTAAAAAAGGGCTGTGAACAGGCTCTATATAAAGATTTTAAATAAGACACACCCACTGGTGTCCCATTGGTGGGTTCTGTTGCAAGAATTTTTCAAGGATTTTCATCATGTGTTTTGCACAGAAAAAACGCAAACGCATACAAAAACGCTTTAAATTGCATACAATCGCTTACAATCGCTGCGTTTTTTAACCCCTTCCCAACCCATGACGCCGACGTCGGCGTCATGAAAACCTGTGCCATCCCGACCCATGACGCCGACGTCGGCGTCATGCTATAAATCATGTTCCTGCGGGTCGGGGGACCGGGGTCGCTGAAAGGTCACCCGACCCGCAGTAACAGGACCCTTACTGCATCACCACAGGGGGGTTGGCTTAACCCCCACGTGGCCACGATCGCTCTGATTGGCTGTTAAAAGTGAAACAGCCAATCAGAGCGATTTGTAATATTTCACCAATGAAACTGGTGAAATATTACAATCCAGCCATGGCCGATGCTGCAATAGCATCTGCCATGGCCGGAGACCGCGATCAGACCCCCCCACACCATGTCACGGCGGTGATCGGCCGCCGCCATCGAAAGATGGCAGCGATCGGTCACCGCCGTCGCTGTCTGCTCCCCTGCTCCTGCGATCACCCCCCCTCACCTTCCGATCCCCTCACCTTCCGACGTCCCCTACTCACCTCTCCCGGTCCACCGATGTCCCTGGAACCGTCCCGGCGGCTGCCCGGGATTCTTCATGGGCGCCGCCATCTTGGAAAATGGCGGGCGCATGCGCAGTGCGCCCGCCGGCCGGCGCATGCGCAGTGCGCCCTCCATTGTACAAAAATTTATTTTGATCACTGTGATAAACTGTCACAGTGATCAAAATAAAAAAAAAGTAAATGAACCCCCCCCTGTCATAGGGACAAATAATAAAATAAAGAATTTTTTTTTTTTTTTCCTAGTGGATTTTGCTGCTGATCCGCAGCTGATTTTGCTGCGGATCCGCGGCGGATATCGCTGCTGATCCGCGGCGGATATCGCTGCTGATCCGCGGCGGATATCGCTGCTGATCCGCGGCGGATTTCGCGGCTGATCCGAGGCGGATTTCGCTGCGGATCCGCGGCCGATTTCGCTACTGATCCGCGGCCGATTTCGCTGCGGATCCGTGGCGGATTTCGCTGCTGATCCCGGCGGATTTCGCTGCTGATCCGCGGCGGATTTCGCTGCTGATCCGCTGCTGATTTCGCTGCTGATCCGCTGCGGATCCGCGGCGGATTTCGCTGCTGATCCGCGGTGGATATCGCTGCTGATCCGCGGCTGATTTCGCTGCTGATCCGCGGCGGATTTCGCTGCGTATCCGCGGCGGATTTCGCTGCTGATCCGCGGCTGATTTCGCTGCTGATCCGCGGCTGATTTCGCTGCTGATCCGCGGCGGATATCGCTGCTGATCCGCGGTGGATTTCGCTGCTTATCCGCGGCGGATTTCGCTGCTGATCCGCGGCGGATATCGCTGCTGATCCGCGGCTGATTTCGCTGCTGATCCGCGGCGGATTTCGCTGCTGATCCGCGGCGGATATCGCTGCTGATCCGCGGCTGATTTAGCTGCTGATCCGCGGCTGATTTCGCTGCTGATCCGCGGCGGATTTCGCTGCGGATCCGCGGCTGATTTCGCTGCTGATCCGCGGCGGATTTCGCTGCGGATCCGCGGCGGATTTCGCTGCTGATCCGCGGCTGATTTAGCTGCTGATCTGCTGCGGATCCGCGGCGGATTTCGCTGCTGATCCGCGGCGGATATCGCTGCTGATCCGTGGCTGATTTCGCTGCTGATCCGCGGCGGATTTCGCTGCTGATCCGCGGCGGATATCGCTGCTGATCCGTGGCTGATTTCGCTGCTGATCCGCGGCGGATATCGCTGCTGATCCGTGGCTGATTTCGCTGCTGATCCGCGGCGGATTTCGCTGCGGATCCGCGGCTGATTTCGCTGCTGATCCGCTGCGGATATCGCTGCTGATCCGCGGCTGATTTCGCTGCTGATCCGCAGCGGATTTCGCTGCTGATCCGCGGCTGATTTCGCTGCTGATCCGCGGCGGATTTCGCTGCTGATCCGCGGCGGATATCGCTGCTGATCCGCGGCTGATTTCGCTGCTGATCCGCGGCGGATTTCGCTGCTGATCCGCGGCTGATTTCGCTGCTGATCCGCGGCGGATTTCGCTGCTGATCCGCGGCGGATATCGCTGCTGATCCGCGGCTGATTTCGCTGCTGATCCGCGGCGGATTTTGCTGCTGATCCACGACTCATTTTGCTGCGGATCCGCGGCTGATTATCTGCTGATTCATCTGCGGATCCGCGGCGGATTTCGCTGCTGATCCGCTGCTGATTTCGCTGCTGATCCGCTGCGGATCCGCGGCGGATTTCGCTGCTGATCCGCGGTGGATATCGCTGCTGATCCGCGGCTGATTTCGCTGCTGATCCGCGGCGGATTTCGCTGCGTATCCGCGGCGGATTTCGCTGCTGATCCGCGGCTGATTTCGCTGCTGATCCGCGGCTGATTTCGCTGCTGATCCGCGGCGGATATCGCTGCTGATCCGCGGTGGATTTCGCTGCTTATCCGCGGCGGATTTCGCTGCTGATCCGCGGCGGATATCGCTGCTGATCCGCGGCTGATTTCGCTGCTGATCCGCGGCGGATTTCGCTGCTGATCCGCGGCGGATATCGCTGCTGATCCGCGGCTGATTTAGCTGCTGATCCGCGGCTGATTTCGCTGCTGATCCGCGGCGGATTTCGCTGCGGATCCGCGGCTGATTTCGCTGCTGATCCGCGGCGGATTTCGCTGCGGATCCGCGGCGGATTTCGCTGCTGATCCGCGGCTGATTTAGCTGCTGATCTGCTGCGGATCCGCGGCGGATTTCGCTGCTGATCCGCGGCGGATATCGCTGCTGATCCGTGGCTGATTTCGCTGCTGATCCGCGGCGGATTTCGCTGCTGATCCGCGGCGGATATCGCTGCTGATCCGTGGCTGATTTCGCTGCTGATCCGCGGCGGATATCGCTGCTGATCCGTGGCTGATTTCGCTGCTGATCCGCGGCGGATTTCGCTGCGGATCCGCGGCTGATTTCGCTGCTGATCCGCTGCGGATATCGCTGCTGATCCGCGGCTGATTTCGCTGCTGATCCGCAGCGGATTTCGCTGCTGATCCGCGGCTGATTTCGCTGCTGATCCGCGGCGGATTTCGCTGCTGATCCGCGGCGGATATCGCTGCTGATCCGCGGCTGATTTCGCTGCTGATCCGCGGCGGATTTCGCTGCTGATCCGCGGCTGATTTCGCTGCTGATCCGCGGCGGATTTCGCTGCTGATCCGCGGCGGATATCGCTGCTGATCCGCGGCTGATTTCGCTGCTGATCCGCGGCGGATTTTGCTGCTGATCCACGACTCATTTTGCTGCGGATCCGCGGCTGATTATCTGCTGATTCATCTGCGCTAGCGGGTATAGCATAACGCGATCGCGTTATGCTATACCGTTACCAGCGGTCAACGCTACGTGTTGAACGGGCTGGTAAAACGCAATATGAACCCAGCCTTAGGGTTAGAACTAGGTTAGCATTAGGGTTAAGGTTAGAATTAAGGTTAGGGTTGGAATTTGGGTTAGGGTTGGAATTAGGCTTAGGGTTGGAATTGTAGTTAGGTTTATGGTTAGAGTTGGGATTAGGGTTAGGGGTGTGTTGGGGTTAGGGTTATGATTAGGGTTTGTATTAGGGTTAGGTGTGTGTAGGGGTTAGGATTGGGGTTAGGGGTGTGTTGGGGTTAGGGTTGGAGTTAGAATTGAGGGGTTTCCACTATTTAGGCACATCAGGGGGTCTCCATACGCGACATGGCGCCACCATTGATTCCTGCAAATTTTGGGTTCAAAAAGTCAAACAGTGCTCCCTTTATTCCAAGCCCCGACGTATGCCCAAAGAGTGGTTTATCCCAACATATGAGGTATCAGCGTACTCGGGAAAAATTGCACAACAACTTTGGGTGTTCTAATTTCTCCTGTTAACATTGGGAAAAAAAATTGGGGACTAAAAATTATTTTTGTGGAAAAAAAATTATTTTATATTTTCACGGCTCTGCGTTATAAACTTCTGTGAAGGACTTGGAGATTCAAAGTGCTTATCACACATCTATAGGAGTTCCTTGGGGGATCTAGTTTCCAAAATGGGGTCACTTGTGGGGAGTTTCTACTGTTTAGGCACATCAGGGACTCTGCAAACGTAACATGACGCCCGAAGACCATTCCATCAAGTGTGCATTTCAAAACGTCACTACTTCCCATCCGAGCCCCGACGTGTGCCCATACAGTACTTTTCTCCCACATATGGGATATCAGCATACTCAAGACAAATTGGACAACAACTTTTGGGGTCTAATTTCTCATGTTACCCTTGGGAAAATAAAAAAATTGGGGACTAAAAGATCCTGATTGTGGAAAAAATATGATTTTTTTATTTTCATGCTCGGGCGTTATAAACTTCTGTGTAGCCCTTGGGGGTTCAAAGTGCTCACCACACATCTAGATAAGTTCTTTGCAGGGTCTAGTTTCCAAAATGGGGTCACTTGTGGGGAGTTTCTACTGTTTAGGCACATCAGGGGCTCTGCAAACGTAACAAGATGCCCGCAGATCATTCCATCAAGTCGGCATTTCAAAGCGTCACTACATCCCTTCCGTGCCCAAACAGTGGTTCCCCCCCACATATGGGGTAATAGCGTATTCAGGACAAACTGGACAACAACTTTTGGGGTCCAATTTCTCCTGTAACCATTGTGAAAATAAAAAATAGTGGGCTAAAAAATCATTTTTTGAGAAAAAAAAATGATTTTTTATTTTCACGGCTCTGCGTTATAAACTTCTGTGAAGCACCTGGGGGTTCAAAGTGCTCACTATGCATCTAGATAAGTTCCTTAGGGCGTCTAGTTTCCAAAATGGGGTCACTTGTGGGGGAGCTCCAATGTTTAGGCACACAGGAACTCTCCAAATGCGACATGGCAACCGCTAAATATTCCAGCATATTTTCCATTCAAAAAGTCAAATGGCGCTCCTTCCCTTCTGAGCCCTGCCGTGCGTCCAAACAGTGGTTTATGACCACATATGAGGTATCTGTGTACTCAGAAGAAATTGCCCAACAAATTTTAGGATCCAATTTATACTGTTGCCCATGTGAAAATGAAAAAAACTGAGGCTAAAAGAAAATTTTTGTGAAAAAAAAGTACTTTCTTTTTTTTACGGATCAATTTGTGAAGCACCTGGGGGTTCAAAGTGCTCACTATGCATCTAGATAAGTTCCTTAGGAGGTCTAGTTTCCAAAATGGGGTCACTTGTGGGGGAGCTCCAATGTTTCGGCACACAGGGACTCTCCAAATGCGACATGGCAACCGCTAAATATTCCAGCATATTTTCCATTCAAAAAGTCAAATGGCGCTCCTTCCCTTCTGAGCCCTGCCGTGCGCCCAAACAGTGGTTTATGACCACATATGAGGTATCTTTGTACTCAGGAGAAATTGCCCAACAAATTTTAGGATCCAATTTATACTATTGCCCATGTGAAAATGAAAAAAAACTGAGGCTAAAAGAAAATTTTTGTGAAAAAAAAGTACTTTCTTTTTTTTACGGATCAATTTGTGAAGCACCTGTGGGTTCAAAGTGCTCACTATGCATCTAGATAAGTTCCTTAGGGGGTCTAGTTTCCAAAATGGGGCCACTTGTGGGGGAGCTCCAATGTTTAGGCACACAGGGACTCTCCAAATGTGACATGGCAACCGCTAAATATTCCAGCATATTTTCCATTCAAAAAGTCAAATGGCGCTCCTTCCCTTCTGAGCCCTGCCGTGCGCCCATACAGTGGTTTATGACAACATATGAGGTATCTGTGTACTCAGGAGAAATTGCCCAACAAATTTTAGGATCCATTTTATCCTGATGCCCATGTAAAAATGAAAAAATTGATGCTAAAAGAAAATTTTTGTTGGAAAAATTAAAATGTCCATTTTTTCCTTCCACGTTGCTTTAGTTCCTGTGAAGCACCTGAAGGGTTAATAATGTTCTTGAATGTAGTTTTGAGTAGCTTGAGGGGTGCAGTTTTTAGAATGGTGTCACTTTTGGGTATTTTCTGCCATATAGACCCCTCAAAGTGACTTCAAATGTGAGTTGGTCCCTAAAAAAAATGGTTTTGTAAATTTTGCTGTAAAAATGAGAAATCGCTGGTCAACTTTTAACCCTTATAACTTCCTAACAAAAAAAAATGTTGTTCCCAAAATTGTGCTGATGTAAAGTAGACATGTGGGAAATGTTATTTATTAACTATTTTGTGTCACATAACTCTCTGGTTTAACAGAATAAAAATTAAAAATTTGAAAATTACAAAATTTTCAGAATTTTCGCCAAATTTCCATTTTTTTCACAAATAAACGCAAAAATTATCGACCTAAATTTACCACTAACATGAAGCCCAATATGTCACGAAAAAACAATCTCAGAATCGCTAGGATCCGTTGAAGCGTTCCTGAGTTATTACCTCATAAAGGGACACTGGTCAGAATTGCAAAAAATGGCAAGGTCTTTAAGGTCAAAATAGGCTGGGTCATGAAGGGGTTAAAAGCAATGCGCACTATTCGACTGCAAAATATCGCAGCGATTACACGGGTTTGCACGCGGATTTTTCATGCGTTTCATGTGCGCTCGATACGCAGCGCTAAAAAACGCAAGTGTGAAAGTAGCCTAAGTGACAATAGAATACTAATCAACATGTTAAAGGGTTGTACCCAACTTGGCAAGGTATCACATATCCTTAGGTTAAGAGACAACTTTCTGATCACTGAGGGTTGGACAGCAGGGATTTCCATCTTTTCAAGAACAATTGTTTGACATTGTTAGGGGCCTGCGGAACGCACCTAATAGATATTAAGGAGAGGTGCGTTCGCAGCCCGGGGTCCACCGTGCAGGCAGAGCCTGCTGCTAGTAAGATGGCGTAAATAGGAAGTATGAGCGAACTCTGTTATCCCGCAGAGTCGCAGATGTAAACGCCGTAGCACTATATGGCGATATAAGCGGACTCTGTTACACCACAGAGTCGCTGAGGTAAAGGCGCAGAAATAGGTACTGTGTCCTGTTAACTCCACAGGGAAACACAGATAACTGCTGTGTGGATAGCAGTCCGTGATCATGCAGACAGCAATGCAATCAAGCAATCTCCTCACCGGAGAAGCCGGTATTCTAGGGGCTTATTTCAGCCAAGCCCTAACCACATGCACACAAATCTCCTTACCGGAGGTGCCGGTATTCTAGGGGCTTATTTCAGCCGAGCCCTAACCACATGCGTGCATGATCACACTGGCGCAAAGCACGTAACAGATTTGATACTAGCGCACGGCCGTGCGGTAAGGACAGCCTTTTATAGCAGCCACGAGAAAAAGACCTTCCAGGAAGGACCAATGGGAAGCTGCTTCAGAACATCAACAGCCACAGGACCTTCCTGAAGGACCAATAGGAGTGGCAGCTGTATCTGAGCATGTAGGAGATAATAAATCCGGGCACTCAGAATAATGAAAAATAGAAATTTATTCTTACTACCATCCACAAAATGTAACGTTTCGGTCAGTACTCTGACCTTCTTCAGACTATGGAACATAAAAAATACACAGAAATCAGGAGGATATACTCAGTTTCAAACGGTACAAACATATAATCAAATATGTATAATGTTTATAATACTGAAACCGCTAAAAAAAAACATGAAAAAATCAAAAATAATGCAAACGCATGTCAGAATAGCGATAATAAAACAAAAAACAGATCATGTGTACAGGACCTAAGAAAGGGTCTACAGGAATCCAAACCAAGATATACGTGCATATACTGTCCAATACATAGTTAACATGTATTACATCCATACATAAGTTATTGGTAAAATGCTTGAAACAATAGATAAAGTAGAACAAAGTTCTTAACAGGTTGTGGAGAGGGTATGGTGTAATAGTGTGAGGGAAAAAAACCGTAGTGGTGAGCTACTGAAATTGCGACCGGTATCACTGTGTTACAAGAAGTGCTCAGCCAAAATCATTAAGAGTAGGTGGAGGTCCTTACCATATGAAGTTCAACAATGTGTGGAATCAAAGGCTTAGTGGAATATGCAATGGAATACAATTGCTCAGCAGTATGGCGCTGTGTGACTAACACACGTGTGGGCTGAAATAGATAGCGTTCACTAGAAACCGGAAGTGACCTACAAGGTGAGCGCTGCGTGGGTGGAACGCAAGTGAAGCGTATAACAGGACGTCGACCGGAAGGGAGTCATAATCAGTAGTACCAGAGCGGCGTCAATGGGTGGAACGCTCTCTGGAACGCAAACAGGAAGTGCATAGTGATCCACTTAAAAGTAGAGGACGTGGCAACGCTGGAACAATGTGAAGGTGAGTATCAGGGAAGGCATATTTAATTGTTTGCCTATAAAGGAGAAATAATAGATATATTTAGTACAGAATAAATAAAACCCTGGAATAATAAACAGTAAAAAAACGACATGATATGGGAAAGAATTTTGAAGCATTCTGGATCACAATGTCATGCGGACAATACGTCCTGAGGAAAATTAGATATAATATAGACAGGAGTGGGAACTCGAACTTTAACATTACCCCCCCCTCCTAGGGCCCCCTCTTCTTTGGGCCTCAAAGGCAACGATGAGCTGCGGAGCATGAACATGCTCGGCAGGCTCCCAGGACCTATCCTCAGGCCCCTAACCCCTACAATCCACCAAATAAAATTTTTTGCCTCGTACCACCTTGCACCCAACAATGGCGTTCACCTCATGATCGTCGGTAGATGAACCCGACATCCCGGCAGATGACACGGAAAACCGGGAAATGGCCACGGGTTTCGGGAGGGACACGTGAAAGGTGTCGGTGATACCAAGGCGAGGCGGAAGGGCTAGGCGGTAAACCACCGGGTTCACCTGCTCAAGAACTTTAAAGGGACCCAAAAAGCGAGGTGCCAACTTGGTGGACTCTACACATAGCCTGATGTTTCAGGCAGAGAGCCACACTAGGTCACCCGGAGCAAATGTAGGAGCGGGGCGCCGGTGGGCATCGGCCGAAGACCTCATCCTCTCTTTGGAGGCCTGAATGGCATCCTGGGTGCGGTCCCAAAATGTCCCTTGCCTCCACAGGCCAGTCTGCCACCCTGGAATCAGCGGAAGACACGGGCATGGGCACTGGTACCCGCGGATGCTGACTGTAGTTCAGGAGGAATGGGGCCTGTCCGGTGGAGTCAGCCACAGCATTATTTAGAGCTAACTCAGCCCACTGTAGCAGGGATGCCCAGTCATCCTGCCTGGCAGAGACAAAATGTCGCAAGTATGTGATCAAGGTCTGGTTGGCCCTCTCTACCAACCCATTCGTCTCGGGATGATATGCCGTGGAGAGATTTAACTCAATGCTGAGTAGACGACACAGCTCTCTCCAGAACCGAGAAGCAAATTAGGGACCTCGATCACTGACGATTTTGTCTGGCATTCCGTGTAAACTGAAAATATGCCTAATAAATAATGCTGCGAAGGCCCGTGCAGACGGTAACTGTGGTAAGGGCATCAAGTGCACCATTTTGGAGAAGTGGTCGGTTATCACCCAGATGATGGTGCAGCCCTGAGACTTGGGTAAGCCCACCACAAAATCCATCCCGACCATCTCCCAAGGCCTGTCTGCCAAAGGGAAAAGTAGCCCAGCTGCCCGTTGTCGAGGGGACTTATTCTTGGCACAGGAGACACACGCCTGAACGTATTCCCTGACGTCCCGGACCATATGTGGCCACCAGTATGTCCTCGCCAGCAACTCAGATGTCCTTTTGCCCCAAAATGTCCACCCACCCTGGACGAATGTGCCCAAGAGAGTACCTCCAGTCACAAAATGGTGGGCACAAAAGTCTTGCTCGGATGCACAGACTCAAGCGAAACCGGGGCCACAGTTCTTAGGCTCTCTGTTGGGACAATCAACCGAGGCTCCTCCTCCACCTCCTCAGAGGACACCACGGAGTGAGAAAGAGCATTGGCCCGAATGTTCTTCTCACCAGAGAGGAAATGGAGGGTGAAATGGAACCGGGAGAAGAACAGGGACCATCTGGCTTGACGAGAATTTAGCCGCTGGGCGGTCAGTAAATAGACCAAATTTTTGTGGTCAGTGAAAACTTGAAAGGGAAAGCGAGCCCCCTCCAGGAGATGTCTCCACTCGGAAAAGGCCAACTTCATGGCTAGGAACTCCCTATCCCCAATGGAATAATCCCTCTCCGCTGGTGTGAAGGTCTTGGAAAAGAAGAAACAAGGATGTTTCAGACCTTGAGCATCCTTTTGAAAAAGGACTGCTCCAGCACCAACGGACGAGGCATCAACCTCCAATATAAAAGGCTTATCAATCTCGGGCGATGTAAGATGGGAGCGCTAGCAAAATGGGACTTAATTGAAGTAAAGGCCTTGGAGACCTCCTCTGACCACAATTTGGGATTGGCTCCCTTCTTGGTGAGGGCTACCAAGGGAGCTACCAAAGTGGAGAAGTGGGGAATGAATTGGCGATAGTAATTAATGAACCCCATAAAGCGCTGCACTGCTTTAAGAGAATGGGGTTCTTGCCAATCCATCACAGCCTGTAGTTTGGCAGAATCCATAGCCAATCCCTGGGCGGAGATGATATAGCCCAGGAAAGGTAAAGACTCCTGCTCAAACATGCATTTCTCCAACTTTGCATAGAGGGAGTTTGCCCGTAACAGGTCGAAGACTTTGCAGACAGCCCTCCGGTGAAAGTCAATATCTGGAGAAAAGATGAGAATATCATCCAGATAGACTACTACAGAGGTGGAAAGCATATCCCGGAAGATGTCATTGAGAAATTCTTGGAAAACGACTGGGGCATTACAGAGCCGGAAGGGCATCACCAGGTATTCATAATGCCCATCCCTGGTATTAAAAGTCTTCTTCTATTCGTCCCCCTCACGGATGCGAATCAGATCATAAGCACCACGCAGATCTAATTTAGTAAATACCCTTGCTCCCCGGAGCCTATCAAAGAGCTCAGAAATCAGGGGCAATGGGTACTTATTCTTAACGGTGATGGCGTTAAGACCTCTGTAATCTATACACGGACGTAATTCTCCACTCTTCTTCTCCATGAAGAATAACCCCGCTCCTGCTGGTGACACCAACTTCCTAATGAACCCTCTTGCCAGATTCTCCTGGATATATTGAGACATAGCCTCCATCTCAGGAAGAGAGAGGGGATAGACCCTTCCCTGAGGAGGTTCTGTTGAAGGCAAGAGGTCAATAGGACAGTTGTAGGGACGATGGGGCGGCAGAGTCTCCGCAGCATTTTTAGAGAACACGTCTGCATATGACTGATAGCATTTGGGAAGAGGAGAAAGATCTGCGGGTATCTGTAGTGGTAACCTGAATGCACTCCCTGACACATCTGTCCTTATATGACTCACTCCAACCCAGTATCCTACCAGAGGTCCACTCAATATGAGGGGAGAGGGAACAGAGCCAGGGTACTCCCAGTAGGATTTCGTCTATTCCCTCGGGAAGGACGAGAAGGGAAATAATTTCCTGATGGGAAGGGGGCACACACAAAGTAAGAGGGACAGTCTGATGTGTAATTGGCGAGGGCAATGTCAACCCATTCACTACCCGGACAGTCACTGGTTTGTAGAGCGCTACCAGATGTATTGCGTGGCGACGAGCAAAGGTAGATGACATGAAATTCCCCTCTGCTCCTGAGTCCACACAAAGCTCGACTGTAAGTGTGGAAGAGTCTACAGTGACTGTCCCTTTAAATGTCATCTTGGAGGAAAATGCCGCTGTCTCTAGTGAACCTCCTCCCAGGGCCACTAGACACGATCGCTTCCCCGATCGCTGTGGACATTTGTTACCATAGTGTCCTGTCTGCTGACAAAGGTTACAGACCATGGATACTCGGACGGCCCGAGACTTAGGTCCTGCATGAGGAACCTCTGTGGCCTTTTGGGGTTTGGACGCCAGATCGGGGGATTCGAGAGGTTTGTCAAAGGTGGGAGCCAACCGAATCCCCTGCCTACACTGGGCCCGCTCCAACCTCCGCTCATGAAAACGGAGGTCCATGCGGGTAGATATGGAGATAAGCTTCTCCAGTGTGGCGGGAATCTCCCTGGTAGCCAAAGCGTCTTTAACATGGTCAGCCAGTCCTCGCCAGTAGACTGGAATGAGAACTTTATCCGACCAGTCTAGCTGTGAGGCCAGAGTCCGAAACTGGACGGTAAACTGACTGACCAAAGACGAACCCTGTGCCAATGCAAGCAGTTGGAGCGCAATATCATGGATGACTGAGGTCCTAAAAAGACCTTTTTAAGAGCCTCCAGGAAACGAGGAGCACTCCGCACCACACGATCGTCGCGCTCCCACAGAGGCGTTGCCCACTCCAACGCTCTACCCGAGAGTAGAGACAGTACAAAACCCACTTGTGCCCAATCCGTGGGGAAACGTGCAGCCAGAAGCTCGAGCTGTATAGAGCACTGACTCACGAATCCGCGACATTGCTTGCTGTCACCGGCAAACTTGTCAGGATGCGGGAGGTGGGATAATGTAGGGGCAGAGGTGGCAGAGGACAAACTGGCTGCAGCCACGCTAGCAGCCTGAACAGCGACTGCGGTAACATCAACAGCTGAGGTTGTGCGCTCAAGAGCCGCCAACCTACCCTCCAGCTGCTGGATGTACTGCGGTAGACGCTGGTCATCCGCCATTTTACTAGCCAGACCATGGTGCTAGTATTATGTTAGGGGCCTGCGGAACGCACCCAGTAGTTACAGTCAGGGCCAGAAATATTTGGACAGTGACACAATTTTCGCGAGTTGGGCTCTGCATGCCACCACATTGGATTTGAAATGAAACCTCTACAACAGAATTCAAGTGCAGATTGTAACGTTTAATTTGAAGGGTTGAACAAAAATATGTGTTAGAAAATGTAGGAATTGTACACATTTCTTTACAAACACTCCACATTTTAGGAGATCAAAAGTAATTGGACAAATAAACATAACCCAAACAAAATATTTTTATTTTCAAAATTTTGTGGCGAATCCTTTGGAGGCAATCACTGCCTTAAGTCTGGAACCCATGGACATCACCAAACGCTGGGTTTCCTCCTTCTTAATGCTTTGCCAGGCCTTTACAGCCGCAGCCTTCAGGTCTTGCTTGTTTGTGGGTCTTTCCCTCTTAAGTCTGGATTTGAGCAAGTGAAATGCATGCTCAATTGGGTTAAGATCTGGTGATTGACTTGGCCATTGAAGAATGTTCCACTTTTTTGCACTCATGAACTCCTGTGTAGCTTTGGCTGTATGCTTGGGGTCATTATCCATCTGTACTATGAAGCGCCGTCCAATCAAGTTTGCAGCATTTGGCTGAATCTGGGCTGAAAGTATATCCCGGTACACTTCAGAATTCATCCGGCTACTCTTGTCTGCTGTTATGTCATCAATAAACACAAGTGACCCAGTGCCATTGAAAGCCATGCATGGCCATGCCATCACGTTGCCTCCACCATGTTTTACAGAGGATGTGGTGTGCCTTGGATCATGTGCCGTTCCCTTTCTTCTCCAAACTTTTGGCTTCCCATCATTCTGGTACAGGTTGATCTTTGTCTCATCTGTCCATAGAATACTTTTCCAGAACTGAGCTGGCTTCTGGAGGTGTTTTTCAGCAAATTTAACTCTGGCCTGTCTATTTTTGGAATTGATGAATGGTTTGCATCTAGATGTGAACCCTTTGTATTTACTTTCATGGAGTCTTCTCTTTACTGTTGACTTAGAGACAGATACACCTACTTCACTGAGAGTGTTCTGGACTTCAGTTGATGTTGTGAACGCGTTCTTCTTCACCAAAGAAAGTATGCGGCGATCATCCACCACTGTTGTCTTCCGTGGGCTCCAAGGTCTTTTTGGATTGATGAGTTCACCAGTGCTTTCTTTCTTTCTCAGGATGTACCAAATTGTAGATTTTGCCACTTCTAATGTTGTAGCAATTTCTTGGATGGGTTTTTTTCTGTTCTTGCAGCTTAAGGATGGCTTGTTTCACCTGCATGGAGAGCTCCTGTGACCACATGTTTCCTTCACAGCAAAACCTTCCAAATGCAAACACCACACCTCAAATCAACTCCGGCCCTTTCATCTGCTTAATTGAGAATGACATAACAAAGGGATTGCCCACACCTGTCCATGAAATAGCCTTGGAGTCATTTGTCCAATTACTTTTGGTCCCTTTAAAAACAGGGTGGCACATGTTAAGGAGCTGAAACTCCTAAACCCTTCATCCAATTTTAATGTGGGGATACCCTCAAATGAAAGCTGAAAGTCTGAACTTCAACTGCATCTGATTTGTTTTGTTTCAAATTCATTGTGGTAATGTCTAGAACCAAAATTAGATAAATGTTGTCTCTGTCCAAATATTTATGGACCTAACTGTATTAAGGAGAGGTGCGTTCGCAGCCCGGGGTCCACCGTGCAGGCAGAGCCTGCTGCTAGTAAGATGGTGTAAATAGGCAGTATGAGCGAACTCTGTTATCCCGCAGAGTCGCCGATGTAAACGCCGTAGCACTATATGGCGATATAAGCGAACTCTGTTACAACACAGAGTCGCTGAAGTAAAGACTCAGAGATAGGTACTGGGTCCTGTTAACTCCACAGGGAAACACAGATAACTGCTGTGCGGATAGCAGTCCGTGATCATGCAGACAGCAATGCAATCAAGCAATCTCCTCACCGGAGGTGCCGGTATTCTAGGGGCTTATTTCAGCCGAGCCCTAACCACATGCGTGCATGATCACACTGGCGCAAAGCACGTAACAGATTTGATACTAGCACACGGCCGTGCGGTAAGGACAGCCTTTTATAGCAGCCACGAGAAAAAGACCTTCCAGGAAGGACCAATGGGAAGCTGCTTCAGAACATCAACAGCCACAGGACCTTCCTGAAGTGAATAGGAGTGGCAGCTGTATCTGAGCATGTGACCCCTGATCTCCAATGGGAGATCTTGCCCTGGGCATGCTCAGATGAAGCAACAAAGGACTTAGTCCCAAATCTGCCTGCTCCAACACTGGTTGCAGCAGCAAGTCTCTGCACAGTACTGGGCCGGGCAAGACGCTGGGACTGACGTCTCTGCTGAGCAGGAACCACTGCGGCTGGAGACGGATGGGGCACCGCAGCGGGAACAGCTCAAGATTCCCCCTGTGCAGGAGTGGGAACTCGAACCCTAACAGACATGCCCCTTTTAGAGTGGTGTGGTGTCCACTGCTTTGTTGAATATCTATGTGTAAAAGTGTTTGTTTCTATGGTCACTTGGCAGCTCTAAATAGCACTTTGACAGACTTTGTAGTAGATGCACCAACTATCAGTTACCAGATGAGCCCTGGCCTTCAACTTTTAACTCCTGTATAGGCATGTGGATTTGTACAAGAACCCCAAGTTGAGTACTTGGAGTAGTTGCTGGCCAGTGGAGGTGACTGGCATAAATGGCCAGACAACCAGGTCAGAACCAGGAAGTACATACTATGGACAAAATCAGTCAGAAGAATAGTGATAAAACTGACCAAGTTCAAAAACAGGACAAAACACTAGAACTACAAGAGTAAAGCACAGTGTTATGAATCAGATAAGGAAGCATCTTTAACCCCTTTACAGGGATTGTGCACTTAAATAGGGTTCCTGGGTTGAGTCCTTGTTTTGACCCGCACCACAATTGTGGGTTACCAGAGCAATGGGGTACTCAGAGCCGAGCCCATGGAAGTCTATGGGGTTGTCACAGGTAGCGGTGGCTCGGTCTGTGGCCCTGGCGGTCAGGCGTATGTTGGGGGGTATATTTACAGGGGATAGGTGTATGACATTCGTGACGCCACCTGTAGTTCTCTGATCACTAAGACCAGCGCTGCTGTAGATCTCTGAGGGGATGGTGTGGCAGCTAGATGTCGGGTCCCCTACAGGTGGGACTGGTCCCTCAAAGTCTATGGAATTAATGATGTCGGGTGCAGGTAAATAAATCAGTCTCACACCATCCAGCGTCTTTCCATACCTTTTACTTGTCAGATGATAAGGCAGGTCCCAGGGAGGCTGGTCGGGTGGAGGATGTGCTTTGAGGTAACGGCAGAGCAGGTTGGGGGCCTCCTTTACTTTCCAATATGATGAGTTCAACCTGCATAGAGCCAAGTTCACTCCAATTTCTCCAAAGCTGTACTGCCCGGTCAGTTTTGTGGTCGGAGTCTTCCTTTGAGAGAGCTGAGTTCCGAATGATGTCCTGCAGTGACTCAAGGTTCCCACTCTCCCTGACCCCTGTTACGTACCGACACTCCAAGGGCTGCTTTCTGCGACCTAAGGTCCAGTAAGACTCTGGTTTTTCTATCTCTACACCTGAAGCTGTAGTGACACTTCGGTCTCCAGTGACCGGAGAATAATGCCGGATAGTCCAATCCTTAAGGCACTTCGATAATTCTTTCCTCTGCGCCCTTCGCCCTGCTCGACTCTCAATATCAGCACTGACTAGGCTAGGATAACATTCGGTTATCTGTACTAGCCTCCACTTTTGCACTGCCTCTCTGTATCTAACAGGAATCTCGTTTCTCCCACAGGCACTAGTCCTGACTTCCTTCACTCTCTCAGGAGAACTACAGACTACCGAACTACAGGACACTCCCCTAGACACCCCTGCTGGGTGTGTCTGAAGTGTATGTGAGTAATGACGAGCTCTTAACCATTACCTCTCCGCACATCCTCCAGGGTACTGTGTGTCTGACATACCAGGGCTACACATTCCCCCATGGTAAAATACAGCACTCCAGGGCTGTGAAATACAAGAAGACATTTTGTTTTTCATTAACAATAAACATTAAACTCTTCCCATCCGGGAGGTAAGGATTTCTTAAACGTTGCATTATGTACAGTAGGAAAATACAAAAAGTATTAAAGCATCAAGGCATTCAATATATACACAGTATTCTTGTGAAGGACCCGCACCAAACCTTCAACGTGGGTCCTGGGTGGGCTGCAGGACATCTGGCTGCAGACCTCACTCAGTGCCACACCATACGGGTTTTATGTTCAGAGGTAGTTGTGGTTTCATGTAAAACCAATATTGTGCACCGAAGCGCAACTATGTACAAAGATAAGTTCTGGGCTGGCACAGTCCTCAGCCTCCCAGTCCATGGCATAATAAAAGGCACATATATATATTAATGCACAATACTATAACAATACTTTTTACAATATTCACATAATGTAACCTTTTTCTGGGTTAATTTTCATTATTTTACTTGAACTACTGTTGATATCGAATGGGTATTTTCCCTTTCGTGGTTCGCTCTGATCTACGTGGTGTAGCTTCAGGTATATTGGTCTGTAATCTATCTGCTCTGCGTAATGGCAAACTATAGAACTGTCTCAATCTTTCTATGGATCTGGCAAGCGTACTGATGGCTGGGCGGTGTGAGTCAGCTTCACCAGGGGATCCCATAGCATGGGGCGCTGCTTCCGATGATCCTTCTTGAGATTCTATAGGCTGGGGTGTTGCTGGAATAGGTAACTCCTGAACTGGCTCCACTGGCACCATGGGCACAACTGGAGGTAGAACTTCCTCTTGTGGCTGATAAAACTGCAACACTGGAATGATTACAGCATCTCCCAGTCTGGGCCAATCCGCAGGGAAATCTCCCAGATCCGTGTGTATGACCTCTTCTTTTCCTTCTTCTTGATTGATGACAGGGTTCTTTTCACAAAGCTTTAAGGGTTCTGGACACAATTTCAAATGGTCTCTGGACACAGTGGATATTGTTCTTCCTCCGTCCTTACTGATGATACAAACTTTTCTGTTGTCATATTTGGAATCTTGTACGACGTAGGGTTCTTGTTCCCACTGGTTATCCAATTTGTGCATCTTCCTTTTTCTTTTCAATACTACTTCTCCAGGCATCAAAGGCTTGGCAGGAGCATTCCTGTTGTAAATATCTTCCTGTTTCTCCCGTGCCTTGTTGAGACTTTCTTCTACACAGACTTGCACTCGTCTGTACTGCTCTTGCCGATTGATGTCCCAGTTTTCAACGGCGTCGTCTGCTTCCGGTTCTACCACTCCAAGTTCTAAATCCATTGGTAGTCTTCCGGGCCTTGCTCTCATAAGATAGGCTGGAGTGCAGTTAGTGGAACTTACAGGTATATGGTTATACAAGTCAACCAAATCAGGTAGTAAGTCCGGCCACCGATTTCTGTCTTCCAATGGTATAGATTTCAACAAATCAAGGACAATGTGGTTCATTTTCTCGCAAAGGCCGTTGGTTTGAGGATGGTATGGCGTTGTTCTAATTTTCTTGCACCCATACATGTGACAGAATTCCTTGAATAGGTCAGCCTCGAAAGCAGGTCCTTGATCAGTTAATACTTGCTCCGGATACCCATGCGGTCTGCAGAAGCTTGCTTGAAAGGTTCTTGCTGCCGTCACTGCGGTCTGATCCTTTACTGGAACAACCACCAGGAATCTAGAGTAATGGTCCACCATGGTCAAGGCGTATGAATATCCAGATCTACTTGGCGACAATTTAACGTGATCCAAGGCCACAATCTCTAAGGGACGAGTCGTCCGGATAGGCTGCAGGGGTGCCCTCTGACTACCGTAGTCCTTTCTTCTGAGACCACAGGGTCCACAGTTCCGACACCACCTCTCGATGGAGCTGCGCATCCCTACCCAGTAGAACCGGCACCTCAACAGGGTCTCCAGCTTTCTCCAGCCAAAGTGTCCTGCTTGATCGTGGTATGCTTCCAACACCATTGGGATGTCTGCCTTGGGGACCACTATCTGCCAGACCATCTCATGGGTCCTGGGGTTGACGTATCTCCTGCACAACTTCTCACGGTATAGGAACAACCGGCTTCTCTCGTTCCACAGGAGCTTTGCTGACATAGGTGCATCTTTTTCCAAGGAGGAACCTTCCTGTCTTAACAACTCCTTGATACGGCTGACCACTGGATCGCTGTCCTGAGTCTCCTTCCAGCTGTGATGGGGTAAGGGATTTAACGTTGCACCATACTGCTTTCTGTTGACTCGATGCTCGTGGACTACCCCATTTCGATGGAACGCAGGTAGCTCAATTTCTTCCAGGTCGTCCGATTCTTCTTCCGTGTCAGAGTCATGCGGCATTCGGGACAATGCGTCAGCATTAGCATTCTTTCGGCCTGCCCGGTATTTGATGGTAAACTGGTAATTGGACAACCGAGCCATCCAACGCTGCTCCATGGCGCCCAGCTTGGCGGTTTCCAGGTGCGTTAAGGGGTTGTTATCTGTAAACGCAGTGAACTGATTGGAGGCCAGATAATGCTTAAATCTTTCAGTAATGGCCCAGACCAGCGCCAGAAACTCCAGCTTGAAGCTGCTATAATTTTCCGGATTCCTCTCAGTTGGCCTGAGTTTTCTGCTGGCATATGCGATGACTTTTTCTTGGCCATTCTGCTTCTGACTGAGAACTGCTCCCAAACCTTCATTACTGGCGTCGGTGTACAGCAGGAACGGTTGGCTGTAATCAGGATAGGTTAAGATCTCATCACCCGTAAGGATCTCTTTCATCTTTTGGAATGCTTCAGCCTGTTCTTTACCCCAATTAAAGGGAGGGTTTCTGCTCTTTAGGGATTGTCCTACTAGGAGGTCCTGTAAAGGGGCTGCCTTCTTCGTGTAATCTTTCACGAACCTTCTGTAGTAACCCGTGAGTCCCAGGAACTGTCGCACTTCCTTGAGGTTCTTCGGCTCCGGCCACTTCTGGATGGCAGTGACTTTCTCTGGGTCCGGCGCTACTCCTTCCGAACTGACGATGTGCCCCAAGTATTGTACCTTCTGTTTGAGTAGATGGCATTTTGAGGGTTTCAACTTCATCCCGTACCTGGACAGGGACTCAAATACTTCTGCCAGGTGCTTCAGATGGTCCTCATATGTCTTGGAATACACGATGACGTCGTCTAGGTATAGCAGCACGGTTTCAAAATTGAGATGTCCCAGGCAGTTCTCCATCACTCTCTGAAATGTTCCTGGGGCACTGCTGAGCCCAAACGGCATTCTGTCGAACTCACAGAGCCCCATTGGGGTGGTGAAAGCCGTTTTCTCACGATCCTCCTCAGCCACAGCCACTTGCCAGTAACCACTAGTCAGATCGAGGGTAGAAAAGTAGTTAGCCGTTTTCAGAGCAGCTAATGATTCCTCTATACGTGGTAACGGGTATGCATCTTTATGTGTTATGCGGTTCACCTGCCTGTAATCCACACACATTCTCAAGCTACCATCTTTTTTTCTAACCAGGACTAGAGGTGCTGCCCAGGGACTACAACTATCCCTGATTACTCCGGCTTCTTTCATATCTCGCAACATTTCTTTAGCCTTCTGATAATGGGCTGGGGGTATAGGCCTGTACCGCTCCTTGATGGGAGGATGACTGCCTGTAGGGATATGATGTTGGACTCCCTTAATTACCCCAAAATCAAGTGGGTGCTTGCTAAACACTTGGGCATACTCTTGCACCACCCGTAATACCCCTTGCTTCTGGTGAGCGGGAGTGGTGTCCGTCCCAACATGGAGCTGCTGACACCTGGGTTGCTGGGTCATTGTCCTCCGCTATCTGACAGGAGTCTAGGGACTCAGCCGGGAGAATAGAATTATTGTCGACAGCATGTAGTTTAGCAATGGTTGCATAACGGGGTAAGTTTACCTCATCATCTCCCCAATTGAGAAGCCGTACCGGTACTCTTCCATTCACCACTTCCACTACCCCCCTAGCAGTCATAAGTGTAGGTCTATGTTCTGAATGGTGGGGTTCTACTACAGCTTGGTAGTTCTGTCCTCTCAGACCTATGGCTGCCCTGCACCAGATTATCATTTCACTCATTGGGGGTATCACAATGGGATTCGAGTCAGTGACCCGTACATTACCAATTTCGCCGTCTGTAAGCTTCGCTTGCTGCTGACACACCAGGGCCCGGATCTCTCTTTGGATTACTCCCTTCTGCCTTGGTCGGGCAATCTCAGCGAGCTGTTGGAGTAAGAACACAACTTCTCCCAGACAGTTACTGATAATGTTGGTACCCAAAATTATATTCAAACCGTTCTCCTCATTTACAGTCTTTACTACTAGAAGCCCCTGGTCCTTCAATTCCTCTCTGCCCACTTTCACATCCACACATTTGGTCCCGAGTACTTCTACAGGAAGACCATTAGAAGCATACACGGTAAAGTCAGGGCTCGGAGGTTTAAGACTATCTATAGACCAGAACTTCGTATATAGGGCATCAGGTATTAGGGTCACTGAGACCCAGTGTCTAACAATGCCGGAACTGCAATACCATCTAGAATGATAGACAGGTAGGGTCGTCCACCCACATACCTGCGGTTCCAGTCTAGGGGGCCTGACGGGTCTTCTCCTGGGTGTTGGCCCTCGGACCCAGGTTCTGCCCGTTTAAATGACACTGTGGAGACATATGACCTTTCCGGTTGCATCGGTAACAGGTGATCTCCCGACGAGGAGGGTGTTGATCAGAGGTCGCTCCTGGGGGTGGCGTTGTCCTCCGAGTGGGCGACGTCTTCCTTCTTCTCCGGTTCATCCACGGGACGTCTTCTGGGCAGTCAGCTAATAAGATCTTCCCTTCTTCCTCTCTCCGCAGCTGCAGGGCACTCATCACAGCAGCCAGATTTTTAGTCAGCTGGCGCACCTCTGAGCGCAGACAGTCCAATTCACTAGGGGGTGTCACCTGCGTTTTTGTTTCTGCCACTAGCGAGGAAAAGGGGGGTGCCGCCGGTTCCAGAGTGACTTCACCCTGGTGTCGTTGAGTTGACACCTCAGGTTTGCCCAGGGGTCGCAGCCCTTTTATTGCCATGTCCTTTAGGGCATCAAAGGTAGCATCCGGATGATCTAAGGACCACCAGTTTACAGTTCTGCGCTCCTCTTGGGATCTCAATCCCTGTATAAATTGCTCTTTCAGCATCTTATTCTCGTCGATAGCATTTAAATTATTAATCTGCTTAAGGGCTCTCAGGGCTCCTTGTAGTCGGCAAGCGTAGTCCCTGATGTTGTCACCTGGCTGCTGTGAACAGTGGTAGAAGGCCATCCGGAGATCCGTTTCTGTGCGGTCTTCAAATATGGCATGTAACTTAAGGAGGATCGCAGGTACCGACTCCTGATCAACGGTATCCCAAGTCTCCACTTCCCTCTCAGCAGCGCCAGTTAGCTGCCCTATCAGCACAGCAGCTTTTTGTCTCTCAGGCATGGAGTACATTTCTAGGATGCTGCATAACTTCCGCTTGAAGCCTGCTAAAGTGCCTGGCTCACCGCTGTACTGGGGAAGCCATTTCGCCCAGGCATATATGGGAGCGTTAGTGGCATGATCGGGACTACCGGACTGGGTGCGGGGCCTGCGCCCCCATCTGGCGCTACAATGCCAGGCGGTGCGGAATCGGGGCCTCCGGCTGGGGCCGCACTGTCGGCCGGTTGTTGTGACATCTTAGCGCCCCCTTGGTTAAACGGAGCCTACCGGTTTCAGAAGCTGCTATTTCACAGGCACAGCAGTGGGAACAGGACCTTCGTCGCAGGCGCTCTGATGTCAGAGCGTCCACTTCCTGCCGCAGGACCTGCCGCTGAGTCAGAGCCGGGGGCGTGTCCAAGACTTTGCGCGCTCTTTCAGGTACGCCCACCTTCTTCTCCAGCGCCTTAGGGCGCGAATATGGCGGCAAATATGGCGGTATTTGGCGCCAAACAATAGCAACAGTCTTTTTCACTAAAACACTCCACAGGCACACAGGGCTCGCAATTTTGCGAGTTTCGGATCCTGTTCGTGACGCCAAGTTTTTGTTTTGACCCGCACCACAATTGTGGGTTACCAGAGCAATGGGGTACTCAGAGCCGAGCCCATGGAAGTCTATGGGGTTGTCACAGGTAGCGGTGGCTCGGTCTGTGGCCCTGGCAGTCAGGCGTATGTTGGGGGGTATATTTACAGGGGATAGGTGTATGACATTCGTGACGCCACCTGTAGTTCTCTGATCACTAAGACCAGCGCTGCTGTAGATCTCTGAGGGGATGGTGTGGCAGCTAGATGTCGGGTCCCCTACAGGTGGGACTGGTCCCTCAAAGTCTATGGAATTAATGATGTCGGGTGCAGGTAAATAAATCAGTCTCACACCATCCAGCGTCTTTCCATACCTTTTACTTGTCAGATGATAAGGCAGGTCCCAGGGAGGCTGGTCGGGTGGAGGATGTGCTTTGAGGTAACGGCAGAGCAGGTTGGGGGCCTCCTTTACTTTCCAATATGATGAGTTCAACCTGCATAGAGCCAAGTTCACTCCAATTTCTCCAAAGCTGTACTGCCCGGTCAGTTTTGTGGTCGGAGTCTTCCTTTGAGAGAGCTGAGTTCCGAATGATGTCCTGCAGTGACTCAAGGTTCCCACTCTCCCTGACCCCTGTTACGTACCGACACTCCAAGGGCTGCTTTCTGCGACCTAAGGTCCAGTAAGACTCTGGTTTTTCTATCTCTACACCCGAAGCTGTAGTGACACTTCGGTCTCCAGTGACCGGAGAATAATGCCGGATAGTCCAATCCTTAAGGCACTTCGATAATTCTTTCCTCTGCGCCCTTCGCCCTGCTCGACTCTCAATATCAGCACTGACTAGGCTAGGATAACATTCGGTTATCTGTACTAGCCTCCACTTTTGCACTGTCTCTCTGTATCTAACAGGAATCTCGTTTCTCCCACAGGCACTAGTCCTGACTTCCTTCACTCTCTCAGGAGAACTACAGACTACCGAACTACAGGACACTCCCCTAGACACCCCTGCTGGGTGTGTCTGAAGTGTATGTGAGTAATGACGAGCTCTTAACCATTACCTCTCCGCACATCCTCCAGGGTACTGTGTGTCTGACATACCAGGGCTACACATCCTCAGAGTTGGCGCTGGCCTATGGAGCATTGTGAAGAACGGTCATGTAGCCAGGGTGGAGCAAGAATGTTCAAAGGGGAAAAATTGTGAGCAAGAAGGATCATCAGTAAACTGGCTGAAGTCAGAATGAGAATCAAACTTGCCAAGCAGGAGCAGAACAGCAGGAGTGAACCAGAGGCAGTATGGACTATGACTGGCAACTCCCTAAGTAAGTTCTGAGATTTAATAAGGTGGGGTTTGGTTCTGTAGGCCAAAGTAGGATGCCATTTACTCCAGCTGGACAGCAAACATACCATTTCTGCCAGGATAGATAACACTACAAGATCTAACCACCAGTTTTTCATTAAGATCTAACCGCCATAGTCTCTCTTTGTGTCTGGATAGAGCCTGCACCACCCAGAGCCTCTGCTTCTGATGTCTTCTCCATCACCAAAATGAATATGGCATTGCTTGGTGACAAAAGCAGTAATGACAGAAGCAGGTCCAGGGGGAGATCCATCTTACTGGAAATGCACATTACAATGGTCGTCATTAGCAGCCACTAATGGGACATTTCAGTGTACTGTCCTTTGATTAGATTGTTGTTTGGCTGAATTGTTGTGGGTCTCATTTGCCGGATCCACAGTGATCAAACAGATAACTGTACAGGAGCTAGGATGCAAATAAAGCGCAATAGGGTCTTATCCGGTATAAGAATTAGATTTTATAAAGAATATGCTAACCTGATATGGTTGTGAACACAACAGTTTTTAAAATGTATTTAACCATCTGCTGAAGATCCACAGATCACCAGACCAGATTGGAATATTGTGGAGAATATTGGGGATTTTCGTGCTGCTGATGAAATGATGAAGTGTCCATGATACAAAGAACTGTATTAAATGCGGTTTTCTTATCAAAGCGTTTCAAAGTTGACACACTTCTTCAGGATTGTGGTTAAATCATGAGGAAGAAATACAGTGATCAAATGGAATAACCCTATTTTGCTATAGTCAAGGTATCTTCTCTCCAAACACCCAGGAACTAGACGAGAAAGGCCATTTTTGGAAAGAGTTAGCATGTGTTGCACCTCATTTGTTGTTTACACCATGGTATTTGCCCAAAAATTGGAACTGTTTGTTTTCATCCTTAACTCCTGTAAGAAGGTCTGGATTGTGATATAGGAGGATTTCCAGGTCTGAGTCCCCAAAGTTGTCAAATGCAGAAATGGTACCAGTAAAGGAGAAGTTTGGTGGAGTAACGAGGCCAAGGGTTATCTCTAGAAGATGGAAAAGATGTGGTCTGTAATGGAAACATAGGTCAGAGTAATAGAGAAGTAAAGCTATCTTACCAAAAAGTGGAGATGCACAGGGGTGGGTTTAAACATCCTTATTTGGCACATTGAAATTTTGGTAAGTATGAAACTGCAAGAAACATGGAGAAGAAAGTTGAAGGAACAATACTGACATCAGGATCAACACCAAAGACAAACCCCAAAAAACAGGCAAAGCGTAGGAAGATAGACCAGGCCTGTGATGCCTCTCTCGTGCCGGCTCCGGAACCATCGGGGCTGTCACCACTATTGCTGGGGGGAAAGTATTCTGACCTGGATGGACCTTTGCCCTTGACTGAAGGTGGCGTGACTCCGATAAAGAGAGCTGAGCACGGGAAAAAGCAGTCACTCAGCGGGAAGACAGGCTACACAGCAGGAGACAGTTGATTCTCTCTCCTTGAGACGATGCCACAGCACCGGCTCTCACTGCCGTACACTACCCCACACCCCTGCCGACCGTGAGAGACATGACCATGTGTCTCCATTTATCTCTGAGACTGAATTGTCCGTGTGTTCTGTTCCGTTGACTAACACGAGACGAGCGCGCGGGCCTCTCCTGAATTGAACTATTAGCCGGAGCCGGCTAGTATGTTTCCAGTCTCTTCCATTGAACTCCGCCACACTTTGGCGGGACCAGAGACCATTTCACATCACCCACATTGCTTCGCCTTTGCAGGACCTCACTCAGGAGAACCAAGACTCGCTGCTTCCATCAGGACATAGTGCATCAGTTTCCTTCAGGACCAAGCCAGACTTCACGTGCTTTCTGCGGCACTCACGTGGGATAACAGGCCTACATCGCCAAAAAAAATATGAGTCTGATAAGTTTACCAGTTGCTTAGACAATTGTTTTGTTCCTTTTGTTTCTAAAAACCTGCTTTATTCCTATTTCACCTGTACCCTCCCTGCGTGGAGTATCCCCTGTAATAAACCCCTTAACTCTTGCTCTGCCTCCTGCTCCTCATAGCATCCTGTGTTTCTGTGCTTTCTACAAAAGCATAGCAGGACACCTCTTTTAAATAGACCATCAGGCCAGACATCACCTTTGGACCTCGGTGACCTCAGCCATCAGACATAACAAAAGACCCAGATCAGATGAGATGTAGCCTGAACAAGCCAGACCACAATGAAGTCCAGGAGCTGGGGCAGGATGGACCATCTGGTTGCCAAGCAAGAAATCAGGTGAAACCTGGTCAGCGCTGGAGGATGCAGACCAAATAGAAGACCAATCCGAAGCTAACAGAGATCCAGGATGAGGACCTACTGTGGCAAGGAAGGTGGAGGACGAGACTAGGATAGGTGAGTATAACATTTTGTTATTTTTATAATCCCTTCCCAACACACGATTTATTATACTTTGGGGTCTGGAGAGACTTCAAATCATAGTAAATATATTTTCAGAGCAAATTCAATTTGGACCAAATCAAATCTGATGGCCATTTTGGGAGAATCTGCCTGTTCATCTCACTAGCAACTACACCAGTCTGTGGTTGCAGTCAGTATGTGACAATGGCCAGGTGAGTAACACCCATTCATGCCATGCTATGGGAGTACTTTCATCTACATGGAGCTGTGCTGCAATACCTGATACAACCATATACAAGGGAGGCGCCGTTTTTGAAAGACAAACTTAACTTTTTTCCTAAATTTATCCAACTTTTTGAAAGGCTTGTTGCAATGTTCTACAATCAGAAGTGCATCACTCTTTTACCTCATAGCTTCCTACTTTGCTGGGGGCAATGTGTTCCTGAAGATTGATAGTTCGAATCAGTGCCATGGTCACCCCGATGGTCCGAACTGTGATCTCTCCCAGGCTGCTAGCAGCATGGAAGAAGTGCAGGAGGACTAAAGCAATCTATCCAGCTTTAGATTGATGCAAGCAGGCTGTAAAGCAATAGAGCCCACTAGCGGTGTATACTCCTTACCTAGGCCAGTTCTGCAGTCTGATTGCCGATAGCATAGCCAATGAGCTGTACACTATAGAATTTAAAGAAAAAACATTTTTGAGGTCCGAGAGCATAAATAATGGGCAGTCAAATGCAAAATTTCTTGTTTTTACAAAACTTTTGCAAGTTTTCAAATTTTTCCTATTTAAGAAAATGAGACAAGCCATTTAATGAACCAAATATTGAGATAAAGAAGAAGGTTACCAGACTGATTCATGCTGTCTTGCTGATGGTTTCCACAAAGCAATAAAAAAAACTTTTACATTGTACAGAAAAAAAAAGAAAAATAAGTGACTAAATAAGCAACTGCAGAAAAAAACAGAGAGCTCTCCGAAAGAAAGTGAATTGGCAATTTTGGGAGATTAGATCAAGCTGGAGCTTCTCCTTTAATGAATCATTAGCAAACATTGATAAATAAGATGCTCAAGCATGGTTAGCCAGGGACTGAGAAATGAAGGATTCTTTACACTTGGTTTCAAGCTGAGGGACGATTGATAAGATAATTTATGTATCTACTCATCTGAGATGTGATAATAACGACAAGAGACGCATTTCAGTTCTACATCAGCACCAACCTCAATTCTCATTCACGGCGAACGTCAAAAAATCCGAAAAAGGTAGAGAAATGGGAATAGACCATAACATTTCAATGTTTCACACCAACATGATTAATAAATGAAAGAGAATTGTTATTTACAGCGCAATTATTCCTTGCTCTAGGACTCTGTGTTAGCATTTAAAGCCGCTGCTTGCAATTATTTCCACTAAATCATTGCATTGATTTGCCATAATGTTCTCAGCACCATCAGCTATTACATATTGATGGAAAGAGACATTGTGAGCTTTGAAAACCGACCTGCTGACATATCTGTTTCAGCAAATACTTAAAGGAGTTGTCCATTTTTACCTGAATACATTTTTTCAGGACAAAAAAATAATTTTATGTCATTGGGTTTTATTAAACCTTTTGCACCATTGGGCTTTAAAGGGTTATTCCAGTCCAAATAAATTATCAGTAATCTACTGGACAGGTAATAATTGTTGGATTGGTGTGAACATCACTGCTGGGACTTCCACTGATCGCCAGGATGAGTTATTCATATTCCCAATTTTCCGGCTGGTCATGCATGTGCTGTGAAGATGGATGGCTGTGCAGCGCTGGACTATGTACTGCAGCGCACGGCAAATCAATCCTATTTAAGTGAACGTGACGTCTTTGCAGTACATATACAGGGACAACCAAATGTAAGTTCCAGGGCCCCAGGTAAACAATGAAGGGGATGATCCGATGCTGCCCCTTAATTTAGCTGATTGAAAAGGGAACCTGGAATCAGATGTTAAAAGTGGAAATCATCATCACATACCCAAAAACCACTTTGGGGGGATTGTACATTTTGTATGTGTGATTTAGATATTGGATGAATTAAATATGCAGTGAAAACAGTGAAATGTTTGGCAATTTCCGGTTACGGACACGGCATGTGGGAATGTACCCTTACGGGTTTAGTGGAGCGACAATGATGTAATATATTTAGAGATGATCGAACCTGCCAAGATTCAAGTTCGACAAATCAAGAGATTGTACCAGAAAAATTTGTTTGCGTCGAAATTTTTCACCACAAATTGAATGTTCCTCATTATGCTCTGGGGTCTATGGATCCCAATTATAACAAAAGTAGAATGTAAAAAATAAAAAATTCTCACCTGTCCCACCACCCTTGCAGCCCTTTCACTAGATAAACGGCCATGGATACAAAGAGGTAACTGCTCCTTTTGGGTGGGTGCAAGACAGGTCAGGAATTTAGGAATCGGACTTCCAATTATTTTGGGCTCACATACTTAGTTCACAATATATTTTTCACAAACAGTATGTCTAAGATAAGCTTGGGGACCAGGGCCACCAGAGTCACCTGGATGGACTTACATTGTAATTTTTGTTGCCCATATGGGAGAAGGGGAGCAAATTTTGCAGTGGTATCCTTGCCCTGGTGTCTGGACTACACCACTCCCTGCTTCTCTTTCCATAGCCATCCTGCTAAACCATATAATTCCTGCTATTTTTTGCTGCCACTGTGAGGCGCTCACTGCATTGAGATCTCTACTAGTGTTGAGCGATATTGCTCGATATCTAAAAATATCGTATCAAAATTGTATCGCCGATAGCACTAATTATCGTCGATATCCGATTTCGATACCGGAAGTCCCATGTAAGTCTATGGGAACAAAATATCGCAACAAAAAAACCCTTTCTTTCGTTGTAAACACAAAATATACACACATAGAATACACATACAGTGCCTACAAGTAGTGTTCAACCCCCTGCAGATTTAGCTGGTTTGATAAGATGCAAATAAGTTAGAGCCTTCAAACTGCAAACGAGAGTAGGATTTATTAACAGAAGCATAAATCTTACAAAACAAAAAGTTATGTTGCTCAGTTGAATTTTAATAAATTTTAAACATAAAAGTGTGGGTCAATTATTATACAACCCCTATGTTTAATATTTTGTGGAATAACCCTTGTTTGTAATTACAGCTAATAATCGTCTTTTATAAGACCTGATCAGGCCGGCACAGGTCTGTGGAGTTATCTTGGCCCACTCCTCCATGCAGATCTTCTCCAAGTTATCTAGGTTCTTTGGGTGTCTCATGTGGACTTTAATCTTGAGCTCCTTCCACAAGTTTTCATTTGGGTTAAGGTCAGGAGACTGACTAGGCCACTCCAACACCTTGACTTTTTCCCTCTTGAACCAGGCCTTGGTTTTCTTGGCTGTGTGCTTTGGGTCGTTGTCTTGTTGGAAGATGAAATTACGACCCATCTTAAGATCCTTGATGGAGGAGCGGAGGTTCTTGGCCAAAATCTCCGATTAGGCCGTGCTATCCATCCTCCCATGGATGCGGACCAGATGGCCAGGCCCCTTGGCTGAGAAACAGCCCCACAGCATGATGCTGCCACCACCATGCTTGACTGTAGGGATGGTATTCTTGGGGTCGTATGCAGTGCCATCCAGTCTCCAAACGTCACGTGTGTGGTTGGCACCAAAGATCTCGATCTTGGTCTCATCAGACCATAGAACCTTGAACCAGTCTGTCTCAGAGTCCTCCAAGTGATCATGAGCAAACTGTAGACGAGCCTTGACATGACGCTTTGAAAGTAAAGGTACCTTACGGGCTCGTCTGGAACAGAGACCATTGCGGTGGAGTACGTTACTTATGGTATTGACTGAAACCAATGTCCCCACTGCCATGAGATCTTCCCGGAGCTCCTTCCTTGTTGTCCTTGGGTTAGCCTTGACTCTTCGGACAAGCCTGGCCTCGGCACGGGAGGAAACTTTCAAAGGCTGTCCAGGCCGTGGAAGGCTAACAGTAGTTCCATAAGCCTTCCACTTACGGATGATGCTCCCAACAGTGGAGACAGGTAGGGCCAACTCCTTGGAAAGGGTTTTGTACCCCTTGCCAGCCTTGTGACCCTCCACGATCTTGTCTCTGATGGCCTTGGAATGCTCCTTTGTCTTTCCCATGTTGACCATGTATGAGTGCTGTTCACAAGTTTGGGGAGGGTCTTAAATAGTCAGAAAAGGCTGGCAAAAGAGATCATTAATCCACACATGTGAAGTTCATTATTCTTGGTGCCTGAAATACTTAATACTTTAGGGGGACCAAACAGAATTCTTGTGGTTTGAGGGGTTGAATAATAAATGACACTCTGAATTAACTTTTAACGTTTTTTAAAAAAAAAAAAAAAAATTAAAACAAAAATTTTTGCTGCAGTGCATTTCCCACTTCCAGGCTGATCTACAGTACAAATGTCACAATGCCAAGTTAATTCCGCATGTGTCAACCAGCTAAATCTGCAGGGGGTTGAATACTACTTGTAGGCACTGTATATATATATATATATATACATGTCATTGTGACATATATATATATATATATATACATATATTTATAGTTTATACACTTCTACATAGTAAAATAGACTCTGATTCAATTGCCGGGTAAAGCCGTGACATACTCCATAGAAGTCGACGGGCTCGGTGCCGAGTACCCCCAAAACCTCTGGCTCTGTGCGACTCAACTTGGGCGTCACGAACAGGATTCTGTAGCTCGCTATAAGCGAGTCCTGTGTGCCTGAATTGCACTGGTTTTGTGCTTGAGAATTGCTAAAATCATCAGAGAATGTATTTGCCATTTTTCCGCCATATCTGCGTCACGACGAGGCACTGGTGAAGAAGAAGGGCGTGCTCTTCGTGGGTGTACACTCACTCAGTGGTGTGAAAACGATGGCCGCCCACTCTAAATGGTACTGCAATGTAAGATCGTGCCCCACAGCTCTGGAGTTCCGCCTCCTCATCCTCCTCAGTGTGCGGAAACTAACGCGAAGGTCCCGCCTCCCTACAAAAGAGGGGCCCTCTCCAGATGCTAACGACACATGTGACTTGGCAGAGATGGCTAATGGACACGAGCAGAAGTGTGAAGGGATGGAGCAGTCAGAGCTCTCCCCCCACGGAAGCGACCCGATCGCCACGGAACCACCGTTGGCCACCCGGCCTGGAAACCCTCCTACGCTGCAAGAAGCGGAGGATACCCTAAGAGGCCTGGCCCGGCACCGGGAGGAGGTCGCCAGGATGGAAGCGAGCTGGCGTGCCCTAAAACTAAACTTGGAGCAGCGCCAATCCCTTTTACCTGAAGTGTCTGTACCGGAAGGTGAGGCACCCGTTCTAGTAGAGGAGTCCTTGCAATATGATCCGGTTGACGTTGTCGCAGTGGAGGCACCCGTTCCTGCAAAAACCGCAGCACCGTCAGCACCCCAGATCCCGCTGTCTGCCCCCGTCGCTGAGACAGAAGAAGCGACACCCGTCCTCATGGAGGAGGCCGCGCAGGCACCAGAGCACTACCTGCCTGTACCGGAGCCCCGACTGTCATCTGATTTAGAGCCGTCTGCTTCCTCCGCAGGGGAGCGCCGCCAGGACTGGGGGGCGACAGGAGAGCTGCCGCAAACCGGACACTGTAAGCTGCAGTTTGATGGTGGAGACATGGAGCAGCTGGTGGAGGAGAATTACAACCGGCGTCAGGAGGAAGAGTGGAGACGTTGGGAGCGGGAAGCAGAGCGACAAAGGGAGCAGCGAGAATCCCAAAAACTTCGCCAACGTCAGCTGGAGAAGGACCGGGCAGATAAGGACCGGATGAGAAAGGATAAAGGAACCCTGAGTGAGCCGCGGCGTAAGGGTGCAGTACGGAGCTTTAAATTGAAAGGTGGTTGGGGCTTCATCCAGGAGCCTGGACTTTATTTAGAAGTTTTTGTGAACCGGCGGGACGTGGAGGCTCACCTCCCAGAAGGACACCCGGGGAGGGACCTGTTGCCAGGAGACTTGGTGACTTACACCCGACACTGGGGTTACAATGGATGGTATGCCCTAAATGTTACCAGGTGCGACCCCTACTCCCCAGAGTGTCAGGAACCTGTGAGACCCTCGGAGCCTTCAGCCTCCCACATCCAGGCCTCTGCAAAAGTGCCCACCCCACGCCGTAAATCTCCCAAGCCTCCCTCAGTGGTCTCCTCAGCAGCCCCAGCTATGGACATGATAAGTATAGCTGGCCCGTACCCGGCGCCTGTTAGGCCCCTGGGGTTCGTTCAGTCCGGGACATAGGGGTCCAGACCCGGAGGGAGACGAAAGAGGTGGCCACACAGACCCAGATAGCGGGTCACGACGTCACTGTACAGGCCACACGACGTCATCAGGTCCTGGTGGTCCTTGGTGCCTCGGATGTTTGGCAAGCATCAGAAGAGTACCAGGTGGTACCTGGAACACCCCTGCCAAAGAATTATAAATAACCCGGACAGGGTCCCTGTATGTAAATAGTTAAATTGTTTATGTACCCGGACGGGTGAATGTTCATAAAAAAGTTTGTTAATTTAATAAAAAAAAAAAAAACAGTTTTCATTACTTTTATTACAGTCTCATCCTGCGACGCCATCGATCTCCTGTAAAAAAATGAAAAAAAAAAAAAAAGTATACCACCTGACCGACGCAGTCCATAGTAACGAGTGTCCCACGACGATCCAGCTCTGCTACATCAGAATGACAGGCAGAGCCTGTCATCCCGGCGCAGCACAGCTGATTACCTGCTTCCCCGGCGGTGACGTCATCGGACTGGTTTACGGCCGGGATTACCCTGCAGTCACTGCAGTTATCGCAAAAAACTGCATGTGACCGCCAGGGAGAAGATAATGGCGGCCATCAAGCAGTCCAGGACGTGACCGCCGGAGATCTTCTGCCAGGTAAGTGCCGCTGACTCCTGACAGACCCGACCGACGGACACTCACAGTGACAGTGACAAATCCGATTACGGTATTCGATAAGACGAAAATATCGAAACGAATTATCGAAAGGCCGATAGAGCTAATATCGGCCGATACCCGATATTTGCATTATTGTATCGCTCAACACTAATCTCTACAACTCCCGTTAAACTCAATCATCAAAAAATTACCTGTTGTTTAAATCCGGTTTTCATATTATTTTTTTTTTGTGAATTATTTTCTTTATAGCATGATCTGTATTGAAAAGAAAAACTAGAAATCTTGCAATTCTCATATTAGACACTGGAGCTTTTTTAGGCTGTTTTTCCATGGTCCGGAAACACAGCACTTTGGACGGAGCGGAAAGTCCGCTCCGCCCAAAGCCCCGCCCCCTTTTGAACGCGCGGTCATTCCGGATGTGTTCAGGAACACATCCGGAACACATGCGGAATGACCGCAGGGCTACACAGGCCTGTGTTATTTCCCTTGCGGCGACGCAGCGTCGCCGCAAGGTAATAGGACATGCTGCGGTCTAAAAAGACGCGCCGCATGTCCGGAAACGCAGGTCTTCAGCCTGCGTGTTTTGAAGCATAGTGGAGACGGGATTTCTTGAAATCCCCTCCAGTATGCTGTAACATATGGACGCTGCGTGTTTGACGCTGCGCCAACGCACAGCGTCAAACACGCAGCTAATCCGGACTGTTTCCTGACCGTGGAAACATACCCTTAGACTCTTACTTGCTGTTCTTTCAGGAAATGAACATGTACATTAGCTGCAATGAATTGAACAGGCTTTGACACTATCTTTTCCATAGGAAGCATCTAATGACCATGTGCAGAGGTTATTGTGAAGGGAGGAGGTGAGCTGTGACATCACCTGTTATGAATGATGGATCCCGTGTTATCAGCTGTATATAGAGGTGTTATATGTCATTGTACAGGAGGGGGGGAGGAGGTGAGCTGTGACATCACCTGTTATGAATAGTGGATCCTGTGTTATCAGCTGTATATACAGTAGAGGTGTTATCAGTCATTGTACAGGAGGAGAAGGTGAGCAGTGACATCACCTATTGTGAATGGTGGATCCTGTGTTATCTACAGTATATAGAGGTGTTATCAGTCATTGTACAGGAGGAGAAGGTGAGCTGTGACATCACCTATTGTGAATGGTGGATCCTGTGTTATCTACTGTATATAGAGGTGTTATCAGTCATTGTACAGGAGGAGGAGGAGGTGAGCTGTGACATCACCTATTGTGAATGGTGGATCCTGTGTTATCTACAGTATATAGAGGTGTTATCAGTCATTGTACAGGAGGAGAAGGTGAGCTGTGACATCATCTATTGTGAATGGTGGATCCTGTGTTATCTACTGTATATAGAGGTGTTATCAGTCATTGTACAGGAGGTGGAGGAGGTGAGCTGTGACATCACCTATTGTGAATGGTGGATCCTGTGTTATCTGCTGTATATAGAGATGTTATCAGTCATTGTACAGGAGGAGAAGGTGAGCAGTGACATCATCTTTTGTGTTTGGTGGATCCTGTATTATTTACTGTATATAGAGGTGTTATCAGTCATTGTACAGGAGGAGGAGGAGGTGAGCTGTGACATCACCTATTGAGAATGGTGGATCCTGTGTTATCTACAGTATATAGAGGTGTTATCAGTCATTGTACAGGAGGAGAAGGTGAGCAGTGACATCATCTTTTGTGTTTGGTGGATCCTGTATTATCTACTGTATATAGAGGTGTTATCAGTCATTGTACAGGAGGAGGTGAGCTGTGACATCACCTATTGTGAATGGTGGATCCTGTGTTATCTACTGTATATAGAGGTGTTATCAGTCATTGTACAGGAGGTGGAGGAGGTGAGCTGTGACATCACCTATTGTGAATGGTGGATCCTGTGTTATCTACTGTATATAGAGGTGTTATCAGTCATTGTACAGGAGGATGTGAGCTGTGACATCACCTATTGTGAATGCTGGATCCTGTGTTATCTACTGTATATAGAGGTGTTATCAGTCATTGTACAGGAGGAGGAGGAGGTGAGCTGTGACATCATCTATTGTGGATGGTGGATCCTGTGTTATCTACTGTATATAGAGGTGTTATCAATCATTGTACAGGAGGTGAGCTGTGACATCACCTATTGTGAATGGTGGATCCTGTGTTATCTACTGTATATAGAGGTGTTATCAATCATTGCACAGGAGGAGGAGGTGAGCTGTGACATCACCTATTGTGCATGGTGGATCCTGTGTTATCTACTGTATATAGAGGTGTTATCAGTCATTATACAGGAGGAGGGGTGAGCTGTGACATCACCTTCTCCAGCGATGCTCTAGGAGTGCTGAACGCCTGTGGAGAAAAACTCGCACACCAGAAGACTTCACCCACTTTAAATTTATGCTAAGAACTTATAACGCTGCCCTTCACCTCGCCAAATAGACCTACTTCACCACCGTGATTTCCTCACTAGCCAACAACCCCAAGAAACTTTTTGACACTTTTCACTCCCTGCTCAGGCCAAAAGCACAAGCCCCTATCACAGACATTTGTGCTGATGACCTGGCCTCCCACTTTATAGAAAAAATAGATACTATCCGTCAGGAAATCTGCTCTCAACCACCAAGTGCTGTGACTCCCATCCCACCCTGCATTTCCCCTGGCTCAATTTCCACATTTGATCCCATCACAGAAGAAGAAGTCTCCAGACTCTCTCTTCCTCTCGTCCGACTACATGCACTATCGACCCCATCCCCTCACATCTCCTCCAGTCTCTTTCTCCTGTTGTCACAACTCACCAACTACTCTTTCAATCTCTCACTCCCCTGGCATTTTCCCCATCCTCCTTCAAACCCCAATTACCCCAAAATTAAAAAAACCCCTCTTGCCCTTTCCCGCACAAACAATACAGACCGGTCTCCAATCTCCCTTCATCCCAAACTTTTGGGGTTTGTTTACCCCCGCCTCACCCGTTACCTCTCCACTCACTCCCCCTAGACCCTTTACATCCGCTTCCGAACCCTACATTCGCCGAAAAAGCACTCATCAAGTGACCAAAGACCTTTGGTTGAAAACGTAAAGGCGACCACTCTCTGTTTATTTCTCGACCCTTTCTGAGCTTTCGACACGGTTTTACCCCCCGTCTCCTACGTCCAGCTCCCCCCTCTAGGTATAAGGACACTGTCTCTCCTGGGTTTTCCCCTATCTTTCTGACCGCCCTTTTAGTGTTTCGTTCTCTGGGTCCACTTCATCTCCCCTCCCTCTCATGTCGGTGTACCCCAGGGCCTCCCCTTGGCCCTTTCTCTCTCTCTCTACACCGCCCAATTGGACAGACCATCAGCAATTTGGCTTTCATACCACTTATGCTGATGACACACAAAATTTTTAAAACCCTCATCCCCCCCCCTTACCCCTGTATACAGAAGCCACGACTGTCGTCCGCAGTCTCCCCAAAATCAGTTGCTCTCTTCGAAACTCAACCTTCCAAAACGAACTCTTCGCTCCCCCGCTACTAACCTCCCTAAATCTGACTTTCCCTCTCAGTGGGCGGCACCCAAAAAACACCCCCCGGGGCAGGCTGCTGTCGGGGTGTTATGTTTGATACCAACTCTCCTTTACCCCCATTACAATCTCTTTCCCCCTTGCCGCCACACTAAAAAACATCTTTGAATCCCCCCTTTTTTCCCCATGGAAAAACAAAAACCCTACTGTACATGATCCACTCCCCCTGGACACTGTAAAAGCTCTTTACTTGCCCCCCCATTACTCGACATCCCCTCCAGTCCCAAAAC
>JARQOD010000001.1:451386823-451438067 GCA_033576555.1 Oophaga sylvatica
TGCCTTAGGTTCCTGCACAGATGGGGTCAAAAGATTGAGCCTTAGATTCCGGCACAGATGGGTTCAAGAGACTGAGCCTTATATTCTTGCACAGATGGGTTCAAGAGACTGAGCCTTAGATTCCTGCACAGATGGGGTCAAGAGACTGAGCCTTAGATTCCTGCACAGAGGGGGTCAAGAGACTGGCCTACCGCCTCAGCACATTAACCTAACTATCCCTGTTGGCCCATTCAAATTTTTTACCATAATCAGGTACCTTGTATTATGTTCTCACCCGCTTTATGCATTTAATAGCCCTCTGTGTCTGTACTGTTACATACTTTGGCTGTTAACTGGTTCATGCAGAATTACATGAACACCCAATTCTTACACTATGGCTGGTCAACAATGAAAGCAATTGTTACCATCTACCTTTCCTGCCTCCCCTTTTTCCTCATATATTGTAAGCTTGCGAGCAGGGCCCTCATTCCTCTTGGTATCTACTTTGATGTGTGTTTATTGTTATGCTGTAATGTCTATTGTCTGTACAAGTCCCCTCTATAATGTAAAGTGCTGAGGAATATGTTGGCGCTATAGAAATAAAATTATTATTATTATTATTGAGCCTTAGACTCCTGCTTGGATGTTGTCAAGAGACTGAGCTTTAGATTCCTGCACACATGGGGTCAAGAGAATGAGCCTTAGATTCCTACACAGATGGGTTCAAGAAACTGAGCCTTAGATTCCTTCACAGATGGGGTCAAGTGATTGAGCCTTAGACTCCTGCTCAGATGTTGTCAAGAGACTGAGCCTTATATTCTTGCACAGATGGGGTCAAAAGATTGAGCCTTAGATGCCTGCACAGATGGGGTCAAGAGATAAAGCCTTAGACTCCTGCACAGATGGGGTCAAGAGATTGAGCCTTAGATTCCTGCACAGATGGGTTCAAGAGACTGAGCCTTATATTCTTGCACAGATGGGTTCAAGAGACTGAGCATTAGATTCCTGCATAGATGGGGTCAAGAAACTGAGCCTTAGACTCCTGCACAGATGGGGTCAAAAGACTGAGCCTTAGATGCCTGCACAGATGTAGTCAAGAGATAAAGCCTTAGACTCCTGCACAGATGGGGTCAAGAGATTGAGCCTTAGATTCCTGCACAGATGGGGTAAAAAAACTGAGCCTTAGACTCCTGCACAGATGGGGTCAAGAGATTGAGCCTTAGGTTCCTGCACAGGTGGGGTCAAGAAACTGAGCCTTAGATTCCTGCACAGATGGGGTCAAGTGATGATTGAGCTTTAGACTCCTGCACAGATGGGGTTAAGCGACTGAGCCTTAGATTCCTGCACAGATGGGGCCAAGAGATTGAGCCTTAGATTCCTGCTCAGATGTTGTCAATAGACTGAGCTTTAGATTCCTGCACAGATGGGGTTAAGAGACTGAGCCTTAGATTCCTGCACAGATGGGTTCAAGAGAATAAGCCTAAGGCCGGGATCACACATGCGAGAAACACGGCTGAGTCTCGCATGTGAAATCCCAGCTCTGGCGCCGGCACTCAGGAGTGGAGCGAGCGGCTGCATATAACTACATGCAGCCGCACACTCCACTCCCGAGTGCCGGCGCCAGAGCTGGGATTTCACATGCGAGACTCAGCCGTGTTTCTCACATGTGTGATCCCGGCCTTAGATTCCTGTACAGATAGAGTCAATTGATTGAGCCTTAGATTCCTGCACAGATGGGGTTAAGAGACTGAGCCTTTGATTCCTGCGCAGATGAAATCAAGAGACCAAGCCTTAGATTCCTGCACAGAGGTGGTCAAGAGACTGAGCCTTAAATTCCTGCACAGATGGAGTCAAGAGACCGAGCTTTAGATTCCTGCACACATGTGGTCAAGAGACTGAGTCTTAAATTCCTGCACAGATGGGGTCAAGAGACCAAGTTTTGGATTCCTTGCCAGATGGGGTCAACAGACTGAGCGATAGATTCCATCACAGATGTGGTCAAGAGACTGAGCCTTAAATTCCTGCACAGATGGAGTCAAGAGACCGAGCCTTATATTCCTGCATATATGGAGTAAAGAGACAGAGCCTTAGATTCCTGCACAGATGGGGTCAAGAGACTGAGCCCTAAATTTCTGCACAAGAGGCTGAGCCTTAGATTCCTGAACAAATTCGGTCAAGAGTAGTGTTGAGCATTCCGATACTGCAAATATCGGGTATCGGCCGATATTGGCTGTATCGGAATTCCGATTCCGAGTACCGATATTTTCGTCATATCGGATACCGGAATCGGAATGTCACTGTCACTGTCAGTGTCCGTCGGTCGGGTCTGTCAGGAGTCAGCGGCACTTACCCGGCAGAAGATCTCCGGCGGTCACATCCCGGACTGCTTAATGGCCGCCATCCTCTTCTCCCTGGCGGTCACATGCAGTTTCTCGCGATAACTGCAGTGACTGCTGGGTAATCGCGTCCGTAAAGCAGTCCGATGACGTCACCGCCGGGGAAGCTGGTAAGCAGCTGTGCTGCGCCGGGATGTCAGGCTCTGCCTGTCATTCCGATGTAGCAGAGCTGGATCGTCGTGGGACAGTCGTTACTATGGACTGCGTCGGACAGGTGGTATACTGTTGGTTTGTTTTTTTTATTTTTTTACAGGAGATCGATGGCATCTCAGGAATGAGAGTACAATAAAAAAATGAAAACTGTGTTGTCTCTTTTATTTCATTAAAAGACTTTTTTCTTGCTGTGTCTTTTTTTTAAACATTTAAAAACTTTGGGATTAATAATGGATCGGTGTCTTATTGACGCCTCTCCATTATTAACCGAGCTTATTGTCACCGTGCAATCAACGGTGACATTAACCCCTTATTACCCCGCTTGCCACCGCTACAGGGCAAGTGGGAAGAGCCGGGTAAAGTGCCACAATTGGCACATCTTTTGATGCGCCAAATGTGGGGCTGCTGTAGCCTGGTATTATCAGGCTGTTGAGGGCCAAAATCCATGGGCCTTGACAGTCTTTTAATACCAGGCCGCAGCAGTCTGCATTTTACTTGGCTGGTTAACAAAAATAGGGGGACCCCTACGCCGTTTTTTTTTTCGAGGGGATCCCCTATTTTTGTTAACCAGCCAAGCTAAGCAGACTGCTGTGGCCTGGTATTATCAGGCTGGCAAGGTCCATGGATATTGGATCCTTACCAGCCTGAAAAACCAGGCCTCAGCGGTCTGCTTCATCTGGCTGGTTAACAAAAATAGGGGGGACCCCACGCCAATTTTTTTTCGAGGGGATCCCCTATTTTTGTTAATCAGCCAAGATATGCAGACTGCTGTGGCCTGGTATTATCAGGCTGGCAAGGTCCATGGATCTTGGCTCCTTAACAGCCTGAAAATCCAGGCCTCAGCGGTCTGCTTCATCTGACTGGTTAACAAAAATAGGGGGGACCCCACGCCAATTTTTTTCGAGGGGATCCCCTATTTTTGTTAATCAGCCAAGATATGCAGACTGCTGTGGCCTGGTATTATCAAGCTGGCAAGGTCCATGGATCTTGGCTCCTTAACAGCCTGAAAATCCAGGCCTCAGCGGTCTGCTTCATCTGGCTGGTTAACAAAAATAGGGGGACCCCACGCCATTTTTTTTTCGAAGGGAACCCCTATTTTTGTTAATCAGTTAACCTCTGACGTTACTGATTGTGTCCCTGGCTGACCTGAAGTGAAAGTGGAAAGCAATCAATTAAGCTTTCCACTTAAGGGCCCGTCTCACATAGCGATATCGCTACCGAGATCGCTGCTGAGTCACTAGTTTTGTGACGCAGCAGCGAGCTCACCAGCGATATCGCTGTGTGTGACATTCAGCGACGATCAGCCCCCCTGCCGGGTATCGCTGATCGTCGCTGAAATGTCAGGACCTTTTTTTGATCGCTGGTTTCCCGCTGACAGGCACGCATCGCTGCGTGTGACAGGCGGGAGACCAGCGATCCGCTGGTAACCAAGGTACACAGCGGGTTTCCAGGCGCGGGGCTGTGCCTAGAAACCCACTGTGTACCTTGGATACCAGCGCCCTGATGCAGGGGAGCTGGTATCCAAGGTACACAGCGGGTTTCCAGGCACCGCGCAGCGCTTGGAAACCCGCTGTCTACCTTGGTTACCAGCTCCCTGCATCAGGGCGCTGGTATCCAACGTACACTGCGGGTAACTAAAGGCTGGGTCTCACATAACGATACACCAGCGATCCCGACAACGATATGCACTTGTCAGGATCGCTGGTGTATCGCTACATGATCGCTGCTGAGCTGCCAAACAGGCAGCTCAGGCAGCGATCTGGGACAGCGACACTGCGGGTAACATCGCATAGTTACCCGCAGTGTACCTTGGATACCAGCGCCCTGATGCAGGGAGCTGGTATCCAAGGTACACAGCGGGTTTCCAAGCGCTGCGCGGTGCCTGGAAACCCGCTGTGTACCTTGGATACCAGCTCCCCTGCATCAGGGCGCTGGTATCTAAGGTACACAGCGGGTTTCTAGGCACAGCACCGCGCCTGGAAACCCGCTGTGTACCTTGGTTACCAGCGGATCGCTGGTCTCCCGCCTGTCACACGCAGCGATGCGTGCCTGTCAGCGGGAAACCAGCGATCAAAAAAAGGTCCTGACATTTCAGCGACGATCAGCGATACCCGGCAGGGGGGCTGATTGTCGCTGAATGTCACACACAGCGATATCGCTGGTGAGCTCGCTGCTGCGTCACAAAACTAGTGACTCAGCAGCGATCTCGGTAGCGATATCGCTATGTGAGACGGGCCCTTAAGCGATGTTACCCGCAGTGTCGCTGTCCCAGATCGCTGCCTGAGCTGCCTGTTTGGCAGCTCAGCAGCGATCATGCAGCGATATACCAGCGATCCTGACAAGTGCATATCGTTGTCGGGATCTCTGGTGTATCGTTATGTGAGACCCAGCCTTTACTCTCCTGTCAGCCAGGAGAGGAACTCATTCATTTGGGGTTTACTGTGAGGCTGCAGCATTAGCTGCGGTCCCTGCAGTAAACATTAACCCTTTCTGAAGGATTACACCGTGGGACCTGACTGTGCATGGGATAGGTAAGAATAATTTTGCTTTTTTATTTTATTTTTATTACAGGAAATGGTTTTTGCAGTAAAGATGGTCAAAAACATGTGTCTTTATTTCATTAAAATGATTTTTAATTAAAGTGTGTGTGTTTTATTTTTATTTCATGCAATAGGATTAATAATTGATAGTTGTCTAATTGACAGCTCTCAATTATTAACCTGGCTTAAGGTCACCTTTCAATAGCAAGGTGGCTTTAACCCCATATTAACCCATTCGCCACCGCTACAGGGCAATGGGAATAGACGGGCAAAGTGCCAGAAAGGGCGAATCTAATTATAGATTTGTCTTTCCTGGGGTGTCTGGGGGCAGATGTTAGTAGCCAGGGGGGGCAAAAATAATGGTCCCTCTCTGGGCTATTATTATCTGCCCCCACTCACTGGCTTTGTCTGTCTGGTTGCGAAAATAGGGCGGGAGCCCACGCATTTTTTTTCAGCAATTTTACACCTCATATATATATATACATGTCATTGAATTTGTGACACATATATATATATATTTATAGTTCATACACTTCTACATAGTATAATAGCCGCTAATTCAATTGCCGGCTTTTGTGAAAATGCAGAACCCGACATGAAATGACACTTGGTTTACATAGAGTTAACCATGTCTTTTCATGTAGTTTGATATCTGATTTGCACAAACAATTACATGAGTGTAAGTGTGCAAAATTTCACACCTGTAGGGGTTAATTAAAGGTGTAAATTCGTAGCAAAAAAGTCAGTTTTTTTTACAACGAATTTACACCTTTAATTAACCCCTACAGGTGTGAAATTTTGCACACAGCCACTCATGTAATTGTTTGTGCAAATCATATATCAAACTACATGAAAAGACATGGTTAACTCTATGTAAACCAAGTGTCATTTCATGTCGGGTGCTTCTGTCTTTTCACAAAAGCCGGCTTTACCCGGCAATTGAATCAGAGGCTATTTTACTATGTAGAAGTGTATAAACTATAAATATATGTATATATATATGTCACAATGACATGTATATATATATATGTATTCTATGTGTGTATATTTAGTGTTTACAAGGAAAGAATGGGTTTTTTTTAGTTACGATATTTTGTTCCCATAGACTTACATTGGATTTCCGGTATCGGTATCGGGTATCGCCGATATTTTAATGGTATCGGCGATACCATTCCGATTCCGATACTTTTGGATATCGGAAAGTATCGCTCAACTCTAGTCAAGAGACTGAGCCTTAAATTTCTGCACAGATTGGGTCAAGAGACTGAGTCTTAAATTTTTGCACAGATGGGGACAAGAGACTGAGCCTTATATTCCTGCACAGATGTGTTCAAGAGATTGAGACTTAGATTCCTGCATATATGGGGTCAAGAGAGTGAGCGTTAGATTCCTGCACAGAATGGGTCAGGAGACTGAGTCTTAAATTTCTGCATATATGGGTTCAAGAGACTGAAACTTAGATTCCTGCATATATGGGGTCGAGACTGAGCAATAGATTCCTGCACAGATGGGGTCAAGAGACTGAGCCTTAAATTCCAGCTCAGATGGGGTCAAGAGACTGGGCCGTAAATTTCTGCACAGATGGGGTCAAGAGATTGAGCCTTAGATTCCTGCACAGAAGGGTTTAAGAGACTGAGCCTTCGATTTCTGCACAGATGGGGTCAAGAGAATAAGCCTTAGTTTGCTGCACAGATGGGGTCAATTGATTAAGCTCTAGATTCCTGCACAGATGGGGTTAAGAGACTGAGCCTTAGATTCCTGCACAGATGTGGTCAAGAGACTGAGCCTTTGATTCCTGCGCAGATGGAATCAAGAGACCGAGCCTTAGATTCCTGCACAGAGGTGGTCAAGAGACTGAGCCTTAAATTCTTGAACAGATGGGGTCAAGAGACCGAGCCTTAGACTCCTGCACAGATGGGGTCAAAAGATTGATCCTTAGGTTCCTGCACAGATGGGATCAAGAGACTTATTCTTAGATTCCTGCACGATGGGGACAAGAGACTGAGCAGTAGATTCCTGCACAGATGTGGTCAAGAAACTGAGCCTTAAATTCCTGCACAAATGGGGTCGAGACCGAGCCTTAGAATCCTGCATATATGGGGTCAAAATACCGAGCCTTAGATTCCTGCACAGATGGGGTCAAGAGATTGAGCCTTAGATTCCTGCATATATGGGGTCAAGAGACTGAGCAATAGTTTCCTGCACAGATGTGGTCAAGAGACTGAGCCTTTAATTCCTGCATAGATGGGGGCAAGAGACTGAGCCTTAGATTCCTGCATATCTGGGTTCAAGAGACCAAGCCTTATATTCTAGCACAGATGGGGTCAAGAGACTGAGCAGTAAGTTTCTGCACAGACGGGGTCAAGAGACCGAGCCTTAGATTCATGCACAGATGGGATCAAGAGATTGAGCCTTAGATTCCTGAATATATGGGGTCAAGAGACTAAGCCTTAGATTCCTGCACAGATAGGGTCAAGAGATTGAGCCTTAGATTCCTGAATATATGGGGTCAAGAGACTGAGCCTTAGATTCCTGCACAGATAGGGTCAAGAGATTGAGCCTTAGATTCCTGCACAGAAGGGTTCAAGAGACTGAGCCTTCGATTCCTGCACAGAATGTATCAAGAGACTGAGCCTTAAATGTCTGCATGTATGGGGTCAAGAGAATGAGACTTAAATTCCTGCACAGATGGGATCAAGAGATTGAGCCTTAGATTCCTGCATATATGGGGTCAAGAGAGTGAGCCTTAGATTCCTGCACAGATTGGATCAAGAGATTGCGCCTTAGATTCCTGCACAGATGGGGTCAAGAGAGTGATTCTTAGATTTCTGCACAGATGGGGACAAGAGATTGAGCAATAGATTCCTGCACAGATGTGGTCAAGAGACCGAGCCTTAAATTCCTGCACCGATGGGGTCAAGAGACCGAGCCTTAGAATCCTGCATATATGGGGTCAAAAGACCGAGCCTTAGATTCCTGCATATATGGGGTCAAGAGACTGAGCCTTAGATTCCTGCGCAGATGGGGTCAAGAGATTGAGCCTTAGATTCCTGCACAAATGTGGACTAGAGACTGAGCCTTAAATTTCTACACAGATGGGGTAAAGAGATTGAGCCTTAGATTCCTGCACAGATGGGTTCAATAGACCGAGCCTTAAATTTCTACACAGATGGTTTCTAGAGACTGAGCCTCAGATTCCTGCACATATGTGGTCAAGAGATTGCACCTTAGACTCCTGCATAGATGGGGTCAAGAGATTGAGCCTTAGATTACTGCACAGATGGGGTCCTAGTATTAGGTATTCAGGCAGGTGGAAAGTCACCCTGCTTGCTAGGACCATTGAATCATTTTCCCATATATCAGAAACATCTGTGAGTTGATTCCGATGAATTGAGCATAAACCACCAGCAAATTGCAATTGAAAGCCAGTGCTAAAAGGAGGGGGGTGGGGATAGTTTTAGTATGGTGGAGTATGCAAAGTTGGGTTTTATAAGGCGAGTATGGGAGGGGTTTAAGTAGTTCCTGCTCCGGAGGCATTGTGAGCAGTCCCCCCATCTCCCTGCGGTTACCATGGATCCCCTCTAGGGACCCTCCAGGCAGGGTGCCTGCCTGCAACATTTAAGCAGGCCCCGGTCTGGAAGGAATCTGATGGCTGGGCTGGGGCCTGCGGCGGCTAGTAGGCTTTCTCCCACATTGCTACAGGGGGCAGGGCCTATGCGTGCTGGGACCTCTGCTGCTTCCTGTGACGACACGGTGGGTCGCCGTGGTGATGACCCAGTTAGGTGACCCACCTCTTCCTCTGGACAGAGATGTCGGGGAGGCACGACTCTGATGCAGCGACAGGTGGCACTCCACGGGATTCTGGCTGCTGGACCTGTCAAGAGATCTTTGACTGCCGGCAGTGTCCTCCAGCAGGGCTGGAGATGAAATTTAGCAGGGATCACCGGGAATTAGAGCAGGCTGTTGGTTTGTACCTGAGGAGGCTATTCTTCCAGGCTGCGCCTTCTGGCTCAGGGGGTGCTTATGTTTCGGTCGCATCCAGGATTGAGAGGCCTAACGGAGGCATGGCATTGGGATCTTCATCTGGAGGTGGACCTCAGGTCCCTCAGGGTCCTGAGAGAAGATTGGGAACGATGGACAGCTGAACGAACGTGAGGTCTGCGGCTGGGGGATCACAGCTCCCTCGCAGCCTGGTGAGTATGAGTCTATGTCTTGTTTGTTGCCGTCATTTTCAATGTCACCATCGTTGGTGGTTAGTCAGGCAGTGGGGTTTGTAGTTCCAGGCCAGGGTGTGGGGGCTCAGACTGATTTAGGGGGTGACGGGTTAGAGAAATATTGTGCAATGTGTGGGAGTTGCTTACGCGTCTGGAAGGGGATAGGTCGACTGACGCATTTAGCCGCATGGGTGGGTTCTCATGGGCTAGGTCACGGTTTTACAGGCATGGGTTTAGTAGTGCCCAGTAGAATTTCGGATCCGGTGTCAGTGTCTGTTCAGACAGAAAAAGAGAAGGAATGTAGGATTCGTTTAAATGACAGGGCGCATGGCGAAGTTTATGTTTGTTTTGAGGGCCTGCTTGGGGCTCATCTAAAAAAAGAGTTGCATGAGAAGATGTGGAAAGATGAGTATGTTGAGATCTTTTCACTTCTTCCATTGGAAAAGTTTAATTTGGATAAAAGTAAAAAAGATGAGAGGAAGAAGGAAGAGGAAGAAAACCAGAGGTGTCGTCTGATCCCTCAGACGTTTGTTAATTAGATGCAGGCATTTGCGATTTTGGCGAGTGTAGTAGGGGAGAAGGCTCCGGAGAATCGCTCTGCCCTATTCTGCTATATGGACTCCATAGGGGAGGTGCATAGAGTTTATAGGGCCAGGCTTAGCTACGTTATGATGAGCAGTTCAGGCAGAGAAAGGCAATTCATCCGGCAATTCTGTGGGATCAAAAGGATATAGGTTTGTGGCTGCTGGTTACGGCGCCGACAAGGTTTGGTCATTCCTTTCAGGGTGGGGCAGTCCGCCTCTCAGGGAAGTACACAGGGAGCCAGGGTCAGTCAGGTCAGTCGGGCGGTCAAAAACACGGATTATGCTGGCAGTTTAGAACAGTGTAAGTTTGGGACCACGTGCAAGTTCAAGCACGTGTGCTCGCACTGCAGTTGTTCCTTACATGGCGCTACCAGATGTTTCAGAAAAAACAAGGCAAAGCCAGAGAATAGTAATACCAAAGGGGGTGACGCCATTGAAGCTTGATGCGATGGTACTCTATCTAAGTAGGTTTCCTGATAGGAGCAGGGCCGAACTTTTATTGTTGGGTTTCCAAGATGGTCTTAGGATCCCTTCTCCTCCTTTTGAAATACCTTGAGTTCTTAGGAATCTTAGGTTGGCTGAGCAATATGCCGATGTTGTTACAGAGAAGTTGGGTAAGGAGGTTGCATTGGGTAGGATGTCCGGACCTTTTAAGGTTCCTCCATTGGCAGATTGGGTGTAGTTCCGAAGTAGTAACCGAATAAGTTGTAGCTTATTCATCATTTGTCGTATCCCTGGGGGAAGTAGATGAATGATGGGATCGACCCGGAGCTTTGCTGTTGTTTATAAGTCATTCAACGTGGTGGCGCGCTAGGTGCGTAGTTGTGGCAGGGGTGCATAGTTGGCAAAAACCAATATTGAATCTGCTTTTCATTTGTTACCATTTCATCCTGAGAGTGTGAGGTTGTTGGGTTGTTATAGGGGAGGGATGTTTTTCGTAGACAGATGCTTTCCAATGGGTTGCTCTCTGTCTTGTGCGTTTTTTGAGGGTTCAGTTCCTTTCTTGAATGGGTTGTTTGGGATGTGTTAGGTTTTGATTCTCTGATACATTACTTGGATGATTTTTTTGTGCATCGGGTCTGGTCATTTCAGGTGCTGTGAAGTGATTTTGATGATGGTTGTATGGGTGGCGGAGCGTTTCGGTGTGCCACTGGCTCCGGGGAAGATAGAGGGGCCATTCACAAGCCTCTCCTTCTTAGTCATTGTGATTGACTCAGTTAGTTGGGAGTTCAGGTTGCCTCAGGAGAAAGTGGTAGCTTTGTGGGAGGAAGTGGCGCAGGCGAGGCATTTAAAAAAGCGTGAAGTTCAATTGCTTCTCGGGAAATTGAATTTTGCTTGTCGAATTATTCTAATGGGGAGAGTTTTTTCACATAGGTTGGATAGCGCCACGGCGGGAGTTAAGGCTCCGCATCATTTTGTTCGTCTGCCTAGTGAGCACAAGGCAGATTTGGAGGTTTGGGACAGTTTTTTAGCGCATTATAATGGCTGTTCTTTGCTTATTGAGGAGGTGGTTGGCAATGTTGATTTGGAATTGTTTACGGATGCTTCCGGTGGTTTTCGTTGTGGGGCATATTTTAGAGGTCAGTGGTGTGCTATTAGGTGGCCTGAGGAATGGTTTGCGTTGGGTTTGGCTAAGAATGTAACGTTACTGGAGATTTTTCCCATTTTGGTGGCTGTGCATTTGTGGTGGGCTGATTGTCAAAACAGGAGGGTCCATTTCAACTGTGACAACATGAGTGTGCGCGATCAATAGTTTGATGACATCTTCGCCTCCGGTAATACGGGTTCTTCGGCAGTTAGTGTTGTCTTGCTTGTCCATAAACTCGTATGCTACTGCCTCACACGTGCTAGGTGTGAAGAATTCCATCGCTGACTCCTTGTCTCATTTGCAGTGGGAGCGTTTCCGGTTGCTGGCCCTGGATGCGGAGGAACAGGGTTTGGAATGCCCAGCGAAGCTTTGGAGTGTGGTTTCCGGGCTGCAGAACCTTTGATTCGGACGTCTTTGGCTCCCAGTATGTGGACCGCTTATCAATCGGTATGGTGTACATGGGAGGGTTGGTTGGTGTCGTGTGGGGCCAGCAGTACCTTTGAGAATCAGGTGGGAGCATTACTATTGTGGTTGAGTCGTGGGCCGATGAAGGGTGGTCAGCGGCAAAAGTTGGGCGGATTAGTGCAGCATTGGCTTTTGGTTTCAAGCTTTGGGGTCAGAGAGATTTGACAAAGATGTTTTTAGTAAAGCAAGCGCTTAAGTGGTTTAGAAAAATGGGTGGTCGAGGGGAGGTAGGCGCCCGGTCTCTTTTAGTGTGCTGGGACAGTTAGGTTCACGTATGGAAGAGATTTGTGTCTGTAACTTCGAGGCTGTCCTTTTACATCTGGCTTTTATGCTTGCCTTTTTTGGGGCCCTAAGGGTTGGGGAAATTGTGTCTCCCAGTAGGAGCATGCAGGGAGGTTTGTTGGCTAAGGATGTGGTGATTACCGATGGTCGTTTAGAACTTTGGATCAGGCGGTCAAAAACGGACCAGGAGGGGAAAGGTAAGAGCGTAGTGTTGGGGGCAGTGCAGGTTCTTTGATGTGCCAGATACGCTGTTTACAGGCTTTTAATAGTTTTCAATCTGAAAAGAAGGGGCCGTTATTGTGTCATGAGGATGGTTCTTTTCTTTCGAAATTTCAGTTTGTCGCGGTTTTCAGGCAGGGTTTGGATGTTGGGTTTGGATGCTTCTCGGTTTGCATCTCATTAATTTTGGATAGGGGCAGCAACGGAGGCAGCCGTTGATGGTTTAGCCCCTGAAGTAGTGCAGAGGATCGTGAGATGGTATTCCAGAAGTTACAGGAGTTAAATTAGGCCTCAAGGGATGGGGGTGGTTCCTTGAGGTGGGGGGCGGATTGTTGTTGCTTTGTTTACAAGAGTTGGTGGTAAGATGTTTATATTTTGTTGTAGGTTCCAATCCTCTGTTGGTCTGGATCTTTGGCCATTCCTATGTCCATTGGGGTGCAAGGCATGTGGATGTGCGGCGTGAGGGAAGGCAACTCGGTTTTCCCAGGAGTGTAGCAGTCATCAGGTGGTTGGGTTTCAGGGGCATGGAATAGAACAGGGTCATTCAGGAGGTTCATAACAGCCTCAAGTTAGATAAGCCACCTGACATTTTGGTGCTGTACGTCGGGGGCATGACCTGGGGGTTCACCCGTTTTGTAAATTGGTGAGGGATATTAAATATTATTTACTGAGGCTATCGATATCTTTTAGTGGTCTGACGGCAGTATGATCAGATTTTGTTCCACGGAAATGCTGGCGGCACGCTAGATCAGTTGAGAAGATCAACAAAGTGAGAATTAAGGTGATTCGGGCGATATCCAGTTTTGTAATCAGAAATGGAGGTGTGGCGGTACGTCATTTTGAGTTGGAGGAAGGGGACGAGGAATTTCTGCTGAGAGATGGGGTGCATTTGTATGCTGTGGGCATTGATCTGTGGGCACTCGGTTTATAGAGTGGTATTGAGAGGGCCATTGCTGTTCGGTGTGGGGGGGTCTTGGGCATTTCAGGTGGTCAAATACCCTTGCTGTGGCAGTTGGGGGGGTCCTTGAAGTTGGGGCTAAATTGATTTGGGGATCCGTGGGTATATGGATTCCTCAGTTGGTGTTATATTATGGTTTTCTGGTCTGGTAATTTTGGGGGATTTTGGCAACGTTTGGTCGGATCCCTGGGGTTAAGTGGACAATGGAACCCTTTGGGTATTTGGTGCTTCCGAGCCAGTGGGGTAACGGCTGGGAGTAACTTATGGTCTGTTATTTGTCCACATTTTCAGTATGGTTAATCACCAGATTTTTAAGCTTCAAGGACCCTTCCCGTGTTATTTATTTACTGTTAAATATTTGTATGTTTATAATAAAGGCTGCTGTGGCCAATTATTATCCAATTTTGGTGTTAGCGTGTTAATTTGGGGGGGCACTGGGTTTTGGAGAAAAGATTGGTTATTTGGGGTATAGAAGTTGGACGCCCCACCGGAACATTGACAATACCAATGTCAAGTACAGGCCGGAGCAAGCCACCCCTCCCCCCCGCGGCGTAGGCAAAGGTCGGCATGACAGGGGGTTGTATGGGGGTGGGAATAGTTTTAGTAGGGTGGAGTATGTAAAGGGGGTTAGGGGGTTTTATAGGGCGAATATGGGAGGTGTTTAAGCAGTTCCCGCTCCGGAGGCGTTGTGAACAGTCCCGCCCACCTTAATTTTCTTTTGTCTGGAGGTGGGTTTTGTGAATTTGTTTTTGGGTCATGGTGGCTGTGATGTGGTTGGGGGGTCCTTGAAGTTGGTGCTAAATTGGTCTGGGGGATCCATGGGTATATGGATTCCTCAGTTGGTGTTACATTATGGTTTTCTGTTCTGGTGATTTTGGGGGAATTTTGGCAAAGTTTGAGACAACGTGCTAAGAAATTGGAAGGATAATTTAAGATACATTTACAGTTTGGCATCTGGCAACTCACATGGTTTTCAGGATAAAGAATATATATATATATCATATACATACTGTACATTATATGTACAAAAGTATTGGGATGCACATTTTAGTCACTGAATTTGGGCTTTTTATTCAGTCCCATTGCCTTCGGGGTATATCATTCGGCTCCATAACCCCCGATGTATAACAACCGGCCCCCCGCCATACCATGTGCCTTTACTAACAAGTGACAGAATGGCTGGTGGTGCAGAGCTCACTAATACCAGCGTGGTCCTGTAATAAGAGCCACCTGGGTAACAAGTCTGTTCATGATATTTCTTCCTCCTAAATTTGAGCTGGGAGTGATATTATTCAGAAGTAGAAGGCACTGCAGCCACACAGCCACAAAGTGGAGACATTACAGAGTTGGAGAGCAGAGGGCAGAAAAGTGCCCTCCACTCTGCTGACCCCATAACTGCAGAGACCAGACCTCCTCTGCTATTAACATCACCACCAACACTGCACCCTCGCTGGGGGCTTCATGGCTGAGCAGCTGTATGCAGCCTTACATCACCAAGCACAATGCCGAGCATTGGATGGAGTGGTGTAAAGCCACCTGCAATGGACTCTGTAGGAAATTTCTGTGCAGTGACGGATCACACTTTTCTGATAGAGTAGTCTGGGTTTGGTGACTCCAGTAGGATGTTAACCCCTGACTGCATTGTGCCCACTGTACTGTACAGATGATGGAGGAAGATAATGATATGGGCTGTTATCAGGTGGAAGCCTCGGCCCCTTAATTCCAGCGAAGGTAAATCATAATGCTTCAGCACAAGACATTGTGGACAATTGTATCTTTCGGTTTTGTGGGAACAATTTGGGGAAGAGTATTTTCTGTGCCCCATGACTGTGTCCAGTGCATAAAAGTCCATAAAGACACGGTTGGGGAAGTTTGATGCGAAGAACATGACTGGACACCTAGAGCCTCGTCCTCAGTCCCATTAAACTCCTACAACGAAGATTGTGAGCCCAGCATCTTCCCAACATCAGGGTTTGTTTTCACAAATGTTCTTCTGGATGAAGGGGTGAAAATTCTCACAAATGCCTGGTAGAAATCCTTCCCAGAAGTGTGGGAGTTTTTATAGCTGAAAAGTTGAGACCCCTCATATTAATGTCGATGGATGTAGACTGGGAGGTCATACAAGTCCCTGTAGGTGAAATGTGGGGCACATACTTTTGTCCATGTAGTGTGTATAAATATATATATTATATACTTTCTGCAGTTCATCTGGACTGGCCTCCATTACTTCCATGACATTGAGTAGCAGTGCCCTATTGGTGCACTTTTTTCTATTATAATTAGTCACAACTTTTAATTTCATCAGATTGGCTACAGTTAGCAGCGCAGCGTCAGGACCACACTACGCAGGATTATGGGATTTCATACCGTATTTATAATTAACTTACAGCACTCTTGTGAATTTCAAGTCAGCATTACAGAAGGAAATCAGATTAAGCGTGGAAAATGCAGGTCAGCTTCTTAGACGGAATAGCACTTTATGAAGTTTGGGTGATGTATGAATTCGGCAGAAGGAAGCAATAAAATGTTTAATTACTCCACACTCTTCCCCCAGCATACAGAATCCATCAGCCCTTGTTTCTATTAATAAAATTATGCGAAAAAGGATTTTAGCATAATCCCGGGCATCAGTCTAAACAGCAGGCAGAATCCCTTTTATGCAGATCCCATTAATATAAGAACAGAAACATTTCTTATGAAAACTAAGAAGCCAGTTTGATAATTAACAAGAGCTTTCTTAAAGTGTATTTACGGTTACTTGTTTTGTCTAGACATGTCCCCACCATATTCTCCAAGGTTCTGCCCTCATTTCAATGAGATAAAAATCTTGAAAAGTCTCTTGCCATAAAAATTTAATTTTTTTTTATACCTGTTGTAAATGCCGCCGTGCTCTGAATCCGGCGCTGTTCTTCTTTTGTCCCTGCGCCTTTCCGTTCCTGAGATACCGTCTCCTCTTCTCTATATATAAATCTAGTCTTGTTCCAAGTGGGCGTGGTTCTGCACTATTTTGGGGGCGTTCTCTTGTGGATCACGCCCAGTTGGCTAAAAAGACTAGCTTCATATACAAGAAAGAACGGGCCATATCTCTGGATCAGAGAGGCGCAGGAACAAATGAAAAACAACGCCGGATTCAGGAAAACAGCAGCATTGACACCATGCAAAAAATTATGTATTCATGGCATGTGGCAGGACTTCATAAAAAATCTGCATGTTGCTGGCTTTGAATGTAAATGTGAGTTTTTATATGGGCATTGCTCACCCAACATAAGACGTTCACGCCACAAAGCAATAACTTGCCTTTCTTCACCCGAGCAAAGATTCAGTTTGCTGACTTATCCCTGTATCTGAATATGCAGGCCTGTTATGATTTGGCAGCTGAGGAGGACAGGAGCAAAAAACAGCCAAGGCAGCCTTACACCCAGAGAGGTTGGGAACTAATGCGTTGCAGATCCCTAAGCTAACCGCACAAGTAGAAGCAGCCGTGGGACGTACCTACGGTGACCTAGATGCCTCGGCACAGCCAGAGAGATTAGCTACACCTGGAGATAGAAACAGGACAGCTAACTGCCCCGGAGTAGAGCCCCAAATGAATAGGAAGCCCCCAAACATGTAATGGCGGTTAGACAAGAAGAAACACAAACGCAGGCAGAAAATAGAGTGAGCAAACGCTGGGGACAAATACTTCCCAGATAGGACAGGGCAGTACAGAACACTATCTGCTACCCAGCAAAACCCTAGAAAAATTCCAACACTTCTGATTTCAAAAATGCTGAGACCACACGATCTCGCCACCCGCTAAATCAGATCTCTGGTGTGAACAAGCGGCTAACCCGCAGCCACTCAAATAGCAGGGACAGAGCAATGGAACAAATAAACAGTGGCTACTGAAAAACAGAGTAGCACAGGCCCCAGGAGGGAAACCAGGCTAACCTCCCACAAATGTGCAGGCAAAAAATGGAAATAGCAAACACGATAGAAACAAGCAGCAAATAACTTATCTGAAAGTAGCAGACAAAGGCAAGACACCAGCTGACTTACAAATGAACCAGGAAACAACAATTGATCACTGGCGAGGATCATGGGAAGGCAGCTCACTTGTATCAGCCCAGTCCGTCTCTCCTGATTGCCAGTCATCGCTCACAGGTGATGGACTTCTACTATTCAACACTGGTTCAATACCCTCAGCAACCACCAGAGGGAGCCCCAACTCAAAAGTAATTTCCAACATGCTCACAATTCTGGCCTATACAAAGGGACTTTATACCCTCCCAAGTCTTCACACCAAGAAGCAGGGTACATTTCTTGGTTGCCATCTCAGCAATGTCCACATCATACAAAACAGAAAGGAAAGAAAATACGGAAGAAGTTGTGTATAGGAGAGATGAGCGACTTTGCCTCCGGAGGGTCGAGTCGGGTTTCGGACCACCCGAGTTTATCAAAAGTTGAGTCGAACGAAATCGGTCGACTATCGGCAAAAGTCGGAGTTCTGACCGAAACCCCACCCCAATGCAAGTCAATGGGGAATAAAAGTTGGCAGGGAGTGGAGGACCGTAAACAAACCTACAGTGCCCATTTCAATGCCAACGACATCATTCTTATTACTTAAGCTTGTCAACCTTAATTTACTTTATAATAATAGTAACGCATTGAAAACTGGGGGTTATTTGGCTAAAGTTGTGGGGGGGCAGGGCTGGCTCCAGGTTTTCGTGGGCCCCAGGCGAAAGAGTCTCAGTGGGCCCCTTTAACACATACCACAATTCATGATACTGCGATACGGCAGAGAAAAATAGGTATAGTACAATGCCAAATAATTCACTTCTTACATTACATGAGTGATATCTATTGAAAATTCTAAAATAGCTAAAAAAACGGACAGTATAGTCCTCCATACAGTATTATGGGCACCACATAGTGTGCCATACAGAATAAAGAGCCCAATATATTGCTCCATACAGAATAATTAGTCCCATATATGATGCGCCATACAGAATAATGGGCCTAATATAATGCTTCATACAGTATGATGAGCCACATATATTGCTCCATACAGAATAATGAGCCCCATATATTGCTCCATACAGAATAATTAGTCCCATATATGATGCGCCATACAGAATAATGGGCCTAATATAATGCTTCATACAGTATGATGAGCCACATATATTGCCCCATACAGAATAATGAGCCCCATATATTGCTCCATACATAATTGGTACCATATAATGTTCCATACAGTATATGATTAGCTCCACACAATGCTCCAGTATATCATGGGTTGCACGGTGGCTCAGTGGATAGCACAGCAGCCTTGCAGCACTGGTCTCCTGGTTCAAATCCCACCAAGGGCAACATATACAAGGAGTTTGTATGTTCTCCCCGTGTTTGCGTGGGTTTCCTCCGGGCGCTCCGGTTTCCTCCCACACTCCAAAAAAAAACATACCGATAGAGAATCTAGATTGTGAGCCCCATTGGGGACAGTGACGATAATGTGTGCAAACTGTAAAGCGCTGCGGAATATGTTAGCGCTATATAAAGATTATTATTATTATTATCATGGTCCCCATATAATGTGCCATACAGTATAGGACGGTCCCCATAGAGTAGAATGAGCCCCACATATTGCTCCATACAGTATAATGAGTCGCATATAAAGCTCCATACAGTATATGATGGGCCCCATATATTGCTCCATACAGAATGGGCTCCATATAATGCTCCATACAGAATAGGCCCCATATGTGCTCCATATGATGCTCCCTATATTATGCCCCATATGATGTTCTAGTATTTGATGGGCCCCATATATGATGCTCCAGTGTATGATGAGCCCCATATAATGCTCCAAATATAATGGTCCCCATATTTAATACTCCATATATAATGGGCTCCATGTGATGCTCCATATATAATGTGCCCCATATGATGCTCCAGTATATGATGTGCCCTATGGATGATGCTCCAGTGTATGATGGGCCTATATAATGCTCCATATATAATGGGCCCCATATGATGCTCCAGTGTATAATGGGCCCCATATATGATGCTCCAGTGTATGATGGGCCCCTTTTATGATGCTCCAGTGTATGATGGGCCCCATATATAATGCTCCAGTGTATAATGGGCCCTATCTATGATGCTCAAGTGTATGATGGGCCCCATATATAATTCTCCAGTGTAAAATGCTCCCCATATATTGCTCCAAACATTAAAAAAAATGAAATACCTCTCCTCGCTGGGCACTGCTCTACTCTGGACTCCTCAGCGTCGCCATCTTCCAGCTCTCTGCACTGTGACTGTTCAGGCAGAGGGCGCAGAGATGTGTCGTCACCGCGCTCTCTGACCTGAATGTCACTGGAGAGGTAAGTATTGCAAGTGCTGGGGCCCTGAGCAAGCTGGAGGGGCACACTCATGGGCGCTAGCACTGGCACAGGGCCCCTCATAGTATGCCCGTGTCTCTGACGGCGAGTGGGCCCCCCCACCTGCTCAGGGCCCCGGCACTTGCTCGGGTGCGCCAGGTGCTGACGCCGGCCCTAGGGGGGTACAGCCCAGTTAAGGAGGTGGAAAAACTGGCATATGTTGAGGTGTAGGCTGGACGTTCAGCAGCTGCAAATGGAGGAATTGGAGAAGTCGGAGGAAGAGGAGGACAAAGCGAGCCATTTTGCTGGCAATATATGTGTCATCAGGGGAAGGTGGTACAAAATCCTTCGAAACCCAGGCATGATTCAATTTAATGAAGGTGAGATCACCTACATTTAGGGTCGACAGCCGGCTCCTTCTTTCTGTCACGATTGATCCAGCAGCACTGAAGACTCTTTCTGATAGCACACTACCAGCAGGGCAAGCGAGCTCCTGTAAGGCATATTGTGCCAATTCAGGCTAGGTGTCCAGTTTACAGGCCCAGTAGTCAAAGGGGAATGAACTGTGAGGGAGAACATCGATAGGGGGGGAGAGGTAATTTTGAACCATAGGTGACAACTGCTGTCTCCTGTCTGTTGCAATCGATTCAGTATTACCAGTCGTGTGAGCGGTACTTGAGAAATCAGTCCACAACATAGTTATGAAACCCCTGTCTCCAACGCCACTTTGGCTGTGTGCACCACAAACACCTCTTCCATGTTGTCCAGTACGGCTCGTGGTAGAACCTGCACAGCTGCTGTGTGCTGGGAATGCCTCTAACAAACGGTTTACCAGAGTTGCTTGTTTGTTCGCCAATATTAGCTCTAGGTTCTCCTGTGGCATGATGTTCTGTAATTTGCCTTTATAGCGTGGATCGAGGATGCTGGCCAGCCAGTAGTCATCATCCTTCATCATTTTGGCAATGCGGGGGTCCATTTTTTGGATCTGCAAGACATAATCACACATGTGGGCCAAATGTTCCAGGTGTCAATGATGCACTGCCAGTGGTGGGTGGAGGAGCACTTTCTGCCAAATCCACATCCCTCCAGTCACGCACAAACCCTGTACCTGACCTTGGCAAGTCAACATTTTCTCTTGCCCCTCGAGAAGCATCCTGCTCCCCAAAATAATCATCCCCTCATCCTCCTCCTCCTCTTCCTCCACCTCGTCCTTGTCCAGGACAGTTCCCTGAGCAGACAATGGCTGACTGTCATCAAGGCTTCCCTCCTCCTGCTCTTCCTCTTCCGCTGCAGACGCCTGATCCTTAATGTGCGTCAAAGTTTGCATGAGCAGACGCATAAGTGGGATGCTCATGCTTATGATGGCGTCATCTGCGCTTACCAGCCGTGTGCATTCCTCAAAACACTGAAGGACTTTACAGAGGTCTTTCAGCTTTGACCACTGCACACCCGACAACTCGATGTCTGCTCTCAAACTGCCTGCCCGTGTATCCTCCCACAAATGCATTACAGCCTGCCTCTGTTCGCACAACCTCTCAACCATGTGCATGGTGGAGTTCCACCTTGTTGCAACATCTATGATCAGGCAGTGCTTGGGGAGGTGGAGCCATCGCTGCAGCCTCTGCATACGACTGGAGTCTACGGGTGAGCAACGGATGTGCGAGCACAGTCTTCGCACCTTATGGAGCAGGGCTGGTAACTCTGGATAATTATTTATGAAGCGCTGCACCACCAGGTTCAAGGTGTGAGCCAGGCAAGGTATGTGTCTGAGTTTTGCCAGGGCTATGACTGCCACAAAATTATGGCCATTATCACTGACTACCTTGCCTGTCTTAAGATGTAGACTGCCCAGCCATGACTCAGTTACTCGCTGCAAGTAGTCGCCAGTACCTCCGCGGTGTCTGTTGTCGCCTAAAGTCATTATCTTTAAAACAGCCTGCTGACACTTACCACTAGGTGTTCGATAGTGTGACACCTCATGAGCAACACTGGCAGCTGCGGATGGAGTGCTCGTGCGACTGCGCTCTGTCGACGAGCTTTCGCTTCTGGAGGAGGAGGGTCGAACGCCTACAGCCAACTGTTGCCTATACCGTGTGCTAGGCAGCACTGTCCCACCGCCGCTGTCCCCTGTGGACCCTGCATCCACCACATTAACCCAGTGCGCAGTGATGGACACGTAACGGCCCTGGCCATGCCTACTGGCCCATGCATCTGTTGTGAGGCGCACCTTTCCACTCACTGACTGTTTAGTGCATGGACAATGCGGTCTTTCACATGCAGGTGGAGGGCAGAGATGGCTTTTCTAGCAAAGAAGTGCCCACTGGGTAGGTCATAGCATGGGACAGCGTAGGCCATGAGCTCTCGGAACGCTGCGCTTTCAACCAAACGGAAGGGCATTATCTCTAATGAGATCAGTTTGGCAATGTAGGCATTCAAAGCCAGTGTACGCGTATGAGAGGATGAGTACTTTCTTGTCCTACTCAGAGTCTCTGCTACGGTGAGCTGCATATGGTGGAACTAGCAGTGGACATGGCGGACTGAGAGGGGGTTGGTGATGGTGGTGGTGGTGATGACCTAGATGCAGTCTTTCGTTGGAAAACCATTGGGATTCCCTGACTGCTTTGGCCTTGCGACGACACCTCAACATTTCTTTCTGGTGGTGTGCTAACCGGTGGGCTTACAGTGGGGGAAGCGATGTAGCGTTGCTGGCTACCTTCAGTTGGAGCAGGTGCACGTGTGCTACCTGAGGTTTTGTAGTCCGTCCATGCTTGCAAGTGCATGGTGTTTACATGTGTAAGCAAGCAACTGGTATTCAAATTTCGAAGATTTTTCCCTCGGCTATAGGTCCTTCCGCACTTCTTACACATAACCTTTGCCTCATCAATAGGATTTTGGTTAAAATAGTGCCACACTGCACTCTTCCTACCATGGGAAAAATTTTCAGGGCTTGCACGCTGTGCTAATTTGACTGTCTGGCCAAGCTGTCCTGCAACTCTTTGTTTTCTAACACCTTTTTGGACTGCTACGGGCCTGCCAGATAACCGCAGCTGCGATGTCGATTGCTGCTGCGGATCCTCCTCCTCTTCTGAGCTATTGCAAGCAGCACCCTCTTACCACAATGGATGCCAATCCGGGTCAACAACTGGGTCATCCATCACCTCCTCTTCAATTTCATCTGCACCTTCCTCTGTGTCACCGTGTAAGGTGGTATAGTATGCGGGAAGGGGCACCTGAGTTTCATCAGAGTCAGATTCTGGCTCAGTAGACTGTGAGGGCAATGTAGTGCTCTGGGTGAATGTACCAGCAGAATCATATAGCAGTGGCTGTGCATCAGTGCACTCCATGTCAGATTCATCTTGGACTGGGAATTCAGGATTTGACTTGATAACCCAGTTATGGTATGTGAAAAGAGCTCCAGGGAGTAATCTGAAGTGTGGCCTGCCGCATCCTTCACTTTTGGTGGGGGTGAAGGACACAAGGAAAGGTGTTGTTCCTGACCAGGAGCCTGCACTGACGACTCAGTGCTTGCAGTTTTTGAAACTTCTGAAGAGGAGGCGATAGAGCTGGAGGCTGTTTCCGCAATGTAAGCCAAAACCTGTTCCTGATGCTCCGGCTTTAAAAGCCGTTTACCTACTCCCAGAAAAGAGAGCCTTTCAGGCCTTCTGGAGCCAGACGATGACGCAGGCTCAACACCTCCTGCCTTAGGTGCTATTGTGCTTTTGGCACTACCAGCAGATGCACCACCACCACGATCAGTACCAGCTGCCCCCCCCACCCACGTCCGCTGCCTCTTCCACCATACTTCCTCATGTTTGGGAAAATGTGCCAAAAATACCAGCAGATATATGGTACTTTATGAGGAGTGTACAGCTGTATATGGTGTAGGGGAAAATTTAAATCTCCGTATATATTTCCGGAGTCACACACAGACACTCACTCAGTATGGATTTGACTGTAATACAAAAAGCAGAAAAACGGTACTGTATCAGAAGCGTACAGCTGTTTACATTGTAGGGGAAAATTTAAATCTCCGTATATATTTCCGGAGTCACTCACAGATGCTCTCTCAGTATGTACTTGACCTTAATACAAACAGCAGAAATACGGTACTGTATCAGAAGCGTACAGCTGTATACGGTGTAGGGGAAAATTTAAATCTCCGTATATATTTCCGGAGTCACTCACAGATGCTCTCTCAGTATGTACTTGACCTTAATACAAACAGCAGAAAAACGGTACTTTTTTCAGAAGCGTACAGCTGAATATGGTGTAGGGGAAAATTTAAATCTCCTTATATATTTCCGGAGTCACTCACAGATGCTCTCTCAGTATGTACTTGACCTTAATACAAACAGCAGAAATACGGTACTGTATCAGAAGCGTACAGCTGTATACGGTGTAGGGGAAAATTTAAATCTCCGTATATATTTCCGGAGTCACACACAGACGCTCTCTCAGTATGGATTTGACCTTAATACAAACAGCAGAAATACGGTACTGTATCAAAAGCGTACAGCTGTACACGGTGTAGGGGAAAATTTAAATCTCTGTATATATTTCCGGAGTCATACACAGACGCTCTCTCAGTATGGATTTGACCGTAATACAAATAGCAGATATACTGTACTGTATCAGAAGCGTACAGCTGCATACGGTGTAGGGAAATTTTTAAATCTCCGTATATATTTCCGGAGTCACACACAGACGCTCTCTCAGTAAGGATTTGACCGTAATACAAACAGCAGATATACGGTACTGTATCAGAAGCGTACATCTGTATGCGGTGTAGGGAAAAAATGTAATCTCCGTATATATTTCCGGAGTCACACACAGATAGTCAGCATGTATTTGTCCGTGATACCCTGTTTCCCCGAAAATAAGACACAGTTTTATATTAATTTTTGCTATGAAAGTTGCGCCATGTCTTATTTTTTTGGGGGGTGTCTTACTTTCTCAAGAAAAAGAATTGACATCATCCCACATCATCCCATTGCAGCCTCCCATCATCCCAGTATCCCACTGCAGCCTCCCATCATCCCACATCATCCCATTGCAGCCTCCCATCATCCCAGTATCCCACTGCAGCCTCCCATCATCCCACATCATCCCATTGCAGTCTCCCATCACCCCGGTATTCCACTGCAGCCTCCCATCATCCCACATCATCCCATTGCAGCCTCCAATCATCCCGGTATCCCACTGCAGCCTCCCATCATCTCACATCATCCCACAGCAGCCTCCCATCATCCCATATCATCCCACTGCAGCCTCCCATCATCCCGGTATCCCACTGCAACCTCCCATCATCCCGGTATCCCACTGCAGCCTCCCATCATCCCGGTATCCCACTGCAGCCTCCCATTATCACAGTATCCCACTGCAGCCTCCCATGTGTGTACCGTACACACACACACACACCCTTACACAGACACACACACACACCCATACACAGACACACACACACACACTTTCACTTTCTTACTGATTTCCTCCGCGGTGCTGCTTTCAGTGCTTTGGTGATGCAGGAGCCCTGGGCCAATCAGAGCGCAGGAGCCCTGGGCCAATAAGAGCGCAGGAGCCCTGGGCCAATCACAGCCCACGAACAATCAGAGGCTATGGATGACATCAGCTGGCCCATGGTTCCTGCGCTGTGATTGGCAGGGCTCATGGGCGGAGATCGGCACACAGCTCCGAGGCTGTGATTAACTCCTGTGAAGAGCGCGGCTGCAGTGGCGGGCACGAGGCACCGGAGGGCACCGGACAGCGCGAGCGAGACACAACTGCATGCCCCATGCACCGAACAAGGTATGCCTTATTTTCGGGGGGGGGGGTGCCTTATATTAACAGGCACAGTGCTCCCCCTAGCATGCCTTACTTTCGGGGGTGCCCTATTTTCGGGGAAACAGGGTACCAGCCGGTACACAGTAGTGTGTGAGGAGCGTACAGCTCTATACGGTGTGGGAAAAAATGAACGCTCGGTAACTGTGCAGAAAAAAGAATAAAAGTATTAGTGCTGTGTAAAAAGCAGTCTGCACAGCAGTGTACACACAGCAATACAGCTATCAGGCAGCCTAATAACCAGCGCTACTGCACATAAGAAAATCCTCCCCTTTCACCGCACATTAAAGGGAATCTGTCACCCTAAATTGGTGGGATATTTAAATGATGGCAGTCAGGTCAGATGGGCGGTGTTTTGGGTACTTGCCTTAACATGTTGTTCACCGCTGTCTCCATTATTTCTGGGAATTGTAGTCGTTGCCCTCCATATAACGCGTCTGCGCATTGCAATCTTGAATTGCGCACGCGCAGTATGCTTTGCCCGCAGATTGCAATGCGCAGGCGCGTTATATGGAGGGCAAAGACTACAATTCCCAGAAATAATGGAGACAGCGGTGAACAACATGTTAAGGCAAGTACCCAAAACACCGCCCATCTGACCTGACTGCCTTCATTTAAATATCCCGCCAATTTAGGGTGACAGATTCCCTTTAACTGTACAGCACAATTGCTATCAGCACAAGCAAATAAGAACTTCTCTTTCCAGCCCTAACTCTCTCCCTACTGATAAACAGCAAGCAACCTCTCCCTACTGTTAAGATCGGCAGAAGTAAAATGGAGGTCGGCGGTCAGGGCTTTTATAGACACTATGACGCCCCGCAAAGCAAGCCAATCACTGCAATGCCCTTCTCTAAGATGGTGGTGGACGCTGCACATGTCATCTCGTTGCCCACAGTGTACGTCCTTGCTCATTGGCTGAAAAAAGGGCACCTGCAAGCATTCAGGGAAATCCGACTTTGGCGCTCGTTTTGCCGATGCATGGCCGACCTCACGCTATGGTCGGGTTTCAGTCTGCGAAACCCGACTTTGGCGAAAGTCGGCGACTTATGAATCTGACCGACCTGTTTCGCTTAACTCTAGTGTATAGTTGGGAAAGCCTGTGTGTACCAAATTGCTGCTATGGGGTCGATGCTGTAGAAAGTGTCTGCATCCTGTTTTTTTTTTCATTTGGGACTGGATTCTCCTAAAGAATAGGGATGAGCGACTTTGCCTTTTTTTTAGGGTCGAGTCGGGTTTCAAGAAACCCGACTTTCTCAAAAGTCGGGTCGAACGAAATCGGCCGACTATCGGGAAAAGTCGGGGGTCCGACTGAAACACGAAACCCAATGCAAGTCAATGGGGAAGCAAAGTCGGCAGGGAGTGGAGGACAGTAAACACACCTACAGTGCCCATTTCAATGCCAACGACATCAATTCGTATTACTTAAGCTTGTCAACCTTAATTAACTTTATAATAATAGTTACGCATTGAAAACTGGGGGTTATTTGGATAAAGTTGTGGAGGGGTAGGGCTCGCTCCAGGTTTTCGTATGACCCGGGCGAAAGAGTGTCTTTAACACATACCACAATTCATGATGCTCCGATACGGCACAGAAATATAGGTATAGTACAATGCCAAATACTTCACTTCTTACATTACATGACTATTTTAAATTTTACAATAGCTCAAAAACCGGACAATATATTCCTCCATATAGTATTATGGCCATTGGCCACCACATAGTGCGCCATACAGAATAATGAGCCCCATATATTGCTCCATAAATAATTGGTCCCTTATAATGTTCCATACAGTATATGATGAGCTCCACATAATGCTACAGCATATGATGATCCCCATATAATGTGCCATACAGTATAGGACGGTCCCCATAGAGTAGAATGAGCCCCACATATTGCTCCATACAGTATAATGAGTCGCATATAAAGCTCCATACAGTATATGATGGGCCCCATATATTGCTCCATACAGAATGGGCTTCATATAATGCTCCATACAGAAGAGGCCCCATATGTGCTCCATATGATGATCCATTCCCTATATGATGCCCCATAAATAAAGAACCCCATATGATGCTCCAGTATTTGATGGGACTCATGGATGATGCTCCAGTGTATGATGGGCCCCGTAGATGCTGCTCCAGTGTCTGATGTCCCCCATTTTGAATGCTCCAGTATATGATGGGGCCCATGGATGATGCTCCAGTGTATGATGGGCCAATATAATGCTCCATATATAATGGGCCCCATTTATAATGATCCAGTGTATAATGGGCCCCGTAGATGCTGCTCCAGTGTCTGATGTCCCCCATTTAGAATGCTCCAGTATATGATGGGCACCATGGATGATGCTCTAGCGTATGATGGGCCAATATAATGCTCCATATATAATGGGCCCCATATATATAATGATCCAGTGTATAATGAGCCCCATAGATGCTGCTCCAGTGTCTGATGTCCCCCATTTAGAATGCTCCAGTATATGATGGGCCCCATGGAGGATACTCCAGTGTATGATGGGCCCCATATATCATACTCCACTGTATAATGGTCCCACTCCCCATATATTGCTCCAAACATTAAAAAAATGAAATACCTCTCCTCCCTGGGCACTGCTCTACTCTGGACTCCTCAGCATCGCCATCTTCCAGCTCTCTGCACTTGGACTGTTCAGGCAGAGGGCGTACAGACGTGACGTCATCGCGCTCTCTGACCTGAATGTTACTGTCAGGAAACTCGGAAGACGTCACAGCTAGTGTTGAGCGATACTGCTCGATATCTAAAAATATCGGATCGGAATGGTATCGCCGATATCACTAAATATCGTCGATATCCGATTCCGATACCGGAAGTCCAATGTAAGTCTATGGGAACCAAATATCGACATTAAAAAAAAACATTCTTGCCTTGTTGGTTAATTGTACATGAAGGAAAACAACAAAGACTAATGTAGAATGTATTGGGGGAGGTTGAGGAGACAATAAAGGCATACATGTTTAACCCAATGCATTGGAATAGCATTAATATATTTTTTTTTGGAAATACGTTTGGATTGACTAACAAATTGACAATGTTGTTAACCTTTTTTCTATTTTGGCAAATATGTATGTTTACCAACTTCCATGCTCTTCACCTTTTTAACTTTTGCCAGTGCCACACTTTCTCCTTCATAATCTTCAGCAGCAGCATCATCTTTCTCATCAAATTATTCTTCATCTTCACCTTCTTAATCTTCTTCTTAAACTTCTTGCTATTCATGTTTTTGTTTACATTACTCATATCGTTATTATTAAACTAATTAATCTTCTTCATATTCAAATTCTTCATCTTCTTCCTCTTCATCTTCTTCATCATATTCTTATTTGTGACAGAGATTCCTGTACTTGTAATCTGTAAAAGTATGAATTGTTCATCCTTCCGTTCTTGCTGTCACAAAAGATTTAAATTACAACAGTATTTGTCTGTGTTCAGTTTAGCCTGCAGCAGCAGGCATTTTCCAGGGGCACCACGAGGAGGAACGGACTCACCCCCATACACTGCTTAGTCTTCTTCTGCTTAGAATTTAGAGCATATATTTTGCTCTTCATTTTGGTCTTATACTTCATGTTCTTCTGCTTTTTGATCTTCTACTTATTGTTCTTCTGTCTCTTGTTCTGTATCTTGTAGTTTGTCTTAACCTTCTTTGTCCTGTTGGTGATCTTCTTCTGGGTAATCTTTTATTTTTTCTTTGTGATGGTGTTCAGGCTGGTTGGCTTCATGCTCGTCGTCCTTGTTGTCGTCATCTTCTTCTGGGTGGTCTTTAAGGTCGTCTAATTTCCGAGAAACAGCTGACGTTACTGGAACCCTGACGGGTATCAGATGGAGCAAGAGACAATGGAAGTAACGAGGACCAGCTGACTGTGCTAGAACCCGGACGGGTAGCAGAAGGAAAAGAGGCAATGTCACAACCGAGTACCAGCTGACGTTACTGTGACACGGTTACTAAGCAGGAGGTACCTGTGCTCCAAAGCACTACCAAGGACCAGCAGACGTTGGTGGAACTCGGATACGGAGATGGAGGCACCTAGGCCAAAGGCACTGGGGAGAACCAGTTGACGGTACTGGACCCCGGACGGGTAGCAGAAGGAAAAGAGGCAATGTCACAACCGAGTACCAGCTGACGTTACTGTGACACGGTTACTAAGCAGGAGGTAACCTTGTGCTCCAAAGGCACTACAAGGACCAGCAGACATGGTGGTGGAACCGGATACGGAGGATGGGAGGCACCTAGGCCAAAGGCACTGGGGAGAACCAGTTGACGGTACTGGACCCCGGACGGGTAGCAGAAGGAAAAGAGGCAATGTCACAACCGAGTACCAGCTGACGTTACTGTGACACGGTTACTAAGCAGGAGGTACCTGTGCTCCAAAGCACTACCAAGGACCAGCAGACGTTGGTGGAACTCGGATACGGAGATGGAGGCACCTAGGCCAAAGGCACTGGGGAGAACCAGTTGACGGTACTGGACCCCGGACGGGTAGCAGAAGGAAAAGAGGCAATGTCACACCCAAGTACCAGCTGACGTTACTGTGACACGGTTACTAAGCAGGAGGTACCTGTGCTCCAAAGCACTACCAAGGACCAGCAGACGTTGGTGGAACTCAGATACGGAGATGGAGGCACCTAGGCCAAAGGCACTGGGGAGAGCCAGTTGACGGTACTGGACCCCGGACGGTAGAAGAACGCACCCATGAAAATGTAAGTTGACAGGACGCAAGCCGTCCGCAGTTACCGAATCACACAGTCCTACAGTGGGTGCTTGTCCTATTGTCACAATGGAAACCGCCTTTATTTACATATCCCACAGCACACATAGGAATCACCTAAACTGCAGGCACCATAGAGTCGGCTAACCCGAATGCAACACGACAGCACAACTTATTGGAGGATAATTGACGTTCACACTGCCAGGAAACAGCTGTCGTGCTGTAACCAGGCTGGCCAGGAGTCAGTACCCCTGCCAATTACTTACGAGCAACAAATGGCGGTGTTGTAGCCCAGGGAGTAGAGTTCAGGTGGTAGAAAGATGAACATAACAGGAGACATGGAAAACGTTGCCAAACAGTTATTTAATCTGAAAACGGACAGGCAAATTCAGGTGAGATCCATGCCTTGTTCATTTTCAGAAAAGTAAGCCGGTCTACATTCTCTGAGGATAGTCGCATGCGACGGTCTGTTACTACACCACCTGCAGCACTAAAGACACGCTCAGATAATACACTGGCAGCAGGGCAAGCCAGCACCTCCAATGCATACTGGCTAAGCTCTGGCCATGTATCCAACTTAGAGACCCAAAATTTGAAAGGGGAAGAGGCATCTGGGAGTACACTTAGAGGGAAAGCCAAGTAGTCTGTCACCATCTTACGGAAACGTTTCTTCCTGGTGACTGGAGCCGTCTCGGATGGTGTAGACCTTGCTGGCGCTGTCACAAAACTTTGCCACATTTGTAACATACAGCTCTTGCCCTGTGCAGAGGCGCTGCTTCTGCTCCCTCTTGTTGTAGAGGTGTCTACACTGCCTCGACGCACAGAGCTGCTTTGTAAAGCAGTAGCAGCAGCAGCAGCTCTCTCGGCTGGAATGTACAACAGTATGGATTGCACCAGTGTGTCTTGGTACTCCTGCATTTTACGGTCCCGGTTCACCGGTGTGATGAGGGTTTGTAAGTTGTCCCGGTAGCGAGGGTCTAGGAGGGTGTACACCCAATAATCTGACGTGGTGAGAATGTGGGCGATGCGGCGGTCGTTTCTCAGGCACTGAAGCATGAAATCAACCATGTGCTGCAGACTCCCAACTGGCCAACAAAGGCTGTCCTCTGGAAGAGGCGTCATCTCTGCCTCCTCTGCATCACCCCACCCTCGCTCTACATACTGACTAGAGCGTTGTGTACCTCCCTCTGTAGGGATTTCTTCCTCCTCCATTGACTCCTCCTCCTCCTCATCCTCCTCACAAAATGAGCCCTGCCCAGCCCTTTGTGAGGAACCACGTTGCGCTGACTGTCCTGAAGGTAATTGAATTTGTGACTCCTCATCCTCCACCTCTTCCAAAACCTCTTCCTTTAGTGCTTTCAGTGATTTCTGAAGCAGGCAGATAAGGGGGACAGTCATGCTGACTAGTGCATCATCTGCACTCGCCATCCGCGTTGAGACATCAAACGCACGCAAAACGTCGCAGATGTCCTTCATAGAGGCCCACTCAGTAGTGGTGAAGTGTGAACGGCGCAAATTGCGAGTTGATTGCGCCTGTTGCAGCTGATACTCCATTACTGCTGACTGCTGCTCACACAACCGCTCCAACATATGTAACGTGGAATCCCACCTGGTGGGTACGTCACATATGATGCGATGTTCAGGAAGGCGAAATCTGACTTGCAGAGCTGCAATGCGCGATCTGGCCATGCTGGAACGTCGCAAGTGAGCGCACTCTAGGCGGACCTTGTGCAGCAGTGCATCAAGATCCGGATAGTCCCTCAAAAAACTCTGCACGACCAAGTTGAGCACATGTGCCAGACATGGTATGTGAGTGAGGTTGCCAAGGCCCAGAGCTGCCACCAGATTTCGGCCATTGTCACACACTACCAAGCCTGGCTGGAGATTAGCTGACAAAAACCACACGTCGCTCTCCTGCTTGATGGCATCCCAGAGCTCCTGCGCTGTGTGGCTTCGATTCCCCATGGAAATTAATTTCAGGACGGCCTGTTGACGTTTGGCCACGGCTGTGCTCATATCGGTCGCAACAGGTAAGCGTTCACGGGTCCATGTGGAGGTATACCGTGACGGCTCGTGCAGCGATGATTCTGAGGAACTGGAGTAGGAGGAGGAATCAATGTGTACAGACTGGATTCCTGCAATCCTTGGAGTTGGCAGAACACGTACAGCGCCACTGGCAAGATCTGTACCCGGCTACACAACATTGACCCAATGGGCAGTGAGGGAAAGGTATCGTCCCTGGCCATGGGTACTGGTCCACGCATCGGTGGTTAGGTGGACCCTGCTACTGACGGCGTTTAGTAGCGCATGTTTAATGTTTCCCTCGACATGTTTTTGCAGAGCAGGGACAGCTTGCCTGCTGAAATAAAATCGGCTTGGCACATTATATTGTGGGACTGCCAATGCCATAAAGTTCCTGAAACTGTCAGTCTCCACCAGCCTGAATGACAGCATTTCAAGGGACAGGAGTTTTGCAATGCCAGCATTCAGAGCCTGTGCTCGTGGATGGTTTGCCGAGTATGGCCGTCTTTTATCCCATGCCTGTGGTACCGATGGCTGTTTTTTGTTCTGGGAGTGTGACGATGACTGTGAACTTGCTGCTGTGGGTGGAATAACAGTTTGTCTATGGACAACAGTGACCGAGGTTCTTCCATGGAGATCCTGTGAGGAAGCCGAACCAGGTGTGTGTGAGCTGGAGGTAGAGGCTCGAACATGACCTGAAGATGTAGGTGCTGCTGTAGGTTGGCCTACATCTCCAGTGTGTCTTTGTAACTCAGCTACGTGCTTTGTCCGTACATGTTTCCACATATTTGTGGTATTCAGGTTACTGATATTTTTACCTCTTTTAACTTTTTGCTTACACAGCTTGCATTGACATAGCAAATATCATCTACAAGTCTGTCAAAAAAGGACCACGCAGTGCAAGTCATGGGAGCGCCAATTTTGACATTTCTAAGAGAGCTGCTCCCAACAGGTGCCAAACTGGAGGCTACAGGCAAGCGAGTCTGCAGCCTACCTCTCCCTCCTCTTTGTACCGTTGGGACAATCTCTTCCTCAGAGCTGCTCCAACCACCTTCCTGTTGCTCACGCCATGTTGGGTCTCGGACTTCATCATCTCCACTACCCTCTTCCAACACCTGCTGCTGTTGGATGGTCTGGGCAGCACCATGCTCCACAAAACCTGGCACCTGAGTCTCATCATCATCATAAGATGCGTTCTGCGGTGTGCTGTCCATCGGCACTGGCTCACCCGCCTCTTCAGATTGAGAGAGACACAGCTGTTGCGCATCACTGCATACTCCCTCTTCTTCAAATTGCAGAATGCTGCTTGCCTGTGCCCGTGTTTGCGAGCCAACAGATTCTGAGAACAGAAGCAGAGACTCAGCTGGCTCCTGTACAGAACTCTCTGACTGCCTGGGCAATTTGACAGGCGGTGAACAGACAGATGGTTGCTCAACAGTGTTGTGTTCCTGAGAGGAGGTGGAAGGAATTGAAGTCGATGCATTGGCTGCCATCCAAGCAACAACGGCTTCAATTTGTTCTTCCCGCAGCAGGGGGGCACGCCGAGCTCCTACCAAAGTGCGCATAAAGGAACGCTCATGGGTAAAACTGGTGGATGCTGTGTCACTGAGGGCGGCAGCAGCCACAGAATCCCCACGTCCTCTCCCTGCTGAATCTCCACGGCCACGACCACGTGCCTTACTCACTGACTTCTTCATCTTGGTAGATTGATAAAGAAAGTCAGAAAAGTTATAAGGCCTAAGTGTGGTTATTACGCAGAGACTGAAGTGAACACTGAAACACAACTGTTCACAATCTGTGAAAGGCTACTCCTTTGTCTACTTCTATAGTGTTTGCAACCAATGTATTGGATACGGATGGAAGCGCGTCACACTAATAGATTATATTTTAAATGGAATGGAGCAGAACCAATTGGAGATAAATGAAAAGGATGAGGCACTGAGACACGCTCAGCAGAGTACAAGCAGCAGTGCTTGAACAAGTAACTGGAGCGTGATGTGCACTCAAAAAATAAAAAACACAGACTGAAGTGAACACTGAAACACAACTGTTCACAATCTGTGAAAGGCTACTCCTTTGTCTACTTCTATAGTGTTTGCAACCAATGTATTGGATACGGATGGAAGCGCGTCACACTAATAGATTATATTTTAAATGGAATGGAGCAGAACCAATTGGAGATAAATGAAAAGGATGAGGCACTGAGACACGCTCAGCAGAGTACAAGCAGCAGTGCTTGAACAAGTAACTGGAGCGTGATGTGCACTCAAAAAATAAAAAAAAAACAGACTGAAGTGAACACTGAAACACAACTGTTCACAATCTGTGAAAGGCTACTCCTTTGTCTACTTCTATAGTGTTTGCAACCAATGTATTGGATACGGATGGAAGCGCGTCACACTAATAGATTATATTTTAAATGGAATGGAGCAGAACCAATTGAAGATAAATGAAAAGGATGAGGCACTGAGACACGCTCAGCAGAGTACAAGCAGCAGTGCTTGAACAAGTAACTGGAGCGTGATGTGCACTCAAAAAATAAAAAACACAGACTGAAGTGAACACTGAAACACAACTGTTCACAATCTGTGAAAGGCTACTCCTTTGTCTACTTCTATAGTGTTTGCAACCAATGTATTGGATACGGATGGAAGCGCGTCACACTAATAGTTAAATTGCATGGAGCTGCAAGAATTACACTGAAGAAAAAAAAAAAGAGTCTGTGAGTGACACGTGCAGATGCCTACAGACAGCGTTGCATGCAGAGCAAACTGCAGCGTCACCTGCACTCACACACACCTTGCAGAGCTGTTAAAACAACACTGCAGGCAAAAGGAAGCTTTACACAGCGGTTGGTGCTAGCCTGCCTACAGCACAGTACACTAAATCGCAATCTCTAACTGTCCCTCAGAGTCAGCACAGCAGCGTTCTGTCCCTTACTGAATTCACAGCACAGTGACGCTAAAATGGCGGCGGCGCCTTTTATAGTGCATTCTGACATCATTTCAGCATCCAATCACAGCCATGCCATTAGTTAACATGACCGCAGCAGTACAGGATGTGCCCACACTTCTTAGGATTCCTCATTGGCTGACTAAAATCACATTGCCTCTCAAAGAATTATGGGAACTTCCGATTCCGGTATACGATATATGGAAAATATCAAAACTAAGTATCGAAAGGCCGATAGAGCTAATATCGGCCGATACCTGATACTTGCGGTATCGTATCGCTCAACACTAGTCACAGCGGTGGAGCAGGGAGATGTAAGTATTGCAAGTGCTGGGGCCCTGAGCAAGCAGGGGGGGCCGACTAGTTGACGACGGCACTGGCACAGGGCCCCTCATATTACGCCGGTGTGTCTGACGATGAGCGGGCCCCCCCACCATCAAAGACACTTTTGCATACTATGAAGGGCCCTGTGCCAGTGCCGTCACCCACGAGTGGGGCCCCCTACCTGCTCAGGGAACCGGCACTGGCGTGGGTGCGCCAGGTGCTGACGCCGGCCCTGGGGGGGCAGCCCAGTTAGGGAGGTGGAAAAACTGGCATATGTTGAGGTGTAGGCTGGACATTCAGCAGCTGCAAAAGGAGGAATTGGAGAAGTCAGAGGAAGAGGAGGACAAAACGAGCCATTTTGCTGGCAACCTATGTGTCATCAGGGGAAGGTGGTACAAAATCCTTTGAAACTCAGGCATGGTTCATTTTTATGAAGGTGAGATCACCAACATTTTGGGTTGAACAGCCGGGTCCTTCTTTCTGTCAGTATTGATCAGGCTGCACTGAAGACTCTTTCTGATAGCACACTACCAGCAGGGCAAGCGAGCTCCTTAAGGCATATTGTGCCAATTCAGGCCAGGTGTCCAGTTTACAGGCCCAGTAGTCAAAGGAGAATGAACTGTGAGGGAGAACATCGATAGGGGAGGAGAGGTAATTTTGTACCATTGTTGACAACTGCTGTCTCCTGTCTGTTTTAATCGATTCAGTATTAACAGTCGTGTGAGTGGTACTTGAGAAATCAGTCCACAACATGGTCATGAAACCCCTGTCTCCAATGCCACTTCGGCTGAGTGCACCACGAACACCTCTTCCATTTGGCCCACTACGGCTCGTGGTAGAACCTGTACCGCTGCTGTGTGCTGGGAATGCCTCTAACAAACGGTTTACAAGAGTTGCTTGTTTGTTCGCCAATATTAGCTCTAGGTTCTCCTGTGGCATGATGTTCTATAATTTGCCTTTATAGCGTGGATCGAGGATGCTGCCAACCAGTAGTCGTCATCCTTCATCATTTTGGCAATGCGGGGGTCACTTTTTAGGATCCGCAAGACATAATCACACATGTGGGCCAATGTTCCAGGTGTCAATGATGCACTGACAGTGGCGGGTGGAGGAGCACTTTCTGCCAAATCCACATCCCTCCAGTCACGCACAAACCCTGTACCTGAACTTGGCAATCCAACATTTTCGCTTGCCCCCTGAAAAGCATCCTCCTCCCCAAAATAATCATCCCCCTCATTCTCCTCCTCCTCTTCCTCTTCTTCCTCCACATCGTCCACGACAGTTCCCTGAGCAGACAAAGGCTGACTGTCATCAAGGCTTCCCTCCTCTCCTTTTCTTCCTCCTCCACTGCAGACGCCTGATCCTTATTGTGCGTCAAAGTTTGCATGAGAAGATGCATAAGTGGGATGCTCATGCTTATGATGGCGTCATCTGCGCTTACCAGCCGTGTGCATTCCTCAAAACACTGAAGGACTTTACAGAGGTCTTTCAGCTTTGACCACTGCACACCCGACAACTCGAAGTCTGCCCTCAAACTGCCTGCCCGTGTATCCTCCCACAAATGCATTACAGCCTGCCTCTGTTTCGCACAGCCTCTCAACCATGTGCATGGTGGAGTTCCACCTTGTTGCAACGTCTATGATTAGGCACTGGTTGGGGAGGTGGAGCGATCGTTGCAGCCTCTGCATACGACTGGAGTCTACGGGTGAGCAACGGATGTGCGGGCACAGTCTTCGCACCTTATGGAGCAGGGCTGTTAACTTCGGATAATTACTTAGGAAGCACTGCACCACCAGGTTTAAGGTGTGAGCCAGGCAAGGTATGTGTCTGAGTTTTGCCAGGGCTATGGCCGCCACAAAATTACGGCCGTTATCACTGACTACTTTGCCTGGCTCAAGATGTAGACTGCCCAGCCATGACTCAGTTTCTCGCTGCAAGTAGCTGGCCAGTACCTTCGCGGTGTGTCTGTTGTCGCCCAAAGACATTATCTTTAAAACAGCCTGCTGACGCTTACCACTTGCTGTTCGATAGTGGGACACCTCGTGTGCAACACTGGCAGCTGCGGATGAAGTGCTAGTGCGACTGCGCTCTGTCGATGAGCTTTCGCTTCTGGAGGAGGAGGGTCGAACGCCTACAGCCAACTATTTCATATACCGTGGGCTAGGCAGCTTTGTCCCACTGCCGCTGTCCCCTGTGGACCCTGCATCCACCACATTAACCCAGTGCGCAGTGATGGACACGTAACGGCCCTGGCCATGCCTACTGGCCCATGCATCTGTTGTGAGGTGCACCTTTCCACTCACTGATTGTTTGAGTGCATGGACAATGTGGTCTTTCACATGCAGGTGGAGGGCAGGGATGGCTTTTCTAGAAAAGAAGTGCCGACTGGGTAGGTCATAGCGTAGGACAGTGTCGGCCATGAGCTCTCGGAACGCTGCGCTTTTAACCAAATGGAAGGGCATCATCTCTAATGAGATCAGTTTGGCAATTTTGGCATTCAAAGCCAGTGTACGCGTATGAGAGGATGAGTACTTTCTTGTCCTATTCAGAGTGTCTGCTAGGGTGAGCTGGACTTGTGAGATGCATATGGGGGAACTAGCGGTGGACATGACGTACTGAGAGGGGGTTGGTGATGGTGATAGTGGTGGTGGTGAGGGCCAGATTCAGTTTTTCATTGCAAAAACATTGTGATTCCATGACTGCCTTGGACTTGCAACAACACCTCAACATTTCTTGCTGGTGGTGTGCTAACCGGTGGACTTACAGTGGGGGAAGCGATGGAGTGTTGCTGGCTACCTTCAGTCGGAGCAGGTGCACATGTGCTACCTGAGTTTTTGTAGTCCATCCACGCTTGCAAGTGCATGTTCATTAAATGTCTAAGCATGCAAATGGTATTCAAATTTCGGAGATTTTTCCCTCGGCTAAAGGTCCTTCCGCACTTCTTATAGATAACCTTTGTCTCATCAATGGGATTTTGGTCAAAAAAGTGCCTCACTGCACTCTTCCTACTATGGTATAAATTTTCAGTTCTTGCACGCTGTGCTAATTGGACCGTGTGGCCAAGCTGTCCTGCAACTCTTTTTGTTTTTTTAACATGTTTTTGGACAGCTACGGGCCTGGCAGATAACCGCTGCTACAATGACGATGCCTGCTGCGGATCCTTCTCTTCGGAGCTATTGCCAGCAGCACCCTCTTTCCCCAATGGATGCCAATCCGGCTTAACAACTGGGTCATCCATCACCTCATCAATTTCATCTGTACCTTCCTCTCTGTCACCTTGTAACGTGGTATAGTATGCGGGCAGGGGACCCTGAGTTTCATCAGGGTCAGATTCAGGCTCAGTAGACCGCGAGGGCAATGTAGTGCTGTGGTTCAATGTACCAGCATAATCATCTAGCAGTGGCTGTGCATCAGTGCACTCCATGTCAGATTCATCTTGGACTGGGGAATTCAGGATTTGACTTGATAACCCAGGCATGGTATGTGAAAAGAGCTCCATGGAGTAATCTGAAGTGTGGGCTGCGGCATCCTTAACTTTTGGTGGGGGTGAAGGACACAAGGAAAGGTGTTTTTCCTGACCAGGAACCTGCACTGACGACTCAGTGCTTGCAGTTTTTGAAACTTCAGAAGAGGAGGCGATAGAGCTGGAGGCTGTTTCCGCAATGTAAGACAAAACCTGTTCCTGATGCTCCAGCTTTAAAATCTGTTTACCTACTCCCAGAAAAGGGAGCCTTCCAGGCCTTGTTGATCCAGATGATGACGCCGGATCAACACCTCCTGCCTTAGGTGCTATTGTGCTTTTGGCACTTCCAGCAGATGCACCACACCACCATCAGTACCAGCTGGCCCCCCACGCCCACGTCTGCGGCCTCTTCCACCATACTTCCTCATTTTTGGTAAAATGTACCCAAAATACCAGCAGATATATGGTACTGTATCAGAAGCGTACAGCTGTATACAGTCTAGTGATAATTGTAAATCTTCGTATATATTTGAGGAGTCAGACACAGATGCTCACAGGCTCAGTATGGATTACACCAGAATATAAAAAGGTGAAAAAGGGTACTGTCTCAGCAGATTTCAGGTATATATAGTATAGTGAAAATATTCTAAATCTCCGTATATATTTCAGGAGTCAGACAGAGACGCTCTCAGGCTCAGTATGGATTAGACAAGAATATAAAAAGCTGAAAAAGGGTACTGTATCACCAGATACCAGGTGTTTATAGTATAGTGAAAATATTGTAAATCTTTTCACTATATATTTCAGGAGTCAGACGCAGACTCTCACAGGCTTAGTGTGGATTAGACAAGAATATAAAAAGCTGAAAAAGGGTACTGTGGCTTATATAGTATAGTGAAAATATTGTAAATCTCCGTATATATTTCAAGAGTCAGACATAGACACTCTCAGTCTCAGTATGGATTAGACAAGAATATAAAAAGCTGAAAATGGTACTGTATCACAAGCATACAGCTGTATACAGTGTAGGGGTAATTGTAAATGTCCGTATATATTTCAGGAGTCTTACACAGATGCTCACAGGCTCAGTATGGATTACACCAGAATATAAAAATTAGAAAAAGGGTAATGTATTAGAAGCGTACAGTTGTGGTACACCAAAGGGGGTTTTGCTGGATGGGAGATATATTTCTCCTAGCAGACTGAAGTTTGGTCAGGATTTTCCCTGATCACAAGGACCTGTGATGAGGTCATAGTCACGTGATCAGGTCAGCTGATGTGTACCTCACCTGAAGGTGTGGACTAGGCCTATTTAACAAGGAGCTGTTGTAGTATGTGGGTGTGGAAGGAAGGAGTTTGGCTGGAGTCAGCCTGGAAGAAGTGATTTCTGTTAGAGTGTGTCATTGTGCACCAGGAAGCAAGTACCAGACAACCCGGAATGGCACCTGGCGGTCCCTGCAGTCCTGCAGCCGCTTAGTTAAGCCCGTCCCAACAAGGGTGAGTCTGGGACCAGTGGTTCTCCAAACTGGAGTATGTTATGTTCTATTTTTGAGTTTTGTTATCTGGACTTTTGAACCCGTTATTAAAACCACTGAACTTTGAACTAAAAGCCTGTGTGTTTGCCTCATTACTGCGGCCCGGCCCCTGCCTACCAAAGCGGATCCCTACGATTGGTGGCTTGAAAGCGGGCACACGCAGTTGTGTAGCCCAGCTGCGCTTGGTGCCACATGTTACCCTGGAGGATGCACGGAAGGTAAACTCACAAAATAACCCGATATTCATTCACACTTCACATTTCCCTGGTGCCACCAGAGGGAGCCCTTGAAGAGTATCTAGAGATATATAAGGGTTGTGGAGACAGGAACAGAGAGAGCAGAGTTGAGTGAGATCTTGTCAGAGAGTGAGATCTTGTCAGGCAGTCTAGCTGAGAGTTGGCTAGTTGCTGGTTTGTAGTAGAGGAGTGTGAGAGAAACTGCCATCTACTTCCTGAGTGTGCTTATGTTAAAGGTTAGAGTAGGACGAAAGGCGAGTGGAAGAAAGAAGAGAGTGACAGAGGTTGAAACAGCATTGATCGCTTACCTCTACTCTGAGCTACCGGACGCCGGGTCCGAGCTTGCTAGCATCTACACGACTGGTAGGAGAAACCGGAGACCCTGCTGGACTTCAGGTCGCAGGGGCCCAGCAGTGCTGATACGTAACCGAGGTTAGGAAGACGGGGGTCTGGCAGGTACCGCCACAGAGACACTGATCTGTCCACAAGAAGGCCTCACCACAACGTCAGCCGGGCGTATACGAAGAAGACAGAGTTAGACTTTGTTCTATACAGGTCAGAAACTCACACACATAAAGGAGTACGGAGGCCCTACACCTACTCAGTGGGATTACTGGAAGTGCATCCTCCACCCTGACAGCTTCCCAGGACGTGCCTGCATCTACCATCAGTAAAGGTACAGAAAGAGACTTTCGTGTGTGTGTCTGCCTTATTGCTCCTGCACCCCTACACCGCCATATACCCTGAGGGATCAGTCTTGCCTGTGGAAGACTTAACACCTTGCTGCCCAGTAACAACCCCTCAGAGGATCTACCCCGCAGCGCTGGTCACCCTGACCAGGAACCACAGGTGGCGTCACGAACATTTCTACAAACCTATAATCCCCTGTAAATATCCCACATATTGAGGTGAGCCCCAGGGCAACGGACCGAGCTGTGCTACCCGTGACATCCCCCATTGAAGTGAACGGGCTCGGTGCCGAGTACCCCACAGGCCCTGGCTACGGGCGACTCACAGTGAGGTCAGGCTGTGTTTTTTTTTCCCTCTGCATGACAGTAGATGTCCTGGGTGAAAAAAGTAACGCAAAACCCGGTGGAGAACTGTCCGGAGATGGAGAGCACTGTAAAGATGCTGGTGGAGGCCATGCGACAGCAGCAGCAGGCTACACAGCAGCAACAGCAGGCTATGCAGCAGCAGGCTATACAGCAGCAGGCTATGGAGCGGCAGCAGGCTATACAGCAGCAGGCTATGGAGCAGCAGCAGATATTTAATCGACAGCAACAGGAAACCACAAGTCTACTGATGCAGCACATCACAGCGTCGCAGACAGCAGGAGCTGCCCCGAGACGTCAGGATGTCCGGAAAGCAGTATGCACAGCGATTCCTAAAATGGAAAAATCAGATGACGTCGAGGTGTACCTGGAGGTGTTTGAAGGTGTGGCTGAGAGGGAAAGACTACCCCGGGACCAGTGGGCAGAAATCGTGGCTCCGTTTTTGGCTCCAGGACCCGCAAAAGCCTATAGGGACCTACCCCCCGACCAACAGAGAGACTATGAGATCGTCAAGGGTGAGATACTTGCACGTCTTGGGGTAAATGTTTTGGTCCGGGCCCAGCGGGTACACCAGTGGAAGTTTTCCCCTTCCGAGCCAGCTCGGTCCCAGTACTATGAATTGATACACCTGGTAGAAAAATGGTTGCAGCCGGAGGTGTTGTCACCCAGCGCTATTCTGGATCGGATAGTAACTGATAAATTCTGGAGAACTTTGCCCCACACCCTGCAAACCTGGGTTGGATAGGCAGCCCCTACTGATGGTCTCCAGATGGTAGACCTCATTGAAAGATATGGGGCTACCAAGGAGATACAGGGAGAGACTACCTGGAAGGTAATGAGTAAATTCCCCAAACCTTCACCCGCAGCTCGGCGAGCAGAGACCCGGAAGGCCGCCCAGGACGGGTCAGGGGACGAAAGGGGCCCCATAATCTGCTGGCGGTGCCAGGAACCAGGACATGTGAGAGCTGATTGCCCCCCCTGACTGAGCCCATGGACACAAACTTTGGGTACTATCGGTCTCACTATGCCGAACAAATGTGTGCAGTGGGTAAACCAGCGGGACCCAGTATGAACCATTTGTGTAAAGTGGAGGTGGAGGGTAACCCTGCGGTGGCTCTACTGGACTCAGGGAGTCTCGTGACCCTAATACGAGCCAGCCATGTCCAAATCAGCGAGTATACTGGTCGGAAAATGGGTGTATTGTGTATACATGGGGACCTAAAACATTATCCTACCGCCCTGGTGATGATAAACACACCAGCGGGAGGAGGTGCCACGAGGTGGGGGTGGTGGTTAATTTGCATTATGAGGTAATAAGGGGGAGAGATTTTCCGTTATTTTCTGTGCTTTGGCCTGTAATTACCCCTCCCACAGAACAGTCATCGGCACCAGTGGCAACCAGGTTACATTCTCCAGAGATCGGGCATGAACCTGGTGGCCCAGAGGAAGTTGTGCTGGCGGTAGGAGTACCTGTGCCTTCAGTGGAGGAGGAAAACCCCTCTCCTATAGAAGTGTTAGCTGGGGAGGTGGAAGACTTGCCACCGGGACCAGAATTGTCAGACTTAAATGTGGCAGGTGATAATTTTGGTACGGCGCAACTCCGGGACCCTACGTTGGCTCGAGCCCGGGAAAATGTACTGGTTGTCAATGGGGAACCCCAACACCCCGGGGCAGCTACAGTATTTCCCCGATTCGAGCTGAACCAAGATTTGCTGTATCGGGTCGAGAGAATACATGGGGAAATTGTCGAGCAATTGCTTTTACCGCAGTCCTATCGGAGGTTGGTAATGGACTTAGCGCATGCGCAAGTACTAGGGGGTCATTTGGGCCAAAAGAAAACCCTAGACAGAATTCTACAATGGTTTTACTGGCTAGGGGTCTATGAAGAAGTTAAACGGTATTGTAACTCTTGTCCCGTGTGCCAGATAACCAGCCCTCAGCCTCATTTTCGGAGTCCCTTGGTGCCATTACCAATAATAGAGGTCCCGTTTGAGAGAATAGCCATGGATCTGGTGGGGCCTGTTAATAAATCAGCAAGGGTCACCAACACATCCTTGTAGTTCTAGATTACGCTACCAGGTATCCTGAGGCTATTCCCCTGCGCCACACCTCTGCCAAACTGATTGCAAAAGAACTCATGGGTATGTTCTCTCGGGTGGGAATCCCTCAAGAAATCTTAACAGACCAGGGGACCCCCTTTTTGTAAAAAATCATGAAGGAACTCTGCCACTTGTTAAGTGTTAAACAGTTGCGCACATCGGTCTATCATCCCCAAACAGACGGTTTGGTAGAAAGGTTCAATAAGACCCTGAAGAATATGTTGAAAAAAGCAGTCTCTAAAGATGGTAAGGACTGGGATCTCTTGTTGCCATACCTGATGTTTGCAGTGCGGGAGGTGCCCCAGGCATCTACGGGTTCTCGCCCTTCGAACTATTATATGGCAGACATCCCCGTGGCTTACTCGATATAGCTAAAGAGGCCTGGGAAAACCAACCAACTCCCCACAAAAGTGTGATAGAACATGTGGCCAAAATGCAAGAGAGGATGGAGACAGTCCTACCATTAGTCCGAGAACATATGGAAGCAGCACAAAGGTCACAGAGGCAGGTCTATAACCGGGAGGCACGGGTAAGGTCCTTTAACCCTGGGGATCGGGTGTTGGTACTTGTGCCTACAGTGGATAGTAAGTTCCTTGCAAAGTGGCAGGGACCCTACGAGATTATGGAGAAGGTGGGTCCCGTAAACTATAAAGTACACCAACCAGGGCGGAGAAAGCCCGAACAGGTATACCATGTGAATCTGCTCAAACCATGGAAAGACAGAGACCCTCTTGGTGAGGATTGTCCACGGCCTGCATTTCCAGTAGAGAAGGCTCCCTTGCCTCAGGAGAAGGCAAGAGAAGTCCTCTCTGCCGTCAAAATAGCAGACACTTTGTCTCCTAGACAAGTTCAGGAAGTCCGAGAGTTTGTTAGCCGAAATACCAATGTTTTTTCGGAGCTCCCTGGCCGTACCGCCCTAATCCAACATGACATTGTCACGGAGCCGCAGGCCAAAGTCCAATTAAAGCCATATCGGGTGCCTGAGGCCCGGCGACAAGCCATCTCGGAAGAGGTAAAAAAGATGCTGCAGTTAGGGGTCATTGAAGAATCCCAGAGTGAGTGGGCCAGCCCAATAGTCCTAATACCAAAACCAGATGGGACACTAAGGTTCTGTAATGACTTCAGAAAACTGAATGAAATTTCTAAATTTGACGCCTACCCCATGCCCGGGTCGATGAGTTAATAGAGCGGTTTGGGCAGGCCCGGTATTTTTCAGTCATTGACCTCACAAAAGGTTATTGGCAGGTGCGCCTAACAAAAGCAGCGAGAGAGAAAACGGCTTTTGTAACACCCGAGGGGCTGTTCCAGTATATAGTCCTACCCTTCGGGTCGCATGGCGCTCCAGCGACATTCCAGAGGTTAATAGACGTTGTTCTTCGTCCTCATCGCCGATATGCCGCGGCCTATCTGGACGATATTGTGGTGTACAGTACAGACTGGGAAAGTCACTTAGCCAAGGTACAGGCGGTGATAGATTCTCTGAGACAAGCAGGGCTAACTGCCAACCCAAAGAAGTGTTCCATAGGGTTGGAGGAAGCTCGGTACCTGGGGTATGTGATTGGGAGAGGAGTTATCAAACCCCAAATAAACAAAGTGGAGGCAATCCAAAACTGGCCCCGTCCCCTCACACACAAAACAAGTGAAAAGGTTTTTGGGGTTAGTGGGATATTACCGGCGGTTTATTCCCAATTTTGCAACCCTGTCGGCGCCGTTAACTGACTGCCTGAAAGGGAGGAAGTCAGTAATGGTGCGCTGGAATGATCAGATTGAAGAAGCGTTTGTAAAACTAAAAGGGGCACTGTGTGGGTCACCAGTTCTGATCACACCCGACTTCAAAAGAGAATTCATTGTCCAGACTGATGCGTCAGAGGTAGGTCTGGGTGCCGTGCTGTCTCAGGAGGTTAACGGGGAGGAACATCCCATTAGTTTCCTGAGTCAGAAGCTTACTCCCGCTGAAACCAGATACAGCATTGTAGAGAGAGAGTGCCTAGCTATCAAGTGGGCACTGGAGTCATTGCGCTACTATCTGTTAGGAAGAACGTTTCGGTTGGTAACTGATCATTCCCCTCTGACCTGGATGAGTCAAGCCAAAGAGAGAAATGCACGAGTCACCAGGTGGTTTCTGTCCCTGCAAAATTTCAAATTTTCAGTAGAACATCGGGCAGGCAAATTACAGGGGAACACAGATGCACTGTATGTCATGTGTCCACCCTCCTAAGGTTGAACAAAGGGGGGAGGTATGTGGTACACCAAAGGGGGTTTTGCTGGATGGGAGATATATTTCTCCTAGCAGACTGAAGTTTGGTCAGGATTTTCCCTGATCACAAGGACCTGTGATGAGGTCATAGTCACGTGATCAGGTCAGCTGATGTGTACCTCACCTGAGGGTGTGGACTAGGCCTATTTAACAAGGAGCTGTTGTAGTATGTGGGTGTGGAAGGAAGGAGTTTGGCTGGAGTCAGCCTGGAAGAAGTGATTTCTGTTACAGTGTGTCAGTGTGCACCAGGAAGCAAGTACCAGACCACCCGGAATGGCACCTGGCGGTCCCTGCTGGCCTGCAGCCGCTTAGTTAAGCCCGTCCTAGCAAGGGTGAGTCTGGGACCAGTGGTTCTCCAAACTGGAGTATGTTATGTTCTATTTTTGATTTTTGTTATCTGGACTTTTGAACCCGTTATTAAAACCACCAAACTTTGAACTGAAAGCCTGTGTGTTTGCCTCATTACTGCGGCCCAGCCCCTGCCTACCAGAGCGGATCCCTACATGCTGTATACAGTGTTGGGGTAATTTTAACTCTCCGTATGTATTTCCGGAGTAACAGACAGATGCTCACAGGCTCAGTATGGATCACAGCAGAATATAAAAATTTGAAAAAGGGTATTAGAAGCGTACAGCTGTATACAGTGTGGGGTAATTTTAAATCTCTGTATATATTTCCGGAGTAACAGACAGACGCTCACAGGCTCAGTATGGATTAGACCAGAATATAAAAATCAGATCCGCAAGACATAATCACACATATGGGCCAATGTTCCAGGTGTCAATGATGCACTTACAGTGGTGGGTGGAGGAGGACTTTCTGCCATAAAGGCTACTGTATCACAAGCGTACAGCTGTATACAGTCTAGGGGTAATTGTAAATCTCCGTATATATTTCAGGAGTCACACACAGACTCTCACAGGCTCAGTATGGATCACACCAGAATATAAAAAGTATAAAAAGGGTAATGTATTAGAAGCGTACAGATGTATACATTGTTGGGGTAATTGTAAATTTCCGTATATATTTCCGTAGTAACAGACAGACGCTCACAGGCTCAGTATGGATCACAGCAGAATATAAAAATTAGAAAAAGGGTAATGTATTAGAAGTGTACAGCTGTATACACTGTTGGGGTAACTTTAAATCTCCATATATATTTCCGGAGTAACAGACAGACGCTCACAGGCTCAGTATGGAACAGACCAGAATATAAAAATCAGATCCGCAAGACATAATCACACATATGGGCCAATGTTCCAGGTGTCAATGATGCACTTACAGTGGTGGGTGGAGGAGGACTTTCTGCCAAAAAGACTACTGTATCACAAGCGTACAGCTGTATTCAGTCTAGGGGTAATTGTAAATCTTCGTATATATTTCATGACGTTGGTATTGTCAAGTTGTTTACCTGGATGGAGTCAACGACTCCCAACGACCAATCCCATCCCCATATAAGTATGACCCCTTTACCCATTCACCAAAACCCAAGAGCCAGTAATTCTTTGGAATATATATGGCCACAGCAGCCTTTATTAATATACAAACAACATTAACAATATTAACAATGTACCATACTTAAACATTGGGGAGGAGTCCTTGAAGCCACAAAAATCATGGTGAATTGACCCAAAATGCTGTGAACAACACCCAACCTCTTACTCCCAGCCGTTACCCGACAGGCTCGGGAGCACCAACAACCGAAATATGTTGTTCACCAAGCTACTTGGGGATCCGTCCACTCTTGTGGGAACTCCCCGTCCACGTTTCACCAGATCAAGATCCACATAAGTTCAGACGGAGGAGACCCTATACACTGAGTCCCCCCAAACCAATTTCCAAACAACTTCAAGGACTCCCCCCTGAACCACCACAACGAGGGCCCATTGAAACCCTCAATGGCTCGAGACCCCCTAAAACCGCAACGCTATGGCCCTTTCTATGCCCTCTTGAATACTAGGGGCCCAAATGTCCGAACCAACTGCAATTAGATGGACCCCGTCGGCCAGCCAAAAATCCCCCTCACCCTTCTCAAGGTCAAAATGCCGCACAGACACACTGCCGTTTCGAACCATAAAAGAAGATACAGCCCTATTAACCTTTATCCTGGCCTTATTCACCTTTGCCAGGGACCTCATGTTACGCCAATGACTGCGTGGAACAATTACAGACCAGACCATGATAACCCCAGGATATAACACCCACAACCGCAAGCAATCCTGCTTAATATCCTTTACCAATACCCAGAAAGGTCGCACAGCGAGATCGTTCCCCCCCACGTGGAGTACCAAGATATCAGGGGCACGGTCCAACCGGGCGCAACCATGGATTTCGGGCAACACCCTTCTCCACTGCATCCCCTAAAGCCGAGCCATCGCACCACCGCCATAGACCTGGGGAATCCCAGTTGTCGGCCCTCATTCCTGACATCAGCTCGCAACGCTCCCCAGTGGACGAAGGAATGACCGAAAATCCATAGCAGCAGGGGCATGATGCCTGAAACGAGAAAACAATGCTAAAATACTAAAAACACCCCGAAATTACTCCAAAGCATCACACGTCCCACACCCGTACCAGACCGACGCCCCCGTCTTGAATTAAGGCCTAATGTAACTCCGATATCGATTAGACTTCCAACCCCCAATACGTTGGATAGATGATGAGCCCAGACCCTAGCTGCCGCTTCCGTCGCCGCACCTATGCGGAAAGAATGAGTCCCAAAACGAGAGTCATCTAAACCCAACGATCGAATGGACTTCTTGAAAATGGCGTTAAACTGATACCGAGACAGGCTACCGCCATCAGCGTGACACAACAACGAGCCCTCCAAGCTCGGGCCCAGCTCCCAAAAATGCTGCAAGCACAGCGCCGGACACATCAAATAACCTGGTACACTACCCAAAATGACCCGTCTGCCCTTCCCCACCTGATCTGTTTTGGACCTACGCAACCAAAATTCAACCCCACTCGACGTCAAAAGCACGTCCTTAGCCAATAAACCTCCTGCCGCCTGTTTATTACCCGAAACCAGCTCGCCCACCCGCAAGGCCCCAAAAAATGCAAACGAAAAGGCTAGGCGAAATAATAAAACCTCAAAACGCGAGGAACACGTCGATTCCAAAATGAAGCCCAACCGTTCTAACAAACCAAAGGATACTGGGCGCCTCGTATCACCCTGACCTTTTGAGCGAAGAAAACCTTTTGCCGCCTGTTGTACCAAAAACGTTTTTGTCAAATCCCGAGTCCCGCGCAGTCGGAAACCGAAAGACAATGCTGACAAAACACGCGATACCCTAGCACAAGACCATCCTTCCATCGCCCCCCGCCCCAACCAAGCCAACAAAATTCCTTCCTGATCCACCCTGGGCCCCGTAACTGGAGCAGCTCCAAGAACGTCTTCCCACGTTCGCCATACTGCCTGGTAAGCCTCCCAAGTTTTGGGGGCCAACGACGACCTAATTAGCGACTCTGCAGCCAATAAACCACCTTCCACAGCTCCTCCGGGCAAGCTAAACCCTCGAACTCCGCTTCTGGGGCCAATGAGCGAAAACGATCCCACTGTGAACGAGAAAGAGAATCAGCTATGTCGTTTTTAACACCCGGAACGTGCGTTGCAGTCACGTGCGCATTCAGGGACAAACATAACAAAACCAATTGTTGCAACACTCGAACAACAGGGGGAGAAGATGCAGCAAGCCCATTAATCGCACATACCACTCCCTTTTGTCACAATTGAAATGCACCCCGACGGTCCCGAAACTCCTGCCCCCCAAGTGCACTGCCACAAGGATCGGAAAGATCTCCAACAATGTTATGTTGCTTTACCAAGCCTGCCATCACTTACTCACCAGGCCAAACGTGAGCACCCCACTGTCCCTTGAAGTATCCCCCAACCCAACACCGCCTGCCGCGTCCGTAAACAACTCCAACTATCATTCTCAACTACCTCAGCCCTTGACCAAATGGCGGCCATGGTACCCCCCCAAAAAAGGGAATCCCAAACCGGGCCAAATCTGCCCTGAGTTCCCCACAACCTGATAAAGTGATGAGGGGTCTAATCCCTGCCGAGCGCTTGCCGCCTACAGTACGTGAAAAACTCGCCCCATCGGCATAACTCGACATGCAAAATTTAGCTTCCTAGCAACGACCTGCAGATCTCGAAACGACAGTTTCTTCAAAGCCGCTCTGCCCACTTCAGCCCGCAGAGCCCACAACTTACCCTCAGGCAGCCTGAATTCTATCTGGGTGCACCGGTAATAGGCGAAAAGCGGATTCTATCGGTCTTGCCAAAAAGGGCCCCACGACCGCACTTCCCTCACCCACCCCGCAGCCTCGTCAAAAGAGGAATAAACCACCGAACAAATCTCAGGATCAATTTCCATCATTACGACCTGCCCCGCGGGTAAGAAAGATGCTGAAAGGCAAACTTATTCGGCTCCTTTTTTTGAACAACACCCAAAGGGGAAACCACCAAATCAGGAAAAGGTGGAGACACGAAAGGGCCCGCCATGCAAACCCAACAAAAATTCCTTTGCCAGTTTTTCCGCAACAGCCTCTTTATGCAAAAAGGCCGAACGCAAATTCCCGAGTACCTGCGGAATGACAAACGGGGGATGTGGGATAACAAAACCGTCCTTAAAACCATTATACAACAATTTCCGCCTTCTCCTTGTCCCATATCTATTTAGATAAGGGACCTCCTTTCCAGACCACTGGAGTCACCCCCCTTGTGAATTTTCCACCCCCAGATTTTGGCTTCCCTTTTTAAAGCACTTAGACGCTCCATGTGAGGCGCCATTGCAGTTTGGAAAGATGTGTTTAATTTACAATTCGCCCCAAACGTTACACGGCCATCATTAAACTGCCAGCACACCCCCAACTTGCCCCCCCTTTCCCTGACCACTTCCCCCCGCGCCCCCGGGGTTGTTGCACTCTGGTGGTGCCCCCCGTCCCCCCCTAAAAAATGCCCCCAAATTTTTTTTGCGCTA
>JARQOD010000001.1:451438167-451489368 GCA_033576555.1 Oophaga sylvatica
ATTTTTTGGCCACAAAGAAAAAACCGCACCTGAGGGTAAGGGGAAATGGTCTATATGACCCTTCTCCAATGCCCTTTGATATAAGACCGCATAGCATCATGTTCAGGTACAAAAAGTTAAAAAGGCGACCTTAGGGAATTTACAACCACCCAAAATTCAATAGCGCAGTCATAGCCCCTATGGGGAGGAAGGATGCGATTTACTTTCGCAAAAACACATCGAAAAATAAATCAAAAAGTCAGGAAAACTCCTGACCGGGGGGGGGGAGAAAAAACAGGAGGTTGGTATTAACCAGGGCAGCCCCAACTGTTACAGACACAGATTTCCCAACCCAAAAAACCAGGATATAAACTCAACCAAGGAAGCCCATACGAAATACATGCAGATTAACAGAACTGTTGTGAAGGTTTTTGAGTATTTCAGAGGGGCCCTCTGGGGGTTCAAGCGGTACTGTGAGGTTTGGGGAAAAGGGGTTATGTTTGGTCTTTTTTAAGGAACTTTTTCCCATCAGGGTTCCGGGATAAATTGTTCTGGTCTGAATCCTTTTTCCGTTTCCCTTGTACCCCTCTGTTGTGCGCTCCCCTGCTATCAAAAGACTTTTTCATTTGTGTTTTTTGTTTTAAATTTTTTCATTTGCCCTGCATTTCTGTGGGCCTTCGGGTCCCCCCCGGGGCTTTTGCCCCCCAGTTTAGTCCCCACTGTTTTTTGTTTTTTTGCTTTTTCCAGTTTTTTTTAGTGGCTGTTTTTTGTTTTTTTTTACCCGGAACTAATTTGGTGGTAGAGGGCGTGGATCTCAGGTTATTTTGAAATTAAAGTTTGGGTTTTTTTAGGGGTTTCTGAGATTGCATAAGTACCCTTCCTATCCTTTTTTATTTGTTAGTTTTGGGCCCCCCCGTTTTTTACTATTTTCTTTCGTGTCAGTATTTCCCCTTGTCTAACCCCCCATTACTTTTGGGGGGTTTTTATTTTCTTTGGGGTTTTGCTCCGGGGGAATACTTTCCTATTTCTATCTTTAGGTGTAGTTAGTTTCTCAGGCTGTGACGAGGCGTCTAGGACCAACGTAGGAACGCTCCACGGCTGCCTCTAGTTGTGGTGGTTAGTCAGGGTACTGCAATCTCATAGATTCCAATGCTCTGGTGTTTTGCCTTTTTACCTGCACTCCTCAGCTAACCGTAACATAACAGTATCACCGGCCATAAAATTGTATGGTACTCACAGAAGGAAAAAATATTTTGAAGGAAGAAAAGTTGTCAGAGATATTTTCTGTTTGTTGCATTTTTTTTTTTTTTCCTCTGTATCTCTGGGTGCTGGGGAGGAGTTTTTTTTTCTCTCAATGGAGTTTGCACAGTTGTCTGGCCGTGTGGATCAGCTTGCCACTGAGGTTCGGAGTATTGCTATCTATCTTGCTGGTTTGCCTGTTGTGGAACCTAGGATCCCCATGCCAGATTTGTTTTTAGGGGATCGAGCTAAGTTTCAGAATTTCAAAAATAATTGTAAATTGTTTCTTGCCTTAAAATCTAAGTCCTCAGGAAACGCAGCGCAGCAGGTTCAAATTGTCATCTCTCTCCTGCGCGGCGATCCTCAGGATTGGGCTTTTTCCCTGACACCTGGGGATCCTGTTTGAGTGATGTTGATGCATTTTTTCAGGCTTTGGGGTTATTGTACGATGAGCCTAATGTCACTGATCAAGCTGAAAAAGCCTTGTTGGCATTAAATCAGGGGCTTGATGACGCTGAGTTATACTGTCAGAGATTCCGTAGGTGGGCAGTCCTGACCAAATGGAATGACGACGCTTTGGCGGCCCTTTTCCGGAAGGGTCTGTCGGATAATGTAAAGGATGTTATGGTGGGATTCCCTGTCCCCTCTGGTCTTAATGATTCTATGTCATTAGCGATTCAAATTGACAGACGTTTGCGTGAGCGGAGAAGTATGCGTGGAGTGGTGTTGCCTTGTGAGCCAGCTGCTGAGCCCATGCAGTGTGATGGAGTGGTGTCTGGGGCACAGCGTCATGAGTTTCGAAAGCGCAATGGGTTATGTTTCTACTGTGGTGATGCCTCTCATGCTATTTCAGTCTGCCCTAAGCGGGGAAGACGTTTTGCACGCTCAGTTGTCTTGGGTAGTGTTCAGACTAAGTTTTTATTAACTGTCACTCTGATATGCTCTCTGTCCTCATTTTCTGCTCAGGCTTTCGTTGATTCTGGAGCAGCTATTAACCTGATGGATTATGATTTTGCTAAACGTTGTGGATTTCCCTTGATACCCCTACAGAAGTCTATTCCCCTACTGGGGATCGATTCTACCCCTTTGGCTGAGAATAAACCCAGTTTTCTACTCAGGTGATAATGAGGGTTGAACCTGATCACCAGGAGTGCTGCAAATTTTTGGTTCTATATAATCTGCATGACATTATCGTGCTGGGTTTCCCTTGGTTACAGTCTCATAATCCTGTTTTGGATTGGAAATCTGTGTCTGTAACCAGTTGGGGCTGCCAATGTGTTAATACCAACACTCCTGTTTTTTCTGCCTCCCCCCAGGCTGAGGATGTTCCTGACTTTTTGTTTGATTTTCTGATGTGTTTAGCGAAAGTAAATCTGCATCCTTACCTCCCCATAGGAGCTATGACTGCGCTATTGAATTAGTGCCAGGTAGTAAATTCCCTAAGGGTCGCCTTTTTAACTTGTCTGTACCTGAACATGACGCTATGCGGTCTTATATCAAGGAATCATTGGAGAAGGGTCATATCAGACCATCCTCTTCACCCTTAGGTGCCGGTTTTTTCTTTGTGGCCAAAAAAGATGGTTCATTAAGGCCGTGTATTGATTATCGTCTCTTGAACAATATTACTGTGAAATATCAATACCCGTTACCCTTGATTTCTGACCTGTTTTCCAGGGTGAAAAACGCTACTTGGTTTTACCAAGCTTGACCTCAGGGGGGCGTATAACCTTATTCGCATTAAGCACGGGGATGAATGGAAGACGGCATTTAACACCCCTGAAGGGCATTTTGAGTACCTTGTGATGCCCTTTGGGCTCACTAATGCTCCTTCCGTCTTCCAGTCCTTCATGAATGACATTTTCAGGGATTTTGTGGACAAGTTTCTGATTGTTTATTTGGATGATATCTTGATTTTTTCTAATGACTGGGACTCTCATGTGAAACATGTTCGAACTGTATTCCAGATTTTGAGAGAGAATGCTCTGTATGTGAAGGGATCAAAGTGTCTTTTTGGCGTACAGAAGATCTCATTTCTGGGATTCATTTTGTCCCCATCTGTTATTGAAATGGACCCGGTCAAGGTTCAGGCCATCTGTGATTGGGTCCAACCTACTTCATTAAAGGCTCTTCAGAGATTTTTGGGTTTTGCCAATTTTTATCGTAAATTTATTGGTAATTTCTCTGTTATTGTTAAACCATTAACTGATTTGACCAGAAAGGGTTCTGATGTGGTGAATTGGCCTCCTGAGGCAGTCTCTGCGTTTCAGGAACTTAAGCAGAGATTCACTTCTGCCCCCTGTTCTACGGCAGCCTGATGTTTCTCTGCCATTTCAGGTGGAGGTTGATGCCTCTGAAATTGGGGCAGGTGCCGTTTTGTCCCAAAAAGATCCAGAGACCTCTAAAAGTAACCCTTGTGCCTTTTTCTCTCGAAAATTTTCTCCTACTGAACGTAATTATGACGTGGGTAATCGGGAGTTATTGGCCATGAAGTGGGCTTTTGAAGAGTGGAGACATTGGCTGGAGGGAGCCAAACATCAGGTGGTGGTCCTTACGGACCATAAGAATCTGGTCTATCTGGAATCTGCCAAGCGACTCAATCCTAGACAGGCCAGGTGGGCCTTGTTTTTCACACGTTTTAATTTTGTGTTTCCTTTCTTCCTGGCACTAAGAATGTTAAGGCGGATGCCCTCTCGAGGAGTTTCCTTGCGGACTCTCCTGAGCTATCTGATCCCTCTGTTATTTTGAAGGAGGGTGTAGTTCTTTCCGCCATCTCGCCCAATTTGAGACTTGCTCTGGAGGGGTGTCAGGAGGATAGGCCCGAGCGCTGCCCTGTTGGAAAATTGTTTGTCCCGGACCAATGGAAAAAGAGTGTGATGTCTGAGATTCATTGTTCCGCATTGGCTGGGCATCCCGGAATTTTTGGTACCAGAGACTTGGTTAGTCGGTCCTTTTGGTGCCTACCTTGTCTCGCGATGTCAGGGAATTTGTGCAGTCCTGCGGGACTTGCTCTCGCTCCAAGCCTTGCTCTCGCTCTAGTGGTTTGTTGATGCCATTGCCTGTGCCCAAGAGACCATGGACCCATATCTCTATGGATTTCATTTCCGATCTTCCTGTTTCTCAGAGAATGACCACCATCTGGGTAATTTGTGATAGGTTTTCCAAAATGATACATCTTGTGCCATTACCTAAGTTGCCTTCCTCCTCTGAATTGGTGCCGTTGTTCCTTCAGCACGTGGTTCGTTTACACGGCATTCCTGAGAACATTGTGTCTGACAGAGGAGTCCAGTTTGTTTCCAGATTTTGGAGGACTTTTTGTTCTAAACTGGGTGTTCAATTGTCTTTCTCCTCGGCATTTCATCCTCAGACCAATGGTCAAACTGAGAGAACAAACCAGACATTGGAGACTTATCTAAGATGCTTTGTGTCTGCTGATCAGGATGACTGGGTCTCTTTTTTGCCTTTGGCTGAGTTTGCTCTTAATAATAGGGCTAGCTCTGCCACTTTGATGTCTCCGTTTTTCTGTAATTCTGGGTTTCACCCTCGATTTTCTTCAGGACAGACGGAGGCTTCTGTCTGTCCAGGTGTTGACTCTGTTGTTGAGCGTATGCAGCAGATTTGGGACCAGGTAGTGGAGAGGTTGTCCCTCTCTCAGGAGAAGGCCCAGCGGTTTGCTAACCGGCATAGGACTGATGGTCCTCGGTTTAAAGTGGGGGACTTGGTCTGGTTGTCCTCAAAGAATATTCCTATGAGAGTAGCATCTCCTAAATTTAAGCCTAGGTTCATTGGACCTTATAAGATCATGGAGATTATTAATCCTGTTTCTTTTCGTTTGCTTCTTCCAGGGACATTTAAGATCCATAACGTGTTCCACAAGTCCTTGTTGAAGAGGTTTGTTGAGCCAGTGGTTCCTGCTGCTGTGCCTCCTGACCCTGTTTTGGTTGAGGGCAATCTGGAGTATGTGGTTGAGAAAATATTGGATTCTCGTTTTTCTAGACGAAGACTCCAGTATTTGGTTAAATGGAGAGGTTATGGTCAGGAAGATAATTCTTGGGTGTTTGCTTCGGACATCCATGCTAGGAGACTTATCCGTGCGTATCATAGAACTCATCCTGACCGACCTGGTTGCTCAAATGAGGGTTCGGTGACCCCTCCTCAAGGGGGGGGTACTGTTGTGAATGGGTTTGAGATGAGTTCTGAGCAGAGGCTCCCTCTGGTGGTTACAAGCGGTACTAGTGAGGATTGGGAATCAGGTGTTACTGATTGGTCTTATTTAAGGGAATCATTTTCCCATCAGGGTTGCCGGTGATCAATTGTTCTGGTCTGAATCCTTCTTTCCAGTTTCCCTTGTAGCCTGCTGTGTCGTGTCTGCATCTCCTGCTATCAGATAAGACAATTTCTTATTTTGTGTTTTTGCTATATTTTTGCATTTTGTCCTGCACTTCTGTGGGGGCCTTCAGGGTCCCCTCCGGGGGCTTTTGCCCTCTCAGTTTAGTCCAGCCACTGTGTTTTGTAGTTTTGCTTTTTCCAGTTTTTTCAGTGGCTGCTGTTTTGTTTTTTGTTACACCAGAGAACTAATTTAGGTGGTAGAGGTCGTGTGATCTCAGGTTATTTTGAAATTAGTAGAGTTGGTGTTTTTTCAGGGTTTTCTGAGATTGCAGTAAGTACCCTTCCTATCCTTTTCTATTTAGTTAGTTTGGGCCCCAGCGTTTGCTCATACTATTTTCTTTCTGTGTCAGTATTTCCTCTTGTCTAACCGCCATTACATGTTTGGGGGCTTTCTATTATCTTTGGGGTTCTGCTCCGGGGCAGATAGCTTTCCTATTTCTATCTTTAGGTGTAGTTAGTTTCTCAGGCTGTGACGAGGCGTCTAGGACCAACGTAGGAACGCTCCACGGCTGCCTCTAGTTGTGGTGGTTAGTCAGGGTACTGCATCTCATAGATTCCAACTGCTCTGGTGTTTTGCCTTTTTACCTGCACTCCTCAGCTACCGTAACATAACAGTATCACCGGCCATAAAAATTGTATGGTACTCACAGAAGGGAAAAAATATTTTGAAGGAAGAAAAGTTGTCAGAGATATTTTTCTGTTTGTTGCATTTTTTTTTTTTTCCCTCTGTATCTCTGGGTGCTGGGGAGGAGTTTTTTTTTCTCTCAATGGAGTTTGCACAGTTGTCTGGCCGTGTGGATCAGCTTGCCACTGAGGTTCGGAGTATTGCTATCTATCTTGCTGGTTTGCTGTTGTGGAACCTAGGATCCCCATGCCAGATTTGTTTTTAGGGGATCGAGCTAAGTTTCAGAATTTCAAAAATAATTGTAAATTGTTTCTTGCCTTAAAATCTAAGTCCTCAGGAAACGCAGCGCAGCAGGTTCAAATTGTCATCTCTCTCCTGCGCGGCGATCCTCAGGATTGGGCTTTTTCCCTGACACCTGGGGATCCTGTTTTGAGTGATGTTGATGCATTTTTTCAGGCTTTGGGGTTATTGTACGATGAGCCTAATGTCACTGATCAAGCTGAAAAAGCCTTGTTGGCATTAAATCAGGGGCTTGATGACGCTGAGTTATACTGTCAGAGATTCCGTAGGTGGGCAGTCCTGACCAAATGGAATGACGACGCTTTGGCGGCCCTTTTCCGGAAGGGTCTGTCGGATAATGTAAAGGATGTTATGGTGGGATTCCCTGTCCCCTCTGGTCTTAATGATTCTATGTCATTAGCGATTCAAATTGACAGACGTTTGCGTGAGCGGAGAAGTATGCGTGGAGTGGTGTTGCCTTGTGAGCCAGCTGCTGAGCCCATGCAGTGTGATGGAGTGGTGTCTGGGGCACAGCGTCATGAGTTTCGAAAGCGCAATGGGTTATGTTTCTACTGTGGTGATGCCTCTCATGCTATTTCAGTCTGCCCTAAGCGGGGAAGACGTTTTGCAGCTCAGTTGTCTTGGGTAGTGTTCAGACTAAGTTTTTATTAACTGTCACTCTGATATGCTCTCTGTCCTCATTTTCTGCTCAGGCTTTCGTTGATTCTGGAGCAGCTATTAACCTGATGGATTATGATTTTGCTAAACGTTGTGGATTTCCCTTGATACCCCTACAGAAGTCTATTCCCCTACTGGGGATCGATTCTACCCCTTTGGCTGAGAATAAACCCCAGTTTTCTACTCAGGTGATAATGAGGGTTGAACCTGATCACCAGGAGTGCTGCAAATTTTTGGTTCTATATAATCTGCATGACATTATCGTGCTGGGTTTCCCTTGGTTACAGTCTCATAATCCTGTTTTGGATTGGAAATCTGTGTCTGTAACCAGTTGGGGCTGCCAATGTGTTAATACCAACACTCCTGTTTTTTCTGCCTCCCCCCAGGCTGAGGATGTTCCTGACTTTTTGTTTGATTTTTCTGATGTGTTTAGCGAAAGTAAATCTGCATCCTTACCTCCCCATAGGAGCTATGACTGCGCTATTGAATTAGTGCCAGGTAGTAAATTCCCTAAGGTCGCCTTTTTAACTTGTCTGTACCTGAACATGACGCTATGCGGTCTTATATCAAGGAATCATTGGAGAAGGGTCATATCAGACCATCCTCTTCACCCTTAGGTGCCGGTTTTTTCTTTGTGGCCAAAAAAGATGGTTCATTAAGGCCGTGTATTGATTATCGTCTCTTGAACAATATTACTGTGAAATATCAATACCCGTTACCCTTGATTTCTGACCTGTTTTCCAGGGTGAAAAACGCTACTTGGTTTACCAAGCTTGACCTCAGGGGGGCGTATAACCTTATTCGCATTAAGCACGGGGATGAATGGAAGACGGCATTTAACACCCCTGAAGGGCATTTTGAGTACCTTGTGATGCCCTTTGGGCTCACTAATGCTCCTTCCGTCTTCCAGTCCTTCATGAATGACATTTTCAGGGATTTTGTGGACAAGTTTCTGATTGTTTATTTGGATGATATCTTGATTTTTTCTAATGACTGGGACTCTCATGTGAAACATGTTCGAACTGTATTCCAGATTTTGAGAGAGAATGCTCTGTATGTGAAGGGATCAAAGTGTCTTTTTGGCGTACAGAAGATCTCATTTCTGGGATTCATTTTGTCCCCATCTGTTATTGAAATGGACCCGGTCAAGGTTCAGGCCATCTGTGATTGGGTCCAACCTACTTCATTAAAGGCTCTTCAGAGATTTTTGGGTTTTGCCAATTTTTATCGTAAATTTATTGGTAATTTCTCTGTTATTGTTAAACCATTAACTGATTTGACCAGAAAGGGTTCTGATGTGGTGAATTGGCCTCCTGAGGCAGTCTCTGCGTTTCAGGAACTTAAGCAGAGATTCACTTCTGCTCCTGTTCTACGGCAGCCTGATGTTTCTCTGCCATTTCAGGTGGAGGTTGATGCCTCTGAAATTGGGGCAGGTGCCGTTTTGTCCCAAAAAGATCCAGAGACCTCTAAAAGTAACCCTTGTGCCTTTTTCTCTCGAAAATTTTCTCCTACTGAACGTAATTATGACGTGGGTAATCGGGAGTTATTGGCCATGAAGTGGGCTTTTGAAGAGTGGAGACATTGGCTGGAGGGAGCCAAACATCAGGTGGTGGTCCTTACGGACCATAAGAATCTGGTCAATCTGGAATCTGCCAAGCGACTCAATCCTAGACAGGCCAGGTGGGCCTTGTTTTTCACACGTTTTAATTTTGTGGTTTCCTTTCTTCCTGGCACTAAGAATGTTAAGGCGGATGCCCTCTCGAGGAGTTTCCTTGCGGACTCTCCTGAGCTATCTGATCCCTCTGTTATTTTGAAGGAGGGTGTAGTTCTTTCCGCCATCTCGCCCAATTTGAGACTTGCTCTGGAGGGGTGTCAGGAGGATAGGCCCGAGCGCTGCCCTGTTGGAAAATTGTTTGTCCGGACCAATGGAAAAAGAGTGTGATGTCTGAGATTCATTGTTCCGCATTGGCTGGGCATCCCGGAATTTTTGGTACCAGAGACTTGGTTAGTCGGTCCTTTTGGTGGCCTACCTTGTCTCGCGATGTCAGGGAATTTGTGCAGTCCTGCGGGACTTGCTCTCGCTCCAAGCCTTGCTCTCGCTCTAGTGGTTTGTTGATGCCATTGCCTGTGCCCAAGAGACCATGGACCCATATCTCTATGGATTTCATTTCCGATCTTCCTGTTTCTCAGAGAATGACCACCATCTGGGTAATTTGTGATAGGTTTTCCAAAATGATACATCTTGTGCCATTACCTAAGTTGCCTTCCTCCTCTGAATTGGTGCCGTTGTTCCTTCAGCACGTGGTTCGTTTACACGGCATTCCTGAGAACATTGTGTCTGACAGAGGAGTCCAGTTTGTTTCCAGATTTTGGAGGACTTTTTGTTCTAAACTGGGTGTTCAATTGTCTTTCTCCTCGGCATTTCATCCTCAGACCAATGGTCAAACTGAGAGAACAAACCAGACATTGGAGACTTATCTAAGATGCTTTGTGTCTGCTGATCAGGATGACTGGGTCTCTTTTTTGCCTTTGGCTGAGTTTGCTCTTAATAATAGGGCTAGCTCTGCCACTTTGATGTCTCCGTTTTTCTGTAATTCTGGGTTTCACCCTCGATTTTCTTCAGGACAGACGGAGGCTTCTGTCTGTCCAGGTGTTGACTCTGTTGTTGAGCGTATGCAGCAGATTTGGGACCAGGTAGTGGAGAGGTTGTCCCTCTCTCAGGAGAAGGCCCAGCGGTTTGCTAACCGGCATAGGACTGATGGTCCTCGGTTTAAAGTGGGGGACTTGGTCTGGTTGTCCTCAAAGAATATTCCTATGAGAGTAGCATCTCCTAAATTTAAGCCTAGGTTCATTGGACCTTATAAGATCATGGAGATTATTAATCCTGTTTCTTTTCGTTTGCTTCTTCCAGGGACATTTAAGATCCATAACGTGTTCCACAAGTCCTTGTTGAAGAGGTTTGTTGAGCCAGTGGTTCCTGTGCTGTGCCTCCTGACCCTGTTTTGGTTGAGGGCAATCTGGAGTATGTGGTTGAGAAAATATTGGATTCTCGTTTTTCTAGACGAAGACTCCAGTATTTGGTTAAATGGAGAGGTTATGGTCAGGAAGATAATTCTTGGGTGTTTGCTTCGGACATCCATGCTAGGAGACTTATCCGTGCGTATCATAGAACTCATCCTGACCGACCTGGTTGCTCAAATGAGGGTTCGGTGACCCCTCCTCAAGGGGGGGTACTGTTGTGAATGGGTTTGAGATGAGTTCTGAGCAGAGGCTCCCTCTGGTGGTTACAAGCGGTACTAGTGAGGATTGGGAATCAGGTGTTACTGATTGGTCTTATTTAAGGGAATCATTTTCCCATCAGGGTTGCCGGTGATCAATTGTTCTGGTCTGAATCCTTCTTTCCAGTTTCCCTTGTAGCCTGCTGTGTCGTGTCTGCATCTCCTGCTATCAGATAAGACAATTTCTTATTTTGTGTTTTTGCTATATTTTTGCATTTTGTCCTGCACTTCTGTGGGGGCCTTCAGGGTCCCCTCCGGGGGCTTTTGCCCTCTCAGTTTAGTCCAGCCACTGTGTTTTGTAGTTTTGCTTTTTCCAGTTTTTTCAGTGGCTGCTGTTTTGTTTTTTGTTACACCAGAGAACTAATTTAGGTGGTAGAGGTCGTGTGATCTCAGGTTATTTTGAAATTAGTAGAGTTGGTGTTTTTCAGGGTTTTCTGAGATTGCAGTAAGTACCCTTCCTATCCTTTTCTATTTAGTTAGTTTGGGCCCCAGCGTTTGCTCATACTATTTTCTTTCTGTGTCAGTATTTCCTCTTGTCTAACCGCCATTACATGTTTGGGGGCTTTCTATTATCTTTGTGGTTCTGCTCCGGGCAGATAGCTTTCCTATTTCTATCTTTAGGTGTAGTTAGTTTCTCAGGCTGTGACGAGGCGTCTAGGACCAACGTAGGAACGCTCCACGGCTGCCTCTAGTTGTGGTGGTTAGTCAGAGTACTGCAATCTCATAGATTCCAACTGCTCTGGTGTTTTGCCTTTTTACCTGCACTCCTCAGCTACCGTAACATAACACAGAACCAAAAATTTACAGCACTCCAGATGATCAGGTTCAACCCTCATTATCACCTGAGTAGAGAACTGAGGTTTATTCTCAGCCAAAGGGGTAGAATCGATCCCCAGTAGGGGAATAGACTTCTGTAGGGGTATCAAGGGAAACCCACAATGTTTAGCAAAATCATAATCCATCAGGTTAATAGCTGCTCCAGAATCAACGAAAGCCTGAGCAGAAAATGAGGACAGAGAGCATATCAGAGTGACAGTTAATAAAAACTTAGTCTGAACACTACCCAAGACAACTTAGCGTGCAAAACGTCTTCCCCGCTTAGGGCAGACTGAAATAGCATGAGAGGCATCACCACAGTAGAAACATAACCCATTGCGCTTTCGAAACTCATGACGCTGTGCCCCAGACACCACTCTATCACACTGCATGGGTTCAGAAGCAGGTTCACAAGGCAACACCATTCCACGCATACTTCTCCGCTCACGCAAACGTCTGTCAATTTGAATCGCTAATGACATAGAATCATTGAGACAAGAGGGGACAGAGAATCCCACCATAACATCCTTTACATTATCTGACAGACCCTTCCGAAAAAGAGCCACCAAAGCGTCGTCATTCCACTTGGTCAGGACTGCCCACCTACGGAATCTCTGACAGTATAACTCAGCATCATCAAGACCCTGATTTAATGCCAACAAGGCTTTTTCAGCTTGATCAGTGACATTAGGCTCATCGTACAATAACCCCAAAGCCTGAAAAAATGCATCAACATCACTCAAAACAGGATCCCCAGGTGTCAGGGAAAAAGCCCAATCCTGAGGATCGCCGCGCAGGAGAGAGATGACAATTTGAACCTGCTGCGCTGCGTTCCCTGAGGACTTAGATTTTAAGGCAAAAAACAATTTACAATTATTTTTGAAATTCTGAAACTTAGCTCGATCCCCTAAAAACAAATCTGGCATGGGAATCCTAGGTTCCACAACAGGCAACCTAGCAAGATAGGCAGCAATACTCCGAACCTCAGTGGCAAGCTGATCCACACGGCCAGACAACTGTGCAAACTCCATTGAGAGAAAAAAAAAAAAATCCTCCCCAGCACCCAGAGATACAGAGGGAAAAAAAATGCAACAAACAGAAAAATATCTCTGACAACTCTGACAACCTTTTTTCTTTCACAATATTTTTTCCCTTCTGTGAGTACCATACAATTTTCAATTTTTAGGCCGATGATACTGTTATGTTACGGTAGCTGAGGAGTGCAGGTAAAAAAGGCAATACACCAGAGCAGTTGGAATCTATGAGATTGCAGTACCCTGACTAACCACCACAACTAGAGGCAGCCGTGGAGCGTTCCTACGTTGGTCCTAGACGCCTCGTCACAGCCTGAGAAACTAACTACACCTAAAGATAGAAAGAGGAAAGCTATCTGCCCCGGAGCAGATCCCCAAAGAACATAGGAAGCCCCCAAACATGTAATGGCGGTTAGACAAGATGAAATACTGACACAGACAGAAAATAGTATGAGCAAACGTTGGGGCCCAAACTACTTAAATAGAAAAGGATAGGAAGGGCACTTACTGCAATCCCAAAAAACCCTGAAAAGCACCAACTCTACTAATTTCAAAATCACCTGAGATCACACGACCTCTACCACCTAAATTAGTTCTCTGGTGTAATAAAATCAAAACAGCAGCCACTGAAAAAACTGGAAAAAGCAAAAGTACAAACATCAGTGGCTGAACTAAACTGAGAGGGCAAAAGCCCCCGGAGGGGACCCTGAAGGCCCCCACAGAAGTGCAGGACAAAATGCAAAAATCAAGCACAAAAACAAAAAGAAGAAAATGTCTTATCTGTTAGCAGGAGATGCAGACACGACACAGCAGGCTACAAAGGAAACAGAACTCAAGGATTGAGACCAGAACAATTGATCACCGGCAACCCTGATGGGAAGGCGACTCCCTTATATAAGACCAGTCAGTAACACCTGATTCCCACTCCTCACAATCTTCACTGGACAGTCCAGTACCGCTTGTAACCACCAGAGGGAGCCTCTGCTCAGAACTCATTTCAAGTCCATTCACAACACCCGATGCTGCTCCATTGCCGTGCGCAGAAGCGGCCCCCTGCAGCACCCCAGGGACATCTGCATGGAACCCCCTCCCGCTATCCATGGGGGTTGGCGGCCCCAGCCCCGCCGCGCTGCAGGCCACTGCTCCACTATCTGGGACATCTGTTATGGAATCGGCGGCGAAGACAGGCCGCCCGGCCGTAACTGCGCAGCGGCGGCCCCCCGTCATATCTGGAACCCCGCAGCGCATGGGGGATGAAGACTGCTGCCCTGTGTTGCCGGCCGTTACCTCAGCCGCCGAAGGTCTGGAGCTGTCGATGAAGGCAGGCCGCCCTGCAGGCACCCTGCTACGGCGGCCCCCCGACGGACCTGAAGCCCCACTGCCGATGGGGGAGAAGTGTAGAGCCCAGCTGCGCTTGGAATCTCATTTCCCAGAGGGATGCACCGAAGGTAATGACCACTAGAGGACCCAATATGCATGCACACATCTTCACCAATCCCTAGAGCCACCAGAGGGAGCCTTTTTAGTATATATAAGGATGGTGAAGCCACAGGAAGTAGCTTGGTTAGTCTGAGGGCTGCAGTCAGTAGTCACCTCAGAGAGCTCACAGACAGCTTAGTCTAGTCTGAGTCTACAGAGAGAGTAGATCAGTCTGAGAACAGCAGTTGTTGAAAGAACCTGAAATCTGCAGCTCTAAGCTTAGTTCAACGTGTGGAGGCTAGTACAAGTGGAAAGATAGCCACTCCAGCCTAGTCAGAACTGAGTCAACTGAGTGCAGTTCAGTGAGCAAGCGTGCCGACGCTTTGAGAGCGGTGAAGAAAGGAGAAGAAGCAGTCCACCATCTGCTAGTGTGCTTATGTGAGGGTCGAGTAGGACGAAAGGCGAGTGGAGTAAGAAGAGAGTGACAGAGGTGGAAATAGCATTGATAGCTTACCTCTACTCTGATTAACCGGACGCCGGGTCCGAGCTTGCTGGATCCTTCAAGCCTAGCAGGAGATACCGGAGACCCTGCGGGACTACAAGTCGCAGGAGCCCATAGGTGTTGATACGTGGCTGGGTTAGGAAGACAGGAGTCTGGCAGGTACTGCCCTTAGAGACTGTGTCCTTCCAATAGAAAACCCTATACAATGTCAGCCGGGTGTAAAGTTGAAGACAGAGTTAGGCCTCGTTTCATACAGGTCAGAGACTCACATTACAGGAGTAAGGAGGCCCTACGCCTACTCAGTGGGAAGAACTGGACGTGCATCCTTCACCCTGCCAGCACCCCGAGACGTGCCTGCAATACCATCAGTAAAGGTACAGAAAGAGACTTTCGTGTGTGTGTCTGCCTTATTACTCCTGCGGCTGAACTCCCCTTCTCCGTCCTGCACCCCCACACTCCGTTTACCCTGAAGGACCCCAGCCTTGCCTGTGGAAAGCTTAAGACCTTGCTGCCCAACACCAACCCTTCAGCGGATCTGTATAGCAGCGCTGGTCACCCTGACCAGGTCCCACAGGTGGCGTCACGAACATTTCTACAAACCTTTAAATCCCCTGTAAATATCCCCCTTTTCAGTGAGCGCCCAGGGCCACGGACCGAGCTGTGTCGCCGTGACATCCCCCATAGAAGTGAACGGGTTCGGTGCCGAGTACCCCACAGGCCCTGGCGGGCGACTCAGAAGGACCGCTGACCTGTTGTGCCAGCCGACACCTCGGCCGCCGACAATCCGGAGATGCTGAGGGAGGCAGGCCGCACTGCAGGCCCGGCGCTGCCGCGGCCTCCCGAGGACGCTGCTCTGGTAAGCCGCCCGGCGCGTGATGGCTCCGCCTCCTGAGTGGCACGAGGCGGAGGCCTAATCACCGCCGCAGGGCCTCGCTGGCTGTTCGGATTCCTCCCAAGCCAGGGCCTGCTGGCGCGAGCACTGCGCAGCGCCCGGCCTGGAGGGGCCCGTGAGGGACTCCTACGCCGACACGAGGCCTGTGGAGCCTCATCGGGCGAGAGCCGTTCCGGAGGCCTCACCCACCTTGGACGCCTCTCCCGCTGCGAAGGCCCAGCCGACTGCCCGGGGGTGGCCTGGATCAGGGTTGCGACCTGCGCCTCCAGCCATCCTGGAGGCTGCGACAAAGCCGCGGTCCTGAGACGCTTGAGCGCCATATTGACAGACATGGTAAGCCTGCTGATGGGGGCAAAAGCGGGAACTGAAAAGGGGGCCGCCCCTTACCTAGCCTTATAAACCCCCCACCGCCCCTTAATCTAAATGCTCCTCCCCCTTGTAAACCCTCCAACCCCCCCGTCATGCTGGCCTCCGCCCACGCCTCATTTTTGAGGGTGGGGAGGCTCTGCTCCGGCCATTACTGGAGTCACACACAGACTCTCACGGGCTCAATATGGATCACACCAGAATATAAAAATTAGAAAAAGGGTAATGTATTAGAAGCGTACACCCGTATACAGTATTGGGGTAATTTTTAATCTCCGTATATATTTCCAGAGTAACAGACAGATGCTCACAGGCTCAGTATGGATCACAGCAGAATGTAAAAATTAGAAAAAGGGTAATATATTAGAAGCGTACAGCTGTATACAGCGTTGGGGTAATTGTAAATCTCCGTATATATTTCCAGAGTCAGACACACACTCTCACAGGCTCAGTATGGATCACACCAGAATATAAAAAGTAGAAAAAAGGTAATGTATTAGAAGCGTACAGCTGTATACAGTGTTGGGGTAATTTTAAATCTCCGTATATACAGTACAGACCAAAAGTTTGGACACACCTCATTCAAAGATTTTTCTGTATTTTCATGACTATTAAAATTGTAGAATCACACTGAAGGCATCAAAACTATGAATTAACACATGTGGAATTATACATTACACTTTACAAAAAAGTGTGAAACAACTGAAAATATGTCTTATATTCTAGGTTCTTCAAAGTAGCCACCTTTTGCTTTGATTACTGCTTTGCATGCAGAAAAGGTGAACGGCTGGACTCTACATGCCTGGTTCCCACCGTGAAGCTTGGAGGAGGTGGTGTGATGGTGTGGGGGTGCTTTGCTGGTGACACTGTTGGGGATTTATTCAAAATTGAAGTGTTGAGCGGTCCAGCTCACCCCAAACCATCTCGATTGGGTTCAGGTCTGGTGACTGTGGAGGCCAGGTCATCTGGCGTAGCACCCCAACACTCTCCTTCTTGGTCAAATAGCACTTACACAGCCTGGAGGTGTGTTTGAGGTCATTGTCGTGTTGAAAAATAAATGATGGTCCAACTAAACGCAAACCGAATGGAATAGCATGCTGCTGCAAGATGCTGTGGTAGCCATGCTGGTTCACTATGCCTTCAATTTTGAATAAATCCCCAACAGTGTCATCAGCAAAGCATCCCCACACCATCACACCTCCTCCATGCTTCACGGTGGGAACCAGGCATGTAGAATCCATCCGTTCACCTTTTCTGCATGCAAAGCAGCAATCAAAGCAAAAGGTGGCTACTTTGAAGAACCTAGAATATAAGACATATTTTCAGTTGTTTCACACTTTTTTGCAAAGTGTAATGTATAATTCCACATGTGTTAATTCATAGTTTTGATGCCTTCAGTGTGATTCTACAATTTTCATAGCCATGAAAATACAGAAAAATCTTTGAATGAGAAGGTGTGTCCAAACTTTTGGTCTGTACTGTATTTCCGGAGTAACAGACAGATGCTCACAGGCTCAGTATGGATCACACCAGAATATAAAAATTAGAAAAAGGGTAATGTATTAGAAGCGAACAGCTGTATACAGTGTTGGGGTAATTGTAAATCGCTGTATATATTTCAGGAGTCACACACAGACTCTCACAGGCTCAGTATGGATCACACCAGATTATAAAATGTAGAAAAAGGGTAATGTATTAGAAGCGTACAGCTGTATACAGTGTTGGGGTAATTTTAAATCTCTGTATATATATCCGGAGTAACAGACAGATGCTCACAGGCTCAGTATGGATCACATCAGAATATAAAAAGTAGAAAAAGGGTAATGTATCAGAAGCGTACAGCTGTATACAGTGCTGGGGTAATTGTAAATCTCCGTATATATTTCCAGAGTAACACACAGACGCTCTCTCAGTATGGATTTGACCAGAATATAAAAAGCAAAAAAGGCTAATGTATCCGAAGATACCAGGCGTATACAGTGTAGGGGTAATTGTAAATCTCTGTACATATTTCCGGAGTAACACACAGAAGCTCTCTCAGTATGGATTTGACCATAATACAGAAGGCAGAAAAACGCTACTTTATCAGAAGATACCAGCTGTATACGGTTTTGATGAAAATTGAAATCTCCATATATATTTCCAGAGTCACACACAGATAGTCAGCCTGTATTTGTCCGTGATACCAGCCGGTACACGGTAGTGTGTGAGGAGTGTACAGCTCTACATGGTGTGGGAAAAAATGAACGCTCGGTAACTGTGCAGAAAAAAAAAATTAAAGTATTAGTGCTGTGTAAAAAGCAGTCTGCACAGCAGTGTACACAGAGCAATACAGCTATCAGGCAGCCTAATAACCAGCGCTGCTGCACTTGAGAAATTCCTTCGCTGTCACTGGCAGGCAGCCTAATAACCAGCTCTGCTGCTGCACACAACAAAATCCCCCCTGTCACTGCACACTAACTGTACAGCACAATCGCTATCAGCACAAGCACAGAATAAGTTTTGTTTTCCTGCCTAACTCTCTCCCTACTAAGAAACAGCGGCAGCAACCTCTCCCTACGCTAAGATCGGCAGAAGTAAAATGACGGTCGGCGGTCAGGGCTTTTATAGCCACTGTGCCGCCACACAAAGCAAGCCAATCACTGCAATGCCCTTCTCTTAGATGGTGGTGGACGCTGCTCATGTCATCTCGTTGCCCACAGTGTACGCCCTTGCTCATTGGCTGAGAAAAGGCGCCTGCAAGCATTATGGGAAAACCGACTTTGGCGCTCGGCTCGAAGACCGCATGGCCGACCTCATGCTATGGTCGGGTTTCGCTCGGCAAACCCGACTTTGGCGAAAGTCGGCGACTTTTGAATCTGACCGACCTGTTTCGCTCAACTCTATTAAAGAAGTGAGTGCAGAATACCAAGGAAATGTAGAAGGTTCCTCAAGTGTAATGGATAGATTGTGCATGTTGTAACAGACATTAGGCCTTCTGTCAACTACGACTGATGACTCTAAATTCCAGCTACCATTATTGGAGAGGTCCCCAAACATTTTTACCCATGGCTTCGAAGGGTCCATAAATGGAAAGTTTCCAGCGGCAGAGAAAAAAAAAGTTGAAGCATAACTTTTAATAGCATAGGTTTAAAAAGGAGGTCCAGAATATGCACATAATTCATTATTCATAGCTAATAATAAGATATGTGGCCCAAACTAGGGATGGACCCTCCAAAGCTATTTGACCTGGGAGCCAGAATTAGAATACATATTTTTTAAAATCAGCTGCTTTAACTAGGTGACTGCTATATTGGTTGTTAAACAGAAGTCCAAAAATTGCATATTTGCAGGTTATTTTTATTTTGGGGGAATTACAATCTAGAATATTCAGTAATTGGGATATGTTCTTCAGTAAACCATGGCTCCAACCTTGTAGAAGCCTAAAAGATTATCCACATAATTCTCTGTTTTCTAAGAGATTGTGATGAATGGGCTACAGAATGACGCAAACATAATTTTTAGACATTGTGCAATGAGCTTACCTAGTTTATTAGAGTAAAGGTACTGCCACACTACACAATCCCGCTAGCGATCTCGTTAGCGTCGCATACTAATGAGATCGCTAGCGGGATTGTTTCTATATCGCTAGTAGCTACCTATTTTAGCGATGTCGTTAGGACGCTATCGCGGTTAGCGATCTCCTTAACGACTTTAGCGGTACAAAAGTACCGCTAAATCGCTAAAAAAGGTGCCACACTAGCGATAGATACTTACCAGCGGGGCGCCGCGACGAAAATAGGGTCCGGAACGATTCCAGCGACAAGCGAGATCACAGCAGGAAGCTCGTCGCTGGCAGATGCCGCACACAACAACATCGCTAACGGGATCGCTAAATAGTGACGTTTTTTAGCGATCCCGTTAGCGATGTTGTTTAGTGTGGCATACCCTTAAGTGGTTTAATTGCATGGTCTTCAAAAAGTGAATTGCATATACTTGGAATTACCCAAATGCAGTAATTAAATGGAAGGAAATAATCCATCCGGATATTATGTATGTATTCAAACCAATGGTAGACAATGTTTTGTGGTCATTACTAGTTGGATAGAATCAACCTGTGCAGATCTTGCCCATTGTCTGATAGGGGCTTTGAAATCTTATCAATCAGTTAAAAGTCAGTTACCTTGAGAGGGATACAAATTGAAGTATTTACAGTAATCACGGTTAGAAATGAACATACTGAATCGCTTTGAATTTCACAAAAATATATAATTTGATAAAAAAATTTGCAACTCGATTATCTCAAATTCAGCAATATATCACCTTTTTGTTGAATTCGATTTAAGACCAGGAAGGGATTTAAAAATTGCACTCACCTTGTCCCTGCCCTGACTTGTCCCTTTGTGCAATTCCCTGCTCAGTCCTGCACACAGCCACATACATCTAGTTCAGTGATCCATCTTCACAATGCTCTTCGGCACCTCCGGTGTTCACTAGACCACACGCAACGTCATGACAGTTGAGCACCAGGGAGACGCGAGTATAATTTTTTTAAGAACCCTCCATGTCTATTAAGATTTTGGGTCTGGAGAGATCTCAGAGCGTAGTAAAGTACAGACGATTTGATTTAAATGGAATAAATTTGAGGCAAATTGAATCTACCATCCAAATTCGATAGAATTTGCCAACTTAATTTTTCAGCAGATTCAATCATCTCTATTCTAGATTTGATGAAGGTAGGTGAAGGCACTATAGCCATCATTGTGACCCGAACCTTACTTCATCCTTTATGGAAGCCACATATAGGCCACGCATGTTGATAAATGCCACATATATTCTTTTGGATCATTTCCTAAGAACTTTTTAAGAAACATTTCCTAAGAACTTTTTTGGAAACCGTACAACTGCTGCACGTAGGAAAATCCTGTTCAGATTCTGACCAACCAATAAAAACATTGATAGGACTAATCAGGACCACCCTCTAGGAGTTCAATAGCAACTACATAGGCTTCTATAGTACATTTTTCATCTATCTACATTAGCAGCATACCAAGCAAGAAATGTCATGACACCAAACAATATTTTAGTGCACTTAATTCAAAATCTTCTTTTCAATTGGTAATAAGAAAAAAAAAAAATCACTGATATCACAAAGTCTTTCAGGATCAAACTATCCGTTTCTGTTTCACCACGGAAGCTTGTCCGAGTCAATGTCTAATTAAAATAAAATTGAAAAATGATTTTCCTTGACTTCAAGCTGGCAGAGGACGACCTCGACACAGACCTTTGAAATAAATTTCCTTTTTTTATAGATTTAACATCAGCAATTGAAACTCAATCATAAAGCCATCAGTGGACAGAAAGGTCACTCAAGTTATGCACATTTAAACAGTTGAAAATGATGTCTTATTGCAAATTTATCCTTCAGCCCTGGCTGTTCGCTCGCTGATTTCCTTAAATCATGATTTCCAGTTTTTATGTATCTATGAATATTTTGGAGTAAATTATGTATTTTGCATAAGTAGAATGGCTTTATCTCTGTTTCTTGTAAGACTTAAAATCACATGCAATGGCCCTGAGTCATTTACTGCCATTGATGTCCTGTTATTGTGGGGAAAACTGTCTTTGAAGGGGAGGCCACAAAAAAAGAACATCTTGTTACTTCTAAATAGGATTATCCGGATAATGTTCAAGTGAAGGTTTGAAAATATTTGATAAATAGTAATTTTTTTCGTACCTTCCTGTTGACATTTCTGTTTTCTCAGACACTGAAACTATTAATATGTTCCATATGTAACATTTTGAAGGTTTGTTCTATATTCTCGGACATATTCTTCCCGCTAAAGTAATGAACAATGGATGAGTCACGTCAGAATGTGTCTGTTTGCACAAGCATGGTAATTGCGTAGACCTATGTACCACGGTGGCTTAGGCCAAATGGGTGTGAGATGCATCACTGGAGAAGATGAAAATGGCCAAACATTTAAAGTGTTTTTTGAAATTAAAGAAAAATAGCAGATACAAGTGCTTCTCAGAAAATTAGAATATTATCGAAAAGTTAATTTATTTCACTTCAATACAAAAAGTGAAACTCATATTATATAAAGTCATTAAAAACAGAGTGATCTATTTCAAGTGTTTATTTCTGTTACAACCAATGAAAACCCAAAAGTCATTATCTCAGTAAATTAGAATAATGAATTAAAACCACCTGCAAACACTAAAAAGGTCCCTTAGTCTTTTTCAGTAGGCTCCACAATCATGGGAAAGACTGCTGACTTGACAGATGTCCAGAAGGCAGTCATTGACACACTCCACAATGAAGTTAAGCAACAAAAGGTCATTGCTAAAGAAGCTTTCTGGTCATAGAGTGCTGTATCCAAGCATATTAATGGAAAGTTGAGTGGAAGGAAAAAGTGTGGTAGAAAAAGGTGCACAAGCAACTGGGATAACCGCAGCCTTGAAAGGATTGTTAAGGAAAGGCCGTTCAAAAATTTTGGGGGGATTCACAAGGAGTGGACTGCTGCTGGAGTCATTGCTTAACAAGGATAACAGGAGAAAATTAACATCAAAATGTGTTGTGCAATTTCTCCTGAGTATACCTATACCCCATATGTGGGGTAAAACTACTGTTTGTTTGCACGGCAGGGCTCGGAAGGGAAGGAGCACCATTTGACTTTTTGAAAGCAAAAATGTCTGTAATGTAGAGTGGATGCCATGTTGCATTTGAATGGCCCCTGATGTGCCTAAACACTGGAAACCCCTCACAAGTGACCCTATTTTGGAAGCTAGACCCCCAAGGAATGTATCTAGATGTGTTGTGAGCATCTTGAACCTCCAGGTGCTTCACAGAAGTTCATAACGTAGAGCCATGAAAATACAAAATCACATTTTTCCAACAAAAAATGTTCTTTTAGCCCCAATTTTTTAATTTTCACAAGGGTAACAGAAAAAATTGACTCCAGGGTTGTGCAATTTCTCCTGAGCATGCATATGCTCCATATGTGGGGGTAAACCACTTTTTGGGCGCACGGCAGGGTTAAGAATGGAAGGAGCGCCTTTTAACTTTTGGAGCACAAAATTGACTGGAATCTTTAGCGAATGCCATGTTGTGTTTGGAGAGCCCCTGATGTGCCTAAACAGTGAAAACCCCATTTTGGAAACTAGACCTCTCAAAGAATGTACCTAGATGTCTGGTGAGTACCTTGAACCCCAAGGTGCTTCACAGAAGTTTGTAACGTACAGTAGAGCTGTGAAAATTCACCCCAATTTTTTTCTTTTTGCAAGAGTAATAGGAGAAAATGGACCCCAAGATTAGTTGTACAATTTCTCCTGCGTACATCAATACCACATATGTGGGGAAAAACTCCTGTTTGGATGCATGGCAGGGCTCTGAATGGAAGGAGCCCATTTGACTTTTTATATGCAAAAATGACTGGAATCAAGAGCGGATATAGTGTTGCGTTTGGAGAACCCCTGATGTGCCTAAACAGTAGAAACCCCCCAATTTTTGAATCAAGACCCTCAAGGAATGTATCTACATGTGTGGCGAGCACCTTGAAGCCCCAGGTTCTTCACAGACGTTCATAAGGTAGAGCCGTGAAAATAGAAATATCACATTCTTCCCACAAAAATGTCCTCTTAGCCACAAATTTTTATTTTGACGAGGGGGAAGATAAGATGCAGCATAAATTTTTTTGTGCAATTTCTACTGAATGCATCAATGCCCATATGTGAATGAAAATTACTTTTGAGGCATCGTGCAAAGCTCAGAAGGGAAGAAACGCCATATTAGAGTTCAAATTTTACTGGAATGGTTTGAGGGTGTCATGTCACATTGGCATCGCCCCTGAAGTGCCAGAACAGCAGAAACTCCCCATATGTGAACTCATTTTACAAATTACACTCCCCAATGAATTTATCTAGGGCTGCAGTGAGCATGTTGATATCACATGTGCTTCACAGAAATTTATAACATTGGGTGGTGAAGAAAGAATAATTATATTTACCTCTAAAATGGTGTTTTAGCCCCAAATTTTTAATTTTATAAAGGCTAATAATAAATAGACTTCTCAATTTCTAGTGCAATTTCTCCTGATTGCGAAAATACCCCATTGGAAACTACTTTTCATATACAGTACAAACCTCAGAAAGGAAGGAGCACCATATTTTAGTGCAGATTTTACTGTTATGGTTTGTGGGTGCCATGAACCACTGGGACAACCTCTGATATGTCAGAACAGCAGAACCTCCCATAAGTAACCCTATTTTACAAACTACACCTCTCAATGAATTCATCTAGAGATGCAGTGATCATATTGATAGTACGGGTGTGTCAAAGAATTTTATACAATTGGGCAGTGAAGAAAAAAAATAATTACATTTTTACCACAAAAATTTTGTTTTAGTCCCAGATTTTCCATCTTGAGACTCTGGAGGGACAGGATGAAGTACAGATTTTCCTAGAATAGTTTATGGACTCCATATGCCAAACCCCTAAGTGCTAGAAGAGCAAAATACACCCCTCAAGTGAACCCCATTTTGGAAATGATACCCCTGTAAAACCAGGGGCAGACCTACCACTGATGCAGCTGCACCGGGGCCCGGACGTGGAGGGGGTCCTTACTGGCAGAGGAATACTGCCCGGGGCCCGACTTTCTTTTGCTTCAGTAGACCAGTACTGGCACTGTATTAGATGTGTACAAGTGCCGGCACAGCCATTCCAGTATTGTAGACATTGGAGGCTGTGTGTGGGTATGTCTGCTTCAATCTGCCGGAGAGGAGAGATGAGGTCAGCAGAGCCAGGGACTGGGCCAAGAGGTATGTGACAGGGCTTCATCTGATTCCTGCATGTGTCTTATTTCTGTGGAGACTATATTAAGGGACTGTGAGATTTATTGCACCATCTTAAACTTACATACAGATCAGGTCACTCTGTCAGTGGGGTTTTCGGCTCCAAAGTCACCCAATCTGTATGGAATCTGAAGCTGCGTGTTGGGGTTTGAGTTCACTGTGCTGCATGGGGGGAGTCTCGAGCCGGTCCGGCTGCGGTCCCCCATCCGTCTCCGGCCGCAGTGGAGCAAGCTCAGCAAAGACGTCGGTCCCAGCGTCTCGCCCAGTCTAATGCTGTGCAGATGTCATGTGTGCATTGCCACGAAGATCGTCGCGGTTGCACATTTTGACTTCTCACAGCTGAGCTGCTGTTTCTTTGTGTTTGGCAGCTAGGGAGTTAATTCTGTCTGTGCTCGGTGCTGGGACTGGGTGCAGTTTCTCCCGGCTGCAATTGATTATTTGTTGATTGGTTTCCTTTAAATTCCTGGTTGTCTGTTTGGGGAGTTGCCAGTGAAACCTTCATGCAGACCACAGATAGGAATGAATCTGTATAGACTTTAGTTGTGAGCTCCTTAGTTGTTCTAAGCTCAACTTGGTTAGAGTTTATTTCCCAGACCATTTATGTTCCTTTGGTGTTTGAGTGTGTATGCAAGCGAGTGTTATCCTGTCTGTCTTATATGTCTAATCTGTGTATTTAGCTAAGATCAGCCCATATCCCTTTGGTGGTAGTCAGGATCCTTCTTAGGACTGATTACAGGGTTCAGGGTCTGATAGGAGACAGGGTTAGGTTGGTGACTTGGACCTCTGAACCATTATCAGTACCTCCAAGGTGAGGGATTAGTTAGGACCCCAGTTTAGGGTCAGGTTAGATCCCGGTCCACCTCTTTCCTGTTTCAGCTCATCAAGTCCTCAAGATTAACCTGGGTTCAGCAGATATCGTGTCAGGTAAATCTATTCTATACTTACATGCTGATGTTGCTATACTAGTTGTTGTATAGAGTGTTGTTCCTGTATTAATAGTTTACTGACATTGTATACATATCATTAGACAGCGTGACATTTTCACTGGCCATAAAAATTATCTCCAGTTACCATGGATCCAGTAGCCCAGCTGGCTCTGCAGTTGCAGGGATTATCCATGGAGCTGATGGACATTAAGTCCAAAGTTTTGTCTCCCCTGGAGCAAACCAGAGTTGAACCTAAGGTTGCTCTCCCGGACAGGTTCACTGGTGGGCGAAACAAATTTTTCACCTTCCGGGAGGCATGTAAATTGTATTTTCGGCTTCGGCCTCGATCATCAGGGAGTGAGGAGCAGAGAGTGGGAATTGTTATATCACTTCTGCAAGGGGACCCTCAATCCTGGGCATTTTCCCTTCCTCCGGGATCCCCGGCTCTACTGTCTGTAGATCAATTTTTTACTGCCCTGGGATTGGTATATGATGACCCAGATCGGGTCTCTCTTGCTGAGACAAAATTACGTAAGATACAGCAGGGAGATCGTCCGGCAGAGGAATTTGCTTCTGAGTTTCGTAGATGGGCCACAGATACTCAGTGGAATGACCCAGCTCTTAGGAGCCAGTTTTGTCATGGGCTTTCTGATAAATTAAAAGACGTTTTGGCTCAGTATGAGTCTCCCCCTTCTCTGGAGGCTGCTATGGCCTTAGCTATCCGTACTGATAGACGGCTTCGGGAGAGGGGTGAGGTAACCCCACTCCCTGTTGTTTCTCCTCCTACCACTAAAGTCCCTTATGTTGAGGTTCCCCTTGTCTGTTCGGATGAGCCTATGCAGTTGGGAGGGACATCATTTCGTAGGAGGGGATTGGCGGTACGCCGCAGGACTAGAAGATGTTTTTTCTGCGGGAAAGAGGGACATTTTGTTGGAGAATGTCCATCCCGTGCCTTGTTGAGCCAAAAGTCGCCGGAAAACTGTTAATCCCAGGTTGTGTGGTGGACGACAACCTGGGAGTATGTATTTCATCCGCCAGTTCTTCTCAGTTCCTTGTACCAGTGGAGGTGGTAGTTGGTACGAGAGTGGAGAGATTGTCTGTTCTTCTTGATAGTGGTTCCGGGGCTAATCTGGTTGACGCTCAGTTTGCTCAGGCTCAAGGTATGCATCTGAGTGTATTGGTCAAACCGATCCCTATATTCTCCATTGACGCCAGGCCTCTCGGCCAAGGTAGCTTTGTTCATGAGGTTCATAACATTGACCTTCGGGTAGGGGCAATACATAGGGAACAATTATCTTGTTATGTGTTGGAGGGTCTACCTACTCCCATTGTGTTGGGACTTCCTTGGTTGGTTAAACATAACCCTGTGATTAATTGGCAGTCCAGAGAAATAAGCCAATGGGGTGAGTTTTGCAAAAGCAACTGCATGAACACAGTCATTAGTGCGGTCATGCCTAGTACATTGCCTCCTTTTTTGGAGGATTTTGGGGATGTTTTCTCTGAGGAGGGGTGTCAGGAGTTGCCTCCTCATCGCGTGTATGACTGCTCTATTAATCTCCTTCCTGATGCTAAGTTGCCTAAAGCTAGGTTGTATAATCTTTCTGGTCCTGAGAGGCAGGCTATGAAAGATTATATTTTTGAAAGTCTGGCCAAAGGGCATATTAGACCTTCATCTTCCCCAGTAGCCGCGGGGTTCTTCTTTGTGAAGAAGAAAGATGGAGGCCTACGCCCTTGCTTGGATTTCCGCGAACTTAATCGGATTACTGTTCGAGATCCGTATCCACTCCCTCTTATTCCTGATCTCTTCAATCAAATTGTTGGCGCCAAATGGTTTTCTAAATTGGATCTCAGGGGGGCGTATAATCTGATTAGGATAAAAGAGGGGGATGAGTGGAAAACGGCGTTTAACACGCCGGAGGGACATTATGAGAACCTAGTCATGCCTTTTGGTCTGACTACTGCACCAGCAGTATTCCAACATTTTGTTAATGACATTTTTCGTCACCTTGTGGGGCTGTTTGTGGTTGTATATTTGGACGACATTTTAATTTACTCACCAGATCTTGTGTCTCATCAGGAGCATGTGAGACAGGTGTTGCAGATCTTGCGAGACAATAAATTATACGCCAAACTGGAGAAGTGTGTATTTGCCGTACAGGAACTTCAGTTTTTGGGTTTTTTGGTGTCAGCCTCCGGTTTCCGTATGGACCCTGAAAAGGTGAGAGCAGTGCTTGAATGGGATCAGCCAGGGGATCTTAAGGCTCTGCAGCGTTTTTTGGGGTTTGCTAACTACTACCGGAAATTTATTTGTAATTTCTCATCTGTCGTCAAACCTCTCACTGACATGACAAGAAAAGGGACGGATTTTTCTAAATGGTCGGACAAAGCTTGTCAAGCCTTTTCCTCTTGGAAGAGATGTTTTGCTTCGGCACCCGTTCTCATCCAACCAGATGCATCTCAGCCGTTCATTGTGGAGGGGATGCGTCTGACGTAGGGGTGGGTGCTATATTGTCCCAGGGTCCGTCCCCTGGTAAATGGCATCCGTGCGCTTTCTTTTCTAAGAAATTGTCGTCCGCCGAAAGGAATTATGATATCGGCAATAGGGAACTTTTGGCCATTAAGTTAGCTTTTGAAGAATGGCGTCACTTTTTGGAGGGGGCAGTCCACCCGGTTACCGTTATTACTGATCACAAGAACCTGTTGTATTTGGAATCCGCTAAGCGTCTGAATTCCAGACAAGCTCGATGGTCGTTGTTTTTTACCAGGTTTAATTTTGTCGTCACTTATCGCCCGGGGTCTAAGAATGTAAAGGCTGATGCCTTGTCTCGCAGTTTCCCAGGGGCCGGGAAAACGGATGACCCGAGTCCTATCCTTCAGGAGGGGGTGGTAGTGTCGGCTGTATTTTCTGAGCTTGAGGAGGAGGTGTTAGAGGCTCAGGGGGACGCCCCTGCAGGACCTCCAGGGAGACTGTTTGTCCCAAATCTGTTGAGACAAAAGGTTATTGAGGCACATCATAATTCTGCTCTAGCAGGACATCCAGGGAGTAAGGCTACTTTAGATCTCCTTTCTCGCCGGTTTTGGTGGCCTAACGCTAATAAAGATGTTATAACTTTTGTCGCGTCATGTGGGGTGTGTGCTCGCTCTAAAACCCCTCATACCCGTCCGTCTGGGACCCTTTTACCCTTGAAACTTCCGGAGCGTCCATGGACTCATTTATCTATGGACTTCATTACGGACCTTCCTCCGTCGTCAGGGAATACTGTCATACTGGTGGTTGTTGACAGGTTCAGTAAGATGGCACATTTCGTTGCTCTTCCTGCACTCCCTAATGCTAAAACTCTGGCGCAGGTGTTCATTAGGGAGATCGTTAGACTTCATGGGTTGCCTTCTGATGTGGTGTCAGATAGGGGGTCTCAGTTTGTGTCCAAATTTTGGAGGGCATTTTGTTTACGTCGGGGGATGCAATTGTCATTTTCCTCGGCTTTTCATCCGCAGACCAATGGTCAGACAGAGCGTCTGAATCAGAGCTTAGAGACATATCTCCGGTGTTTTGTCTCAGAGAACCAAGAGGACTGGTCTTCTTTCTTGCCTCTGGCAGAGTTCGCTCTTAACAACAGGCGGAGCGAGTCCACTGGTAAGTCCCCGTTTTTTGGGGCATATGGTTTTCATCCTCAGTTTTGTACTTTCAATGGGGGGGGCCCTTCTGGGGTTCCTGAGGAGGAGCGTTTCTCGTCGTCACTTGCTTCTGTGTGGAGAGGTGTATTGAATAATCTGAGTGCTATGGGGAACCGTTACAAACGTATGGCTGATAGGAGGAGAGTTTCTGGTCCAGATCTGAATGTGAACGATCTGGTATGGTTGTCTACCAGGAATATAAAACTTAAAGTGCCCTCCTGGAAACTGGGTCCCAGATTCATCGGGCCGTACAGGATCAGTTCCATAATTAATCCTGTGGCATTTCGTCTGGACCTCCCTCCTACGTTTAAAATTCATAATGTGTTCCACAAGTCATTACTTAAAAGGTATGTGGCACCAGTCATACCGTCACCTCTACCTCCTCCTCCTGTGTTGGTCAATGGTAACTTGGAATTTCAAGTACCAAAGATCATTGACTCACGTCTGAATCGCCGGTCCCTTCAGTACTTGGTGCATTGGAAGGGGTATGGTCCAGAGGAGAGGACGTGGGTCCCTGCGTCTGATGTTAACGCAGATCGTTTGGTTCGGACCTTCCACAGAACTCACCCGGGCAGGCCTGGCCCTGAGGGTCCGGAGGCCCCTCGTAGAAGGGGGGGTACTGTCATGTGTGCATTGCCACAAAGATCGTCGCGGTTGCACATTTTGACTTCTCACAGCTGAGCTGCTGTTTCTTTGTGTTTGGCAGCTAGGGAGTTAATTCTGTCTGTGCTCGGTGCTGGGACTGGGTGCAGTTTCTCCCGGCTGCAATTGATTATTTGTTGATTGGTTTCCTTTAAATTCCTGGTTGTCTGCTTGGGGAGTTGCCAGTGAAACCTTCATGCAGACCACAGTGTTGTGAATGGGTTTGAGATGAGTTCTGAGCAGAGGCTCCCTCTGGTGGTTACAAGCGGTACTAGTGAGGATTGTGAGGACTGGGAATCAGGTGTTACTGATTGGTCTTATATAAGGGAGTCATTTTCCATCAGGGTTGCCGGTGATCAATTGTTCTGGTCTGAATCCTTCTTTCCAGTTTCCCTTGTAGCCTGCTGTGTCGTGTCTGCATCTCCTGCTATCAGATAAGACAATTTCTTATTTTGTGTTTTTGCTATATTTTTGCATTTTGTCCTGCACTTCTGTGGGGGCCTTCTGGGTCCCCTCCGGGGCTTTTGTCCTCTCAGTTTAGTCCAGCCACTGTGTTTTGTACTTTTGCTTTTTCCAGTTTTTTTTCAGTGGCTGCTGTTTTTGATTTTTTTTTACACCAGAGAACTAATTTAGGTGGTAGAGGTCGTGTGATCTCAGGTGATTTTGAAATTAGTAGAGTTGGTGTTTTTTCAGGGTTTTCTGAGATTGCAGTAAGTACCCTTCCTGTCCTTTTCTATTTAGATAGTTTGGGCCCCAGCGTTTGCTCATACTATTTTCTTTCTGTGTCAGTATTTCCTCTTGTCTAACCGCCATTACATGTTTGGGGGCTTTCTATTATCTTTGGGGTTCTGCTCCGGGACAGATAGCTTTCCTATTTCTATCTTTAGGTGTAGTTAGTTTCTCAGGCTGTGACGAGGCGTCTAGGACCAACGTAGGAACGCTCCACGGCTGCCTCTAGTTGTGGTGGTTAGTCAGGGTACTGCAATCTCATAGATTCCAACTGCTCTGGTGTATTTCCTTTTTACCTGCACTCCTCAGCTACCGTAACATAACAGTATCACCGGCCATAAAAATTGTATGGTACTCACAGAAGGGAAAAAATATTTTGAAGGAAGAAAAGTTGTCAGAGATATTTTTCTGTTTGTTGCATTTTTTTTTTTTTTTTTCCCTCTGTATCTCTGGGTGCTGGGGAGGATCTTTTCTCCCAATGGAGTTTGCACAGTTGTCTGGCCGTGTGGATCAGCTTGCCACTGAGGTTCAGAGTATTGCTGCATATCTTGCTAGGTTGCCTGTTGTGGAACCTAGGATCCCCATGCCAGATTTGTTTTTAGGGGATCGAGCTAAGTTTCAGAATTTCAAAAATAATTGTAAATTGTTTTTTGCCTTTAAGTCTAGGTCCTCAGGGAACGCAGCACAGCAGGTTCAAATTGTCATCTCTCTCCTGCGCGGCGATCCTCAGGATTGGGCTTTTTCCCTGACACCTGGGGATCCTGTTTTGAGTGATGTTGATGCATTTTTTCAGACTTTGGGGTTATTGTACGATGAGCCTAATGTCACTGATCAAGCTGAAAAAGCCTTGTTGGCATTAAATCAGGGGCTTGATGACGCTGAGTTATACTGTCAGAGATTCCGTAGGTGGGCAGTCCTGACCAAATGGAATGACGACGCTTTGGCGGCCCTTTTCCGGAAGGGTCTGTCGGATAATGTAAAGGATGTTATGGTGGGATTCCCTGTCCCCTCTGGTCTCAATGATTCTATGTCATTAGCGATTCAAATTGACAGACGTTTGCGTGAGCGGAGAAGTATGCGTGGAGTGGTGTTGCCTTGTGAGCCAGCTGCTGAGCCCATGCAGTGGGATGGAGTGGTGTCTGGGGCACAGCGTCATGATTTTCGAAAGCGCAATGGGTTATGTTTCTACTGTGGTGATGCCTCTCATGCTATTTCAGTCTGCCCTAAGCGGGGAAAAATATTTAGAATTGAGAGTCCTCAGTGGTTGATACCTTTTAATGGCTAACTGAAAAGATGGTAACAAATTGCAAGCTTTCGAGACTACTCCGGTCTCTTCATCAGGCAAAGACTAAAACAAAAACTGAAGAATCACATATATATATATATATATACACAAGAGGACACAGGAATAGTGCAATAGGTAAGACAAGTGACGTGAAGCAGAACTGTCATTATGGCAGAGGAATGAACATACATATTGGAACAGATCATAGATAAGGAGAGAGTTTTATTGCCCTCTGATTGGGGTCTGGTGTTGTGTTTTGATGCCCCTAGAAGGTCAGAGACGCAGATTCCTTAATTGATATAGAATGACATGAATCCATGTGACACGTTCATTCCAGCACTAAGAGTGTCAAAGGTCATCACAAGTCCGTATTCCCAAACCTCTCTATCTTTCTCAGATTTGAAGTTAGACTTCAATACCAGTAATTCCATATCCATTATGCTATGACCGGGCATACAAAAGTGTCCCGCCACAGGCAAATCCACTCTCCCCTCTCTTATCGTGTGGCGATGAGAATTCATCCTTGCTCCAGTTTTTGCCCGGTCTCCCCCACATACAGACCCCCAGTTGAATTTCCAGTACACATAATTAGGCACACCACATTAGATGTGATGATACACATCTTTCCTATATCTAAGCGGGGAAGACATTTTGCACGCTCAGTTGTCTTGGGTAGTGTTCAGACTAAGTTTTTATTAACTGTCACTCTGATATGCTCTCTGTCCTCATTTTCTGCTCAGGCTTTCGTTGATTCTGGAGCAGCTATTAACCTGATGGATTATGATTTTGCTAAACGTTGTGGGTTTCCCTTGATACCCCTACAGAAGTCTATTCCTTTACTGGGGATCGATTCTACCCCTTTGGCTGAGAATAAACCCCAGTTTTCTACTCAGGTGATAATGAGGGTTGAACCTGATCACCAGGAGTGCTGCAAATTTTTGGTTCTATATAATCTGCATGACATTATAGTGCTGGGTTTCCCTTGGTTACAGTCTCATAATCCTGTTTTGGATTGGAAATCTGTGTCTGTAACCAGTTGGGGCTGCCAATGTGTTAATACCAACACTCCTGTTTTTTCTGCCTCCCCCAGGCTGAGGATGTTCCTGACTTTTTGTTTGATTTTTCTGATGTGTTTAGCGAAAGTAAATCTGCATCCTTACCTCCCCATAGGAGCTATGACTGCGCTATTGAATTAGTGCCAGGTAGTAAATTCCCTAAAGGTCGCCTTTTTAACTTGTCTGTACCTGAACATAACGCTATGCGGTCTTATATCAAGGAATCATTGGAGAAGGGTCATATCAGACCATCCTCTTCACCCTTAGGTGCCGGTTTTTTCTTTGTGGCCAAAAAAGATGGTTCATTAAGGCCGTGTATTGATTATCGTCTCTTGAACAATATTACTGTGAAATATCAATACCCGTTACCCTTGATTTCTGACCTGTTTTCCAGGGTGAAAAACGCTACTTGGTTTACCAAGCTTGACCTCAGGGGGGCGTATAACCTTATTCGCATTAAGCACGGGGATGAATGGAAGACGGCATTTAACACCCCTGAAGGGCATTTTGAGTACCTTGTGATGCCCTTTGGGCTCACTAATGCTCCTTCCGTCTTCCAGTCCTTCATGAATGACATTTTCAGGGATTTTGTGGACAAGTTTCTGATTGTTTATTTGGATGATATCTTGATTTTTTCTAATGACTGGGACTCTCATGTGAAACATGTTCGAACTGTATTCCAGATTTTGAGAGAGAATGCTCTGTATGTGAAGGGATCAAAGTGTCTTTTTGGCGTACAGAAGATCTCATTTCTGGGATTCATTTTGTCCCCATCTGTTATTGAAATGGACCCGGTCAAGGTTCAGGCCATCTGTGATTGGGTCCAACCTACTTCATTAAAGGCTCTTCAGAGATTTTTGGGTTTTGCCAATTTTTATCGTAAATTTATTGGTAATTTCTCGGTTATTGTTAAACCATTAACTGATTTGACCAGAAAGGGTTCTGATGTGGTGAATTGGCCTCCTGAGGCAGTCTCTGCGTTTCAGGAACTTAAGCAGAGATTCACTTCTGCTCCTGTTCTACGGCAGCCTGATGTTTCTCTGCCATTTCAGGTGGAGGTTGATGCCTCTGAAATTGGGGCAGGTGCCGTTTTGTCCCAAAAAGATCCAGAGACCTCTAAAAGTAACCCTTGTGCCTTTTTCTCTCGAAAATTTTCTCCTACTGAACGTAATTATGACGTGGGTAATCGGGAGTTATTGGCCATGAAGTGGGCTTTTGAAGAGTGGAGACATTGGCTGGAGGGAGCCAAACATCAGGTGGTGGTCCTTACGGACCATAAGAATCTGGTCTATCTGGAATCTGCCAAGTGACTCAATCCTAGACAGGCCAGGTGGGCCTTGTTTTTCACACGTTTTAATTTTGTGGTTTCCTTTCTTCCTGGCACTAAGAATGTTAAGGCGGATGCCCTCTCGAGGAGTTTCCTTGCGGACTCTCCTGAGCTATCTGATCCCTCTGTTATTTTGAAGGAGGGTGTAGTTCTTTCCGCCATCTCGCCCAATTTGAGACTTGCTCTGGAGGGGTGTCAGGAGGATAGGCCCGAGCGCTGCCCTGTTGGAAAATTGTTTGTCCCGGACCAATGGAAAAAGAGTGTGATGTCTGAGATTCATTGTTCCGCATTGGCTGGGCATCCCGGAATTTTTGGTACCAGAGACTTGGTTAGTCGGTCCTTTTGGTGGTCTACCTTGTCTCGCGATGTCAGGGAATTTGTGCAGTCCTGCGGGACTTGCTCTCGCTCCAAGCCTTGCTCTCGCTCTAGTGGTTTGTTGATGCTATTGCCTGTGCCCAAGAGACCATGGACCCATATCTCTATGGATTTCATTTCCGATCTTCCTGTTTCTCAGAGAATGACCACCATCTGGGTAATTTGTGATAGGTTTTCCAAAATGATACATCTTGTGCCATTACCTAAGTTGCCTTCCTCCTCTGAATTGGTGCCGTTGTTCCTTCAGCACGTGGTTCGTTTACACGGCATTCCTGAGAACATTGTGTCTGACAGAGGAGTCCAGTTTGTTTCCAGATTTTGGAGGACTTTTTGTTCTAAACTGGGTGTTCAATTGTCTTTCTCCTCGGCATTTCATCCTCAGACCAATGGTCAAACTGAGAGAACAAACCAGACATTGGAGACTTATCTAAGATGCTTTGTGTCTGCTGATCAGGATGACTGGGTCTCTTTTTTGCCTTTGGCTGAGTTTGCTCTTAATAATAGGGCTAGCTCTGCCACTTTGATGTCTCCGTTTTTCTGTAATTCTGGGTTTCACCCTCGATTTTCTTCAGGACAGACGGAGGCTTCTGTCTGTCCAGGTGTTGACTCTGTTGTTGAGCGTATGCAGCAGATTTGGGACCAGGTGGTGGAGAGGTTGTCCCTCTCTCAGGAGAGGGCCCAGCGGTTTGCTAACCGGCATAGGACTGATGGTCCTCGGTTTAAAGTGGGGGACTTGGTCTGGTTGTCCTCAAAGAATATTCCTATGAGAGTAGCATCTCCTAAATTTAAGCCTAGGTTCATTGGACCTTATAAGATCATGGAGATTATTAATCCTGTTTCTTTTCGTTTGCTTCTTCCAGGGACATTTAAGATCCATAACATGTTCCACAAGTCCTTGTTGAAGAGGTTTGTTGAGCCAGTGGTTCCTGCTGCTGTGCCTCCTGACCCTGTTTTGGTTGAGGGCAATCTGGAGTATGTGGTTGAGAAAATATTGGATTCTCGTTTTTCTAGACAAAGACTCCAGTATTTGGTTAAATGGAGAGGTTATGGTCAGGAAGACAATTCTTGGGTGTTTGCTTTGGACATCCATGCTAGGAGACTTATCCGTGCGTATCATAGAACTCATCCTGACCGACCTGGTTGCTCAAATGAGGGTTCGGTGACCCCTCCTCAAGGGGGGGGGTACTGTTGTGAATGGGTTTGAGATGAGTTCTGAGCAGAGGCTCCCTCTGGTGGTTACAAGCGGTACTAGTGAGGATTGTGAGGACTGGGAATCAGGTGTTACTGATTGGTCTTATATAAGGGAGTCATTTTCCCATCAGGGTTGCCGGTGATCAATTGTTCTGGTCTGAATCCTTCTTTCCAGTTTCCCTTGTAGCCTGCTGTGTCGTGTCTGCATCTCCTGCTATCAGATAAGACAATTTCTTATTTTGTGTTTTTGCTATATTTTTGCATTTTGTCCTGCACTTCTGTGGGGGCCTTCTGGGTCCCTCCGGGGGCTTTTGCCCTCTCAGTTTAGTCCAGCCACTGTGTTTTGTACTTTTGCTTTTTCCAGTTTTTTTTCAGTGGCTGCTGTTTTTGATTTTTTTTTACACCAGAGAACTAATTTAGGTGGTAGAGGTCGTGTGATCTCAGGTGATTTTGAAATTAGTAGAGTTGGTGTTTTTTCAGGGTTTTCTGAGATTGCAGTAAGTACCCTTCCTGTCCTTTTCTATTTAGATAGTTTGGGCCCCAGCGTTTGCTCATACTATTTTCTTTCTGTGTCAGTATTTCCTCTTGTCTAACCGCCATTACAAGTTTGGGGGCTTTCTATTATCTTTGGGGTTCTGCTCCGGGGCAGATAGCTTTCCTATTTCTATCTTTAGGTGTAGTTAGTTTCTCAGGCTGTGACGAGGCGTCTAGGACCAACGTAGGAACGCTCCACGGCTGCCTCTAGTTGTGGTGGTTAGTCAGGGTACTGCAATCTCATAGATTCCAACTGCTCTGGTGTATTTCCTTTTTTACCTGCACTCCTCAGCTACCGTAACATAACACCACAGATAGGAATGAATCTGTATAGACTTTAGTTGTGAGCTCCTTAGTTGTTCTAAGCTCAACTTGGTTAGAGTTTATTTCCCAGACCATTTATGTTCCTTTGGTGTTTGAGTGTGTATGCAAGCGAGTGTTATCCTGTCTGTCTTATATGTCTAATCTGTGTATTTAGCTAAGATCAGCCCATATCCCTTTGGTGGTAGTCAGGATCCTTCTTAGGACTGATTACAGGGTTCAGGGTCTGATAGGAGACAGGGTTAGGTTGGTGACTTGGACCTCTGAACCATTATCAGTACCTCCAAGGTGAGGGATTAGTTAGGACCCCAGTTTAGGGTCAGGTTAGATCCCGGTCCACCTCTTTCCTGTTTCAGCTCATCAAGTCCTCAAGATTAACCCTGGGTTCAGCAGATATCGTGTCAGGTAAATCTATTCTATACTTACATGCTGATGTTGCTATACTAGTTGTTGTATAGAGTGTTGTTCCTGTATTAATAGTTTACTGATATTGTATACATATCATTAGACAGCGTGACAGCAGAGACTTGCTGCTGCCTCTTCAGGTTCTGCTATTATAGCCAGTACTGGTCAGCGGCGAGCAGACATCTTTAGGTCTAAGTGCTTTGTTGCTTCGTCTGAGCATGCCCAGGGTGAGATCTCCCATTGGAGATCAGGGGTCACATGCTCAGACACAGCTGCCACTCCTATTGGTCCTTCAGGAAGGTACTCTGGCTGTTGATGTTCTAAAGCAGCTTCCCATTGGTCCTTCCTGGAAGGTCTTTTTCTCGTGGCTGCTATAAAAGGCTGTCCTTACCGCACGGCCGTGCGCTAGGATCAATTGCATTATGTGCTTTGCGCCAGTGTGATCAAGGAGATTTGGGTGCACGTGGTTAGGGCTTGGCTGAAATAAGCCCCTAGAATACCGGTTTTTCCCTGTAGGAGATTGCTTGATTGTGTTGCTGTCTGCATGATCACGGACTGCTATCCGCACAGCAGTTATCTGTGTATCCCTGTGGGGTTAACAGGACACAGTACCCATCTCTGCGTCTTTACCTCAGCGACTCTGTGGTGTAACAGAGTTCGCTTATATCGTCATATAGCGCTGCGGCATTCTCGCTAGCGGCTCTGTGGATTAACAGAGTTCGCAGTAACTGCCACAGCGCGCTGCGGCGTTTATTTTAGCGACTCTGCAGGATAACAGAGTTCGCTACTTACGCCATCTTACTAGCAGCAGGCTCTGCCTGAACGGTGGACCCCGGGCTGCGAACTCACCTCTCTACATCTTATATTTGGTGCGTTCCGCAGACCCTAACATAACACTAGCGCCAGGGTCTGGCTAGTAAAATGGCGGACGACCAGCGTCTACAGCAGTACATCCAGCAGCTGGAGGGTAGGTTAGCGGCTCTTGAACGCACAACCTCAGCTGTGGATGTTACCGCAGTCGCTGTTCAGGCTGCTAGCGTAGCTGCAGCCAGTTTGTCATCTGCCACCTCTGCCCCTACATTGTCCCACCTCCCACTTCCAGACAAGTTTGCTGGTGACAGCAAGCAATGTCGGGGATTCGCGAGTCTTTGCTCCATACACCTCGAGCTTCTGGCTGCACGTTTCCCCACGGATCGGGCACAAGTGGGCTTTGTGATAGCTCTTCTGTCGGGCAGAGCGTTGGAGTGGGCAACGCCGCTGTGGGAGCGCGACGACCGTGTGGTGCAGAGCGCTTCTCGTTTTCTGGAGGCTCTGAAAAAGGATTTTCTAGGACCTCAGGTCACCCACGATATGGCGCTCCAACTGCTGGCAAGTACCCAGGGTTCGGCTTTGGACTGCCATTTTGCTGTCCAATTTCGGACTCTGGCCTCGGAATTAGAGTGGCCAGATAAAGTCCTCATTCCCGTGTTTTGGAGAGGACTGGCGGGTCATGTGAAAGACGCCTTGGCTACCAGGGAGATTCCTGCCACACTGGAGAAGCTTATCGCTATTTCCACCCGCGTCGACCTCCATTTCCACGAGCGGAGGCTGGAACGTGCCCAGTGTAGGCAGAGGGTTCGGTTGGCTCCTACCTTCGCCACCCCTCTGGAGTCTCCCGTTCAGGCGCCCAACCTTCAGGAGGTTGCTCCTATGGGATCTAAATCTCGGGTCACTCGTCCATCCCCGATTTGTTATATTTGCCAGCAGCAGGGACATTTTGCCAACCGATGTCCACAGCGGTTGAATAAACGGTCGCGCCCAGTAACCCTAGGAACAGGGTCACTGGACGCCATGAGTTTTGCCCCTAAAGTGCTCCTCAAGGGGATAATTACCCACGGTTCTACCACCCTACCCGTCAAGCTGTGTTTAGATTCTGGGGCAGAGGGGAATTTTATGTCGTCCTCCTTTGCTTCTCGCCACGCCATGCCTTTGGTGTTGCTGGCTGAACAAGTGCCGGTACGGGTGTTGAACGGAGCAATTCTGCCCACACAAATCACCCATCAGTCTGTGCCACTCACCTTGTCTATATCTCCTTCCCATCAGGAGAATATATCATTTTTTATCCTCCCTGAGGGTATAGATGAGGTTTTGTTAGGATTACCCTGGCTCCGCCACCACTCTGCCCATATTGAGTGGTCTTCAGGGAGAATTCTGGGTTGGGGTAATTTATGTAAAGGCAGATGCATTAGGGACAGCATGCAGGTCACCACCACTGAGATACCCATAGACCTCTCTCCTCTTCCCAAGGTCTATTGGTCCTATGCCAATGTTTTCTCGAAGAAGGCTGCGGAGACTCTTCCGCCTCATCACCCTATGACTGTCCTATCGACCTCTTGCCTGGAGCTGAGCCTCCTAGAGGAAGGGTTTATCCCCTCTCTCTTCCTGAGACAGAGGCCATGTCCCAATATATTCAGGAGAACTTGGCAAGGGGATTCATTAGGAAGTCTGTGTCACCAGCGGGTAAATGAATACATATCAAAAAACTGACCGGCACATCCAAACATAGATTCAGTGTGAACAGGTGCTAAACCTAGAGTCACCAACTCATATACATACAAGAGAAAAAGGTAGCACACTGTAGCGCTATAGCTTGCAAACACGAAATATGAAAAAATATGAAAAATGAATTGCATCATTACCTTAGAAATATGAAAAATTGAGAAGTCTTAGCGCATAAGATGGCCAAATTATGTGAGCCTGATAGCCACGTCAAGGCTCTTCTCGTATATCAGGTCCTAACTAATGCCTATCCTCGTGAGGATAGGCATTAGTTAGGACCTGATATACGAGAAGAGCCTTGACGTGGCTATCAGGCTCACATAATTTGGCCATCTTATGCGCTAAGACTTCTCAATTTTTCATATTTCTAAGGTAATGATGCAATTCATTTTTCATATTTTTCATATTTCGTGTTTGCAAGCTATAGCGCTACAGTGTGCTACCTTTTTCTCTTGTATGTGTCACCAGCGGGAGCGGGGTTCTTCTTTGTGCAGAAGAAGAACTGAGAATTACGTCCATGCATTGATTATAGGGGTCTCAACGCTATCACCGTGAAAAATAAGTATCCTTTGCCGCTAATCTCTGAGCTCTTTGACAGACTTCGGGGAGCAAGGGTATTTACTAAGCTAGACCTGCGGGGTGCGTATAACCTGATTCGCATCCGTGAGGGGGACGAATGGAAGAGGGCATTTAACACCAGGGATGGGCATTACGAATATCTGGTAATGCCCTTTGGGCTCTGTAATGCCCCAGCTGTCTTCCAAGACTTTGTGAACGACATCTTCCGGGATATGTTGACCACCTCGGTGGTAGTCTATCTGGATGACATTCTCCTCTTTTCTCTAGATATGGCCTCCGACCGGAGAAATGTCTGCAAGGTCTTCGACCTCTTGCGAGCAAATTCCCTATATGCAAAGTTGGAGAAGTGCATGTTTGAGCAGGAGTCTCTACCTTTCCTGGGCTATATCATCTCCACCCAGGGATTGGCTATATCCTGCCAAACTACAGGCTGTAATGGATTGGCAAGAACCCCACTCCCTTAAAGCAGTGCAGCACTTTATGGGGTTCATCAACTACTATCACCAATTCATTCCCCACTTCTCTACTTTGGTAGCTCCCTTGGTAGCCCTCAACAAGAAGGGAGCTAATCCCAAGGTCAGAGGAGGTCTCCAAGGCCTTTACTTCAGTTAAATCTCATTTTGCTAGCGCTCCCATCTTACATCGCCCCGATGTTGATAAGCCTTTTATATTGGAGGTAGATGCCTCATCCGTTGGTGCTGGAGCAGTCCTCTTCCAAAAGGATGCTCAAGGTCGAAAGCATCCTTGCTTCTTCTTTTCCAAGACCTTCACACCAGTGGAGAGGAATTATTCCATTGGGGACAGTGAGTTACTAGCCATGAAGTTGGCCTTTTCCAAGTGGAGACATCTCCTGGAGGGGGCTCGTTTTCCCTTTCAAGTTTTTACTGATCACAAAAACTTGGTCTATTTACAGACTGCCCAGCGGCTAAATTCTCGCCAGGCCAGATGGTCCTTGTTTTTCTCCCGGTTCCATTTCACCCTCCATTTCCTCTCCGGTAAGAAGAACATTCGTGCCGACGCTCTGTCTCGCTCTGTGGTGTCCTCTGAAGAGGTGGAAGAGGAGCCTCGGCTGATTGTCCCCACAGAGAGCCTAAGAACGGTGGCCCCGGTTTCGCTTGAGTCTGTGCCTCCGGGCAAGACTTTTGTGCTAACCAATTTGCGACCGGAGGTACTCTCTTGAGCACATTCGTCCAGGGTGGGTGGAAATTTTGGGACAAAGAGGACATCTGAGTTGCTGGCGAGGACATACTGGTGGCCACATATGGTCCGTGACGTCAGAGAATACGTTCAGGCGTGCGTCTCCTGCGCCAAGAATAAGTTCCCTCGCTAACGGCCAGCTGAGCTACTTTTCCCTCTACCAGTGGCGGACATACCTTGGGAGATGGTCGGGATGGATTTTGTGGTGGGTTTACCCAAATCTCGGGGCTGCACCATCATCTGGGTGATAACCGACCACTTCTCCAAAATGGTACACTTGGTGCCATTACCACGGTTACCGTCTGCACGGGCCTTGGCAGCATTATTCATTAGGCATATTTTCCTCCTACACGGTATGCCAGACAAAATTGTCATTGATCGAGGTCCCCAGTTTGCGTCTCGTTTCTGGAGAGAGCTGTGTCGTTTACTCAGCATTGAGTTCAATCTCTCCTCTGCATACCATCCCGAGACAAATGGGTTGGTAGAGAGGGTCAACCAGACCTTGGTCACATACTTGCAACATTTTGTCTCTGCCAGGCACGATGACTGGGCATCCTTGCTACCGTGGGCTGAGTTCGCTCTAAATAATGCTGTGGCTGACTCCACCGGACAGACCCCAATTCCTCCTGAACTACGGTCAGCATCCGCGGGTACCAGTGCCCATACCCGTGTCTTCTGCCGATTCCAGGGTGGCAGACTGGGCTGTGGAGGCACGGGACATTTGGGACCACACCCAGGATGCCATTCAGGCCTCCAAAGAGAGGATGAGGACTTCGGCCGATGCCCATCGGCGCCCCGCTCCTACATTTGCTCCGGGTGACCTAGTGTGGCTCTCTGCCCGAAACATCAGGCTACGTGTAGAGTCCACCAAGTTGGCTCCTCGCTTTTTGGGTTCCTTTAAAGTTCTTGAGCAGGCGAACCTTGTGGTTTACCACCTAGCCCTTCCACCTCGCCTTGGTATCACCGACTCTTTTCACGTGTCCCTCCTGAAACCCGTGGCCATTTCCCGGTTTTCCGAGTCATCTGCCGGGATGTCGGGTTCATCTACCGACGATCATGAGGTGAACGCCATTGTTGGGTGCAAGGTGGTACGAGGCAAAAAATTTTATTGGAGGGGTTATGGGCCTGAGGATAGGTTCTGGGAGCCCGTCAAGCATGTTCACACTCCGCAGCTCATCGCTGCCTTTGAGCGCAGCGAGGCCCAAAGAAGGGGGGTAATGTTGTGGTTTGAGTTCCCGCTGCTGCACGGGGGGAGTCTCGAGCTGTTCCCGCTGCGGTCCCCCATTCATCTCCGGCCACAGTGGAGCCTGCTCAGCAAAGACGTCGGTCCCAGCGTCTCGCCCGGTCTAATGCTGTGCAGAGACTTGCTGCTGCCTCTTCAGGTTCTGCTATTATAGCCAGTACTGGTCAGCGGCGACCAGATGTCTTTAGGTCTAAGTCCTTTATTGCTTCGCCTGAGCATGCCCAGGGCGAGATCTCCCATTGGAGATCAGGGGTCACATGCTCAGACACAGCTGCCACTCCTATTGGTCCTTCAGGAAGGTCCTCTGGCTGTTGATGTTCTGAAGCAGCTTCCCATTGGTCCTTCCTGAAAGGTCTTTTTCTCGTGGCTGCTATAAAAGGCTGTCCTCACCGCACGGCCGTGCGCTAGGATCAATTGCATTATGTGCTTTGCGCCAGTGTGATCATGTACGCATGTGGTTAGGACTCGGCTGAAATAAGCCCTAGAATACCGGCTTCTCCGGTGAGGAGATTGCTTGATTGCGTTGCTGTCTACATGATCACGGACTGCTATCCGCACAGCAGTTATCTGTGTATCCCTGTGGGGTTAACAGGACACAGTACCTATCTCTGCGTCTTTACCTCAGCGACTCTGTGGTGTAACAGAGTTTGCTTATATCGCCATATAGCGCTGCGGCATTCTCGCTAGCGGCTCTGTGGATTAACAGAGTTCGCAGTAACTGCCACAGCGCGCTGCAGCGTTTATTTTAGCGACTCTGCGGGATAACAGAGTTTGCTACTTACGCCATCTTACTAGCAGCAGGCTCTGCCTGCACGGTGGACCCTGGGCTGCGAACGCACCTCTCTACATCTTATATTTGGTGCGTTCCGCAGACCCTAACACTGCGGCAATGAGTCGCAGTGATCCGCAGATAGAGACTGCAGACACCGATATAGAAAATAGAGTCACCCTGCAATGTCTGACCCTCAGCCTGGCTCCAGACGTCCTGCATTATATATCAGATACACATTATAATGTGAGGTCCTGGAGTCGGTCAGTGCTCAGTCAGTGCATATAATACTGTATATGTGCACACAGTATAGTACATAACACCCAGTACACAGATTAGTATACGGCTCGTATATAACAAACCAGGGCAAAGTGCAGCAATCAGACCGAGATAGCCAAAGGCCCGAAAAAAATGGTCCGCAGATGGCACCCTACGGCCGCCCTGCATCCAGATTTCACAGCTATCTGCATCTTCAGGATTAAGATAGCGAAGAATATAATGGCGGAGGATGGAACCAGCAGACGCGATGATGTCACTACATCACATCTGCTGTGCAGAGAGTCAGTGTACACAGCAAAAACCGAAGCAGAGTACCGGACAGGCCCGGATTTAGGGAGGGCCAAGGGGCCCGGGCCCTGGGCCACCCACCAAGCGGGGACCTCCCACCTAGGGATAAATATCTCAAAACATGTAAAATACACGTCTCTTTACAGTGAACCGTTTCTAATGATAAGGAGCATTTAACAAAAGAGAAACTATTGAAAGTGTAGTGACCTGACTACGGTCCTACATCTCAGTGGCTAGCGCAGAGCGGCAGAGTCATGGCATCTGACCTGTGTCAGCATCCACTGACCTGGCTAGCCAGACTTCCTTAGTACCCTGTACCTAATGCTTAGCTTATGGCATGCGGCAGCCTTCTCCGATCCCAACGGAAGCTTCTAGGTGCTACCTATTCAGCTGTATGATCGCTCCCTCGAATTAGATCAGATGAGAGTTTGTTTACCTTTTTTAGCCATCTGAAAGAACTGTCTTCAGACAAGCTTAAGGCCTCGGCAGAGCAACTCGTCAGGTCTTATTCAGATCACTTGGACATTACATTTATCGATGAACTGTGTCAGTTTGTAACATTTGCCAATTTATTCACGGACGAGGAGCCAAAAGATATCAGCATTGAACTTTTCATGTACAAGCTTATCATTGAAAAGGGTGTGCAGGACACTTTCCCAAATATTGAGATAGCTGTAAGGATATATCTAATTTTGATGGTAAATCTGGACATTTTCAGCTGTGTTCCTCTTTACAGAAGTGCAATAAACTGTGTCCGACAGCATTTTTACACTAGCCTAAAAAGATGGACACTGCGTATCACAGGTCAGATGGCATCCAAAATGTCTCCATCTTCGTCATTATAATGAATTGCCCCACAGGGGTGCCGTCTTGAACCACGTATTTCAGAAATTTACGCGGAAACCCTGGTGTAAGCACTCAATGCAGTGTACAGGACAAATATGTACTGAGCCTACTACTAGATTTACATTTTTTTATGTTTGGCTGCTGTCACATACTAAAAGATGTTTTTTTTTTTGCAAAAAATAGTTTTTGCATCACCATTCACCACATTTTGATAGCTATAATTTTCCTTTATTTCTGCCAACATAGTCACGCGAGGGCTTGTTTCTTGTGGAACGAGCGGACGTTTTTATTGGTACCATTTTTGGTAGCTTTCTATTCCAATTTTTGGGAGGCAGAATGAACAAATACCAGCAATTCAGGAATTGTTTTTTTTTTTTTTAACCCCTCTCTGACATCAGACGTACTATCCCGTCCATGAAACCCGTGCCAATCTGACCATGGACGGGATAGTACGTCATAGGCGATCAGCTGCGCTCCCGGAGGGAGCGAAGCTAATCGCCGCCGGGTGTCAGCTGATTATCACAGCTGACACCCGTGACTGTGTGTCAGGAGCGGTCACGGACCGCTCCCGGCACATTAACCCCTGGCACACCGCGATCAAACATGATCGCGGTGTACTGGGGGCACAGGGAAGCATCGCGCAGGGAGGGGGCTCCCTGCGCGCCCCCCTGAGACCCTCAGACCAGCGCGATGTGATTGCGCTGTTCTGAGGGCTTCCTCCCTCCCAGGACCCGGATCCAAGATGGCGCCGGGGTCCTGGAGGGAGGCGGCTTCCTCAGTGCCTGCTGAGAGCTGTGCTGTGCTGTGCACACTGTCACACCAGCGATCTGATAAAATACAGTGTTGTCCCACCCTGGGACAAAGTAAAAAAGTTAAAAAATAAAAATAAACATGTTTTAAAAAAAAATCCAAAATAAATAAAAAAAAAAAAATATTCCCCAATAAATTCATTTCTTCCTGTAAATAAAAAAAACAAAACAATAAAAGTACACATATTTGGTATCGCCACGTCCGTAACGACCCCCCCTATAAAACTGTCCCACTAGTTAAACCCTTCAGTGAACCCTTAAAAAAAACAAAGCAAAAAATCAATGCTTTATCATCATACCGCCAAACAAAAAGTGGAATAACACGCGATCAAAAAGACCGTTATAAATAAACATGGTACCGCTGAAAACGTCATCTTGTCCTGCAAAAAACGAGCCGCCATATAGCATCATCAGCGAAAAAATAAAAAAGTTATAGCTCGCAGAATAAAGCGATGCAAAAATAATAATTTTTTATATAAAATTGTTTTTATTCTTTAAAAGCGCCAAAACATAAAAAAAGATATAAATGAGGTATCGCCGTAATCGTACAGACCCGAAGAATAAAACTGCTGTATCAATTTTACCACACGCGGAACGATAAAAACGCCTCCCCCAAAAGAAATTCATGAATTGCTGATTTTTGTTCATTCTACCCTCCCAAAAATCGAAATAAAAAACGATCAAAAAATGTCACGTGCTCAAAAATGGTACCAATAAAAATGTCAACTCGTACCGCAAAAAATAAGACCTCACATGACTCTGTGGGCCAAAATGTGCAAAAATTATAGCTCTCAAAATGTGGCGATGCAAAAAACTATTTTTTGCAATAAAAAGCGTCTTTTAGCGTGACAGCTGCCAATCATAAAAACCCACTATAAATAGTAAATCAGACCCCCCTTTATCACCCCCTTAGTTAGGGAAAAATAATAAAATAAAAAAAATGTATTTATTTCCATTTTCCCATTAGGGTTAGGGTTAGGGTTGCGGCTAAAGTTAGGGTTAGGGTTGGCGCTAAAGTTAGGATTAGGGTTAGGGTTGGGATTAGGGGTGTGTTAGGGTTAGATTTGTGGTTAGGGTTGGGACTAGGGTTAGGGGTGTGTTGGGGTTAGGGTTGGAGTTATAATTGGGGGGTTTCCGCTGTTTAGGCACATCAGGGGCTCTCCAAATGTGACATGGCGTCTGATCTCAATTCCAGCCAATTCTGCGTTGAAAAAGTCAAACGGTGCTCCTTCACTTCTGAGCTCTGCCATGCGTCCAAACAGTAGTTTATCCCCACATATGGGGTATCAGCGTACTCTGGACCCCAAGAGTTATTGTGCAATTTGTCCTATTTCTTCTGTTACCCTTGGGAAAATAAAAAACTGGGGGCGAAAATATCATTTTTGTAAAAAAAAATGAATTTTTTGTTTTTACAGCTGTACATTACAAACTTCTGTGAAGCACTTGGGGCTTCATAGCGCTCACCACACATCTAGATAAGTTCCTTGTGGGGTCTATTTTCCAAAATGGGGTCACTTGTTGGGGATTTCCACTGTTTAGGCGCATCAGGGGCTCTCCAAATGCGACATGACGCCCCCAGACCATTCCATCAAAGTCTGCAATCCAAAACGTCACTACTTCCCTTCCGAGCCCCAACGTGTACCCATACAGTAGTTTTCTCCCACATATTGGGTATCAGCGTACTCAGGACAAATTGGACAACAACTTTTGGGGTCCAATTTCTCCTGTTACCCTTGTGAAAATAAAATATTGGGGCGAAAAAATCATTTTTGCAAAAAAAAAAAAAAGATTTTTATTTTTACGGCTGTGCGTTATAAACTTCTGTGAAGCACTTCGGGGTTCAAAGTGCTCACCACACATCTAGATAAGTTCCTTGTGGGGTCTATTTTCCAAAATGGGGTCACTTGTGGGGGGTTTCCACTGTTTAGGCGCATCAGGGGCTCTCCAAATGCGACATGACGCCCCCAGACCATTCCATCAAAGTCTGCAATCCAAAACGTCACTACTTCCCTTCCGAGCCCTGACGTGCGCCCATACAGTAGTTTTCTCCCACATATTGGGTATCAGCGTACTCAGGACAAATTGGACAACAACTTTTGTGGTCCAATTTCTCCTGTTACCCTTGTGAAAATAAAATATTGGGGGCGAAAAAAATCATTTTTGTAAAAGAAAAAAGGATTTTTTATTTTTACGGCTGTACGTTATAAACTTCTGTGAAGCACTTCAGGGTTCAAAGTGCTCACCACACATCTAGATAAGTTCCTTGTGGAGTCTATTTGCCAAAATGGGGTCACTTGTGGGGGGTTTCCACTGTTTAGGTGCATCAGGGGCTCTCCAAATGCGACATGACGCCCCCAGACCATTCCATCAAAGTCTGCAATCCAAAACATCACTACTTCCCTTCCTAGCCCCGACGTGTGCCCATACAGTAGTTTTCTCCCACATATTGGGTATCAGCGTACTCAGGACAAATTGGACAACAACTTTTCGGTTCCAATTTCTTCTGTTACCCTTGTGAAAATAAAATATTGGGGGCGAAAAAATCATTTTTGTAAAAAAAAAAAGGATTTTTTATTTTACGGCTGTACTTTATAAACTTTAGTGAAACACCTGGGGGTTCAAAGTTCTCACCACACATCTAGATAAGTTCCTTGAGGGGTCTAGTTTCCAAAATGGTGTCATTTATGGGGGTTTCCACTGTTTAGGCAGATCAGGAGCTCTCCAAACACGACATGACGTCCAGCCAATTCTGCGTTGAAAAAGTCAGACAGCGCTCCTTCCCTTCCAAACTCTGCCATGCACCCAAACAGTGGTTTACTCCCACATATGGGGTATCAGCGCACTCAGGACAAATTGCACAATAACTTTTGGAGTCTTGTTACCCTTGGAAAAATAAAAATTGGGGTGAAAAGATCATTTTTGTGGAAAAAATATGATTTTTAAATTTTACGGCTCTACGTTATAAACTTGTGTGAAGCACTTGGGGGTCCAAATTGCTCACTAAAGATCTAGATAAGTTCCTTAGGGGGTCTAGTTTCCCAAATGGGGTCATTTGTGGGGGGTTTCCACTGTTTAGGCACATCAGGGGCTCTCCAAATGCAACATTGTACCCAATCTCATTTCCAGCCAATTTTGGTTGGAAAAAGTCAAATGGTGCTCCTTCCCTTCTGAGCTCTGCCGTGCGCCCAAACAGTGGTTCCCCCCCACATATGGGGTATCAGCGTACTCAGGACAAATTGTACAACAACTTATGTGGTACAATTTCTCCTGTTACCCTTGGGAAAATAAAAAATTAGTGACTAAAAGATAATTTTTGTGGGAAAAAAATAGGATTTTTTATTTTCTTGCCCGGGCATTATAAACTTGTGTGAAGCACTTGTGGGTTCAAAGTGCTCACCAAAGATCTAGATAAGTTCCTTATGGGGTCTAGTTTCCAAAATGGGGTCACTTGTGGGGGGTTTCCACTGTTTAGGCTCATCTGGGGCACTGCAAACGGAACATGACCTCCATCAACGTCTGCATTTCAAAACGTTACTACTTCCTTTCCAAGCCCTGCCGTGCGCCCAGTTTCCCCCCCCCACATATGGGGTATCAGCGTACTCAGTACAAATTGGACAACAACTTTTGTGGTCCAATTTCCTTGGGAAAATTCAAAAATTTGGGACAAAAAAATCATTTTTGTGGAAATTTATTTTTTTTTTTTCACACCCAGGCATTATAAACTTTTGTGAAACACTTGGGGGTTCAAAGTGCTCACAACAGATCTAGATAAGTACCTTAGGGGGTCTAGTTTCCAAAATGGTGTTACTTGTGGGGGTTTCCACTGTTTAGGTGCATCAGAGGTTCTCCAAACGCGACATGGCGTCCAATCTCAATTCCAGCCAATTTTAGTTTGAAAAAGTCAAACGGCACTCCTTCCCTTACGAGCTCTGCCGTGTGCCCAAACAGTGGTTTCCCCCCAATATGGGGTATTGGCGTACTCAGGAGAAATTGCACAACAACTTTATCTGTCCATTTTCTCCTTTTACCCTTGTGAAAATAAAAAAAACGTTTGTAAAAGATCATTTTTGTGGCTAAAAAGTTAAATATTCATTTTTTCCTTCCACGTTGCTTTAGTTCCTGTGAAGCACCTGAAGGGTTAATAAACTTCTTGAATGTTGTTTTGAGTACCTTGAGCGGTGCAGTTTTTATAATGGTGTCACTTTTGGGTATATTCTGCCATATAGACCCCTCAAAGTGACTTCAAATGTGAGGTGGTCCCTAAAAAAAATGGCTTTGTAAATTTTGTTGTAAAAATGAGAAATCGCTGGTCAACTTTTAACCCTTATAACTTCCTAACAAAAAAAAATTTTGGTTCCAAAATTGTGCTGATGTAAAGTAGACATGTGGAAAATGTTATTTCTTAACTATTTTGTGTGATATAGTTCTCTGTTTTAAGGGAATAAAAATTCAAAGTTTGAAAATTGCAAAATTTTAAAATTTTTTGCCATATTTGGTTTTTTTTCAAAAATAAACGCAAGTTATATCGAAGAAATTTTACTTCTAACGTGAAGTACAATATGTCACGAGAAAACAATCTCAGAATCGCGAATATCCGTTGAAGCGTTCCAGAGTTATAACCTCATAAAGAGACAGTGGTCAGAATTGTAAAAATTGGCCCGGTCATTAACGTGCAAACCACCCTTGGGGGTGAAGGGGTTAATTATGCTGTTTTTCATGTGTTAAAATTGACAAGGCAGCTTTATTCTTCAGGACAGTATGATTACAGCAAAACCTCATTTGTTAATTTTTTATGTTTTGGCACTTTTACACAATAAAAATTTTTATAGAAAAAAATGATTATTTTGCATCACTGTACTCTGAAAGCTATAACTTTTAAATTTTTCCGCTGATGGAGCTATATGTTTTCATTTAAATTCGTCTTTTTGATAGCTTTTTATTCCACTTTTTTTCCAGCTGTATGATGAAAAACCATAGTTTGCCACTTTTTGTTTTTACGATGTTCACTGAAGGGGGTAACTAGTGTGACACTTTTATACCAAATATGTGTACTTTTTAATTTTTTTTTACAGAAAAATGTGTATTTATTGGTGTAATATTTTTTATTATTTTTTGTTTTATTGTTTTTCTAAATTTTTATACATTTTTACATTTTTTTTACGTAGTCCCTCTATGGGACTTTTACTTTTTTTACTTTGATCGCAGGTATAATGCATTGCAATGCACTAGCAATGCAATGCATTATACCTTTACCGAAATCTTCTTGGAACCTTCTCTTAGCACGGTCTAAGCAGCTTTCCATCGCTTGGTGACCCATGATCACCATGGCAATGATCAGGCCCCTGCGATGATCGCCAATCTGAAGGCAGAGGGAGCTCCCTCACTCTGCCAGTCTCCTATATCTTGCAATTGCTTTCGATTGCAGCATTTAGGGGGTTAAACAGCCAGGAGTGGTTCTGGCGACATTCCTGGCTGTTAGTGCAGAAGCTCGACCACTAGCAGTGCCGAGCTCCTGTTGTGATCGGGCAGGAGGTGCTGATATATGATCGGTGAATCAGATTTTCTGACCAATCACAGCTCCTTGAGTGCAGGAACTGACGGCATAGGTCCCCGCACCTCTTCCTGTGCTGCTCAGCTGTTACTGACAGCTGTCGACATAGAACTGTCACTACACGCAGTGACAGTTTAAAGTCATAACGGACATAGCATGTCATGATGCGAGAACGGACACCAGCTCATGACGTGCTATGTCCATCATTGGTCGTTAAGGGATTAAAGGGTAACCATAGTTTTAATTTTTTTTCATAATCAATAGAACATACAGAAATAGAAAGGAAATTGTGTCATTTATCTTATCAAAGAA
>JARQOD010000001.1:451489468-451582076 GCA_033576555.1 Oophaga sylvatica
AGTAGTTTACTCCCACATATTGGGTATCAGCGTACTCTGGACAAATTGGACAACAACTTTTGGGGTCCAATTTCTCCTGTTACCCTTGTGAAAATAAAATATTGGGGGCGAAAAAATCATTTTTGTAAAAAAAAAAAAGATTTTTTTTTTACAGCTGTACGTTATAAACTTCTGTGAAGCACTTTGGGGTTCAAAGTGCTCACCACACATCTAGATAAGTTCCTTGAGGGGTCTAGTTTCCAAAATGGTGTTATTTGTGTGGGGGTTTCCACTGTTTAGGCAGATCAGGAGCTCTCCAAACACGACATGGCATCCAGCCAATTCTGCGTTGAAAAAGTCAAACGGCGCTCCTTCCCTTCCAAACTCTGCCATGCACCCAAACAGTGGTTTACCCCCACATATGGGGTATCAGCGTACTCAGGACAAATTGCACAATAACTTTTGGAGTCTTGTTACCCTTGGGAAAATAAAAATTGGGGTGAAAAGATCAATTTTGTGGAAAAAATATGATTTTTTAATTTTACGGCTCTACGTTATAAACTTGTGTGAAGCACTTGGGGGTTCAAATTGCTCACAAAGATCTAGATAAGTTCCTTAGGGGGTCTAGTTTCCCAAATGGGTCACTTGTGGGGGGTTTCCACTGTTTAGGCACATCAGGGACTCTCCAAATGCAACATGGCGTCCAATCTCAATTCCAGCCAATTTTGGTTGGAAACAGTCAAATGGTGCTACTTCCATTCCGAGCTCTGCCATGCGCCCAAACAGTGGTTCCCCCCCACATATGGGGTATCAACGTACTCAGGACAAATTGGACAACAACTTTTGATGTCCAATTTCTCCTGTTACCTATGGGAAAATAAAAAATTAGTAACTAAGAGATAATTTTTGTGGGAAAAAAATAGGATTTTTTATTTTCATGCCCGGGCATTATAAACTTGTGTGAAGCACTTGGGGGTTCAAAGTGCTCACCAAAGATCTAGATAAGTTCCTTAGGGGGTCTAGCTTCCAAAATGGGGTCACTTGTGGGGGTTTCCACTGTTTAGGCTCATCTGGGGCACTACAAACGGAACATGACCCCCATCAATGTTTGCATTCCAAAACGTTACTGCTTCCTTTCCAAGCCCTGCCGTGCGCCCAAACAGTTTCCTCCCCCCACATATGGGGTATCAGCGTACTCAGGACAAATTGGTCAACAACTTTTGGGGTCCAATTTCCTTGGGAAAAATCAAAAATTTGGGACTAAAAATCTTTTTTGTGGAAAATTGTTTTTTTTTTTTTCACACCCAGGCATTATTAACTTTTGTGAAACACTTTGGGGCTCAAAGTGCTCACAACAGATCTAGATAAGTTCCTTAGGGGTCTAGTTTCCAAAATGGTGTCACTTGTGGGGGGTTTCCACTGTTTAGGCGCATCAGTGGCTCTCCAAACACGACATGGCGTCCAATCTCAACTCCAGCCAATTTTAGTTTGAAAAAGTCAAACGGCGCTCCTTCCCTTACGAGCTCTGCCGTGTGCCCAAAGAGTGGTTTTCCCCCACATATAGGGTATTGGCGTACTCAGGAGAAATTGCACAACAACTTTATCTGCCCATTTTCTCCTTTTACCATTGTCAAAATAAAAAAAAGTTTGTAAAAGATCATTTTTGTGGCTAAAAAATTAAATATTAATTTTTTCCTTCCACGTTGCTTCAGCTCCTGTGAAGCACCTGAAGGGTTAATAAACTTCTTGAATGTGGTTTTGAGTACCTTGAGGGGTGCAGTTTTTAGAATGGTGTCACTTTTTGGTATTTTCTGCTATATAGACCCATCAAAGTGACTTCAAATGTGAGGTGGTCCCTAAAAAAATGGCTTTGTAAATTTTGTTGTAAAAATGAGAAATCACTGGTCAACTTTTAACCCTTATAATTTCCTAACAAAAAAAAATTTTGGTTCCAAAATTGTGCTGATGTAAAGTAGACATGTGGGAAATGTTATTTCTTAACTATTTTGTGTGATATATTTCTCTGTTTTAAGGGAAAAAAAATTCAAATTTTGAAAATTGCAAAATTTTCAAAATTTTTCGCCATATTTGTGTTTTTTTCAAAAATAAACGCAAGTTATATCAAAGAAATTATACTTCTAACGTGAAGTACAATATGTCACGAGAAAACAGTCTCAGAATCGCGAAGATCCGTTGAAGCGTTCCAGAGTTATAACCTCATAAAGAGACAGTGGTCAGAATTGTAAAAATTGGCCCGGTCATTAACGTGCAAACCACCCTTGGGGGTGAAGGGGTTAATGATGGCTAAGTAACAGTATGTACACCATTTTTATTGTGTAGACAATGAATGGCTGACTTAAAAACATAATCAGCATTACAAGTTATCTTTGACATTCATAAAACTTTACATTTGGTGAATAATATCACTAAAATTTTTTAAAAAATATCTAAAATTTCCATCATGTAATACTGATAATATGTGCCAATCATTTATATTAACAAACAAAAAATTTAAAAAGTGCATAGTGCAGAGTGAAAACAGATATTTATGCCTGACTGTGGACTTGCAAGCATGACAACGGATAGATAAGGTATATATAGATGAGACTGCATAGCCACAGATGGTGAATGGCGATGTAATACTGTACCTCAATAAAGTGTGCGTTACTACTACATCCTTTTTTTTATATAGCTTTATAAAAGGTTACGTGCATGTATGGTTGCGCCTTTGTTTGGACGCACAGACTGGCTTCCTGCTGTGACGCGTTGGGTATTGGAGCGTCTGTACGTCTTATGACGCAGACTAACATTCACGGTGCGCATCGTTCATCATCGCAAGCGTACCGACAACACAAAGGCGTTGTCATGACTGCTTTACTCAGTAAACATGCACCTATGATGAAACATACACGCATGTGCCCTATTACATAACAAGCTACAAGAAAAACGAGTGTGAGGTGTGACACAGCTGTTTTGTTAAGGTACAGTATTATATCGACATTGTACAGGTGTCGCTATTCAGTCTGATAAATAGATATCATTCACCTATTCTATCAGTTGTCGTTCTTTCAGCACCACTTACAGGTATATATTTTGCTATTGTGACTATGCGCTATTGACTTTACCAAGGTAATGCATGATTTTTGTTAGCGATTATCATGTTTACATGAAGGACCTTTATGATATGGGCTGTTAACTTTCTAATTAAATTTGTATTTTTTAAAATGACACAAATATAAGTAATGTTGAAGAGGACTAATCCTACATGCATTGTTTGCACAATATTACAGGTGTACATCACGTCCCTTAATCAACATTGGATTATTATATTTACTTGTATGCTTTTATTTAAAAGGCAAGAACACTGAAGTATAACCTTCGCACTGCAGCAGTTGTCAAAGTTCAACCCACATTATGCACTTCCAACATTGCAGCATTTGAGTCATGATGTGAGTTGGATTTGTCTAAGCTATGGAGTGACAAGGTTGACCATCAGTATCCTATAGCATAAGTAGGCTTTTGTGTTTGCATTTGTTTTCGACATGTGCATATCTGTAATAATATGTCACAATTATTTTGTTACAGATTTGTGACAAAGACTAATCATTTTATGGTTTTAAAGTTGACGTTTCAAATGTTTACAGCTTAGAAATCAGGGTGTAGCCTCATATCTATGTGTAGCACTAGACACTTTGACATGTCATGTTTTTTTCACCATGATTAGGTAGCTAGCAGTAATTTTTGCCGGACACACAGCAGGGGAACAGCAGGCGTTACTGAACCCCACAAACACATCAGCGATTGTTTTCATCTGTGCATCTAACACTTCTGAGCAGCAACTGGCGGTGTTGAAGCCCAGGGTCAAGGAGGGTGTAGGCAGAGGCCTAGTATGAGATGTTTGAAGTTGAAGTTGTAGTTAGCAGCAGTAATTTTTGCCAGACACACAGCAGGGGAACAGCAGGCGTTACTGAACCCCACAAACACATCAGCGATTGTTTTCATCTGTGCATCTAACACTTCTGAGCAGCAACTGGTGGTGCTGAAGCCCAGGGTCAAGGAGGGTGTAGGCAGAGGCCTAGTATGAGATGTTTGAAGTTGAAGTTGTAGTTAGCAGCAGTAATTTTTGCCAGACACACAGCAGGGGAACAGCAGGCGTTACTGAACCCCACAAACACATCAGCGATTGTTTTCATCTGTGCATCTAACACTTCTGAGCAGCATCTGGTGGTGTTGAAGCCCAGGGTCAAGGAGGGTGTAGGCAGAGGCCTTGTATGAGATGTTTGAAGTTGAAGTTGTAGTTAGCAGCAGTAATTTTTGCCAGACACACAGCAGGGGAACAGCAGGCGTTACTGAACCCCACAAACACATCAGCGATTGTTTTCATCTGTGCATCTAACACTTCTGAGCAGCAACTGGCGGTGTTGAAGCCCAGGGTCAAGGAGGGTGTAGGCAGAGGCCTAGTATGAGATGTTTGAAGTTGAAGTTGTAGTTAGCAGCAGTAATTTTTGCCAGACACACAGCAGGGGAACAGCAGGCGTTACTGAACCCCACAAACACATCAGCGATTGTTTTCATCTGTGCATCTAACACTTCTGAGCAGCAACTGGGGGTGTTGAATCCCAGGGTCAAGGAGGGTGTAGGCAGAGGCCTAGTATGAGATGTTTGAAGTTGAAGTTGTAGTTAGCAGCAGTAATTTTTGCCAGACACACAGCAGGGGAACAGCAGGCGTTACTGAACCCCACAAACACATCAGCGATTGTTTTCATCTGTGCATCTAACACTTCTGAGCAGCAACTGGTGGTGTTGAAGCCCAGGGTCAAAGAGGGTGTAGGCAGAGGCCTAGTATGAGATGTTTGAAGTTGAAGTTGTAGTTAGCAGCAGTAATTTTTGCCAGACACACAGCAGGGGAACAGCAGGCGTTACTGAACCCCACAAACACATCAGCGATTGTTTTCATCTGTGCATCTAACACTTCTGAGCAGCAACTGGCGCTGTTGAAGCCCAGGGTCAAGGAGGGTGTAGGCATAAAATACTGAGTTATTGCCTTGTTACGTGGCCATTGCAAATGTATGTACTTCAAACAAGAATAAATGAAGTTTTACTAGGACAATAAAATGATGAATTTCAATTCCAAGAATAGAAAAATATTTATACTTGAGAGTCCTCTGTGGTTGATACCGTTTAATGGCTAACTGAAAATATGGTAACAAATTCCAAGCTTTCGAGACTACTCAGGTCTCTTCATCAGGCTAAGACTAAAACAAAAAATGAAGAATCACATATTTCTACACACAACAGGACACAGGAATAGGTAAGACAAGTGAGGGAGGGACAAGTGAGGGGAGACCGGCCAAAAAATGAGAACAAGGATGAATTATCAGCGCCACACAATAAGAGAAAAAATAATGGATTTACCTGTGGCAAAACACTTTTGTATGCCCGGTCATAGCATGATGGATATGGAATTACTGGTATTAAAATATAACTTCAAATATGAGAAAGATACAAAGGTTTCAGAATATAAGCTCATCATGACCTTTGACACTGTTAGTGATGGAATGAATAGATCACACGGATTCATGTCATTCTATATCAATTAAGGAATCTGCGTCTCTGCCCTTCCAGGGGCATGAAAACACAAAACCAGACCCCAATCAGAGGGCAATAAAACTTTCTATCCTTATCTAGGAACTGTTCCAATATTTATGTTCATCCCTCTGTGATAATGACAGTTCTGCTACACGTCACTTACTTGTCTTACCTATTGCACTATTCCTGTGTCCTGTTGTGTATAGAAATATGTGATGCTTCATTTTTTGTTTTAGTCTTTGCCTGATGAAGAGACGTGAGTAGCCTCGAAAGCTTGCAATTTGTTACCATCTTTTCAGTTATCCATTCAAAGGTATCAACCACTGCGGACTCTCAAGTCTAAATATTTTTCTATCTACTGGCTAACACGGTACGAAGATACACATGTTTCCTAACTTCAAGAATAAAAATAAAGACACTGCAAATATAAACGCATATATGCACATGCCAACAAGAAATGGAACAACACACCACCCAAAAAATTGGTTACAAAATATAGTGTTGTAAATTTAAGAATAAAAGTCCATTTTGTATTTATGAATAATGCTTAAGGAACGCTATGTTAAACCATAACATAGTGAAGACAATGGATTTTGTAATAGTCACTCATCATCATCATCATTGCAATTTAGATGTGACAGTCACAGACATTTCAATTATTTAAGTTAATAAAATCGTTACTTTGTACAGCATGTATGACATGTCCAGCATGGACTCATCAATGTGATGACACAATAATGTACGATAAAAAATAACCATTTAAAAAAACATAATGCATTGTCACAATTTAAGTGTGTGCCTGCAAGTGTAGGTGAAACAAAGGCTACGGATAGCAAAGGTATATTCTATGTCTGTATCAGACAGTGGACAGCCTCTGATGGGTAATGGCGATGTTATACTGTACGTCAATAAAGTCTGCGGCTGCAATCATGCATTTTTTGCTTGTACAGTGTTGAAGAGGGTAAAAGCATGTCTGGTTGCGCAAGGCTTTATCCGTCAACACTACCTTCCTACTGCCACGCGTAGGGTAGGGTAGCGTGTGTCAATTAGATGACTCTATAAAATGTGACGTTACGCAGCGTTATTGCGCCCTAGGGACGCCAAAAATACGACAGCAGTAATCATTTACTGTCTAATACTCCACCTATGACCAACAAAAAAAGATCGTTCCCTCTTTAACAATCTACAAGACTAACAAGCATAATGGTTGACGCTGACTTTATTGAGGTACAGTATTACATCGACATTGTCCATGAGTAACTATGCACTGTGATACCTATATACCATTATTAATTTATATCTGTTGTGGTTGTTTCAACAGCACTTGCAGGTATAACTACCTATTGTCAGTATGCATGATGCACTTTCTAGATGTAATAATTTATTATTGCACATTATTACCAGGTTTAGATGCTGGCCATTTCATATATGGTGTGTGAAGTTACAGTTGGCATCAGTATGTGTATTTTATAATGTCTGTCATAAATAAAACTCGTGATGATGATGATGAGGATTTTATGATTCGTACATCCATTGACTGCATTATCTTACAGGTACAGATAAAGTTCCTTAAAAAGCATTAATTGATAAGTATGAAATGTACTTTTATGCATTAATTTCAAAAAGTGAAGACTATGTTTTAGTTTTTGTTACCATTTCTAATAGACATGTGCAGATATGCGCTGTGATGACAAATTATTATTTGTCCATATTTGTCATAAAAATTTATCATTCTAGGCCTGGAAAACTTCACAATTTCCTGTTTTAAGCATAACAATCAGGGTGACGGCTCTTCCCTATTTGGAGCATGTTCGACATGGGTTTTTCTGTGCATGTGTAGGGAACAGGAGACTTCTTGCCGGACACACAGCAGGGGAACAGCTGGCGTTACTGAACCCCACTAACACTATAGCTTGTGTATTGGTCTGTGGACACGACACTTCTGAGCAGCAACTGGAAGTGTTGTAGCCCAGGGTTAGAGTTCAAGTGGTAGAAAGATGAACATAACAGGAGACATGGATAACGTTGCGAACCAGTTATTTAATCTGAAAACGGACAGACAAATTCTGGCGAGATCCATGCCTTGTTCATTTTCAGAAAAGTAAGCCGGTCTACATTATCGGAGGATAGTCGCATGCGACGGTCTGTTAGTACACCACCTGCAGCACTAAAGACGCGCTCCGATAATACACTGGCAGCAGGGCAAGCCAGCACCTCCAATGCATACTGGCTAACCTCTGGCCATGTATCCAGCTTAGAGACCCAAAACTTGAATGGGGAAGAGCCATCTGGGAGTACACTGAGAGGGAAAGACATGTAGTCTGTCACCATCTTACGGAAACGTTGCCTCCTGCTGACTGGAGCCGTCTCGGATGGTGTAGACATTTGTGGCGCTGCCACAAAACTTCGCCACATTTGGAACATACTGGTCTTGCCCTGTGCAGAGGCGCTGCTTGTGTGTCGACCCGCCACCACAATTGTGGGTTACCAGGGCAATGGGGTACTCAGAGCCGAGCCCATGGAAGTCTATGGGATTTGTCACAGGTAGCTGTGGCTCGGTCTGTGGCCCTGGCGGTCTGGCGTATGTTGGGGATATATTTACAGGGGATAGATTTATATACAGTTCGTGACGCCACCTGTAGTATTCTGGTAATTTGTACCAGCGCTGCTGTAGATCTCTGAGGGGATGGTGAGGCAGCTAGATGACGGGTCCCCTACAGGTGGGACTCTTCCCTCAGGTCGGTAGTTAGGTAGGGATTGTGCAGGCATGCAAATCAATAACTCAGTCTCACACGGTCAGCGTCTTTCCATACCTTTACTTGCAAGATGATAAGGCAGGTCCCAGGGAGGCTGATCCAAGGAGAGTGTATCTTGAGACAGCAGCTGGACAAGTTAGGGCCTCCTTTACTTCCAATACAATGAGTACAACCAGCCTGAAGCGTAGTTCCCTCAATATCTCCAGCTAATCTATAGCTGTACCGCCCAGTCAGCTTTGTGTTAGGAGCCTTCCTGCGAGGGAGCTGAATTCTTATCTTATCGTGCACTGATTCAAAGTCTTCACTCCCCCTGACCCCAGTTACGTACTGACTATAAGGGGCTTGTTTGCCGTGACCTAAGGTCCGGTAAATTCCTGGTTTTCTTATCACTATGCTTGAAACAGTAGTGATCCTTCGGTCCCCAGTGACCGGTAGCAATGTGCAGGACTTCTTCAATCCGTAAGCACTATTCCAATAAACCACTGTGCCTTTCGCCTTGTCCTCGCTGGTAACATAAGCACTCACACTAGCCAAGGGTCGAGCAGTCACTTCTTTCTTTTCCTTCACTTCAAAGTTAGTTACAGATGCTCAGTTTTCAATAGGCAGGAGCACGTCTCTGAACCTTATACCGTCCTTTAGACAGGATACTGAAGACTTTCTGCACTAAACTTCTTCTTTCCTTCCAGTGTATGCTGATGAGGTACAGCTCTGACTAGGCTAAGGTGAATTAAAGCACCTATACTAGACTCCACTTTCCGAACTGATGATAGAGCAATCTGGACTGCTTCCTCCCTCCAGACGTCTTCTCTCTCTGAAGTCAGGAACTAAACTCCAGACGTCTTCTCTGTCCGAAGACAGGAACTAGACTGACTAAATCACTCTAACACATACGCCTTGACCACTCCCTCAAGAGTAAACTCCACTACCCTAAGGGTGTGTCTAGTATATGTTGAGTGAATGAATATTTAGCATTAAACTGCTGTCTCGCCACACACTCTCCAGGGTACTGCGTGTGCCTAACACCAGGGCTACACATTCCCCCATGGTAAAAGACAGCACTCCCGGGCTGTAAAATACAAAAGAGACATTTTTGTTTATGCATGAAAACATTAAACAATTAACATTGGTTCGTCCCATTCGGGAGGTGAGGATATCTTGAACGTTGCAAACATTATAGAAATACAAAAAGTATTAAATAGCATTCAATAAATATACAATATACTTGTGAAGGACCCGCACCAAACCTTCAACGTAGGTCCTGGGTGGGCTGCAGGACATCCAAATGCAGACCTCACTCAGTGCCACACCACACGGGTTTTTGTATTCAGAGGTAGTTGTGCTGGTTTATGTAAAACCAAGATAAGGCACCGAAGCGCAACTATGTACAAATAAGTTCTGGGTTGGCATAGTCCTCAACCTCTAAGTCCAATGTAAAACCAAAGACATAAATATAATATCACATTATTATACTAAAGTGCAAAACTTTTTCTGGTTACTATTTACCCAGCCGGGCATTCTACGGTTAGAAATATATATGCAAAACTTTATAAAACATTCTCAAACTTTTTACTTATGGTAGACCCGATATGGATCTCACCGATTCTTCTTTTCTATCTATTCATTTTCAAATAATACACTTTCCAATACATTTTCCACCCCGGGGGCTGGAACAATGCAATGGGCCCTAGATCCCAGGACTAGCAAATCATGCGCTGCGATTAGGGTCTGAGTCGCCACAGTTCTCGTGCGAACCTCTAGGGGCGCAACGGGTACATTCTCCTCACGTGACACCGATTGCGTTTCAATCACAGTTAACGATATGGACCGTGTCATGGATTGCGATTGAGACTGGGTCGCATGTTGCGATGTAGAGGTGGCTTGAATTTGCGATGAGTTTGCAGGGGGCGATGCTGGGGCACGGCCGGTTACTGCTTGATCTAGAGACGGGGACGCTGCGGTAGTGGTGACGTTACCTGCGTCTGGGACGGGGTCACGGATGATGGCGACGTTAAGGGCATACCATCCCTTCATCCCCCAATGCCGTGTATATGTGACGATGTCTCCATTGGCTAAGTCCCTCCCGGGATGGCCTTGCGGTAGGTGAGATTCTACGTCACGCCGGCTGACAAAGACCCCTGGGTAGAGGCCCGGTTCACGGATAAAGCCCCAGCCCTTCCGGAGCTGGAACTCAGTCACACACCCCTGCCGCCGCGGTTCCCTCAGGGTACCTTTATCTCTCCGGACACTCTCTTTGTCCGCGATCAGCTCTGCATATTGTCGCTGACGGTTCCGCTGAGTTTCCCGCTCTTCCTCCTGCTGGCGTTTCTTCTTCTCCTCACGACTCTGCCATTCCTGTTCCCACTGGGCGGTATAGGCGACGTCATCCAGGCGCGCCATTTCGTCCCAGTCCACATCTGGTAGTGACGGACAGGACCCCTCCGGTGTCCCTGCCGGGGACCGATCATCTGCTGCGGCCTCTTGGCCGGGCGGGCGTTCCGGGATTGGCTGTACCTCCTCAACCTCCTTCGCTTCCACCGCTTCACCGGTGGGATCGGGATCGGTACTTTCGGGGGCAGCCTCCGGTTGCTCCTTCGCCTTGGGCAGCAGACTCTTCGGTATCTGGAATCGTGGGGGGTCGTTGAGGGGAGAGATCACCGTGTCCCACAGCCTCCGCTGTTCCAGGGTACGCCGGCGTCTCTCGATCTCTTCAAAGCCAGGTTGGTACTGGACCATCTTCTTCAGGCGTGCATTTTCTTCTTGAATCTCTAGCAACGCCTGCTGCAGGTGCAGGACCACGGATAACTCCGGTGCTGGTGGCAGCTTGGCTGGGGCACGGGGCCTGCCTTCCTCCGCTTCCCTGCTCGGCTGCACACGTCCTGCCTCCATGATGTTCCAGAAGATTCTTTCTTCTTTCTGCGGAGACATCCGGTCTCTTCCGTGGAGGTGGGGTTTGCGTCTCCTCCTCCTCGCAGGGAAGGTGAAGAGGAGGCGGACCTCCTTTGCTGTAGGGCAGGATCGCATGTTGTAATAGCACTTTGAGAGGGCAGGCATTTTCTTCGCGCCACAGGGGGGTAGACGCCCACGAAGGTACGCCCACCTTCTTCTCCAGCGCCTGAGGGCGCGAATATGGCGACAAAAATGGCGATTTTGGCGCCAAAAGTGCAAACAGTCCTTTTTCACAAAAACAATTCCTTAGGCACACAGGGCTCGCAATTCTGCGAGTGTCGCATCCTGTTCGTGACGCCAAGTTTTTGTGTCGACCCGCCACCACAATTGTGGGTTACCAGGGCAATGGGGTACTCAGAGCCGAGCCCATGGAAGTCTATGGGATTTGTCACAGGTAGCTGTGGCTCGGTCTGTGGCCCTGGCGGTCTGGCGTATGTTGGGGATATATTTACAGGGGATAGATTTATATACAGTTCGTGACGCCACCTGTAGTATTCTGGTAATTTGTACCAGCGCTGCTGTAGATCTCTGAGGGGATGGTGAGGCAGCTAGATGACGGGTCCCCTACAGGTGGGACTCTTCCCTCAGGTCGGTAGTTAGGTAGGGATTGTGCAGGCATGCAAATCAATAACTCAGTCTCACACGGTCAGCGTCTTTCCATACCTTTACTTGCAAGATGATAAGGCAGGTCCCAGGGAGGCTGATCCAAGGAGAGTGTATCTTGAGACAGCAGCTGGACAAGTTAGGGGCCTCCTTTACTTCCAATACAATGAGTACAACCAGCCTGAAGCGTAGTTCCCTCAATATCTCCAGCTAATCTATAGCTGTACCGCCCAGTCAGCTTTGTGTTAGGAGCCTTCCTGCGAGGGAGCTGAATTCTTATCTTATCGTGCACTGATTCAAAGTCTTCACTCCCCCTGACCCCAGTTACGTACTGACTATAAGGGGCTTGTTTGCCGCGACCTAAGGTCCGGTAAATTCCTGGTTTTCTTATCACTATGCTTGAAACAGTAGTGATCCTTCGGTCCCCAGTGACCGGTAGCAATGTGCAGGACTTCTTCAATCCGTAAGCACTATTCCAATAAACCACTGTGCCTTTCGCCTTGTCCTCGCTGGTAACATAAGCACTCACACTAGCCAAGGGTCGAGCAGTCACTTCTTTCTTTTCCTTCACTTCAAAGTTAGTTACAGATGCTCAGTTTTCAATAGGCAGGAGCACGTCTCTGAACCTTATACCGTCCTTTAGACAGGATACTGAAGACTTTCTGCACTAAACTTCTTCTTTCCTTCCAGTGTATGCTGATGAGGTACAGCTCTGACTAGGCTAAGGTGAATTAAAGCACCTATACTAGACTCCACTTTCCGAACTGATGATAGAGCAATCTGGACTGCTTCCTCCCTCCAGACGTCTTCTCTCTCTGAAGTCAGGAACTAAACTCCAGACGTCTTCTCTGTCCGAAGACAGGAACTAGACTGACTAAATCACTCTAACACATACGCCTTGACCACTCCCTCAAGAGTAAACTCCACTACCCTAAGGGTGTGTCTAGTATATGTTGAGTGAATGAATATTTAGCATTAAACTGCTGTCTCGCCACACACTCTCCAGGGTACTGCGTGTGCCTAACACCAGGGCTACACACTTGTGCTCCCTCTTGTTGCAGAGCTGTCTCCACTGCCTCGACGCACAGAGCTGCTTTGTAAAGCAGTAGCAGCAGCAGTGCTCTCGGCTGGAATGGAGAACATTATGGATTGCACCAGTGTGTCTTGGTACTCCCGCATTTTACGCTTCCGGTTCAACGGTGTGATGAGGCTTTGTAAGTTGTCCCGGTAGCGAGGGTCTAGGAGGGTGTACAGCCAATAATCAGACGTGGTGAGAATGTGGGCGATGCGGCGGTCGTTTCTCAGGCACTGCAGCATGAAATCAACCATGTGCTGCAGACTCCCAACTGGCCAAGAAACGCTGTCCCCTGCAAGAGGCGTCATCTCTGCCTGCTCTGCATCACCCCACCCTCGCTCTACATACTGACTAGAGCGTTGTGTACCTCCCTCTGGAGCGATGTCTTCCTCCTCCATTGACTCCTCCTCATCCTCCTCACAAAGTGAGCCCTGCCCAGCCCTTTGTGAGGAACCACGTTGCGCTGACTGTCCAGAAGGTGATGGAATTTGTGACTCCTCATCCTCCACCTCTTCCAAAACCTCATCCCTTAGTGCTTGCATTGTTTTTTGAAGCAGGCAGATAAGGGGGACAGTCAGGCTGACTAGTGCATCATCTGCACTCGCCATCCGCGTTGACTCATCAAACGCACGCAAAACGTGGCAGATGTCCTTCATAGAGGCCCACTCAGTAGTGGTGAAGTGTGAACGGCGCAAATTGCGAGTTGATTGCGCCTGATGCAGCTGATACTCCATTACTGATGGCTGCTGCTCACACAACCGCTCCAACATATGTAACGTGGAATTCCACCTGGTGGGTACGTCACATATGATGCGATGTTCAGGAAGGCGAAATCTGCGTTGCAGAGCTGCAATGCGCGATCTGGTCATGCTGGAACGTCGCAAGTGAGCGCACTCTAGGCGGACCTTGTGCAGCAGTGCATCAAGATCCGGATAGTCCCTCAAAAAACTCTGCACGACCAAGTTGAGCACATGTGCCAGACATGGTATGTGAGTGAGGTTGCCAAGGCCCAGAGCTGCCACCAGATTTCGGCCATTGTCACACACTACCAAGCCTGGCTGGAGATTCGCTGGCAAAAGCCACACGTCGCTCTCCTGCTTGATGGCATTCCAGAGCTCCTGCGCTGTGTGGCTTCGATTCCCCATGGAAATTAATTTCAGGACGGCCTGTTGACGTTTGGCCACGGCTGTGCTCATATCGGTCGCATCAGGTAAGCGTTCACGGGTCCATGTGGAGGTAGACCGTGACGGCTCCTGCAGCGATGATTCTGAGGAACTGGAGTAGGAGGAGGAGTCAATGTGGACAGACTTGATTTCTGCAATCCTTGGAGTTGGCAGAACACGTACAGCGCCACTCGCAAGATCTGTACCCGGCTCCACAACATTGACCCAATGGGCAGTGAGGGAAAGGTATCGTCCCTGGCCATGGGTACTGGTCCACGCATCGGTGGTCAGGTGGACCTTGCTACTGACGGCGTTTAGTAGCGCATGTTTAATTTTTCCCTCAACATGCTTTTGCAGACCAGGGACGGCTTGCCTGCTGAAATAAAATCGGCTGGGCACATTGTATTGTGGGACTGCCAATGCCATTAAGTTACGGAAACTGTCAGTCTCCACCAGCCTGAATGACAGCATTTCAAGGGACAGGAGTTTTGCAATGCCAGCATTCAGAGCCTGTGCTCGTGGATGGTTTGCCGAGTATGGCCGTCTTTTATCCCATGCCTGTGCTACCGATGGCTGTTTTGTAGCCTGGGAGTGTGAGGATGACAGGGAACTTGCAGCTGTGGGTGGAATAACACTGGGTCTCTGGACAACAGTGACAGAGGTTCTTCCATGGCGATCCTGTGAGGAAGCCGAACCAGCTGTGTGTGAGCTGGAGGAAGAGGCTCCAACACGAGCTGAAGATGTAGGTGCTGCTGTAGGTTGGCCTACATCCCAGTGTGTCTTTGTAACTCAACCACGTGCTTTGACCGCACATGTTTCCACATATTTGTGGTATTAAGGTTACTGACACTTTTACCTCTTTTTACTTTTTGATTACACAGCTTGCATTTGACATAGCAAATATCATCTGCAAGTGTGTCAAAAAAGGACCACGCAGTGCAAGTCCTGGGAGCGCCCGTTTTGGCTGTTGGAAGAGAACTGCTACGAACGGGTGCCAAACTGGAGGCTACAGGCAACCGAGTCTGCAGCCTACCTCTCCCTACTGTTTGGACCGTTGGGGCAATCTCTTCCTCAGAGCTGCTACCACCACCTTCCTGTTCCTCACGCCATGTTGGGTCTTGGACCTCATCATCTCCACTACCCTCTTCCAACACCTGCTGCTGTTGGGTGGTCTGGCCAGCACCATGCTCAACAGAAACTGGCACCTGAGTCTCATCATCATCAGATGCGTTCTGCGGTGTGCTGACCATCGGCACTGGCTCACCCGCCTCTTCACATTCAGAGAGACACAGCTGTTGCGCATCACTGCATACTGCCTCTTCTTCACATTCCAGAATGCTGCTTGGCTGGGCCCCTGTTTGCAAGCCAACAGATTCTGAGAACAGAAGCAGAGACTCAGCTGGCTCCAGTTCAGAACTCTCTGACTGCCTGGGCAATTTGGCAGGCGGTGAAGAGACAGATGGTTGTTCAACAGTGCTGTGGTCCTGAGAGGAGGTGGAAGCAATTGAAGTCGATGCATTGGCTGCCATCCAACCAACAACGGCTTCAATTTGTTCTTCCCGCAGCAGGGGGTACGCTGAGCTCCTACAAAAGTGCGCATAAAGGAACGCTCACGGGGAAAACTGGTGGATGCTGTGTCACTGGGTGCGGCAGCAGCCACAGAATCCCCACGTCCTCTCCCTGCTGAAACTCCACGGCCACGACCACGTGCCTTACTCCCTGCCTTCTTCATCTTGGTAGATTGATAAAGAAAGTCAGAAATGTTATAAGGCCTAAGTGTGGTTATTCCTCAGAGACTGCAGTGAACACTGCAGACAACTGTTCAGTAGCTGTGAAAGGCCCCTTTGTGTACTTCTATAGTGTTTGCAACCAATGTATTGTATACGGATGGAAGCGCGTCACACTAATAGATTAGATTTTTTTCAAATATAATGGAGCAGCACCAATTAGAGAAAAATGTGAAGGATGAGGCAGTGACACACGCTCAGCAGACTACAACCAGCAGTGGTTGAAGAACTAACTGGAGCGTAATCTGCACTCAAAAAATGAAAAGCTCACAGACTACAGTGAACACTGCAGACAACTGTTCAGTAGCTGTGAAAGGCCCCTTTGTGTACTTCTATAGTGTTTGCAACCAATGTATTGTATACGGATGGAAGCGCGTCACACTAATAGATTAGATTTTTTTCAAATATAATGGAGCAGCACCAATTAGAGAAAAATGTGAAGGATGAGGCAGTGACACACGCTCAGCAGACTACAACCAGCAGTGGTTGAAGAACTAACTGGAGCGTAATCTGCACTCAATAAATGAAAAGCTCACAGACTACAGTGAACACTGCAGACAACTGTTCAGTAGCTGTGAAAGGCCCCTTTGTGTACTTCTATAGTGTTTGCAACCAATGTATTGTATACGGATGGAAGCGCGTCACACTAATAGATTAGAGTTTTTTCAAATATAATGGAGCAGCACCAATTAGAGAAAAATGTGAAGAATGAGGCAGTGACACACGCTCAGCAGACTACAACCAGCAGTGGTTGAAGAACTAACTGGAGCGTAATCTGCACTCAAAAAATGAAAAGCTCACAGACTACAGTGAACACTGCAGACAACTGTTCAGTAGCTGTGAAAGGCCCCTTTGTGTACTTCTATAGTGTTTGCAACCAATGTATTGTATACGGATGGAAGCGCGTCACACTAATAGATTAGATTTTTTTCAAATATAATGGAGCAGCACCAATTAGAGAAAAATGTGAAGGATGAGGCAGTGACACACGCTCAGCAGACTACAACCAGCAGTGGTTGAAGAACTAACTGGAGCGTGATCTGCACTCAAAAAATCAAAACCTCACAGACTGCAGTGAACACTGAAACACAACTGTTCACTATCTGTGAAAGGCTCCTTTCTGTACTTCTATAGTGTTTGCAACCAATGTATTGTATACGGATGGAAGCGCGTCACACTAATAGATTAGATTTTTTTCAAATATAATGGAGCAGCACCAATTAGAGAAAAATGTGAAGGATGAGGCAGTGACACACGCTCAGCAGACTACAACCAGCAGTGGTTGAAGAACTAACTGGAGCGTGATCTGCACTCAAAAAATCAAAACCTCACAGACTGCAGTGAACACTGAAACACAACTGTTCACTATCTGTGAAAGGCTCCTTTCTGTACTTCTATAGTATTTGCAACCAATGTATTGTATACGGATGGAAGCGCGTCACACTAATAGATTAGATTTTTTTCAAATATAATGGAGCTGCACCAACTCCACAAAATAAAATAAAAAAAGAGTCAGTGAGTGACACGTGCAGATGCCTACAAACAGCGGTGGATGCAGAGCAAACTGCAGCGTCACCTGCACTCTCACACACACCTTGCACAGAGCTGTTAAAACAACACTGGCAAAAGGAAGCTTTACACAGCGGTTGGTAAACTAGCCTGCCTAAAGCACAGTACACAAAATCGCAATGTCTAACTGTCCCTCAAAGTCAGTAGAACAGCGTTCTGTCCCTAACTGAGTTCACAGCACAGTGACGCTAAAATGGCGGTGGCGCCTTTTATAGTGCATTCTGACATCATTTCAGCATCCAATCACAGCCATGCCATTAGTTAAGATGACCGCAGCATTACAGGATGTGCCCACACTTCATAAGATTCCTCATTGGCTGACTAAAATCACATTGCCTCTCAAAGAATTATGGGAACTTCCGATTCCGGTATACGATATTGGAAAAATATCGGAACTAAGTATCGGAATTCCGATACAGCGAATATCGGCCGATACCCGATACTTGCGGTATCGGAATGCTCAACACTAGTCCTTACTAAATGGAACTGATGATGCTCTGGCAGCTCTTTTTCGGAAGAGTCTGGCAGAGACTGTAAAAGACATTATGTGGGATTTCCTGCTTCCTCTGGTCTCAATGATTCTGTCATTAGCTATTCAAATTGACAGGCGTTTGCTTGAGGTCAGAAATATGCGTGAGATTCTGTTGCCTGCGAGCCAGCCCCTGAGCCCATGCAGTGTGATGGAGTGACTTCTGGGGCACAGCATCATGAGTTTCGAAAGCGTAATAGGTTGTGTTTCTACTGTGGTGACGCTTCTCATACTATTTCCATCTGCCCCAAGCGGGGAAGACGTTTTGCTCGCTCAGTTGTTTTGGGTAGTGTTCAGACTAAATTTCTGTTGACTGTTGCCTTGATTTGCTCCATGTCCACATTTTCGGGTCAGGCTTTTGTTGATTCAGGAGCAGCTATAAACCTGATGGATTTTGATTTTGCCAAACATTGTGGTTTTTCCATGATACCCCTGCGGAAGTCTATTCCTTTGCTGGGCATTGATTCTACTCTTTTGGCGGAGAATAAACCTCAGTTTTCGACCCAGGTGATAATGCAGGTTGGCCCGGACCACCAAGAGAATTGCAAATTTTTGGTGTTACATAATTTACATGACATTATTGTACTGGGTTTCCTTGGTTACAGACTCATAATCCTGTTTTGGATTGGAAATCTGTGTCTGTGACCAGTTGGGGTTGCCAATGTGTTCGTACTGACACTCCTGTTTTTTCTGCCTCTCCCCAGTCTCAAGATGTCCCTGACTATTTGTCTGATTTTTCTGATGTGTTTAGTGAGAGTAAGTCTGCATCCTTACCTTCTCACAGGAGTTATGATTGCGCTATTGAGTTAGTAGCTGGTTGTAAATTTTCTAAGGGTTGGCTCTTTATTTTATCTGTACCTGAGCATGAAGCTATGCGATCTTATATCAAGGAGTGTTTAGAGAAGGGTCATATCAGACCATCCTCTTCACCCTTGGGCGCTGGCTTTTTCTTTGTGGCCAAAAAGGATGGTTCATTGAGGCCGTGTATTGACTATCGTCTCCTGAATAAGATCACTGTTAAATACCAATATCCGTTACCCTTGATTTCTGACCTATTTTCCAGAGTGAAAGGTGCTAGTTGGTTTACCAAGCTTGACCTCAGGGGGCGTATAATCTTATTCGCATCAAGCACGGTGATGAATGGAAGACGGCGTTTAATACCCCAGAGGGGCATTTTGAGTACCTAGTGATGCTTTTTGGGCTCACTAATGCCCCTTCTGTCTTCCAATCCTTTATGAATGATATTTTCATGGATTTCGTGGATAAATTTCTGATCGTTTATTTGGACGATAACTTGATTTTTTTCCAATGACTGGGATTCTCATGTGGAACATGTTCGGATGGTATTCCGGATTTTGAGAGAAAATGCACTGTATGTGAAGGGATCAAAATGTCTTTTTGGCGTACAGAAGATTTCATTTCTGGGATTCATTTTGTCTCCGTCTGTTATTGAAATGGACCCGGTCAAAGTTCAGGTCATTTGTGATTGGGTTCAACGCACTACATTGAAGGCTCCTCAGAGATTTTTGGGTTTTGCTAGTTTTTATCGTAAATTTATAGGTAATTTCTCTGGTATTGTGAAACCACTGACTGATTTGACCAAATAGGGTTCTGATGTAGTGAATTGGTCTCCTGAGGCAGTTTCTGCGTTTCAGGAGCTTAAGCAGAGATTCACTTCTGCTCCTGTTCTGCGGCAGCCTGATGTTTCTCTACCATTTCAGGTGGAGGTTGATGCTTCTGAGATTGGAGCATGTGCCGTTTTGTCCCAAAGGGATCCGGAGACCTCTAAGAATAACCCTTGTGCCTTCTTCTCTCGAAAATTTTCCCCAGCTGAACGTAATTATGATGTGGGAAATCGGGAGTTATTGGCTATGAAGTGGGCTTTTGAAGAGTGGAGACATTGACTGGAAGGAGCCAAACATCAGGTGGTGGTCCTCACGGACCATAAGAACCTGGTTTATCTCGAATCAGCCAAGCGACTTAATCCTAGACAGGCCAGGTGGGCCTTGTTTTTCACACGTTTTAATTTTGTGGTCTCTTTTCTCCCGGGCACTAAGAATGTTAAGGCGGATGCCCTCTCGAGGAGTTTCTTTGTGGATTCTCCTGAGGTAACTGAGCCTGCTGTTATTCTGAAGGAGGGTGTGGTTCTTTCCGCTATCTCGCCCAATTTGAGACTGGCCCTGGAGGAATTTCAGGAGGATAAACTTGAACGCTGCCCTGTTGGGAAATTGTTTGTCCCAGACCAGTGGAGGAAGAATGTGATGTCTGAAGTTCATTGCTCTGCGTTGGCTGGTCATCCCGGTATTTTTGGTACCAGTGATTTGGTGAGTCGGTCCTTTTGGTGGCCTACTTTGTCTCGTGACGTCAGGGACTTTGTGCAGTCCTGTGGGACTTGTTCTCGGTCCAAACCTTGCTCTCGCTCTAGTGGTTTGTTAATGCCATTGCCTGTGCCCAAGAGGCCATGGACCCATATCTCTATGGATTTTATTTCCGACCTCCCTGTTTCTCAGAGAATGACCGTTATCTGGGTGATAATACAGATGATACATCTTGTGCCACTACCTAAGTTGCCATTCTCCTCCGAGTTGGTGCCTTTATTTTTTCAGCAGGTAGTTCAGTTGCACGGTATTCCAGAGAACATTGTGTCTGACAGAGGAGTCCAGTTTGTTTCCAGATTTTGGAGGACATTTTGTTCTAAACTTGGAGTTCAGTTGTCTTTCTCCTCTGCATTTCACCCTCAGACCAATGGGCAAACTGAGAGAACAAATCAGACCTTGGAGACTTATTTGAGATGTTTCGTGTCTGCTGATCAAGATGACTGGGTCTCTTTTTTGCCTTTAGCTGAGTTTGCTCTTAATAATAGGGCTAGCTCTGCCACCTTGATGTCTCCTTTTTTCTGCAATTCCGGGTTTCATCCTCGGTTTTCTTCGGGGCAGGAGGAGGCTTCTGTCTGTCCGGGTGTTGACTCTATTGTGGAGCGAATGCAGCAGATTTGGGACCAAGAAGTGGATAAGTTGTCTCTCTCTCAGGAGAAGGCCCAGCGGTTTGCCAACCGGCATAGGACTAATGGTCCTCGGTTTAAAGTGGGGGACTTGGTTTGGTTGTCCTCAAAAAATATCCCTATGAAGGTTGTGTCTCCAAAATTTAAGCCAAGGTTCATTGGACCTTATAAGATCATGGAAATTCTTAATCCCGTTTCCTTCCGTTTGCTTCTTCCAGGGACATTTAAGATTCACAACGTATTCCACAAATTTTTATTGAAGAGGTTTGTCGAGCCAGTGGTTCCTATGGCTGCACCTCCTGACCCTGTTTTGGTTGAGGGCAATTTGGAGTATGAGGTTGAGAAGATATTGGATTCTCATGTTGCTAGGCGGAGACTCCAGTACTTGGTTAAGTGGAGAGGTTTTGGTCAGGAGGAAAATTCTTGGGTGTTTGCTTCAGACATTCATGCTAAGAGACTGGTCCGTTCCTATCACCGAGCTCATCCTGATGGACCTGGTTGTGCACGTGAGGTTTCGGTGACCCCTCCTCAAGGGGGGGTACTGCTGTGAACGTGTTGGAGATTACTTCGGAGCTGAGGCTCCCTCTGGTGGTTGCTGAGGGCATTGAACCTATGTTGAACAGCAAGAATTCACCACCTGCAATGGATGAATGGTTATCAGGGGGACGGACTGGCCTGATATAAGTGAGCTGGCCTCCCATGATCCTCGCCGGTGATCAATTGTTACTTCCTGGTCTAGGTTGGAATTCAGCTTGCTTTTGAGTTCAGCCGGGTCCCCTTTGGGGGGCTTGTGCTGGTCTCTCTTCTCTTTTTGTATTTGCACTTGTGCTCAGTTCTTGTGATATTTTACTGCTGGATAGCTGCGTATTCACACCAGAGATCTGATATAGGTGTTCGAGACTGTGTGGTCTCAGCATTTTTGGAATCAGAAGTGTTGGAATTTTTTCTAGGGTTTTGTTGGGTTGCAGACAGTATTCTTTCCTGTACTATCCTATCTAGACAGTTTTGGGCCCCAGCGTTTGCTCATTCTATTTTCTGTCTGTGTGCGTGTTTTCCTCTTGTCTAACCGCCATTATATGTTTGGGGGCTTCCTAATACTTTGGGGCTCTACTCTGGGGCAGTTAGCTTTCCTATTTCCATCTACAGGGGTAGCTAATCTCTTCAGCTGTGACGAGGCGTCTAGGGCACCGTAGGAACGTCCCATGTCTGCTTCTAGTTGTGCGGTTAGTTTAGGGGTCTGCAACCTATTAGATACCAACCTCTCTGGTGTTTGGCTGCCTTTGCAGTTTTTTGCTCCTGCCCTCCTCAGCTACCAAAACATAACAGTGGGGGCTCTGCTTTGTGTGGATGACACGTCCTATATCATCGACATAGAGCTCCCTATCGCACTCCTGTGCAGGCGCACTTCTATCTGCCCTGCTAAGGGCAGATAGTGCAGACAAAGGCCAAAGAGCGCCGGCTCATTCGCATTATAGTACTGTGCTCTGCCCTCAGCAGGGCAGACAGAAGCGCACCTGCACAGGAGCATGATGGGGAACACTGTGTGGATGACATAGGATGCGTCATCCAAACTAAGTAGGGAAGGAGAACGTCATTACAAGAAGAGAGGAGGCACTGGAACAAAACCAGCGGCGTCCATCGGACTGTACTACCCAGTAGGTGAGTATAATAAAACCTATTTTTTTACCTCACAGGGCGTCAGATACACAGCATTCCAGAACACTGTCACATGGGGCTGAAAGGTGGTGGTCATAGGTTATATGGTAATAACCTGGTGACGGGTTCCCTTTAAGTATGCCGACATCTCCCCTATATACATTATGAGTCCACACACAGCCCCCATATGAGGTATGAGCCTCCACATAACTTCTTTATCTAGAGTATGAGCTGTCACATAGCCCCTTATATACAGTGTGAGCCCAACATGTCCCCCTATATACAGTATGAGCCCCTATATACAGTCTGAGCTCTCATATAGTCCCTTATATTCAGGGTAAGTCCTTACATAGCCCTCTATACACAGTATGTGTCCACACATAGCCCCCTAGACACAGTATGAGCCTCCACATAACCTCTCTATGTACACTACGAGTCGCCTCATAGACATTTAAAAAAAGGGAGCCCCCACATGTCCCTCTATATTCGATATGAGCCCCTTATATACAGTATGAGCCTCTATATACAGTATAAGCCCTCACATAGCCCCCTATATATAGGCACACATCATACATATTAATGTATTTTAGCCAAGGTTTTGTGCAATAGATACTATATTATACTCATGCTGCTATTATATCTATGCTACTAAAATTCTAAATTATATGAGTAAATTTGCCTCAGTTTTCTTTCAGTACCTTTTCCTGTTTTAAATCATTTTAATTTTGAAATAAAAATTTATATTTTTAATACAAGTTTTTGTCACTTCTATTTTATGTGGAGGCTCATACTGTGTCTAGGGGGCTATGTGTGGACTCATACCAGCAACCAATTGGTGCTAAAGGTATAAAGGTTGTATAGACTTGGGATGATGTCTGTAATACCTCTTTCACACGTCAGTGTGTCCGTTATGTGTAGTGTCAGTTTTCTCACGTACCAGAGACACTGACACACGTAGAACCATTCAAATGAATGGGTCTGTGCACATGTCAGTGTTTCCACGGACCGTGTGTCCGTGGGCAAAACACGCTGACATGTCCGTTTTTTAATGGCAGCACGGGCCGCAAAACGTCCCACACACGTGCACACGGAGAACACTCATTGATGTAATCCGTGTGACATGCATCGACACTGGGGAAGAAGCGTTACAGTAAGCACTGTTCCCCGGCGGCAGGTGCTGAAGACAGCTCTCATCATTCTCCCCTGCTCTGCCAGCGATCAGCGTGAGCAGAAGAGAATGATGAGAGTTATATTAAAGTCAGAACGATGACAGCAGGTGAGGGCTTTTGGGACTATTACTCCCAAAATCTGACACCTGCTGCCATCTTTTTGACTTTAATATAACTCTCATCATTTTCTTCTGGTCATGCGGATCGCCGGCAGAGCAGGGGAGAATGATGAGAGCCATCTTCAGCACCTGCCGCCGGGGAACAGTGCTTACTGTAGCGCTTCTTCCCTGGCGGCCGTCCGTGTGGTACTGATGCGGCACACAGGCAGCACACAGTTGGCACACGTGTGCCACAAATATCACATTCACAAGACACGGAGATGGATATCTCCGGTACCTAAAATATCAGGACGTGTGAAACCGGCCTAACACAGTATATTACATATCAGTCATACACTAATCTGTGTACTAATGTACTATACTATGAGCATATGCCTACAGTGTTCTATGCACTGAACTGATCACACCTGGACCTGGCTGCAGGACCTCACATTATGATGTATGGAATTATATATGATATCTAATGTTCTGGAGCCAGGCTCAGGAGCAGTAAGTGCAGGATGACTCTGTATACTGGTGTCTGACCCTGACTGTGAGTTATTGCTGCAGCTTGAACTTTCCTGCAGACTGGGAGTTGAAAGTTCAAACTGGTACAATAAATCCTCACACCATGCCTCAGAGCCCCAGATGCAGGATCCGGCCCTGTCCCTGACCTCTTGCCCCGGCTCCTGCTGACCTCTTCTCTGAAGCTGGTCTCAGGCTTACTGAGGAAGCATCCAGGCCAGCGCGCGGCTGAGGTGAGATCAGAAGACATGCCCACACCTTCTACAATACAGGGATGGCCGACCTGGCATTTGTACACAATTCAAGTACAGTTCCACTAGCCGTCGTCTAGGCAGCAAAGGGCCGGGCATCCCGCAACTACTGCTTGAGGGGACCGGCCCGCAACTGCTGCTGGGGGGACCAGCCTGGGGGGCACTAGCCCCTCTGCCCCCCGGCCCAGCCTTCCCTTGGACCTTAGGAACGGTCCTGGGATCCAGCTCATTCTGTAAGGGCTGATCGGTTGGCTCAGGCCTTTCATCGGAGGTTTCTGGGAAACCTGGGGGTCTGTTGGCCCCCTTGAGGAGGCGGTACTGTCAGATCTCCACTCTGTTCCTGTCTGATATGTTTCTTTGTGTATCGGTTATGCTGGGTCTGTGCTGCAATCATCTGTGTTCACTTTCCCTGATTAGTCTTCTACTTAAGCATGCTAGCTGATCCAGCTTGACTTGATTCTCTGCCTGGACTCAGACCCTTTGCTTGTGACCTGACTTCTCTTGTGCCTGCTCCCTGTCAACGGTTTTGTCTCTCTGTCTTTCCTGACCTCGGCTCGTGTATTAGATTTCGTCTCTGACTTCCCTTTGTCGTACTGCGCCATTTCCTGGACCTGACCTCGGATTGTTTGACCTCCCGGTACTTATTCAGTAAGTAATATATACTGTATTTTTATTATCTGTCATTGTAGTTTTTCTTCTCCACTTCTGGGACGGTGGGACCAATATTTATTATAGTGACTCGCGTCATACCTTCAACTTTAATTGATACATCACAGTATTCACCTTCTCATATATCAATCAGGCATCTCACAATGAGTCCCATCAGTGATGTACTATAAAATTGGATGATCTTAAAAAATGCCCCCATGATAATGTTAACCGATAGATAACTAAAAATATATTTACCTCTCTGTTAAAACTAATGGCATATAAAGAAAACTTATGGATTGTCCTCATCTAGTAGCCATGTATTATGGATATGAGTTTCGGGCTCTGTCATGGATTCAGTTCCCAGATTAATCCACAACACAAAGTTAGATCCATTGTGCAACAAGTCCCAAAAGCACCCATAGGAGCCCTTTGAATTATAATATATGATTATATTATAAGAGGTGGTCAGTAGTGTTGAGCGATACTGCTCGATATCTAAAAATATCGTATCGAAATGGTATCGCCGATATCACTAAATATCGTCGATATCGGATTCCGATACCGGAAGTCCAATGTAAGTCTATGGGAACAAAAAATCGCAACAAAAAAAACCCTTTCTTTCGTTGTAAACACAAAATATACACACATAGAATACATATATATATATATACATGTCATTGTGACATATATATATATATACATATATTTATAGTTTATACACTTCTATATAGTAAAATAGACTCTGATTCAATTGCCGGGTAAAGCCGTGACATACCCCATAGAAGTCGACGGGCTCGGTGCCGAGTACCCCCAAAACCTCTGGCTCTGTGCGACTCAACTTGGGCATCAAGAACAGGATTCTGTAGCTCGCTATAAGCGAGTCCTGTGTGCCTGAATTGAACTGGTTTTGTGCTTGAGAATTGCTAAAATCATCAGAGAATGTATTTGCCATTTTTCCGCCATATCTGCGTCACGACAAGGCACTGGTGAAGAAGAAGGGCGTGCTCTTCGTGGGTGTACACTCACTCAGTGGCGTGAAAACGATGGCCGACCACTCTAAATGGTACTGCAAAGTAAGATCGTGCCCCACAGCTCTTCAGTTCCGCCTCCTCATCCTCCTCAGTGTGCGGAAACTAACACGAAGGTCCCGCCTCCCTACAAAAGAGGGGCCCTCTCCAGATGCTAATGACACATGTGACTTGGCAGAGATGGCTAATGGACACGAGCAGAAGTGTGAAGGGATGGAGCAGTCAGAGCTCTCCCCCCACGGAAGCGACCCGATCGCCACGGAACCACCGTTGGGCACCCGGCCTGGAAACCCTCCTACGCTGGAAGAAGCGGAGGATACCCTAAGAGGCCTGGCCCGGCACCGGGAGGAGGTCGCCAGGATGGAAGCCAGCTGGCGTGCCCTAAAACTAAACTTGGAGCGGCGCCAATCCCTCTTACCCCCTGAAGTGTCTGTACCGGAAGGTGAGGCACCCGTTCTAGTAGAGGAGTCCGTGCGGGCATCCCAGCCCTTGCAATGTGATCCGGTTGACGTTGTCGCAGTGGAGGCACCCGTTCCTGCAAAAAACTCTGCACTGGCAGCACCCCAGATACCGCTGTCTGCCCCCGTCGCTGAGACAGAAGAAGCGACACCCGTCCTCATGGAGGAGGCCGCGCAGGCACCAGAGGTCTACCTGTCTGTACCGGAGCCCCGACTGTCATCTGTTCCAGAGCCGGCTGCTTCCTCCGCAGGTGAGCGCCGCCAGGACTGGGGGGGCGCCAGCAGAGCTGCCGCAAACCAGACATCATAAGCTGCAGTTTGATGGTGGAGACATGGAGATGCTGGAGGAGAATTACAACCGGCGTCAGGAGGAAGAGTGGAGACGTTGGGAGCGGGAAGCAGAGCGACAAAGGGAGCAGCGAGAATCCAAAAAACTTCGGCAACGTAACCTGGAGAAGGACCGGGCAGATAAGGACCGGATGAGAAAAGATAAAGGAACCCTGAGGGAGCCGCGGCGTAAGGGTGCAGTACGGAGCTTTAAATTGAAAGGTGGTTGGGGCTTCATCCAGGAGCCTGGACTTTATTTAGAAGTCTTTGTGACCCGGCGGGACGTGGAGACTCACCTCCCAGAAGGACACCCGGGGAGGGACCTGTTGCCAGGAGACTTGGTGACTTACACCCGACACTGGGGTTACAATGGATGGTACGCCCTAAATGTTACCAGGTGCGACCCCTACTCCCCAGAGTGTCAGGAACCTGTGAGACCCTCGGAGCCTTCAGCCTCCCACATCCAGGCCTCTGCACAAGTGCCCACCCCACGCCGTAAATCTCCCCAGCCTCCCTCAGTGGTCTCCTCAGCAGCCCCAGCTATGGACATGATAACTATAGCTGGCCCGTACCCGGCGCCTGTTAGGCCCCCTGGGGTTCGTTCAGTCCGGGACATAGGGCTCCAGACCCGGAGGGAGATGAAAGAGGTGGCCACACAGACACAGATAGCGGGTCACGACTTGACTGTACAGGCCACACGACGTCATCAGGTCCTGGTGGTCCTTGGTGTCTCGGATGTTTGGCAAGCATCAGAAGAGTACCAGGTGGTACCTGGAACACCCCTGCCAAAGAATTATAAATAACCCGGACAGGGTCCCTGTATGTAAATAGTTAAATTGTTGATGTACCCGGACGGGTCAATGTTCATATAAAAGTTTTTTAATTTAATAAAAAAAAAACACAGTTTTCATTACTTTTATTACAGTCTCATCCTGCGACGCCATCGATCTCCTGTAAAAAAATGAAAAAAAAAACAGCAGTATACCACCTGTCCGACGCAGTCCATAGTAACGAGTGTCCCACGACAATCCAGCTCTGCTACATCAGAATGACAGGCAGAGACTGTCATCCCGGCGCAGCACAGCTGATTACCTGCTTCCCCGGCGGTGACGTCATCGGACTGACTGCTTTACGGCCGGGATTACCCAGCAGTCACTGCAGTTATCGTGAAAAACTGCATGTGACCGCCAGGGAGAAGATAATGGCGGCCATCAAGCAGTCCAGGACGTGACCGCCGGAGATCTTCTGCCAGGTAAGTGCCGCTGACTCCTGACAGACCCGACCGACGGACACTCACAGTGACAGTGACAAATCCGATTCCGGTATCCGATATGACGAAAATATCGGTATTCGGAATCGAAAGGCCGATACAGCTAATATCGGCCGATATCCGATATTTGCAGTATCGTATCGCTCAACACTAGTGGTCAGTCAAGATTCCATCTTGATGTTCATGGGATTGGTAGCAAGAATGGTTGAGCCTGGTGTCAATGGCTATTCATATGCTTCTAACCTCTGAGCCAGTCATTGAAACCATGGAAAGGTATCCAGCGTGGGGCCACATATGGTCATCAAGGCACTCGTTGGAAAACTATGCACTAAGGCCTCTTTCACACTTCAGTCGTTCGATGTCAGTCAAAATCCGAGTGTGAAAAAAACGGATCCGCCTTTTTTTTTTGCGGATCCGTTTTTTCCCATTGAGTTGCATTAGTGATGGATTTTGACGGATGGTCATCCGTTTGATCCGTCAAATGACGGATCCATCAGAAATTTGACGTCCGTTGTCTTTTGAAAACAGACACTGGGACGTTTTTTGTGTGCGTCGAAATGGCAGACCCTGATGGATCCATCCCGTCCCCGTTTTGTATAATGGACGCCTATGGGTGGCGGATCCGTCTTCATCCGTTTTTGACGGTATCCGACAGCGGATCCGTTGTTGTATGCAGAAAATGCTCAGACCCCATTCTTTCTCTCTCTCTCTCTCTCTCTCTCTCTCTCTCGAACAGCACACCCCAGCTTCAAATCTTCATTTTACTATATTTTACTATTCTTGACGGATCCGTCTCAAAACGGATCCGCTCATCCGTTTTCGCACATATACAACGGATCCGTTATTTTCAACCTTTGGCGGACTGGGACTGACGCCAGACAACTGAAGTGTGAAAGAGGTCTAAATGACACACAAATAAAGAGAATATTTAAATCTACTATATCATCGTCTAATTCTGTCTGTAACAGAAATCATGCGTCGCTGGTTGGTCGCACTCAGCCGGACGTGACCAATCAGCGACAGGCGGAGTCAGGCCGTGAATTGGCGCAGGATTTGAACCATGCACGCCACCGCTATTGTCGGGAGATCAGCGGCGGGTCATCTGCCGCATTTAGGTCAGCGGCGACGCAGCCGGGAGATGACCGGCGCCAGCTGCTCGCAGCGGAAGTACCCCGACCGGCGGCCTCCACGTAAACCCCAGCAGCAGCCTCCACATATACCCCAGTAGCAGCCTCCACATATACCCCAGCAGCAGCCTCCACATACACCCCAGCAGCAGCCTCTATATACACCCCAGCAGCAGCCTCTATATACACCCCAGCAGCCTCTATATGCACCCCAGCAGCCTCTATATACACCCCAGAAGCCTCTATATACACCCCAGCAGCCTCTATATACACCCCAGCAGCCTCTATATACAGCCCAGCAGCCTCTATATACACCCCAGCAGCCTCTATATACACCCCAGTTGTATTAAGTTCTATGAGCAATAATATTTAATGATAATGTATATATTTTACCCGGAAAATCCTTTGTATTCATTGCATTATTCTTAAATCTTCATAAATAAACTACAAATATATTCTAGAATACCCGATGCGTTAGAATCGGGCCACCATCTAGTGTATAAATAATAACTAAATAAAAATAAAATCCATTTTCAACAAAGTTTCTTGAAATCATAAAGAAAGTTCCCAGATATTATTTCTCATAAAAAGCATAGGGATTGAGAATGAGTGCACATGTATGCAGCTGACAATTAAAAAGGTGACAACAGGAAATTAAAGCCTATCTTAGATAATAGAAATAATTACATTTTTTTTCATTAATGTCAGTTGAATAACAAGATATTAAACCACCGAAGAAAGGCAGGTTGGTTATTTATTTAAAAAACGAAGCAAATAAGTCAAATTGTAATAGAAAATTCAAGTACAGGAACAAAGCCTGTACAACCTAAAGCCCCCGTCTCACATAGCGATACACCAGCGATCCCGACAACGATATGCACTTGTCAGGATCGCTGGTGTGTCGCTACATGATTGCTGCTGAGCTGCCAAACAGGCAGTTCAGGCAGCGATCAGCACGGCGACACTGCGGGTAACGTCGCTTAGTTACCCACAGTGTACCGCGCAGTGCCTGGAAACCCGATGTGTACCTTGGTTACCAGCTCCCTACATCAGGGCGCTAGTATCCAAGGTACACATCGGGTTTCTAGGCACAGCCCCGCGCCTGGAAACCCGATGTGTACCTTGGTTACCAGCTGATCGCTGGTCTCCCGCCTGTCACACGCAGCGATGCGTGCTGGCCAGCGGGAGACCAGCGATCAAAAAAATGTCAAGGACATTCAGCGACGATCAGCGATACCCAGCAGGGGGGCTGATCGTCGCTGAATGTCATACACATATACATATCACAGGGGAGATCGCTGTTGCGTCACAAAACTAGTGACTCAGCAGCGATCTCGCTAGCGAGATTGCTGTGTGAGACGGGGGCTTTACATCTGAAAAACCCCCTCCCTCCCCTCAAGAAAACAATGATGAATGTATTGTAGAGAAAAACAGTTTTATTACATACAGTCATGACTGAAAGTGTTGGCACCCTTGATATTGTTCCAGAAAATGAAGTAGTTTTCCCAGAAAATTATTTCAATTACATATGTTTTGTTATACACATGTTTATTTCCTTTGTGTGCATTGGGACAACATAAAAAAATGGTGAACAAAAGGCAAATTGGACATAATTTCACACAAAACCTAAAACATGAGCTGGACAAAATTGTTGGCACCCTCAACTTAATAATTGGTTGCACACCCTTTGGAATAACTAACTGCAATCAATTGATTTCCATAACAATCAACAAGCTTCTTACACCTCTCAGCTGGAATTCTGGAGCATTCTTCTTTTGCAAACTGCTCCAGGTCTCTCATATTTGAAGGCGCCTTCTCCCTACAACAATTTCAAGATCTCTCCACAGATGTTCAATGGGATTTATATCTGGATTCACTGCTGGACACTTCCGAACTCTCCAGGGCTTTGTTTCCATCCATTTCTGGGGGCTTCTTGAATTATGCTTGGTTTCATTGTGCTGCTGGAAGACCCATGACCTAGGAAGCAAAACCAGCTTTCTGACACTGGACACTACGTTTTTGCCAAAAATCCTTTGAACTTCCACCACATTTGACTATAGGTACTGTGTTCTTTTCTTTGTAGGCCTCATTCCGTTTTTGGTAAACAGTAGAATTATGTCCTTTATCAAAAAGCTCTATCTTGGTCTCATCTGTCCACAAGACGCTTTCCCAGAAGGATTTTGGATTACTTAGGTATATTTTGACAAACTGCGGTCTAGCTTTTTTATGTCTTTATGTCAAAAGTGGGGTTCTCCAGGCTCTCCTGCCAAAGGATTTTATTTCATTCAAATGTCAAGGGATAGTTCGCACTGACATTGATGCTCTCTGAGCCTGCAGGACAGCTTGAATTTCATCATTTTTTCTCTGCCATCCACATCCTTGGAGATTAGCTACCGTGTGATGGGTTGTAAACTTCTTGATTATGTTGCACACCGTAGACAAAGGAACATCAAGATCTCTGCAGATGGACTTGTAACTTTGAGATTGTTTACTTTTTTCAACAATTTTGGTTCTCAAGTCCTCAGACAGTTCTCTTCTTTTTCCATTGTGTTCATGTATAACGAAACATTGCAATATTTTTTGGGGAGAAACACTTCATTTCCAGGAACAATTTCCATTGTGAAAACACTTTCGGCCATGACTGCATGTTAATGAAGGGGTTTTGGTGTACCTTGGCAGGGCCAAGGTCTCGGTCCACCTTTTCAGCCCCTCAATTATAAATCTCGGTCCCTCCCATCATGGTGCTCTCTTTGTCATTTTCCTGTCCTGCGTATAGCAGCCACTCACTACTCACAGTATCATATAGCCGTGGTGGCTCCTATGTAGTGAGATGGACAAGAGAGACTGAATAACTGTAAGCGAATACTGCCATCAACTGGACCAAACCGAAAGTGCCAGTAAAAAAAGGATTGTGTTAGCAGGAACCAAATCGTGCTGGGAGATTTGCAGGGGAATGAATTTGCCTGCTGAACCTGAACAGGTGACACACAGAAAAAATTTCCTGAATATAAAAAGGCTTTGCCAGGCTAAGAAGGGGGGTTGGCACCAGAACCTGCACCAGGGCAAGTTGCATGCCTGCGAGGTTGGCTTGTAGCCACCATCACCACAGAAGAATCAGAGAGGGGTTAGATGCTGGAGAAGGCCAGAGTTGTGAGGGAGATCCGTGCCCTGTTCCAGTGGAAGGCAGTGACCAGAGCCAAGCCAAGCCCAAGGGACACCGCAGCCAAGTTACTGAGACATGATTGAGAGCATGACAGACTGGATGTTGTGAGCCAGTGAGCAAGATTCAGACGACCCCAGTTGAGGCCTGGGATCCAGACTGGTCAAGTACTGAAGACCTGAAGACCAGAGCAACACCGGTCAAGACCCAGAACCCAGACAATGCCAATCAAGAGTCGAAGACCAGCCCCCCACTTTACCAGATCGAGGAGACACCCATCGGCGGTCAAGAACCAAAGATACCCAAAGAATATGTGACCAGAGACTCTCACCTCAGCTGGTGATCGGAGGATGTGAGTGAGCATGGCCTTTGCTTTCAACACAGACTCACTGTACCGAGTGAGGGCAGGGGGGACGTTACAGATGAGACAGGGCCTGGCTGACGCTAAAGCAGCCTACAAAGCGTTATTAGACTTTGTCAGGGTCCAGAAATCCCAAGGGTGCCCTAGAGAATGTTCCAGCTAAATACAGCATTTGCCCCTTCCCGGTTAGACCAAGGTTGGACTGTAGACCCCGAGCTGATCTCAAGGACATATCTCATGCAATGTACTAACTAATATATCTCTATGCATATAATTGCCTGTTGCCTGTAAATGATACTGTGAATATTGTTCTTGTGCAATTTATCTGTGATAATAATAAACTTTCCCGCATTTAACCCTGTTAAGTGAATAAAGTTGAAGTAGATTTTTGATCTCGCCTGTTGTTGTTCCCGCCTGTTGTCTCCTCTGTTGCATTCAGTTCACCTGCATTACAGCTACATAATCTCATCTCTCTCTTTTCCGGACCAGCTGCCACTGCCTTGTGATCCTGTGTGTAGCAAGTGTCTGCTATACATAGGAGCTAGGATAAGAACTGACACTGTGCATGCAGGCGCACGGACACTCCAGTGGCTAGTTTCTGCAAAACTGGGGAATTAGATCAGACAGCACTCCAAAGAGAGTGCTGTCAATCATAAGGAGAGGTTTAGAGTATTGTAATTGAGGAAGTGGAAATGTGCCCCAAGTGCTGCATATGTAATAAAACCGTTATTTCTATAACACACATTTGCTAAAAATTACAGTACTAATATGATTTTACAGGGGCTACGTCCCCAATATGAAGGTCTAAATGGTTTTATTTCATTACTTCATTTTGGGGTTGATGGGCTCCCATTAACAATTTTTTTAAACTGGTTTCCGTTGGTTCCTTCAAAGTTTTGTGCAAAGAAAGCTATAAAAAGAAGCAAGACATGTGTTAGGTAAATTAGATATAATCAATACTATTTTGATGGATTCTAAGTATTTTGTGCCCTTCCATTTGGTCTATGTAGTTAAATAATTTATTATTTTTTCTTTATTTTCCGTACATTTCATTGTACATTTTTACATTTTCACATTTAAAAAGATTTTACCAGACGCAGCCCATGAGTGGTGATGTTTCTGAACAGAAAATTAGTCTTATACCACAAACTCATTTCATTCCCATAATTATATCATAATTCAAAGCACAAAGAAAAAAAAAATTGTTGATTTTAATGGTATTCAAGATAAATTAACATATTGTGTGTAGAACAAATAAAAACAAAAGGGCATTATTACCAAGGACTGGAAGATATTAGAAGCAGACAGAACACATTAGCGCTCATGAGAACATTTTTTTTACTTTTATAAAATCAATAAATACGTTTGGTATTGTCACATCCTTTGCCTGCCTCTAGATGCATTGAAATCAGAATGTACTTATTGGGAGTACAGATGATTGCAATGAATTGGGTCAGCAACTGTCTCCTCCTCCGAGTGTTCTGCTTTAATCAGAAAATCTCCTGCAGCAGTTTATCCCCAAAGTTAGAGAGACTGGTGCTGAGCTGACCCTTTCACTGCTATCAGCTGTACTCCAAATGTTTAAATTCTGATATCAATGCAGTTGAAGGCAGGTAAATAACTTGGGGAAATGAAGAGATTTGTGTTTTTCTTTTAAGGGAATGAATTGGGTAACTGAAGTGATTTGGGTTTTTCTTTTAAAAGAATGAAGACAAATCCCATAATATTTTTTTTTGCAAAGTTTCATAACTTTCCTTCCTGGACAAAAATGATTAAAAAAAAATAAATAAAGTTAAACTACTCTTTCAGTACATAGTCAGTTATCTCCGCCAATCCCATAGACATCCACAAATCCCAAATCTTGAGGATTACAGCTTTTGAACCCCAGTGATCAACAAGTTATCGCCTCTACAGAAGATAGGGAATAAATCTTTTAATATTTCTTGCGGCTTACATATTAACAGATACGAGGATGCAGAGACAAAGAAAACGCAGACTCAGCTTGTGTTGTTGTGTGACTATTAAAACTTTCACTTACCAATTCACAATGCTGAGAAATGGCAATTTGTATATATCAATGACAGTATAGGCAATGCAGTTCGATCACTGCGCTCTCTCTCCCAGTGTACTGGAAGAATCCGTATAGGCCTCCATCAGCTCGCTTTAGTTTACAATGGCAGTCACCGCCCCAAGCCCTACCAGGAGAAAGACTAAAACTCCTGCTAGGTCACAAGTCCCACTCTGTGGGCCGCTGAAAGTCCTTTCTGTCACCGATCATCTCTCACCACTTTCAATTCCCAGAGAGACAACTCATGCTCCTTTCCGATCACATGATTGAATTCCCATTTCTCCAGTCAGGTCTCTGCTCATACGATCAAATTTCCATTTCTCCAGTTGAGTCTCTGCTCTTTATTATCTCACCTTTGACTATCAGGAATTCCTATCCTCTGTAAAGATGCTGCACCTCTTGCTTCACCCACATATGATGATGAGTTCTTCTAGAGCTTGTAAGGCTTGTAGGGCTTCTAGGGCTTGTAGGCTTGGCTTTAAGGCAGTGCAGGCTTCGTAATCACAAGTGACTGGTTATAAGTCTGGGTGATGACTGACTAGCTACTCTAATCTCTGTGGTTTTTGTACATTTCTCTTGCCTCACTGCAGGTCACTTGTGCCCTGTTCATCTAGCATCTTCTTTTCTTCTGTTCAAATGGTCCTTTGTCCCTTGATTCAAGTACTTTTTCAGGTTCCTACATCTACTGCTTCTTATCACTAGATCACTACCACCAATGTTTCACCGAGTATTCCGATTATATGAGTCACTCCACTCCTCTTAGGGTACCGTCACACTCAGCGACGCAGCAGCGATCCCGACAACGATGCGACCTGGCAGGGATCGTTGCTGCGTCGCTTTGTGGTCGCTGGTGAGATTCCAAACATGCAGATCTTCCCAACGACGCAGCAACAATCGGCGACCCGTAGCGACCTGTGTAACGATGTGTCTCCCTATGTGTCTCAGTGCTGAGTCGCTAGCGAGATCGTTGGTAAAAGGTGTCAAACACACCGATGCATGCTACCCAGCGGGATCTCAACGACCAAAGAAAGGTCCAGGCCATGCCGACACAACCAGTGATCTCACAGCAGGGGCCTGGTCGCTGTACGTGTCAGACATAGCGAGATCGCTGCTGAGGTCGCTGTTGCGTCATAAAACTTGTGACTCAGCAGCGATCTCGCTAGCGATCTCGCTTAGTGTCACAGGGCTTTACACACACACACTTCTAAAGTCCTCCATTGTTAATGCTAAATAACAACTCTATTGATGACTACACCGACGATGACAATGGAGACAGAAAGGACCATAACTTTGGCATTCGTGATGGTGGTGGAAATCCAGAGTTATAGATTTCAAGGGAAACTCTCAACACGTTGTGGCCAACCAGGGTCTATAATGAAAAATCAAAATGGGTGGGTACTAATGGTGGCAAGGTGTAATCAGTTGTCCATATCTTTGTATTTCAGAGAATTCTAGAGTTTTTTATTTTCCTGTGTGACTATATTTAATTACTCCGAAATTTTTACATTCCCTGCAGTAACATTTATAAATTTCTCCAAAAATTGTAAACGTCTCCTAAATATTAAAAAAAAAATGTCATTGTGGTGAACATCCAGGCTTCTAGTTGTTCTTTAATTATGTTAAACTTCTAATTAGACGCAGTGGAGAAGCTTTAAAACAAAATTTTAACTAATTAAATTCAAGCTCATTAGGTCCATGAAGACCTCGTCGTGTCCTCTTGAAGGACTTTCCCGCTGCCTTTTAATGAAGTCGCCATCGGTTATTGTTCGGGAATTATTTCTTGTCACGTTTCTCGCATTGAGCTCCATAGATATCACAAAGCGGACCTTACTAACAAGAAAAGTATATTTCGCTTTGGCAAATGAGGGCTGGATGAAAAATATGAAACTATAGTTTTCTTCTTTTTTATGTTAATTTCTTTATTATAAGTGATTGCTGTGTGCAGAGGGCTCAGACACGTTACCATCAGGGCATTGCAATGATCATATTATCTGAATTATGGGACCCTCTTAAGCATCACATAAATTGCAATAATCTCCTATTCCTATTCTGTGTAACTATTACATATTTAGGTATAGTACACCCTGATCATTGGACTTTACGGGACCTACTGTATATATTCCAAACTGCTTTTGCTCCACTTACCAAACCAGTACAGTCATGGCCAAAAGTTTTGAGAATGACACAAATATTATATTTTTCACATGATCTGCTGCCCTCTGGTTTTTATGTGTGTTTGACAGATGTTTTTATCACAAACAGAAATATAATTGCAAACATATGAGTAACAAAAGCTTATATTGACAGTTAGAATGAGTTAATGCAGCAAGTCAATATTTGCAGTGTTGACCCTTCTTCTTCAGGACCTCTGCAATTCTCCCTGGTATGCTCTCAATCAACTTCTGGACCAAATCCTGACGGATAGCAGTCCATTCTTGCACAATCAATTCTTTCATTTTGTCAGAATTTTTAGGTTTTTGTTTGTCCACCCATCTCTTGATGATTGACCACAAGTTCTCAATGGGATTAAGATCTGGGGAGTTTCCAGGCCATAGACCCAAAATCTCTATGTTTTGTTCCCTGAGCCATTTAGTTATCACCTTTGCTTTATGGCAAGGTGCTCCATCATGCTGGAAAAGGCATTGTTGATCGCCAAACTTCTCTTGGAGGGTTGGGAGAAGTTGCTCTTGGAGGACATTCAGGTACCATTCTTTATTCATGGCTGTGTTTTTAGGCAAGACTGTGAGAGAGCCGATTCCCTTGGCTGAGAAGCAACCCCACACATGAATGGTTTCAGGATGCTTAACAGTTGGCATGAGACAAGACTGGTGGTAGCGCTCACCTTGTCTTCTCCGAATGAGGCGTTTTCCTGATGTCCCGAACAATCGAAAAAGGGATTCATCAGAGAAAATAACTTTACCCCAGTCCTCAGCAGTCCACTGCCTGTACCTTTTGCAGAATATCAGTCAGTCCATGATGTTTTTTCTGGAGAGAAGTGGCTTCTTTGCTGACCTCCTTGAGATCAGGCCTTGCTCCAAGAGTCTCCGCCTCACAGTGCGTGCAGATACACTCACACTGCCTGCTGCCATTCCTGAGAAAGCTCTGCACTGCTGGTAGCCCGATCCCGCAGCTGAAACACTTTTAAGAGACGGTTCTGGTGCTTGCTGGTCTTTCTTGGGCGCCCTGGAGCCTTTTTGGCAACAATGGAACCTCTCTCTTGAAGTTCTTGATGATGCGATAGATTGTTGACTGAGGTACAATCTTTCTAGCTGCGATACTCTTCCCTGTTAGGCCATTTTTGTGCATTGCAATGATGACTGCACGTGTTTCTTTAGAGATAACCATGGTTAACAGAAGAGAAACAATGATGCCAAGCACCAGCCTCCTTTTAAAGTGTCCAGTGGTGTCATTCTTACTTAATCATGACAGATTGATCTCCAGCCATGTCCTCATCAACACCCACACCTGTGTTAATGGAGCAATCACTGAAAAGAGGTTAGCTGGTCTTTTTAAGGCAGGGCTGCAATGATGTTGAAATGTGTTTTGGGGGATAAAGTTCATTTTCTAGCCAAATATTGACTTTGCAAGTAATTGCTGTTAAGCTGATCACTCTTTATAACTTTCTGGAGTATATGCAAATTGCCATTAGAAAAAGTGAAGCAGTAGACTTTGTAAAAATTAATATTTGTGTCATTCTCAAAACTTTTGTCCATGACTGTAGGTCCAGAAACTGTTCCAATTGTCATGCTATAACTTGAAATCAACTCTTTTTTGAGACTGTGGTTCCCCTTCATTGTATGGGGGCCTAAGAGTGCCATAAAATCACAACACAATAATACTATTAATATCTATGCTTTTAGTGACGTAACTTCAACCTCATGGACCCCAATGCAAAATCTCCAAAAGGGCTTCCAACTACCATAGGACTTTAATAGTATTAATCTCCTCATTTGGACCAAAGGGATTTTTTGGGGACCCCTAGGCTCTAGGGTCCAGGTTCGATTGTACCACATGCACCTATTATATGATGTTGGATGTTACAAATAATGTACTATGTCAATAAAATGGTGCCATCTAATATTCAAATAATACCATCATAAAATATACATAGTACAGAATAAATAACAAAGTGCAAAAAAATTACTGCCATGCAGTACCTAAATGATAATGCCGTAAAGTTCTCAGATAATACTGTCAGAGATTATGAAAAATACTACTGTATTCAGTGCCAGAGTCATCTTTCTACTTTTGACATTATCTGTTAGGTTTCACTTGGTGTGGTGAATCTTTAAAGGAAATCTATCAGTAGTTTTTTTTTTTCTATGTAATCCATGAGCATCTTGATATAGGGAGAGCCTGATTTCAGCAATGTATCACTTACTAGGCTGTGTTGGTTTTTCAATAAAATCAGTGTTTTATCAGCAGGAGATTTTCACTACAGGACTAGATGTCTTGAGTCTGCTGGTCTAACCATGTCCCCACCATTGATTGTCAGTTTTCTGTCAATGTACACAGAAAGATCTGTGGTGTGGGCAGGGTTATACACAGATCAGCATTCTGAGCACTGCTAGATCTGCAGAAGAGAAAACTGTGATTGTATTAAACTGACAATATTCAGACCAGTAAAAGACACATTACTGGTATAATGTTGGTGTCTGGATGCAACGAACAGAGATCACAAATACAAACACATGAGCCATGCACACAGTGTTCACACCACCAAAAGACTGAAACAAAGAAAAGCACAGTAAAACAAATGTATAAAAATACTCTGTTGTAAAGAAGTAACAGTAAACAGCAAGTGCTAGTAGAAAGATGATAAAAAACAGGGTATTTGGTTGATACGTTTTTTGCAAAAAATGTATACTAAGCCGCTCTACCAAACGTCAAGGTAACCCGTATCAGAGGAGTCCCTAACTGATGTATTTAAAAAACCTGGTCATGTGTATAGTACCTATATGAGCAGGATTCAGAAAGGTAATGTCCAATGTGGGCACGCTGAAAAGAACGGCCTTTATGTGCATGGCTCACAAGGGAGGGTGTTATGAATGTGCTAGAGAAGGTTTCTGAGCAGAGGCTCCCTCTGGTGGTTACAGACAGTACTGAACCTTTCAGCGAGGATTGGCAATCTGGAATCACGGATTGGTCTGATATAAGGGAGGTTCCCTCTTATGATGGTTGCCGGCGATCAATTGTTCTTGTCTCAATTATGGTTCCTGGTTCATTTGGAGGTTTGCTGGAGTCTTGCCTGCATCTCCTGCTTTCAGATAAGATATTTTTTGCTTTTCTTTTTGTGCTTGCTTTTTGCATTGTTTTCTGCACTTTTGTGGAGGTCAGCCAGGTCCCCTCCTGGGGCCTGAGCTCCTCACAGTTTATCTGCAGCCACTGTTATTTGCTCTTTTGCTTTTTCCTGTTTTTTCAGCGGCTGTAGCTTGGTTTTTGTTCACACTGAGATCTGATTTAGTGGGAGGCGAGATCGTGTGATCTCAGTATTTTTGTAATCAGAATTGTTGAATTTTTGTAGGGTTTTCTGGGTTGCAGAAAGTAATCTCTCCTGTCCTATCCTATTTAGTCAGCTTGTGGCCCCAGCGTTTGCTCAGTCTATTTTCTGCCTATGTTTGTATTTTCATCTTGTCTAACCGCCATTATATGTTTGGGGGCTTCCTATTTTCTTTGGGGATCTGCTCCGGGGCAGATAGCTTTCATCTTTCTGCCTTTAGGTGTAGTTATCTCTCAGGCTGTGACGAGGCGTCTAGGATCAACGTAGGAACGCTCCACGGCTACCTCTAGTTGTGTCGTTAGTTTAGGAATCTGCAACCCATCAGTTACCAACATCTCAGGTGTTCTGCTGCCCTGCTGTTGTTCCTGTCCTCCTCAGCTACCGTAACACAACAGGAGGGTGGAAAACATCACTAATCTTGCAAAAACAAGAAACCAATTAAATACAAACACATGAGCCATGCACACAGTGAACAAGTCTGTGGGACAGTGTTCATACCACCAAAAGACTGAAGCATAGAAAAGCACAGTAAAACAAACATATAAAAACACTCTGTTGTAAAGAAGTAACAGTAAACAGCAAGTGCTAGTAAAAAGATGATAAAAAACGGTATTTGATTGATACTTTTTTTGCAAAAAATGTATACCAGGCCGCTCTACCAAATGTCAAGGTAACCTGTATCAGAGCAGTCCCTAACTGATGTATTTAAAAACCTGGTCATGTGTATAGTACCTATATGAGCAGGATTCAGAAAGGTAAAGTCCAATGTGGACACGAGGCAAAGAACGGCCTTTATGTGCATGGCTCACAAGGGAAGGGTGGGAAAACCTCCCTAATCTTACAAAAACAAGAAACCAATTAAATACAAACACATGAACCATGCACACGGTGAACAAGTCTGCATTACAGTGTTCACACCACCAAAAGACTGAAACATAGAAAAGCACAGTAAAACAGTAAAATGTGTTTGTATTTAATTTGTTTCTTGGTTTTGCAAGATTAGGGAGGTTTTCCACCCTTCCCAGCGGGTCTGGAACTGCTGGGGCCAAGCCTCTTGTTGCAGGGGGGAAGGAAACTGGAGACGGAAAGGACCCATGGCCTAGAGAGAAGGTGCATGGCTAGGTTCACATTGCGTTGGTGCAGTCCGCTCAACACATGCGTTAAACGGACTGCGCTACCGCAAGTGCCTTTTAAAGATTGCGTTATGCGATCACGCTAGCGCAGATGCTCCATCTGTGCTAGCGGTGACGGACCCCCGAACGCTGCAGACCGCGTCCGGGGTCCATCACAGAATGACGGCACATCGCTAACGCATGCCAATTATGACATGCATTAGCAATGCGCTGCATAATGGCAGTCTATGGATGCGCTAACACATCCGTTACATCATAGCGTTAGTGCCGCTATGTAACGGATGCCATCAGCACATTGCCATTAGCGCAATGTGAACCCAGCCTAAGCGAGGGGAAGAAGGAGAGTTGAGTGTGGGAAAAGGCAGAGAGTTCCCACCGCAGGGAAGAGAGAGCAGGGACCTGCTGCGCGCCACAGAGAGACAGACTGGATGGGAGCACGTGGATTCCCAGGTACCAGTGAGTGTGCAGAGAGACGGGTGCCGAGGGAGGCGGCATGGTGCGGCTAATCAAATACTAGCATGTGTACCAAGAGTCAGGCGCCAAAGTAAAACATTGCGGTGAGGGCATCCAGGTATTGGCAGGTGCACAGGAAAGCACATGACGAGTAGAGTCTTGTGCAGAGCTGCACTCTTCGGCTTTGCAGTTCAGTGAACTAGGGGCTTAGTGGGCAAAACCGGTGACCGCCTGCGGCCCCCAGATGCGGGACCGTGTTTTGGGCATCAGCCCCCGCCGGCATCTCACCACCCATCGGACCGCAAACATGTAAAGGACACCGGAGTTACAATAAGTCGAACCTGTAAGTTGTTTAACCTCCTTGTTGGCTCCCTGCAAGGAGAACCCCTATTGTGTTCATTAAACCACATTCTTTTTAACACTTGCTCTGCGCCTCTGGGTCACTGCATCCATTTACCTGCTTTACATATTTACAACAGTAACTTTAAATAATTATTGTTAGTAACTATGCAAATCAACAGTAGAACCAATAACAATACGTTTAGAATAAAGAAGAAAGTCTTTCACTATTTAACGTTTATGTCCTTTTCACAAAAGGAGGTGCGCCCAGTCATGGGAGTCACCACGTAAGTTCTCTCTGAAGCTCTGGCTCTAGTGGGGGTCACCTGGTTTTCTCCCAAGGCCACAAGTCTCTTCTTGGCGTAGTCCATTAAAGCCCGTTGAGCCTCCCATACACCAACCGGCCCCTCCCAACCTGTAATCCTGGTCCCAGCCGACCCTGGTACCCTAGGTGATAGCTGGAAGTGGCGGCCCTACTCAGTTGCACTGTTCCTCCTCTCTCGCAGGTGTGCCTCTTCTGTTGCTGTCTCCGCACTACTCTTCTCGGCTTGGCCACCTCCTGAGGTCTCTCACACTTGGGGCAGAGAGGACTGGGTCTCAGCTTAAGACAGGCGCAGATCCCTTGGGGAATCCAGACCTTGCCAGGCTTCCATACCTCCCAACCCTCCCGGATTGAGCGGGACAGTCCTGATTCTGACCCCCCTCCCGCTGTCCCGCTCAGGACACTATGTGTCCCGCAGTGAGATGAGCCGCTATGCCCCCCCATGCACCCCTTCCTGCCCTCTCTGTCTCTACAGCTCAGCCGCTCACAGCTAGCAATGACGCTGCTATGCTGTAGTCTTCTGTGCCCACAGGACCTGTGATGACGTCACAGGAGGGGAGGAGTCAGGGGTCACATGATCAGTGTCCTCATGTGCAGGACTCTGCTGTGATGGTTGTCATGGTCCTGGATGAGGGTAAGTTTGTGTGTGGGGGTCGGGACTCGGGTTTACAGTGTGGATGTAGCAGTGCTGTAGTGTGTACAAGTTGGATGTAGCAGAGCCGTGTGTGTATGAGGTGTACGGAGCAGAACCGCGTGTGTACGAGGTGTATGCTGCAAAGCCGCATGTGTACAAGGTTTACGGAGTGGAGTCGTGTGTGTACAAGGTGTACAAACCGTGGCTGCGTGTGTACAAGGTGTATGGAGTAGAGCCTTGTGTATACTGAGTGGAGCCTTGTGTGTGCGAGGTGGACGGAGCGGAGCCGTGTGTGTACGAGGCATACAAAGCTGAACCGTGTGTGTATGAGGTGTGCAGAGCCGTGCGTGTACAAGGTGTATGGTGGGGAGCATTCATACCTCCCAACCGTCCTGAATTCAGCGGGACACTTCCAATTTTGAGAGTCTGCCCCGCTGTCCCAGCCGGGAGCTTTTCCCGTGGACACAGGAGTACATGCCGGAGCCCAGAAGAGCACTTTAAAACTCGCACGTGATGTTCCACCAGAAGTGACATGCTGGAAGATGACCGGAAATGAGGTAATTTCGGGAGGAGATTGTGACGGAACCATGGAGGCACTTCAGGGAATGCTTCAGATCCATCATCGTCGCCTCGCCTTGGAATCGGGGATGTCAGCAATGTGAGCGCATCATGATATGTCCTGCACCAGGAGGCTCAGGTGGGCACTACAATGGGAGCCGGGCTGCTATAGTATCTTTATAGAATTTTTATTTCTTTCTCTCTCTGTTTCTTTCTCTCTCTCTCTGTTCTTCTTTCTCTTTCTCTCTGTTCTTTCTTTCCCATCTTTCTTTCTTTCCCATCTTTCTTTCTTTCTTTCTCTATGTTCTTTCTTTCCCCTCTTTCTTTCTTTCTTTCTATCTCTGTTCTTGCTTTCCTTTCTTTCTTTCTCTCTCTCTGTTTCTTTCTTTTTCTCTATCTCTCTGTTCTTTCTTTCCCCTTTCTTTTTCTCTCTCTGTTCTTTCCCCTCTTTCTTTCTTTTTCTCTGTTCTTTTTTTCTTTCTCTCTCTTTCCCCTCTTTCTCTCGCTCTGTTCTTTCTTTCTTTCCCCCTTCTTTCTTTCTTTCTTCTTTCTCCCTCTTTCTCTCTCTCTGTTCTTTCTTTCTCTCTGTTCTTTTTCTTTCTATCTCTCTGTTCTTTCTTTCTTTCCCCTTTCTTTTTCTCTTTCTTTCTTTCTCTCTCTGTTCTTTCTTTCCCGTCTTTCTTTCTTTCTCTCTCTGTTCTTTCCCCTCTTTCTTTCTCCCTCCCTCTCTGTTCTTTCTTTCCCATCTTTCTTTCTCCGTCTCTGTTCTTTCTTTCACCACTTTGTTTTTTTTTTCTCTCTGCTCTTTCTTTCCCCTTTCTTTGTTTATTTCTTTCTCTCTCTACTTTCTCTGTTCTTTGTTGCTTTCCCCTCTTTCTTTCTCTCTCTCCTTTCTGTTTTATTTTTTCTCTCTCTGTTTTTTCTTTTACTCAGTACCAGTGTGCCCTCAGTACCAGTCAGTGTGATCGCCAGTGCTAAATGGGTGTGGTCGGGGCGTGGACATGGGTGTGACTAGTTGTGAAATGGGTGTGGTTGGGGCATGGCCTAAAATGTGCCAACCTTTGTCCCTCTTTCCCATCTTCAAAAGTTGGTAGGTATGGTACCTCTGCGGTGTGTCTGTTGTCGCCAAAGACATCATCTTTAAAACAGCCTGCTGACGCTTACCACTAGCTGTTCGATAGTGGGACACCTCGTTGTGCAACACTGGCAGCTGCGGATGGAGTGCTTTTGCGACTGCGCTCTGTCGACGAGCTTTCGCTTCTGGAGGAGGGTGACGACGCCTACAGCCAACTGTTGCCTATACCGTGGGCTAGGCAGCACTGTCCCACCTCCGCTGTCCCCTGTGGACCCTTCATCCACCACATTAACTCAGTGCCATTAACCCAGTGCGCAGTGATGGACATGTAACGGCCTGGGCCATGCCTACTGGCCCATGCATCTGTTGTGAGGTGCACCTTTCCATTCACTGATTGTTTGAGTGCATGGACAATGCGGTCTTTCACATGCAGGTGGAGGACAGGGATGGCTTTTCTAGAAAATAAGTGCCGACTGGGTAGGTCATAGCGTGGGACAGCGTAGGCCATGAGCTCTCGGAACGCTGCGCTTTCAACCAAACGGAAGGGCATCATCTCTAATGAGATCAGTTTAGCAATGTAGGAGTTCAAAGCCAGTGTACGCGGATGAGAGGATGAGCACTTTCTTGTCCTACTCAGAGTGTCTGCTAGGGTAACTGGACTTGAGAGCTTCATATGGTGGAACTAGCGGTGGACATGGCGGACTGAGAGGGGGTTGGTGATGGTGATGGTGGTGGTGATGACCTAGATTCAGTCTTTCGTTGGAAAAAACATTGTGATTCCCTGACTGCTTTGGCCTTGTGACGACACCTCAACATTTGTTGCTGGTGGTGTGCTAACCGGTGGGCTTACAGTGGGGGAAGCGATGTAGTGTTGCTGGCTACCTTCAGTCGGACCAGGTGCACATGTGTTACCTGAGGTTTTGTAGTCCGTCCACGCTTGCAAGTGCATGGTGTTTAAATGTCTAAGAATGCAACTGGTATTCAAATTTCGGAGATTTTTCCCTCGGCTAAAGGTCCTTCCGCACTTCTAACAGATAACCTTTGCCTCATCAATAGGATTTTGGTCAAAAAAGTGCCACACTGCACTCTTCCTACTATGGGATAAATTTTCAGGGCTTGCACGCTGTGCTAATTTGACCGTCTGGCCAAGCTGTCCTGCAACTTTTTTTTTTAACACGTTTTTGGACTGCTACGGGCCTGCCAGATAACAGCAGCTGCGATGTCGATGCCTGCTGCAGATCCTCCACCTCTTCTGAGCTATTGCCAGCGGCACCCTCTTCCCCCAATGGATGCCAATCCGGGTCAACAACTGGGTCATCCATCACCTCCTCTTCAATTTCATCTGCACCTTCCTCTGTGTCACCGTGTAAGGTGGTATAGTATGCGGGAAGGGGCACCTGAGTTTCATCAGGGTCAGAATCTCGCTCAGTAGACTGCGAGGGCAATGCAGTGCTCTGGGTGAATGTACCAGCAGAATCATGTAGCAGTGGCTGTGCATCAGTGCACTCCATGTCATATTCATCTTTGACTGGGGAATTCAGGATATCACTTGATAACCCAGGCATGGTATGTGAAAAGAGCTCCAGGGAGTAATCTGATGTGTAGCCTGCCGCATCCTTCACTTTTGGTGGGGTGAAGGACACAAGGAAAGGTGTTGTTCCTGACCAGGAGCCTGCACTGACGACTCAGTGCTTGCAGTATTTGAAACTTCAGAAGAGGAGGCAATAGAGCTTGGAGGCTGTTTGGCAATTTAAGCCAAAATCTGTTCCTGATGCTCCGGCTTTAAAAGCGGTTTACCTACTCCCAGAAAAGGGAGCCTTCCAGGCCTTTTGGAGCCAGATGATGATGCAGGCTCAACACCTCCTGCCTTAGGTGTTATTGTGCTTTTGGCACTACCAGCAGATGCACCACCACCACCATCAGTACCAGCTGGCCCCCCCGCCCACATCCGCAGCCTCTTCCACCATATTTCCTCATGTTTGGGAAAATGTACCAAAAATACCAGCAGATATATGGTACTGTATCAGAAGTGTACAGCTGTATACAGTGTAGGGGAAAATTTAAATCTCCGTATATATTTCCAGAGTCAAACACAGACGCTCACTCAGTATGGATTAGACCAAAATACAAAAAGCAGAAAAATTGTACTGTATCAGAAGATACCAGCTGTATACGGTGAAGGGGAAAATTTAAATCTCCGTATATATTTCCGGAGTCACACACAGACGCTCACTCAGTATGGATTTGACCTTAATACAAAAGGCAGAAAAAAGGTACTGTATCAGAAGCGTACAGCTGTATACGGTGTAGGGGAAAATTTAATTCTCCGTATATATTTCCGGAGTCACACACAGACGCTCACTCAGTATGGATTTGACCAGAATACAAAAAGCAGAAAAACTGTACTGTATCAGAAGCGTACAGCTGTATACAGTGTAGGGGAAAATTTAAATCTCCGTATATATTTCCGGAGTCACACACAGACTCTCTCTCAGTATGGATTTGACCGTAATACAAAAGGCAGAAAAAAGGTACTGTATCAGAAGCGTACAGCTGTATACAGTATAGGGGAAAATTTCAATCTCCGTATATATTTCCGGAGTCACACACATATAGTCAGCATGTATTTGTTCGTGATACCAGCCAGAACACGGCAGTGTGTGAGGAGCTTACAGCTCTATACGATGTGGGAAAAAATGAACGCTCGGTAACTGTGCTGAAAAAAAGAATAAAAGTATTAGTGCTGTGTAAAAAGCAGTCTGCACAGCAGAGTACACACAGCAATACAGCTATCAGGCAGCCTAATAACTAGCGTTGCTGCACACAAGAAAATCCTCCCTGTCACTGCACACTAACTGTACAGCACAATTGCTATCAGCACAAGCACATAAGAACTTCTGTTTCCAGCCCTAACTCTCTCCCTACTGATAAACAGCGTCAGCAACCTCTCCCTACTGTTAAGATCGGCAGAAGTAAAATGGCGGTCGGCGGTCAGGGCTTTTATAGACACTATGACGCCCCCCAAAACAAGCCAATCACTGCAATGCCCTTCTTTAAGATGGTGGTGGACGCTGCTCATGTCATCTCGTTGTCCACAGTGTATGTCCTTGCTCATTGGCTGAAAAAAGGCGCCTGCAAGCATTATGGGAAAACCGACTTTGGCACTCGTTTTGTCGAACGCATGGCCGACTTCACGTTATGGTCGGGTTTCGGTCAGCGAAACCCGACTTTGGCGAAAGTCGGCGACTTATGAATCTGACCGACCTGTTTCGCTCAACTCTATGGATCACTATTGTAGCAGTGCTGAGTGGATAATGTAGCAGAACTCAATATTAATATCAGTATCTCATTTAGCAGAAACAGATTGCAAATTTCCTGAATACTCAGGTAGTATTTTGCCGCCTACGGATGAATGGCTAAAGAGGATGAAGTAGAACAGACTGACCCGGCCAACAGAGAGGGGTGGTACAGGTGGAGGAGGAAGGAATGGAATGTTGCAAGATCTTCAACACTGAGGCAAGGGTTTGTCAAACCTTGGACTTCTTTCAAAGGTACAAACTAGATTTCTATTTAGCCTTGGCCATATCGTTACAGAACTTTATTAAAAAAAACAAAACAATTTTTTTTCTCTTTTTAAGCAAACTCTACAGCAGACACATAATAATAAAAATGTATTATAAGGAACTCTAGGTGTAATAACAGGTTCTTTCATATTCCTAGACCCATAATTGCTACAGCCCACTTTCAACATTACATTTTTTTCCCTGCTCAGCTTCCAAGCTGTATAATTTCCTATAATTTCTGGCAGCAATCACGTTGTTCACTTTTAGGTATTTTCTATGTCCTTGTCATATAGAAATAGCAGAGCTCACTACAATAATGTCAAGTCGAGTCTACCTGCGATTATACAAGGCGCCTCTTTTGTTTGCTGGTTAATAATTCACACTCGGCCTGCAAACATAAATCCTTTGTTATGGTGGCAGTGCTAATTGAGAGCAGTACAATGGCAAGTATTCGAGTATCGCCCCATAGAAGACACAATTGCTTCTTTTTCTAACTTCAAAGATCATTTCTCCTCTGAAATCCGTCTCATGCTTTTAAATCAGATCCATTTTTGTCCCTGTCTTCTATCATCTATTAACTTCAAAAACCTGACTAAGAGATGACGGGGAAACGCAGAAAAGAAAACATCTTTTTTAGGCGATGGAGCAAATGGCATCGGAACTGCTTTCAGTCATTGAACATGTAACAATACATCCATTATGAATTATTATCAAAGCATGAACCCTTGTGTTGATTGATGACAGAGGTGAGCATGAATTACTTGCCTTCTATATTGAAAGGAGGGAGATGTAGGCTGATATTAACATTATTATATAGCACCATTAACCACAAGGCTGAGCAAAATGCTACACGCACAATAGCGCATAATACTAAAATGAGATTGCCATTTTTTTGTGTCGTAGAGAATCAGAGATAGTCTCATCAACAAGGGTCAGAAATATCACCCTTCTCGCCTGAGTAATCCTCATAGCCACTGTCCAACATATAGTTGCACACACCAACACCACTAACACTAAACTATAGGGATTGCTAAGGCACCTCCCTATTGGGGAGGGTGCCTTTTATGCAAGATGCCTCCCAGCTGTTGGCATGGAGCCATCCATTCTCTCTTACAAGCTGGGTCCTCATTTTATTGGACTTTTCGAAGTGCTGAAGCGGATCAACAAAATCTCCTATAAACTAAAATTGCCTCCATCATTACGGATTCCGAATTCTTTCCATGTATCTCTGTTAAAGCAGGTCATCCTGACCCCCTTCTTCAAGGATCCCAGTACCACGCCCATGCCAACTGCCTCGGATGATGTTTTTGAGATGGAGAACATCTTGGCCATGAAGAAGGTGAGAGGCAAGATTATTATTATATTATTTATTATATATTATTATAGCACCATTCAGTCCATGGCGCTTTACATGTGAGGAATCTTCTTACTTTTCGACTGGAAGGGATTTGGTCCCAAAGAGAGATCCTGGAGCCTAAGGAAAACATTCATGCCCCGATTCTCCTCCGGAATTTCCTCTATGGCCTGAACAGGAAGGGGGCGTAAAGGGGAAGTACTGTTAGCACCACGCCTGATCCCTGCTCTGACAGGCAGGGTCTCCGGCGTGTCACTTGACTTCACTCATCGCACTGCGATCAGTTTTTCCCTTCCACGTGCTCTGCATGCTTCCAGCCATGTTCTTAGAGCACGCGTGTGCATGCTCCCGCCCTCTTAAAGGGCCCGTGCGTACACTTGCTATTTCCTCACCAGCCAATGGCTGTGGGGCATTATTTATATATTGCTTCCTCCCCACTGGGGAGATGCCTGAGCAACCTTCCTGTTTTGCAGTCTAAGTTGTGTAGGTTGCGTACAAGTCCCTGCTGCACTCTGGTGCAGATCCTGCCTGCTGCACTCTGGTGCAGATCCTGCCTGCTGCACTCTGCTGCAGATCCTGCCTGCTGCACTCTGATACAAACTCTGCCTGTTGTCCCATCCAGTCTGTCCTACTGGGTTCCGCTGCTGCTTATAGGTTCATGGTAACTGGATCCCCTCTCTCCCACAAGTGATTAATCCATGCTAGGGCTTCACCTGCAAGATGGGATATCAGCAATCCCACTTTAACCCGACCAGTTGGAATCTGATTGGTCAAACATTCATAGTGTAAGATGCACTGGTTCAGGAATTCACGGCACTGCTTAGGGTCTCCATCAAATCATGATAGAGTCAATAAACAAAGATTAATTCCAGAAACATAGGATGCAGGCAGAGTAGGCTCGGCCTTAGCTGCGGCAACTTGAGCTAGAGCAGAAGAAGCGGCCATGGTCAGAGCATTCAACCAGGTGCTCACAGTCTGTTCATAATGCAAAAATTTTTCTTGCTGATCCATCTGGTGGGTCAGCTCTTAGTACAGCTCCGAGTCCTGGGGAATCTTTTGATCCATGGCCTGAATAAACTGTCACACCCACAGGTGACACACATGGTTCATGGACCCATTGTGCCACAGGACGGATACAGCCGAAGCGGCCACAAGACCGGATACATACTAAATTATGCTAAAGGAACGGACACAGGAAGGTGATTAATTATAACAAATTAAGAACAGGGGACCCGGCAACATACAGTTGCACACACCAACACCACTAACACTAAACTATAAAGGTTGCTCAGGCACTTCCCTATTTGGGAGGGTGCATTTTATGCAAGATGCTGTTGGCTGAGAGCCATCTTGCAGGTGTTCTCTTTAACTAAAATGCTTCCCAGCTATTGACTGGGGGCATTTTACTATCTGAGTGAGGTCCCTTAAAGAGCATTGGAGCACACGCGCACAGAGAGGGAAGGAGGAGCGTGGGGTCTCTGCTGCTGCTGGGGCTGTGAGAATGTCAGCGTCCCTGCATGAATGGAGGAGGGCGACCATTCAGGGGCGCCGGCAAAGGACATTACTCTTGGTCTTCCTCATCAGTTGTATAGCCATATGTTGCAAGATCAATTGATAAAAGGTTATGATGCGCCTTTCAAATAGGAGGCACTAGAGAGCCAATGTTCTCCTTCTAGGAGGAGGACTATTTTTCATACATTTTCCCACAGAGCATTACCAGTTTGGCAGTCTCCACAAGAAGAAACATTTTCCCAATGAAAATACTGAGAGCACCAGCTGTGTAGAAAGTGCATACGTTATTTAAATTCATGTGGCTGCTATAGATCTTATGGTTAAAGAGGGCATCTATGTAGAGTTTCTGTAATAGCTTAAAGGGGGCATGAGTAGTTTGACTTATCTATCCAATATCTGTAATAAAAAAAAAATTTGAACTAGTATCAGGTCATACCTTCCCATCTTTAATAGAGCTTCTGGTCGCCTGTCCATGGGCTCTGCATCATGAAGGTAATAAGTGATGGTTCCCTGCTGAGTCTGCAAGGAGCCATAGTCCTAAATCAGTCTAGTAGCCACACTCCTACATTAGGTCACAGCCTTGATGTGTCAGGGTTGATATATACTCCATGCCAACACACACATTTCCATTTAAGGGTTATCCTTTTCCATTTTCTTACTTTTTTCAGGTTTCTTGTATTCTCCTTGAGCCAAGAGAAATCCAAAATGTGACCATCATTTATTAAGTTATAAAAACTTGTATGGGTTATGGGTATGTTCTTTGCCTCTGATTTGTGTCTTTTCACGACATTCACCCTCTCATTCACCATATGGTGTAAAGAACGTGTCAACTTGTTTTCTATGCGTTGCGATTACAGTGATACCTAATTTTTGCTATAAATCAGAGCATATGAAGATAACCACACTATTAAAGGGGTTTTCCACTTTAAGAAAAAAAAATTTTTTCCCCATCCAATGCTGCCATTGCCCAGGCTAATATTTAGGAATTTTCTTCAATGTTCCTATCATGCCTAGTGACGTTTAGAGAATAATAACAATCTTTTTAATTTTTATTTCATAAATCAATAGTACACGTGAAAATAAGGAACTTTGTAATTTAATATCGGAGAACTCTGCTTCTTCTCCTGAACTAATCTTTCACTCTCAATTCATGGGTAATATCTGTAAGCTCAGTATTCATGGTGGAGACACTAGGTGAATGTCGCTCCGGTGAAGCAAATGTGACCGATAAAAATAGTGCCAAAAATAATTATGAAAACAATTAAAAAAATAAGTAAAAAAAAATTATTAAACACAACGCATTTTGGCTGTGTCCATTCTTCCTCAGGTGATACTGAAATGTATTGTACTTTTTAATTAAAATAAATATACGGTATATTTTATTTTTTCAATTATTTTCAGAATTATTTTTGGCACACATTTTAATCATTGAATTTTCTATCAAGGGAGCACCATTTTCCTGCTATCTCCACCCTTATTACACACGACCAGAACTCCCTAGGAGGATTTTCCCACAGCACACCAGATAGACTGCACCTATTGGATCTAGCACATGTGTTTTTGGAGTTGTGTCCTGATATGCACAGCTTCATCAGGTGAGAAACTTCCAAATCTTTGGTCTTAACAATTTTAATTTTGCTGCACACAATGCAATTTTAATCTCCTTTTTCTTCTGGAGATCCATTATTGGCATAAACTCAGTATTCAATAAAGATTTTTGCAATATTGAGATTTTAAAAGCACCAACTGTCATCTCCTACGTAGAAGGTGAGGAGCTAGAGGAGGACACAGCCATTCTACTACAAGTTCTCTTGAAACGACAGTTACAGTTCTCCTTAGAACTTCATAAGCACTAACTGTCATCTCCTAAATCAGTAATGGGAAAGTCTGTATTCAATGAAGAGAATTTTACCTGTTAATTGAGAATTTTGGATCAGTCAAGGAGAACAAAAGATAAATTGCAAAGTTTCTTTTTTCACGGTTATTGAGCATCTCCTATCATGTTTGCCATTCTTTTATTCTCCGGCCTACCCTGATCTTTTACATTTCTGCAATATTAAATAAATTCTACTTACCCCAAAATACAAACTGCTGACTGCAATTTTTCAAGCCCCAGATTCCAATACAGTTAGCCATTGCTTATGGAGCCTGGATCATGATCGTCTCTCCATCTGCTTAGTTGGATCGTAGCAATCCACTGCCTCATTACAATTGGTTTTGACCTAAAATTCAAAAATTGGGACTCTATCCACATGGCCAGTTTATCTCTCGACGTGAGGCATTTGTAATTCTTCTGAACGCCCACATTACAGCCCACATACTAGCAATACAATATCTTCCTGTTACAGTTCCCATTCATTCTGTTCGAAGGCCAAAGCATCTATAATAATAGTGTAAGTCATTTAAGACAAAATATAGAGCTTTAATAAAGCACACTGGGACAGCTGGATAAAAAATAGACATAAATGATGTTCCTTTAATGATCCATAGGTGTGTAGTCCAGTTTCATCAAAAAGTCAGATAGAGACTTTTAACAGTTTTCTACCGAGAGCATAAATTATGTAGAAGATGTAAAATTATGCAAAGCGGCCTCCGTGCTGCGCATATAATCGTATAATTGTGCCGGGTGCTATTGATTAACAGCACTGGAGTCAAACACAAATGCTTCTGGCTACTGATAAAACTTTAACTTCAAAAGGCACAAAAGCAGCGTGAACGGTATTTAAATTCAGCAGGCGAATCACACAGGTCATTTTATCTATTCATTTACCAGAGCCAGCAAAGGCGGCCACACCACAGGCGTGGATCAGGGACTCACCGCAAGAGGTGGCTCCAAAGGATCCATGGGAACCAGTATTTTTTTTTTAACTCCATGATACATTTCAGCGCACAGGCTGACACTAAACAGGGAGCCGAGAACTCTTCTCATACATAATTAGAGGGGAAAAAATTATGTGCATTGGGGAAAAAAAGAGAAAATCTATCAATTCCAATCAATAGTGGACAACGGCAGATGCTTAGCTGGAGGAGGACGACGACACAGAGCTACTAAGTATAGCAATCCTAATTACTATGACTGGTTCCTATGTTATCGTTCACAGTGACAACGACTAATGGCGGCAATTATGGAGTATCCAATTGCTACATCTGCACCTCCTAACGGGAATTTGGCAGTGCGTTATAACGTGGAATCAGTTGCTATGGGTCTGTCTGCAAATAATAACTCGTTTGTAGAAATCCGATGTGCCACCAGTGTCGGACTGGACTGCCAAGGGTCCCCAGTAACCATCTCCACGGCCCCACTTTTCAACTACATGCAAATGTGACATTATCCTCAATCACAAATGTATATAACAATGACTGGGTAGATTGTAAATGAATAAGATGCCGCCTTTATCTGTACATAGTGATTCAAGTATATGGTGCCAAGCACTGCTCATATAAGAGGGTGATGGCTTATTTTTGCAAAGGGGCCCACCGGAGGATTCTCCTGTGAGTCAGTCCACACCTGTGTGCCAGTCATGAGAAATCTAGTGTAGAAACCATATGCAAATCAGGGTGAAAGTGCACTGGAGGTGTGTCAATGCATTTAGGAAAAGCAATGCATCTGCACTAACATGCCCACAGCCTGATTTCAATATGGATTTTACACTAGATTTCTCATGACTGGCACATAAAATTTCTAAAAAAAAAAAAATCTAATTTTATTCAAGGAAAAGCACCTACACTGGGGAAATTAATACACTGCTCAAAAAAATAAAGGGAACACTCAAATAACACATCCTAAATCTAAATGAATGAAATATTCACATTGAATACTTTGTTCTGTACAAAAGTTGAATGTGCTGTCAACATAATCACACAAAAATTATCAATGGAAATCAAATTTTTGAACTAATGGAGGCCTGGATTTGGAGAGTCCCCCAAAATGAAAGTGGAAACAAGTCAAAATGATGCTCAGTATTGTGTGTGGTCTCCACGTGCCTGTATGACTTCACTACAACACCTGGGCATGCTCCTGAGGAGGTTGTGGATGTTCTCCTGAGGGATCTCCTCCCAGACCTGGACTAAGGCATCAGTCAATTCCTGAACAGTCTGTGGTGCAACGTGACATTGGTGGATGGAGCGAGACATGATTTCCCAGATGTGCTCAATCGGATTCAGGTCTGGGGAATAGGCAGACCAGTCAATAGCTTCAATGCCTTCAGCTTGCCGGAACTGCTGACACACTCCAGCCACATGAGGTCTGGCATTGTCCTGCATTAGAAGGAACCCAGGGCCAATCGCACCAGCATATGGTCTCACAAGGGGTCTGTGGATCTCATCTCGGTACCTAATGGCAGTCAGGCTACCTCTGGCAAGCACATGGAGGGCTGTGCGGCACTCCAAAGAAATGCCACCCCACACCATTACTGACACACTGCCAAACTGGTCATGCTAAAGGATGTTGCAGGCAGCAGATCGCACTCCACGGCTCCTCCAGACTCTGTCACGTCTGTCACATGTGCTGAGTGTGAACCTGCTGCCTGCAACATCCTTCAGCATGACCAGTTTGTCAGTGGGTCAGTAATAGTGTGGGGTGGCATTTCTTTGGAGGGCCACACAGCCCTCCATGTGCTCGCCAGAGGTAGCCTGACTGCCATTAGGTACCGAGGTGAGATCCTCAGACCCCTTGTGAGACCATATGCTGGTGCGGTTGGCCCTGGGTTCCTCCTAATGCAGGACAATGCCAGACCTCATGTGGCTGGAGTGTGTCAGCAGTTCCTGCAAGATGAAGGCATTGAAGCTATGGACTGGACTGCCCATTCCCCAGACCTGAATCCGATTGAGACATCTGGGACAGCATGTCTCGCTCCATCCACCAACGTCATGTTGCACCACAGACTGTCTAGGAGTTGACAGATGCTATAATCCAGGTCTGGGAGGATATCCCTCAGGAGAACATCCGCAACCTCATCAGGAGCATGCAAAGGCGTTGTAGGGAGGTTATACTGTACAGGCAAGTGGAGGCCACACACAATACTGAGCATCATTTTGACTTGTTTCCACTTAAATTTTGTCTTGTTTTGAGTTTCATTTTGACTTGTTTCCACTTTCATTTTGGGGGTCTCTCCAAATCCAGGCCTCCATTGGTCCAAAAATTTGATTTCCATTGATGATTTTTGTCTGATTATGTTGACAGCACATTGAACTTTGTACACAACAAAGTATTCAATGAGAATATGTGGCGCCCTGAGGGTCCAGTCGCCACAGAGATGTTACATCTCACCTGGAGGTGTGACACCTGACTCTCAGGTAAGGAGGAAGCACCCCATTGACTACCACCACCGCATCCAACATACACTATGCTGGCTGAGCACAGACGGACCCTTCGGGAGGATGGTCTGACTCAGGCTGGTTATGAAAGGGTGTAGTTAGTTGGTGGGTGGAGCTTAGGCAGCACTTAGGCTGCGTGTTAGTTTAGAGAACAGTTTTGTGTCAGGCAGTCAGTGAGTGGGTACTGGACTGTCCTGCTGCTCCTTTGAGTTCACCTCAGGGAGCCGTGCTATGGAGAGCGAACGGATCCAGGGCAAAGACAGCAATTGGAGCTGTGCCCCCATCCTGAAGAAGGAAGGACCAGGCGAACATCGGCGAACGGTCCCTAGATTAGCAGGAAGGCTCAGGCTCCGCTAGTAACACCGACAACAGTGGTCACTTCACGGGGCCACTAGCCACCATAATCTCACCGGAAGGCAGCTTAGGGGTCAAGTATGTGCAGAACGTTGGCACCGATCTGTGAACTGAAAAGGCCCAATACTCCCTTGTCCGAGGGCTCTGTGGTGGCGTGGTGCATGGTAGTAAGGAGAGTTAGCACCGAGAGAGAAGAAGCCAGAAAGGAACATACTGAAAGGGGAGTCTTTGGAAGTGCGACTAACTTACCTGAGGGTTGCTGGACCACTCTCTTGGAGGACACAGCGACCGGCTGGTATCTGTATCGAGCTCAACAGACTGTGAGTAAAACCTTGAAACTGCAACAGAACTGTTTCCCTGATTATTCCAGCGACGCACACTCCCCTCTGCTACATCCTCAAGCACCATCCCTGCATCCCTACACATCTACCTGCCCTGGAAGGACACAGTCTCACCTGTAGGAGGCCTAACATCTAGCTGCACAACACCATCTCTTCCAGAGGATCTGCACAGCAGCGCTGGTCACCCTGACCAGGTACTACAGGTGGCGTCAAGAATCATCATACGAACACTAACTCCCTGTAAATATCCCCCATTTATGGTGAGCGCCCAGGGCCATGGACCGAGCTGTGTTGCTGTGACATCCCCCCATAGGAGTTAATAGGCTCGGATCCGAGTACCCCCACGGCCCTGGCGGGCGACTCAAATATTTCATTCATTTAGATCAAGGATGTGTTATTTGAGTGTTCCCTTTATTTTTTTGAGCAGTGTATATTTGATACACTGCTGATTTTGCAGGTCTTCCCACCTACAAACAATGGAGAGGTCTGTAATTTTTATCATAGTTACACTTCAACTGTGTCAAACAGAATCTTAGAAAAAATTCACAAAATCACATTGTTTGATTTTACATAATTAATTAGCATTTTATTGCATGAAATAAGTATTTTATACAGTAGAAAAACAGAACTTAATATTTGGTACAAAACCCTTTGTTTGCAATTACAGAGGTCAGACGTTTCCTGTAGTTCTTGACCAAGTTTGCACACACTGCAACAGGGATTTTGACCCAATCCTCCATAAAGATCTTCTCCAGATCTTTAAGGTTTCGGGGCTGGTGCTGGGCAACATTGAGTTTCAGCTCCCTCCAAAGATTTTCTATTGGGCTCAGGTCTGGAGACTGGCTAGGCCACTCCAGGACCATGAAATGCTTCTTATGGAGCCTCTCCTTAGTTGCCTTGGCTGTGTGTTTTGGGTCATTGTCATGCTGGAAAACCCAGTAATGACCCATCTTCAATGCTCTTACTAAGGGAAGGAGCATTGAAGGTTGTTAGCCAAAATCTTGAGATACATGACTCCCTTCAATACGTAGCAGTCGTCGTCCTGTAGCCTTTGCAGAAAAGCATCACCAAAAGTATGATGTTTCCCAGCACCATGCTTCATGTTTGGGATTGTGTTCTTGGTGTTGTACTCATCCTTCTTCTTCCTCCAAACACAGCAAGTGGAGTTGATACCAAAAAGTTCTATTTTGGTCTCACCTGACCATATGACCTTCTCCTTTACCTCTTCTGGATCATCCAGATGGTCATTGGCAAACTTCAAATAGGTCTGGTCATTTGCTTGCGTGAGCAGGGAGACCTTTCGTGCCCTGCAGGATTTTAATCTATGACTGTGTAGTATGTTACTAACGGTAATGTTTGAGACTGTGGTCTAAGCTCTCTTCAGGTGATTGATCAGGTCCTCCTGTGTATTTCTGGGTTGATTTCCGACCTTTCTTAGAATCATTCTTATCCCATGAGTCGAGATCTTGCATAGAGCCCCAGACTGAGGATGGTTGACAGTCATCTTGTGTTTCTTCCATTTTCTAGGATGCTAGGATGGAGCTGCAGGACAGTGAAGCAGCAAGCTGGGTGACAGTTAGAAGGCGGGGTAGAAGGAAGAGCACCAGGGAGGCTAGTCCTGATCTGGCACACCCCAATAAGTTTTCTAAGTTGGCAGATGGGGGGAGTGTCAGTACAGGGGTAGCACTGCTGCAGCAAGTCATGTCCTCTGAAAGCTGGAGGAGTGTCTGCTCCAGTAAGGGGGGAAATAGTAGAGCAGGGCAGGCCAAACAGGAGCTGGTAGTGGGGAACTCAATTATTAGGGGAACAGATAGGGCAATCTGTCACAGAGGCAGGGATCATCGAACAGTGTGCTGCCTACCTGGCGCTCGAGTCCGACACATCGCTGATCGGGTTGACAGATTACTGGGAGGGGCTGGTGAGAACCCAGCGGTCATGGTGCATATTGTCACAAATGACAAAGTTAGAGGTAGGTGGAAGGTCATTAAAGATGATTTCAGGGAATTAGGCTGCAAGCTTAAGGCAAGGACCTCCAACGTGGTATTTTCTGAAATACTGCCTGTACCACGTGCCACACCAGAGAGTCAACGGGAGATTAAGGAGGTTAATAAGTGGCTCAAGAATTGGTGTAGGACTGGGGGGTTTGGGTTCCTGGAGAACTGGGCCGACTTCTCAGTTGGCTACAGGTTCTATGCTAGGGACGGGCTGCACCTCAATGGGGAGGGTGCAGCTGTGCTGGGGAGAAAATGGCTAGAAGGTTGGAGGAGTCTTTAAACTAGGGACTAGGGGGAGGGTATTCATTTTATAGGAGGGGAAGACAGTGCAGATAGAGACCTGGGCACAAATAATGAAATTGGGGGTGGGGGTGGCATGGGAGGTGGGGTTAGAACAGTTAATAATTTAAGAAAGAATAGAGGTTCAGAGAGATACATAAAGTGCATGTATACTAATGCCAGAAGCCTCACCAACAAAATGGAGGAATTAGAATTAATTTTGTTGGAACATAATTATGACATGGTGGGGATATCTGAGACATGGCTGGATGAGAGCCACGACTGGGCGGTTAATTTACAGGGCTATAGTCTGTTCATAAATGACCGTACAAATAAGCGAGGGGGGGTATGTGGTTATATGCAAAATCATCCTTAAAACAGATCCTGCGTGATAATATATGTGAATCTAATGAAGATGTAGAGTCTCTGTGGGTGGAGAGGGGGGAAAAAATAATAAATTACTGATAGGAGTTTGATATAAGTCTCCAAAAATAAAGGAAGCAACGGAGAATATTCTTGTAAAGCAAATAGATGAAGCAGTGAAGTCATTATTATGGGGGACTTCAACTACCCTGAAATACATTGGGGAACAGAAACCTGCAGTTCCAGCAAAGGTAATAGGTTTCTGACAACTATGAGAGACAATTACCTTTCACAACTAGTTCAGGACCCAACAAGAGGGGGGGCACTGCTAGACCTAATATTATCCAACAGGCCAGACCGCATATCAAATATAAGGGTTGGGGGTCACTTGGGTAATAGTGATCACAAAATAATAAGCTTTCATGTATCCTTTAATAAGATGTGTAGTCGAGGGGTTACAAGGACACTAAACTTCAGGAAGGCAAATTTCCAACGGTTGAGAGATAATCTTGGTGCAATTAACTGGGACGATATCCTGAGACATAAAAATACACAAGGAAAATGGGAGATGTTTATTAGTATCCTGAATAGGACCTGTGCACAGTATATACCCTATGGGAATAAACATGCTAGAATTAGGAGGAAACCACTATGGCTAAATAGAGCTGTAAGGGGCCCAATAAGTGACAAAACAAAAGCGTTTAGGGAATTAAAGCAAGTAGATAGTGATGAGGCATTAAATAAATACAGAAAATTAAATAAATTCCGTAAATCCCCGGGCCCGGATGGGATACACCCGCGAGTACTGCAGGAATTAAGTACAGTCATAGATAGACCATTATTTTTAATCTTTAAAGATTCCATAATAACGGGGTCTGTACCACAGGACTGGCGTATAGCAAATGTGGTGCCAATATTCAAAAAGGGGGCAAAAACTGAACCTGGAAATTATAGGCCAGTGAGCTTAACATCTACTGTGGGTAAAATCCTGGAGGGTTTTCTAAGGGATACTATATTGGAGTATCTGAGGCTGAATAACCTCATGACACAGTATCAGCATGGGTTTACGAGGGACCGTTACTGTCAGACTAATCTGATAAGCTTTTATGAAGGGGTAAGTTCCGGACTGGACCAAGGGAACGCAGTGGACATGGTGTATATGCACTTTTCAAAAGCTTTTGATACGGTGCCACACAAAAGGTTGATACATAAAATGAGAACAATGGGGATAGGGGAAAATATGTGTAAGTGGGTCAAGAACTGGCTCAGAGATAGGAAACAAAGGGTGGTTATTAATGGAGCACACTCGGACTGGGTCACGGTTAGCAGTGGGGTACCACAGGGGTCAGTATTGGGGCCGCTTCTCTTTAACATATTTATTAATGACCTTGTAGGGGGCATACAGAGTAGTATTTCAATATTTGCAGATGACACTAAACTCTGCAGGGTAATAAATACAGAGGAGGATAATTTTATATTACAGGAGGATTTATGTAAACTAGAAGCTTGGGCTGATAAATGGCAAATGAGCTTTAATGGGGATAAATGTAAGGTCATGCACTTGGGTAGAACAATCAAGATGTATAATTATGTGCTTAATTGTAAAACACTGGGCAAAACTGTCACTGAAAAAGACCTAGGTGTATGGGTGGACGACAAACTCACATTTAGTGACAGGTTATTACAAATGGGGTTGTTCAGCTTGGAAAAACGAAGGCTTAGGGGTGATCCTATTACAATGTATAAATATATGAGGGGACAGTACAAAGACCTTTCTAATGATCTTTTTACTCTTAGACCTGTGACGGGGACGAGGGGCATCCTCTACGTCTGGAGGAAAGAAGGTTTAGCCATAATCACAGATGCAGATTCTTTACTGTAAGAGCAGTGAGACTATGGAACTCTCTGCCGTCTAATGTTGTAATGAGTGATTCCCTACTAAAATTTAAGAAGGGACTGGATGCCTTTCTTGAAAAGTATAATATTACAGGCTATATTCACTAGTTTCCTAGATACTGCGTTGATCCAGGGAGCTAGTCTGATTGCCGTATGTGGAGTCGGGAAGGAATTTTTTTCCCCAATGTGAAGCTTACTGTTTGCCACTTGGGTTTTTTTTTGCCTTCCTCTGGATCAACATGTTAGGGCAGGTTAGGATAGGATATGGGTTGAACTAGATGGACTTAAAGTCTTCCTTCAACCTTAATAACTATGTTACTATGTATTTGTTGACTTCTCGCCAAGCTGCTTGCATATTGTCCCTTAGCCCATCACAACCTTGTGCAGGTCTACAATTTAGTCCCTGGTTTCCTTAGACAGCTATTTGGTCTTGTCGATGGTGGAGAGGTTGGAGTGTGATGGACAGGTGTCTCCAATACATGTAACAAATTCAAACAGGTGCAATTAATACAGGTAATGAGTGCAGAGTAGGAGGGCTTCTTAAATAAAATAAAAACTAACAGGTCCATGAGAGCCAGAATGCTTGCTGGTTGGTTGGTGATCAAATACTTATTTCATGCAATAAAATGCAAATAAATTATGTAAAAATCATACAATGTGATTTTCTGGAATTTTTTTTGACTATGTCTCTCACAGTTGAAGTGTACCTACGAATTACAGGCCTCTCCCTTCTTTGTAGGTGGGAAAACTTGCAAAATTGGCAGAGTATCAAATACTTATTTTCCCCACTGTATATGGCCTCACCTCTACTTTCATATGTAAAAAAGTGTGGATAATTTCCCTTTAAATTGCCCTTGCATTCCCAAAAGCTCTCAATCAAATGCTCATCATTCGGCAAACAGATTTTTTGCCCAACCCCTTCATACACAAGTATGACCATGTTGGCTGAGAATGCATGTGTTCTGTAAGTGGGGGATAATATGGAGTAAGGCACTGCCAAATCCCTCTAGTTGCAGCTTATCTACCCTGAGAACAAAAGGATCAGGCATAACTTTTCAAAATGCCTGATCAAGCACATTAAGTTAGGGGAAAGTTGGAAAAGATAGTCAGGTTTGCCTTCCCTTTATGGTTACGTTAATATATACGCTAATTTCCTGGTAACATCCTTGAGGCTTCTGAAAAAAAGGAAAAAATCTAAAAGGATAGTGCATGACATATAGTTTAAAAAAAAGCAGAATCTCTGTAGAATGCTGTGTACATGGTCACACTGAATGTTTTTTTGCTAATTTATTTCCTGTATGCAAAGTTAACCAAATAGTTTTCATTAAAAGTGTTAAACTCAAAAAACTGTTCAAATCATTTTGTTGCTGTAGTTGTATGTAAGTCCTTTATCTAGATCAGTTCTTTGATACGATGTTACAAATCTATCAGTGCTGCTTCTTTTTCTCTCTGGTTTCCCTTCTCTTAGTGTTTGTGATAGCAGAGGGAAGGGAATTTTACCTAGATCTGCATTGGAGAGGGGAGAAAGCATCTCGGAGGGCAGAGAAAACAGGCTGTAGGCAAGGAGCAAAGCACATGAAGAGGAAACACGTGAAGGATAGAAACTGCAATGGTATACAGGCTAGTGAAGACAGCAGCAACTTGGATACACACATAACTCGCATCCAGCCTCTATAACTGGGACAGACACTTCTACTAGAAAAAAATCTGAAACTTGGAACAGGCTGCAAACTGCATATCAGGAGGACAGAAAATGAATGAAGATTCAAAACTAAAACTTAGCGCAATTTTAAGGAATTAAATAACCACTAAATAATATCAATCTTGCAGTGTTCCTTTAAATGAATAACAATGCACATAGGAATCTGGAAATGTGTGTACAAGCCGTATATCTGGGATTATCAGCATCAGTGCTTCCAGGATCTTACTGCAAATTCCAATAAGCCTGAAACTAATGGCATTGATGCCATCTGCTGTTCTGATATCGATTACATTTTATTTATTTGTCTTTGTCTTCCAGGAGAAAATGAATAACACGAATAGGACTATGACCAGATTTGCAGATTCAGTTCCCACTTGGGAATTGTGTCAATTACATTCTTGGAAAAAAAGGGAGAACCAAAGGACACAACAATTAGATATTGTCTAGATTCCAATGAGTATTCCCTTTGCCATGCGTCATTTGTAAAACTGGTGTCTTGTTATGTTGGATAGGCTCCTTAGTCAAAACTTAGGTACAGTAGCCCGATAATAATTGCTACCTCTGCAACCCCTATAGCTACAAGCTTGTAGGTGGTACTGTTAGGAAGCCAATGTGAATGGCACAGCTGCGGGATGAGAGGCATAATACCAGCACTGTTGAGGAGCTATTGGCTTGCACTGTTATGGGAGGCTCAATTACTGCCACTGTTGTCCACATAACTATTTGGGGGGATGTAATTGGATACAAAAAAGTAGGGCATGTGTGCTCGAAGAAGTTGCCCAAGTTTGGCTCGCTGATGGACCTATAATCCCAGGTCAAACACCAGTGAGGGAGAGCAAAAGGCAGCTACATCACTCATACTTTCCAACTCTCCCAAAATGTTTGGATTTCCAGAAGATGATCAAATCTCCAAAGAGCCCCCGAAACTCTTACCTGGCACTTCACATTGTTCTGTCTTCTGGAAGCAGATAATGATGTGCAGAGGGTGAATAAAATGTTCATTTAGGAGGTATACTTTGGAAAACAGAGGGTATGGTCATGATAAAATTTGCTGTAGCCTCCTGGAAGCCTTGTTGCCAAGTATGTCATTACTGTGTGCAAATATAAAAGCAGATGCAATCAACAGTGGTCATGAATCCTCCTGACGTGACTTTCTTTGGTGAGCCTCAGGTTCTTCAGACACGGACATCTCATCACAGCAGATCAACTAAAGGGGATCTGTCTCCAGATTCTACAATACAAACTGCATTTATTACTAAATAGATGCATAGCTATAGAAAGAGACATGGAGCGCACATCCAAAACTCATGCGTTGATCTTTTGTGGCAAAGTAAAAATTTACAAAACTGAACACGAGGTTCTTAGATCCTGATCAGACTACATGAAGACCATGGCCAAGTGATGGTGAACCTCTCAGTGGGTCCATAAAATGAAAGGTAAAACACCATGCGCCGACCACCACTGAAGCATTAACGCACCAGCAGGAGGAGCGACCTGATGTCCCACAGCACCCACACTGTAAGGCAGAGCCCCAATTGCTCCAAGTTGCCCCAATTGCTCCGAGCCGCACTACTCTACAGGTACAGCAGCGATGTCCACCACACAGCTCCAACAACAAGAGAAAGGAGCTGAAAGAATCACCTTCTACCTGGTCTCAGGCTGCAGGAGGGGTTCTGCCTATTTATTCTTAACCTTTAGGTTGGGTACCCACTGAGAGGTTCGCCATGACGTGGGCTTCAAACAGTTCGATCAGAACATTAAACTAAGAACCTCATATTCAGTTTTGTAAATTTTTGCTTGGCCACAATAGATTAATGTATGAGTTTTGGATGTACAGTCCATGTCTTTCTCTACAGCTATACACATTATTAAAGAAATATCTTAAACTTGATGAGGTTGTTGTATTTATTTTGAAAAAAAAAAACATTAGGTGGTGTAATCCTGGGATTAAAATGAGAATTTTACCACTCCTGCTGAAGATTAACAGCACTCAGGTGTCCGTGTGTTCAGTTTTTTCCTACCCAGGCTAATCGACAGCTTGTACTAAGCAATGTGAGATATCGGCGGGTTAGAGGAGCATGAGGAACTGTCAATCAGGCTAGATGAGCGGAGACTAAACAGCAGTAGGGAGGAAGGACAATGAGGAAATGTCAAATTGGCTACCGGGACATAAATTAAACAACAGCAGGAAGGAGGGACACTGAGACAATGTCAATCAAAATGGTAAGTGAAACTTTAGCAGTAAGGAGGTGGGGCAGTGAGGAGCTGTCATTCAGAATGGCAAGCAAAGATACAGAAGCAAAGAGAAGGGGCATTGAAGAGCTGTCAATCAAGATAGGTGGGAAGAGATCCAACAACAGCAGCAGCAAGAATGGAAATTGAGGAGCTGAAAATCTGGCTGCAAGGACAAAGATTAAGCAGCAGCAGGGAGTAGGGACACTGATGAGATGTCAATCAGAATGGTAAGCAAAAGTTCAGCAGCAAGGAGTAGACACACTGATGTATTGTCAATCACAAAGGTGACCAAGGATACAGAAACAGGTAGGAGGGGCATTGAAGAACTGTCAGTCTATGTTGGCTGGCTGAGACTGAACAGCAGCAGGCAGGAGAAACACTGAGGAGCTGTCAATCAAGCTAGCTGTGCAGATATTGAAATCAAAGTTTAAAAAAGGATTATACAGTCATTATAACATGGGTGTTCCAAATAAGTACACCAGCCTCAACAGGTGAGAGAGTCTTATTAAATAACATATGCAGATTGTATTATGTAATCTGGAGATAGATCCCCTTTAATGTCTGATCATTCCATGTGAAAATTCTGGACGAGTTAAATATTGCAAGACTCAAGTTAGACGGACAGATGTGTGCCCTTCACCATTATATATGATGTGGTCGAGATGACCATGAAAAGCACAAGGGTTACCAAATATGCTGTAACGCACAATGCTAAGGGCTGAGTGTGGCTTTCAAGGCCCATGTTTTATCTGACATCCTTATCAAAAGGTCACTTTGCTGTAAGATAATGACAAAAAAAGCATATATCTCCAAATGCAATCAAATACTTCAAGCAAAATTCAATACTAAAGCCGCTATCGTGCCGAGGACAGTGGGTTATTGAAAAGATGTATTGTGAGGTGGCCACTTCAACCTCAAGCTGCTGGTGAATTTATAATGGACCCCATACATATGACTGTAGTGTTCTCTCAGCAGGAATTCTCAAATAATTGGTTTTCCAAATACAGTTCAATGCAAGGAATCGGGGCTGCACAGCCGCTGCAGAAGGAGCATATCAATCACACTGATGTGCCCAGCCACTTTCTTATTTTAAAACCTACTAAACATTTCAAAGGTGTCATTTATTGCTATGTTTATTTTCCGTCAATTCTTCCCCGGCTGTTTCTTTTTAACTCCTTCGCTTCACAGTACAATGTGTCAACCCATTTACATTGAAAGCACTATAGAATAGAGATGAGAATTAAAGGGACTTTTGATTAATTGTTTTTAAAAATTCCTTGACATAGAAAGGTGGCCATGGTCATTAAATTTGTTATCACTTTCTTAAAAAACAGGTGCCGTTAATCAACTGCTTGGCATAAATGCTGCTCTTAGGATTTTCATTTGTAACTCTTCTTCCAGACATAAATTTTGCCTACAGCAGCCCCTTCAGGAAAAATATGGTACTGCATCCTGGGCCATTTAAATGAATGATGCAAATGATAAATAGGTGGTAATCTTGCACATACTGTTTGGCGATCTGTAGGATTTAGTCTATTTTCATGTAGAAATTCTACAGAAAACACAGGGCCTTATTTGGTGGTAGTCTATTCCATTTTAGACTGTTAAATTAGATTTAGTCAAAGGGCGGAGTTTCATATTCTTTGTGCTTTCTGGCCCGTTTAGACAATTCAGTAATCGTAAATAGTAATTTTTTGCTATTGACCAATCAAAATAGACCAGAAACGTGCTCATTTGTCAGGTGCAATGATGATAAGAGATGTCCTGCCAATAACTTGACACTCTATAAGCATAGAACGATTGTGTTAACGATCATTCTGTGCACATAGAACATTTGTCGGTGAGTGTAAACTTATAAATAGCCAATAGAAAGTCCTTTAATGGCCTACATAGTGCTGAGTAAACACACCATTCCTGTAGACAAAGTAGATGGGAGAGGATCCTGCTGCAGCCAGTTGACTATACATAGATAATTAAACAGACAGAAGCGAGAGAGATAGAAAGACAGATATGTAATAGTTACAGTGATCATTGATAATAAAAATGCGCAGTAACTTTGCAAATAGAAACTACCTTCCGTTTTGCGTACACAGCTCCCATGCAGAACTCTGTATTTTCATGGTTACACCGTACAAATACACAAAAAAAATGAGCATATACCCTACAGTGAGTAAATCAGTAAATGGTGTTAGTACATGTAAATAACATAAAGGAAATTAGATAATGTTTATTTTGATTTTAAAAAAAAGCATAAAAGTCATCCCATCGGGATGGTCCTAACCTGTCTCTGGTGGTAAAATCTTACCATATGTCAAATGACGTCAATGTGAATAAGGACAGAGCAGGAGAGGGGCCCGACTGAGGCTCTCATCCATGAGAAGATATACAGAAAGGGCAGTCATGCCCCCTGTTTGTACAAAATTCAAGAGACAACAGCAAAACCAAAAAACTGAGCTGGACTATAAGCTGGTACACATGCAAAGTGTGAGAGAACATTCACGCTGTGGTCGTCACACTCTGCCCTTGTTCACATTGGTGTCATTTGACATATGGTAAGATATAACACTGGAGACAGGTTAGGACTGTCCCGATGGGTACACCTTGACGCGGTGGAATGGCTTATATGCTTTTTTGATCAAAATAGTGTTAACTATGTACCCTATGTTATTTATATGTATTATTACCATTTACTAATTTACTTGCTGGAGGGTGTATGCTCATTTTTGTTTGTTCTTGGGTTTTGTCTATGAAATGGCCACACAGTGCACATGCTCTTACACTGGTTTTGACAGTACAAATACACCTTGATCTAGCAGTCCATTGTAAGAGCCAAGATATGACAGCTTAGCTCCAAGTAACATGTTAGGTCTTACAATGCACAGCCCTCTGGAAACAGGAAAATTTCAAAATTTAACTTTGGATTCGAACAGACAACAAAAAATGTAACACAGTTCATATGTTAAGTTTTTCTATAATTAATTGCAGTTTGACTAATAAATTCCTGTAATCCATTCCCTGAATTTGATGCAATTAGATGGATGTCTTTACATCACCCTGATCATCCCATGAACATTAATATTCTGATCACTGCGTCTGAGCTGAGCGTGCAGCGGAATATGACTGGGATGAGCAGCGACCCAGCACGTGAGATGCCTCGCTGGCCTTACCGCTCCTTAATAGCCCAACCTAACTATTCACACAGCTCGACTAAAGGGGAATAAAACCCACAGAATAATGTGAGCTAAAATTAGACACGATGTAATGGAAACGTCCTTGATATAGCCCCTGATATTTAACCCTGAGCGCACGCCTTCTGCGAGGTTTGATACTTGCCATTCTTTCTACGCATTCTGTATGCAGCGAGTAATGCACTTTATATTATTTATGCTGCTCTGTTATTGCCTGCTTTATAAACTAAAGGCAGTAAAAGGGGCTTGTTAATGTACACTTATTGATTCACATGGCTGCTCCTGGGTAGGAAACTGAAATCAGTTGTTGCATAATATAATATATAAAGGGATGTTAACTCTTCTATAACCATAGCAAATATATGTCACATCTTTTATGCATTGTATTTCTGCCATTGTTTGTTATTACAGCATTTTTACCATTCGGATTAAAGGAATGGTCACAGCAGAAGATGAGTATATTGATCATGTGGGAAAAAGTTACCTGTGCATTTGTAACAAGGTGGCACGAGGTAGTAGTTATGGCCGAGCCACTTAAAGATACAGTCCACAAAAAGAATCCACTGTGCAAACAGTCAGCAAGCACCCCGGCCCCTTGTACATAAAAACGGATTGGACAGATGTACCTCCAGACAATTTACCTCTTATGCTCAGTCGCTGTAGCGCAGACAGTCAGGATCCAGAAACACAGTTATGATCCAACAGGGATAACTACTTATTGATGGATGAAGGAGGTAGCAAAAGGTAGAAAAAGGAAGAAAAATATAGTGTTGGTATAAACCCAATCCCATTTCAGCTTTGGATACCACTAAATTTACAGTGATTATTTCTGAAAAATATGGACAGACCTGGTAAATCTGAATTTGTTAGAAAGTATGTGTGTAACTGTGTTAAAAAGAACTGCACATCATTAGCAGTGGCGCTGCAGTTACTTACTATAGTTTCTTGCATTGCCACCCTTTGAAGAAGTTCTGGATTCATGGTGACTGAAGCTGTGAAAGAGGTGAATGCAGCACCCGGACTCTACTACTTTCCCTGCTGAATAGGTTCTATGAGACAAGTTTTCATCAAGGGGCAGAGATAGAAGCACTGAGTGCCCCCAGTGCCACCCCAAAGCTTCTATCACCGCCCTCAAACAAATTGTCATCGGGGGCAGTGATAGAAGAAGTGCAAGTGACACCAGTGCCTCTCCCTTATGATGTCTTGCTAAAAAACTGCGTCGGAGGTAGAATCACATTGCCAGCGCTGCACTCACCTCTCCCACAGCATCTATCACCATTGATCCAGGGCTTCAGAGGGTGGCAATGTAAGAAACTGTTGTAAGTAAATGCAGTGCTGCCCCACAATGACGTCCTGTTCAAGGGGAGACAATGGAAGCTGCAGAGAAGTGAGGGCAAGCCCAGCCTCCTGAGACATCCTGTTTGAGACTCTTGTCAAATGAAAAGTCACAGTAAAGCCCCCATCTCACACAGCGATCTCGCTAGCGAGATCGGTGCTGAGTCACTAGTTTTGTGACGCAGCAGCGATCTCCCCAGCGATATCGCTGTGTGTGACATTCAGCGACGATCAGCCCCCCTGCTGGGTATCGCTGAATGTCCTGGACATTTTTTTGATCGCTGGTCTCCCGCTGGCCAGCACGAATCGCTGCGTGTGACAGGCGGGACACCAGTGATCCGCTGGTAACCAAGGTACACAGGGCTGTGCCTGGAAACCCGCTGTGTACCTTGGATACCAGCGCCCTGATGCAGGGAGCTGGTAACCAAGGTACACAGCGGGTTTCCAGGCACTGCACAGCCCTGGAAACCCGACGTTATAATTATAAGAAATTATAATTTATGGACAGGATCACCCCTTTAACCCCTTAACGACCGCCGATACGCCTTTTAACGGCGGTCATTAAGGGTACTTAAACCACAGCGCCGTTAATTAACGGCGCTGTGGAAAAAGTGAATAGCGCCCCCCAGAGGCGCATTTTCTCCGGGGTCTCGGCTACCGGGGGTAGCCGAGACCCCAGAGAACATGAATCGGGTCGGTTTTTACCGACACCGATGTTGCGATCGCCGTTATTAACCCTATAACGGCGCCGCAACAAAAAAAAAAAAAAAAGTTGTGCCATTTAATTTCTCTGTCCTCTGATGTCATCGGACATCAGAGGACAGAGAAAAAGGGTCCCCAGGACCCCCATGTGGCCCCCAATAAGATCCATGTGGCCCCCGGACCCTCCGGTGTCCCCCGGTGCCAGCGCCGTTAAGACAATGGCGGGCGCATGCCCAGTGCGCCCGCCGCTATGTGCCGCTGTGCTGGTGGGGGGATGTGCAAATATTCTCTGGGGTCTCGGCTACCAGGGGTAGCCGAGACCCCAGAGAACATGTTCCGGGTCGGTATTCACCGATCCCGGTGTTGCGATCGCGGCTATGCAAGCATAGCCGCGATCGCAAAAAAAAAAAAAAAAAAAAAATGATTTCTCTCCCCTCTGATGTGATCGCACATCAGAGGGGAGAAGATGAAGGTCCCCCGGTCCCCCGATCGCCCCCCCGTATACTTACCGGTGTCCTCCGTCCTCCCGCAGGCCCCAGGATCCCGGCTTCTTCTCCCTGCAAAACAAAAATGGCGGGCGCATGCGCAGTGCGCCCGCCGATCTGCTTTGGCGGCAGATTCAAATTTTTTTTCATTCATTCTCATAAAAGTACATTTTGATCACTGTGATAAACTATCACAGTGATCAAATAAAAAAAAACAGTACATAACCCCCCATTTATCACCCCCTTAGTTAGGGACATATAATAAATAAATAGAAATTATTAATATTATTATTTCATTGTTTTGCTGTTAGGGGTTAGGGTTATAATTAGGGTTAGGGTTATAATTAGGGTTAAGGTTATAATTAGGGTTAGGGTTAGCATTAGGCTGGTTTCACACATCCGGTGTGCGCCTGACGGCGCCCCCGGCATTTAGCCGCAGCGCCGCATCAGAAAATCTGATGCGCCGCATGCGTTTTTTTGCATTGACTTGCATTAGCGCCGGATGGCGCCGCATGTCAATGCGTTGCATCCAGTTTTGTCCGGATACGGCGCAAATGTACATTGCGGCGGCCGGACAAAACGCTGCATGTAACATTTTTTGTTTTTGCCGGATGGTTTCTGATGTCTCCGGGCATCAGAAACCATCCGGCAAAAAACCGCATGCGGCCGCCGGCGGCGCATCAGGTTTTCTGATGTGGCGCTGCGGCAAAATGCCAGGGGCGCCGACAGGCGCCCGCTGGAAGTGTGAAAGCAGCCTTAGGGTAAGGGTTATAATTAGCGTTAGGGTTAGGCTGGGTTCATACTGCGTTATGGCAGTCCGTTAGACGGACTGCGTTACACCGCGGTATAACGCGGTGTAACGCAGTCCGTTAACGCTGCCATTCACCCCCATTTGAGGGCGCATCGCGACGCATGCCGCTTTACGGCATGCGTTTGCGACGTGCCATCATTCAGTGACGGAGCCTCGGACGCGGGCTGCAGCGTTTGGGCTCCGTCACCGCTAGCGCAGATGAATCATCTGCTGATTCCTCTGCGCTAGCGGGTATAGCATAATGCGATCGCGTTATGCTATACCATTACCAGCCCGTAAACGCTATGTGTTGAACGGGCTGGTAAAACGCAAAATGAACCTAGCCTTAGGGTTAGGGTTATAATTAGGGTTAGAATTAGGGTTAGGGTTAGAATTAGGGTTAGGGTTATAATTAAGGTTATAATTAAGGTTAGGGTTACAATTAGGGTTGGAATTAGGGTTGGGATTAGGGTTGGGATTAGGGTTAGGGGTGTGTTGGGATTAGGGTTGGAGCTAGAATTGAGGGATTTCCACTGTTTAGACACATCAGGGGGTCTCCAAACACGATGTGGCGTTCAAAAAGTCAAATGGCGTTCCCTCCCTTCCGAGCCCTGCCGTGCGCCCAAACAGTGGTTTACCCCAACATATGGGGTATCAGCGTACTCAGGACAAATTGCACACCAATTTTGGGGTTCTAATTTCTCCGATTACCCTTGGGAAAATAAAAAATAGCTGGCTAAAAAAATCATTTTTGAGAAAAAAAATGATTTTTCATTTTCACGTCTCTGCGTTTATAAATTTCTGTGAAGCACTAGGGGGTTCAAAGTGCTCACCACACATCTAGATAAGCTCCTTAAGGGGTCTAGTTTCCAAAATGGGGTCACTTGTGGGGGGTTTCCACTGTTTAGGCTCATCTGGGGCACTGCAAACGGAACATGACCCCACCAACGTCTGCATTCCAAAACGTTATTACTTCCTTTCCAAGCCCTGCTGTGCGCCAAAACAGTTCCCCCCCCCACATATTTGGTATCAGCGTACTCAGGACAAATTGGACAACAACTTTTGGGGTCCAATTTCCTTGTGAAAAATCAAAAATTTGGGACTAAAAAATCATTTTTGTGGAAAATTGATTTTTTTTTTTTCACACACCAGGCATTATAAACTTTTGTGAAACACTTGGAGGTTCAAAGTGCTCACCACAGATCTAGATAAGTTCCTTATGGGGTCTAGTTTCCAAAATGGGGTCACTTGTGGGGGTTTTCCACTGTTTAGGCTCATCTGGGGCACTGCAAACGGAACATGACCCCCACCAACGTCTGCATTCCAAAACGTTATTACTTCCTTTCCAAGCCCTGCTGTGCGCCAAAACAGTTTCCCCCCCCACATATTTGGTACCAGCGTACTCAGGACAAATTGGACAACAACTTTTGGGTCCAATTTCCTTGTGAAAAATCAAAAATTTGGGACTAAAAAATCATTTTTGTGGAAAATTGATTTTTTTTTTTTCACACCCAGGCATTATAAACTTTTGTGAAACACTTGGAGGTTCAAAGTGCTCACCACAGATCTAGATAAGTTCCTTATGGGGTCTAGTTTCCAAAATGGGGTCACTTGTGGGGGTTTTCCACTGTTTAGGCTCATCTGGGGCACTGCAAACGGAACATGACCCCCACCAACGTCTGCATTCCAAAACGTTATTACTTCCTTTCCAAGCCTGCTGTGCGCCAAAACAGTTTCCCCCCCCCACATATTTGGTACCAGCGTACTCAGGACAAATTGGACAACAACTTTTGGGGTCCAATTTCCTTGTGAAAAATCAAAAATTTGGGACTAAAAAATCATTTTTGTGGAAAATTGTTTTTTTTTTTTTCACACCCAGGCATTATAAACTTTTGTGAAACACTTGGGGGTTCAAAGTGCTCACAGCGGATCTAGATAAGTTCCATAGGTGGTCTAGTTTCCAAAATGGTGTTACTTGTGGGGGGTTTCCACTGTTTAGGCGCATCAGGGGCTCTCCAAACGCGACATGGTGTCCAATCTCAATTCCAGCCAATTTTGGTTTGAAAAAGTCAAACGGTGCTGCTTCCATTCCAAGCCCTGCCGTGCGCCCAAACAGTGGTCCCCCCCATATATGGGGTATCAGCATACTCAGGACAAATTGTACAACAACTTTTGTTGTCCAATTTCTCCTGTTACCCTTGTGAAAATAAAAAATTGGGGACTAAACGATCAGGTTTGTGGAAAAAATATGATTTTTTATTTTCACGCCCGGGCGTTATAAACTTCTGTGAAGCACTTGGGGCTTCAAAGTGCTCACCACACATCTAGATAAGTTCCTTAGGGGTCTAGTTTCCAAAATGGGGTCACTTGTTGGGGGTTTCCACTGTTTAGGCACATCAGGGGCTCTCTAAACGCGACATGGCATCCAGCCAATTCTGCGTTGAAAAAGTCAAACAGCGCTCCTTCCCTTGCGACCTCTGCCGTGCGCCCAAAAAGTGGTTTACCCCCACATATGGGGTATCAGCATGCTCAGGACAAATTGCACAAAAACTTTTGCGGTCTTATTACCCTTGGGAAATTAAAAATTGGGGTGAAAAGATCATTTTTGTGGAAAAAATTTTTTTTTTTTTTTTTCACGGCTCTAGGTTATAAACTTGTGTGAAGCACTTGGAGGTTCAAAGTTCTCACCACACATCTAGATAAGTTCCTTAAGGGTCTTGTATCCAAAATGGGGTCACTTGTGGGGTGTTTCCACTGTTTAGGCACATCAGGGGCTATCTAAATGCGACATGGCATTCAGCCAATTCTGCGTTGAAAAAGTCAAACGGCGCTCCTTCCCTTGCGACCTCTGCCACGCGCCCAAAAAGTGGTTTACCCCCACATATGGGGTATCGAAGTATTCAGAAGAAATTGCACAACAAATTTTGTAGTTCATTTTTTCTTTTAACACTTGTGAAAATAAAAAAACTTGGTTCCGAAGTAAAGCTTTTGCAAAAAAAGTTAAATGTCAATTTTTTCCTTCCACATTGCTTCAGCTCCTGTGAAGCACGTAAAGGGTTAATAAACTTCTTGAATGTGGTTTTGAGCACCTTGAGGGGTGCAGTTTTTAGAATGGTGTCACTTTTGGGTATTTTCTATCATATAGACCCCTCAAAGTGACTTCAAATGTGATGTGGTCCCTAAAAAAAAATGGTGTTGTAAAAATGAGAAATTACTGGTCAACTTTTAACCCTTATAACTTCGTAACAAAAAAAAATTTTGGTCCCAAAATTGTGCTGATGTAAAGCAGACATGTGGGAAATGTTATTTATTAAGAAATTTGTGTGACATATCTCTCTGATTTAAGGGCATAAAAATTTAAAGTTTGAAAATTGTTAAATTTTCAAAATTTTCGCCATATTTCCGTTTTTTTCATAAATAAACACAAGTCATATCAAAGAAATTTTACCACTAACGTGAAGTACAATATGTCACGAAAAAACAATCTCAGAATCAGCGGGATTCATTAAAGCGTTCCAGAGTTCTAACCTCATAAAGTGACAGTGGTCAGAATTGTAAAAATTGGCCCGGTCATTAAGCTGCAAAATGGCTCTGTCCTTAAGGGGTGTAGAAGACTGTTAGCAGGAGAGGAGGGGTATACAATAACCAAGAAAAAGGAGGCGAAGAGGTGGAGGTTAGTCAAGCACCTCGTTCAGCTAGCCAGAACCTGCTTGACATTGATGAAGGGCTAGTACCACGAATCAGCTACCTGCAGATGGGTGTCCGGCTTGACCAATAATAGGTAGCTGCCTCTATTCATAGTACTACCTAGATAGTTTTTTTCCTTTCCAGGACAGAGCAATTTTGCATACACTTTCTGTTTAATTGTCTACATCCATAAAATCAAATATCTCCATTTTAACATATGAGACGTCACTCACAACCCATGCAAAATTGTGAGCAACGTGACAGCAGCCACTTCTAAAATGAGATTTGGAAATCAGATGAAATACAGCTGTTCAGAGGCTTCTTGCTGGCGATCATGGGGCACTCGGAGCAGAGTAGATGTTTTCTGCAGTCACCTCCTGCCCTCGGAGTATGATAGACTAGTGTTTAGAGCCCTACACTTCATTTCAGACAGCGGCAGTCCCGTGTTTGATGCTGAATTACGGGCATTTTGTTGCTATCTATTGTACTTAGTATCTCATCAGCCGCTCTCTCCATCACAGCAACACCCTCCGAGCCAGGCATTACCACTGTTTTTCAAGAGCCATTGTCAAAATGAAGTTATTACTTTGAAGAGGTTTAATGTAAGCAGAATGCAGCGCTGTTCAAAGGCCCGTAATAGAGAAAATAATAATCCACATAATACCCCAACAACAAAATTATGTTTGGAGTGCAAATAACTGTCTATACAGCTGCATTCCCGCTCTCTGTGCACATGTAGGAAAGCTTCTTCTCTTAAAGGCAAAGATCAAAATAGCTTTTTCTACAAAAATTCTGTAATACTTTATTCCATTTCCTACAATGCCACCACCTATAAGGAGGCAAATTAATAGAAAGCCAAAATAAAAATATCGTTACAACACTCACTAGGCCTCAAGGAGGTTGGCTTTCATGAACGAATGTCCAATCTTCTGCGCCTAGTTCTAATTCTATTGTTAAAGTTCTAAAACCTTAAAGGGTGTTCTGGGACTTTAAAGTGGTGAAGTAGTGCTTCTGATCTAAGATCCTTGACCCTATTCTCATACTTACTTGCCGCCATCGTCTCCTTCCCGTTGGTCTCCGACAGTTTGTGACCTGCCAAATTGCTTCAGTGTTTGGTGGAGCGAGCCTGAAGTCACAACTCAATTTAAGTTTAGGAGAACTTCGTCCTGGCTCTTGTGAGGAGGTTGCGGGATGCAGTGACGCACGAGAGGCAGATCAAGGGTTAACAATTTAATCTAACAATGGGATACTCCACGCAGGGAGGCAAACGGTTAAATGAGGGTGCAACACCCGCTAGGACCGTGGGATACTCAGGCCAGGTCTGACAGTACTTAAAGGGGATTGTCACAGCAGCGGTTACCCGGTCCGTGGTCCTGGGCATGCAATGGTGGTGATGAGGGGTAGTTTTTAAGGGAAAGTTTTGTGACGCCACCCTCGGTATTCGGCAAGGGATAGCCAACGCTGCAGTTCAGTTCCTTTGGGGCAGCAGTGATGTTATCGCTCCCCACGGGTGGAGTGGGGCCCCAGGGCAGATATGGCAGGCTGTGAGGGAAGGAGGACATTGGGATACAGGGCTGAGGATTGGAGGAATAACTGATGGACAACAAAGGCTGTTGTTTCATTTACCTTTTACTGAGTAGTGCAGGTACAGTCTGGGGCTCAAGTTACAGATGGTTCTGGAGTCGGTCAGCCTGGAAGCAATTTGGGAATTTCCTTAATCAGGTGGGTTGTGAGGCCTCCTTTCTAGCGCTATTCTCTGATGTACTTGCTGCTGTAAACTCTATTCAAGTCCCTCTTTCTGTCTGATGTTTAGGTAGAACTCCACTCGCATGACAGGCAGCTTGAGCCTGTTTCAGGGGTCGTTCCTGTCTGGCGTCTCCAGCTCACACGAGCTGTTGTGTCATCGAGTATCAGTTGGGGCAGAGTACCTGTGGTCTCCTGCCCTCCGGATTCTGCTTCCGAGGCTTTAGTACCCACACAGCCTCAGGCTCCGGTGCCCGATCACTGGCGCTCAATCCTGGGGTAAGCTCAGATAGTGTTAGGGTCTGCGGAACGCACCAAATATAAGATGTGGAGAGGTGCGTTCGCAGCCCGGGGTCCACCGTGCAGGCGGAGCCTGCTGCTAGTAAAATGGCGCAAGAAGCGAACTCTGTTATCCCGCAGAGTCGCCAAAATAAACGCCGTAACGCGCTGTGGCAATATGTGCGAACTCTGTTAATCTACAGAGCCGCTAGAAGGAGTGCCGCAGCGCTATATGGCGATGTGTGCGAACTCACTTAACACAACTGAGTCGCAAAATAAACACGCTAGGGCGCTGTCTAGCATTGAAAGCGAACCCTGTTACGTCACAGAGCCGCTGAGACAAACTTCTGTGTCCTGTCAGGCACCCAGGTACACAGTGAACAGCTAAGCGAACATAGAACGTGATCATGCGCTAATGTCCTCGCGGGAGTCACCCGCAATCTATGGCGTCTGAACGCCAGGCCCTGAATACGGCAATCAAACGCCTCACCGGTTATGCCGGCAATCTAGGGCATCTAGGACACCGACCCTGACCAGCTAGCATACCAAACTCCTCACCGATTAAGTCGGTATTCTAGGGGCTTATTTCTGCCGGGCCTTAACCACACACACGCATGACCACACTGGCGCTAAGCATATAACGATTGATATTAGCGCATGGCGGCCCAGCCATGCCACCCTTTTATAGCAACAGCTACAGGACCTGCCAGAAACAAGGACCAATGAGAAACTGTTCCAAACACATGTAGTTTCAGGACCTTCCTGGCGGACCAATAGGAGCTGCTGCAGTACCTGAACATGTGACCCCTGATCTCCAATGAGAGATCTTACCCTGGGCATGCTCAGAAGGGGAAACGCAGGACTTCGTCCCAAAGACATCTGCTCCAGCACTGGCTATAATAGCAGATCCAGGAGAGGCAGCAACAAGTCTCTGCACAGTACTGGAATGGGCAAGACGCTGGGACCGACGTCTCTGCTGAGCAGGCTCCACTGCGGCCGGAGATGAATGGGGGACCGCAGCGGGACTGGTTCGAGTCTCTTGTGCAGCAGTGGGAACTCGAACCCTAACATTACCTCCCCTCCTAGGGCCCCCCCTTCTTTGGGCCTCGCTGCGCTCAAAGGTGGTGACGAGCTGTGGAGCGCGAACATGCTCAGCAGGCTGCTAGGACCTATCCTCAGGCCCATAACCCCTCCTATCCACCAAATAAAATTTTTTGCCTCGTACCACCTTGCACCCAACAATGGCGTTCACCTCATGATCGTCGGTAGATGAACCTGACGTCCCGGCAGATGACTCGGAAAACCGGGAAATGGCCACGGGTTTCAGGAGGGTCACGTGAAAGGTGTCGGTGATACCAAGGCGAGGCAGAAGGGCTAGGCAGTAAACCACCGGGTTCACCTGCTCAAGAACTTTAAAGGGGCCCAAAAAGCGAGGTGCCAACTTGGTGGACTCTACACGTAGACTGATGTTTCGGGCAGAAAGCCACACTAGGTCACCCGGAGCAAATGAAGGAGCGGGGCGCCGATGGGCATCGGCCGAAGACCTCATCCTCTCTTTGGAGGCCTGAATGGCATCCTGGGTGCGGTCCCAAATGTCCCGTGCCTCCACAGCCCAGTCTGCCACCCTGGAATCGGCGGAAGACATGGGCATGGGCACTGGTACCCGCGGATGCTGACCGCAGTTCAGGAGGAATGGGGTCTGTCAGGTGGAGTCAGCCACAGCATTATTTAGAGTGAACTCAGCCCACGGTAGCAAGGATGCCCAGTCATCCTGCCTGGCAGAGACAAAATGTCGCAAATATGTGACCAAGGTCTGGTTGGCCCTCTCTACCAATCCATTCGTCTCGGGATGGTATGCAGAGGAGAGATTCAACTCAATGCTGAGTAAACGACACAGCTCTCTCCAGAACCGAGACGCAAACTGGGGACCTCGATCACTGACAATTTTGTCTGGCATGCCGTGTAGGCGGAAAATATGCCTAATGAATAATGCTGCCAAGGCCCGTGCAGACGGTAACCGTGGTAACGGCACTAAGTGCACCATTTTGGAGAAGTGGTCGGTTATCAACTAGATGATGGTGCAGCCCCGAGACTTGGGTAAGCCCACCACAAAATCCATCCCAACCATCTCCCAAGGCCTGTCTGCCACCTGTAAAGGGAAATGTAACCCAGCTGGTCGTTGTCGAGGGGACTTATTCTTGACGCAGGAGACACACGCCCAAACATAGTCCCCAACGTCACGGACCATATGCGGCGCAGGAGACGCACGCCTCAACGTATTCCCTGATGTCACGAGCCATCTACGGCCACCAGTATGTCCTCGCCAGCAACTCAGAAGTCCTCTTTGTCCCAAAATGTCCACCCACCCTGGACGAATGTGCCCAAGAGAGTACTTCCGGTCGCAAATTGGTGGGCACAAAAGTCTTGCCCAGAGGCACAGACTCAAGCGAAACTGGAGCCACCGTTCTTAGGCTCTCTGTGGGGACAATAAGCCGAGGCTCCTCCTCCACCTCTTCAGAGGACACCACGGAGCGAGATAGAGAGTCTGCGCGAATGTTCTTCTCACCGGAGAGGAAATGGAGGGTGAAATGAAACCGGGAGAAGAACAAGGACCATCTGGCCTGACGCGAATTTAGCAGCTGGGCTGTCTGCAAATACACCAAGTTCTTGTGGTCCGTGAACACTTGGAAGGGGAAGCGAGCCCCCTCCAGAAGATGTCTCCACTCGGAGAAGGCCAACTTCATAGCCAGTAACTCCCTGTCCCCGATGGAATAATTCCTCTCTGCTAGTGTAAAGGTCTTGGAAAAGAAGAAGCAGGGATGCTTCCGACCCTGGGCATCCTTTTGAAAAAGGACTGCTCCAGCACCAACAGAAGAGGCATCCACCTCTAAAATAAACGGTTTATCGACATCGGGGCGATGTAAGATGGGAGCACTGGCGAAATGCGACTTGTTGGATGAGAACGCCTTGGTGACCTCCTCTGACCACAACTTGGGATTAGCTCCCTTCTTGGTGAGGGCTACCAAGGGAGCTATCAAAGTAGAGAAGTGGGGAATGAATTGGCGATAGTAGTTATTGAACCCCATAAAGCGCTGCACCGCCTTAAGGGAGTGGGGTTCTTGCCAATCCATCACAGCCTGTAGTGTGGTAGGATCCATAGCCAATCCCTGGGTGGAGATGATATAGCCCAGGAAAGGTAGAGACTCCTGCTCAAACATGCACTTCTCCAACTTCGCATATAGGGAATTTGCTCGCAAGAGGTCGAAGACCTTGCAGACATCTCTCCGGTGGGAGGCCATATCTGGAGAAAAGATGAGAATGTCATCCAGATAGACTACCACCGAGGTGGTCAACATATCCCAGAAGATGTCGTTCACAAAGTCTTGGAAGACAGCTGGGGCATTACAGAGCCCAAAGGGCATTACCAGATATTCATAATGCCCATCCCTGGTGTTAAATGCCGTCTTCCATTCGTCCCCCTCACGGATGCGAATCAGGTTATACGCACCCCGCAGGTCTAGCTCAGTAAATACCCTTGCTCCCCGAAGCCTGTCAAAGAGCTCAGAGATTAGCGGCAAAGGATACTTATTTTTCACGGTGATAGCGTTAAGACCCCTATAATCAATGCATGGATGTAATTCTCCGTTCTTCTTCTGCACAAAGAAGAACCCCGCTCCCGCTGGTGACACCAACTTCCTAATGAATCCCCTTGCCAAGTTCTCCTGAATATATTGGGACATGGCCTCTGTCTCAGGAAGAGAGAGGGGATAAACCCTTCCTCTAGGAGGCTCAGCTCCAGGCAAGAGGTCGATAGGACAGTCATAGGGGCGATGAGGCGGAAGAGTCTCCGCAGCCTTCTTCGAGAAAATGTCAGCATAAGGCCAATAGACCTTGGGAAGAGGAGAGAGGTCTATGGGTATCTCAGTGGTGTTGACCTGCACGCTGTCCCTAATGCATCTGCCTTTACATAAATTACCCAACCCAGAATTCTCCCTGAAGACCACTCAATATGGGGAGAGTGGTGGCGGAGCCAGGGTAATCCCAACAAAACCTCATCTATACCCTCAGGGAGGATAAAAAATTATATATTCTCCTGATGGGAAGGAGACATAGACAAGGTGAGTGGGACAGACTGATGGGTGATTTGTGTGGGCAGAATTGCTCCATTCAACACCCGTACCGATACTGGTTCAGCCAGCAACACCAAAGGCATGGTGTGGCGAGAAGCAAAGGAGGACGACATAAAATTCCCCTCTGCCCCAGAATCCACACACAGCTTGACGGGTAGGGTGGTAGAACCATGGGTAAATATCCCCTTGAGGAGCACTTTAGGGCAAAACTCATGGCGTCCAGTGACCCTGTTCCTACGGTTACTGGGCGCGACCGTTTATTCAGCCGCTGTGGACATCGATTCTCAAAATGTCCCTCCTGCTGGCAAATATAGCAAATCGGGGATGGACGAGTGACCCGAGATTTAGATCCTGCAGGAGCAAACTCCTGAAGGTCGGGCGCCTGAACAGGCGACTCCAGAGGGGTGGCGAAGGTAGGAGCCAACCGGACACTCTGCCTACACTGGGCACGTTTCAGCCTCCGCTCGTGGAAACGGAGGTCGACGCGGGTGGAAATAGCGATAAGCTTCTCCAGTGTGGCAGGAATCTCCCTGGTAGCCAAGGCGTCTTTCACATGACCCGCCAGTCCTCTCCAGAACACGGGAATGAGGACTTTATCTGGACACTCTAATTCCGAGGCCAGAGTCCGAAATTGGACAGCAAAATTGCTGACCTAAGCCGAACACTGGATACTTGCCAGCAGTTGGAGCGCCGTATCGTGGGTGACCTGAAGTCCTAGAAAAACCTTTTTCAGAGCCTCCAGAAAACGAGACGCGCTCTGCACCACACGGTCGTCGCGCTCCCACAGCGGCGTTGCCCACTCCAATGCTCTGCCCGACAGAAGAGCTATCACAAAGCCCACTTGTGCCCGATCCGTGGGGAAACGTGCAGCCAGAAGCTCGAGGTGTACGGAGCACTGACTTACGAATCCCCGACATTGCTTGCTGTCACCAGCAAACTTTTCTGTGGGACAATGTAGGGACAGAGGTGGCAGAGGACAAACTGGCTGCAGCTACGCTAGCAGCCTGAACAGCAACTGCGGTAACATCCACAGCTGAGGTTGTGCGCTCAAGAGCCGCCAACCTACCCTCCAGCTGCTGGATGTACAGCTGTAAACACTGTTCATCCGCCATTTTGCTAGCCAGACCCTGGCGCTAATATTATGTTAGGGTCTGCGGAACGCACCAAATATAAGATGTGGAGAGGTGCGTTCGCATCTAAGCGAACATAGAACGTGATCATGCGTTAATGTCCTCGCGGGAGTCACCCGCAATCTATGGCGTCTGAACGCCAGGCCCTGAATACGGCAATCAAACTCCTCACCGGTTATGCCGGCAATCTAGGGCATCTAGGACACCGACCCTGACCAGCTAGCAAACCAAACTCCTCACCGATTAAGTCGGTATTCTAGGGGCTTATTTCAGCCGGGCCCTAACCACACACACGCATGACCACACTGGCGCTAAGCATATAAAGATTGATATTAGCGCATGGCGGCCCAGCCATGCCACCCTTTTATAGCAACAGCTACAGGACCTGCCAGAAACAAGGACCAATGAGAAACTGTTCGAAACACAAGTAGTTTCAGGACCTTCCTGGCGAACCAATAGGAGCTGCTGCAGTACCTGAACATGTGACCCCTGATCTCCAATGAGAGATCTTACCCTGGGCATGCTCAGAAGGGAAACGCAGGACTTCGTCCCAAAGACATCTGCTCCAGCACTGGCTATAATAGCAGATCCAGGAGAGGCAGCAACAAGTCTCTGCACAGTACTGGAATGGGCAAGACGCTGGGACCGACGTCTCTGCTGAGCAGGCTACACTGCGGCCGGAGAAGAATGGGGGACAGCAGCGGGACTGGTTCGAGTGCAGCAGTGGGAACTCGAACCCTAACAGATAGAGTGTCTATCCCCAGCTTCTCTCCACATGTCCTCTCTCAACCTTGTTCAGTCTCTAACTATCACTAACTTCCTCCTCCTGACCAGAGAGAGCAGCACTCCTGAAGTCGGTTTTAGAGCTCCCCCTGCTGGCCTGGAGCAGGAACTGAGTTGAATGCTGGAACTACCTGGTAAGGGAATTTCTTCTTTGCTTCCAGACATGACATCACTCCCCCCTGGAGGGAGGCAAGGCCATTGTGGCAACCGGACTCCGGGGTGCCAGAAGGGAATAAACATTTAAGTTTTAACGGATATGCAGAGATAATGAAGTTGGGGAAAGAGGATAGTGGTTCTCTGGAACAGAAGGTCCCTGACCTACCTGTGTCCCGTGACCATTTTGGGAGTGAGCAGTTGAGAGACCCCACTCTTAAAAATGCCAGGGAAAGTATAACTGTTCTGAATGAGATCCCACAAGAGCCCGGCTCTGATAAACATTTTCCCCATTTTGCAATGAACAATAACCTGCTATATAGGGTCACTAAGGTTATGCCATTGGTTAAGGATCACCTGCAGAGAGCCCAAGCAGCTCTAAGCAGAATATATAATCAGTCAGCAAAAGTTAGGACTTTCAACCCCGGAGATCGGGTCCTGATCCTAATTCCCACGGTGGAAAGTAAGTTTTTGGCCAAATGGCATGGCCCCTACGAGATAGTACAGAAAGTGAGCGAGGTCACCTACAAAGTACATCAACCAGGGAGACGGAAGCCCTACCAGGTCTATCATATCAACCTGATTAAGCCCTGGAGGGACAGAGAGTCATTGTTGTCCTCGGGTAAATTAGAGAAAGGGTTAAAAACGCCTATACCTCCTGTGATAGTTGGTGAGACGTTGTCAGTACATCAAAAACAGGAAGTACGGGAATTTCTGCAGAAAAATCAGCAGAGGTTTTCAGTCTTGCCCGGCCTGACTTCTCTAGTGAAGCACCATTTCTCGGTAGAGCATAGGCCTGGGAAGTTACAGGCTAATGCTGATGCCTTGTCCAGAGTTCACTGTCTATTTGGAGTTGTTGACCAGCCCTCCGGTCTGGAGAAGAGGGGGGGATATGTGAGACAGTGAAGGGGTGCGTACTGGACGGGGTGTATATCTCGCCCAGGTTTCTTAGCTGGGTAGCATGAGGAATGTAGGAGTGAAGGTAGGTTGTCAGTGCGACGTTCACTCCACTCACCATCCAGTACAGGCTTGCAGCCCAACCCTGAGTGCACTCAGCTGTCTAATCAAGCAGCCAGAAATAGGTGGTTGAGTTACACAGACTGAGTTCTCAGTCTGAATCTGGCTTCAGACGCGGCTGGAGTCTCCTGGAAGCCAATCTCTGGTAACTACTAAATATGTGTTGTTTTGGGCCAGGCTGGTAGAGCCTAGACCACGGTAGTGAGGGAACTAACTGTGTCTAGCTAGCAGCCTGCCAGGCTTAGGATTTTGTTTTATGGTTTGATTTATGTTTCTTGCTGTGGACTTTCAATAAAGCTGGTTGCGGCCAGTTTGCACCAGTACTGCTGTCTGTGCTTGAACTTTTTCTATGCCACTCCGTCTACCCGAGACGGCGATCCTAGAGCTATACCCCCTGAACTGGTTACAAAGGTAACGGCAGTTCTTTCAAACACTTACCGTGTCAGAGGTTTCTCAGGCTGTAGATGATGCTTGGAAGTCGGTAGCGCCAACAACAGCTGGCACGATGCTTGTCCAATGAGGTCCTGCAGGTAATGGTGGTCCGTCTTCTGGCAGAAGCGGTCGGTCTCAGGTACCTTCCACTGAGCCCCTAGTCCATAAGTGGATGCGGCCAACGCAAAGGCCGCAGTTCTGTCAGTGTTCTGGCCAAGCGGCGTGGCAATGTCCGGCAATGAGGGCAGCAACAAACAGTCCTGCACCCTGCCCCTGCTCTTAAGCTTACGTGCGGCACTCAGCTGAACAGGGTTCCGGGCTCTCTCCCTGTCACTGCGATGTAGCGTCTCGGCAACGGGTTGGCCGCTTTTCGTTACGGCCCAGCTGCGCACCCTGCAGAGCACGTTCCGCACGCACCTTGCCTCTATCACTGCCGGCGAGAAGGTGGCTGACACTGCGCGCCCTTTCCCTTTTAACAGCTACCCCGACTTCCGGGTCAGGGCCCCTGTCCGGGCCTTTTTGTCTTCCCCCGGACAACATGGGACACAGCCTCGACAGTTCCGGACCCGGTGCAGTGCAGGTACCCACGGTCTGGTCTTCCTCCTTACACTCTCATAGACTTGCACTGAGTGAGTAGTTGAAGTCACAAGATGGCGCCGTGGGACCAGAGCAGTGCTGAAAAAAGTGGAATATGACGGAGGGTGAGACTAAGACCGGCGGCAGGATCCTTACAATAGAAGCACCACTCCAGCACTGAAAAACAAAAATGCTAGGGTGGTTCTTTAATATTGATGAAATCGGTGGGATGATCCAACTGTCTAATGTGTATGGGGCCTTCCAAATACCCCCCTTCAAATGATAACGGTGGAGAGAAGGTCCCGGACTGTCTGCTAAATTTTACCAGCTATTCCTTTTGTTCTCCCTGGAGAAAGTCTGACGCCAGAAAAAGAATAGAGGAGTCTGGTCATAGAGAATACAGGGGCGCAGGGCCGAGCCAAACGTTCCTGTGTCTGGTGGAGTCGTAGGAGAGAAAGATTCGGCATGTTGGAATTCCAATGGCCGATCCTTTTGCTCTCTCAGAGATAAGAAAGTGCCCAAACTCTTCAGGTGACAGCTCTCTCGTAGAGAAAAGATATCAGATCAGACTCCCGGCACCCCAACCTGTAGTACACTGGAACTTCTACAACTCTGGGAGAGATGTATGAAACTGTCTAATCGAGTAACGGTCCTTGTTGCCCATAGCAACAAATTGTAGTAAAACTTTCAAATATTTTAAACTCAAACTGTTAATGTAGTCAGTTGCTATGGGCAACAAAGTCAGTTATTTTATTAGACAGTTTTCATAAATCTTCCCCGTTGTTTTATTTTAATCCCTTGTCCAGACAGTTGATATTCTTAACCTATCCATAAGTTAGGTCATCAATATTTGATAGGATCGGGTCCACACCAGCGGCATTTGTAAGCTCCAGCTCCATTTAATGTGTTTACATCCTTATAAACAGTTGCTGATGTCAGACCCTATCCGTTCTGATATTTATTATCAACCTTATGGATATGTTTTCAAAATCTTCTGACTGGACAATTCCTCTAATGACCCTAGTGAACAAACTCATTTTTTATTTATTTTTTTCACGCCTCTGAGATTGAAGTGTGTGTGTTTGTATGATGGGGGGTCTTTATCAACTTTTACTGGACTTTTCATTAAATAGGAACAATAATAAGTCGTGGTATTATAGCGAAAACTGATAAATGCTGACATTTGCAAAGGAGAATGCTAACAGGACGTGAAGTATGGAATAATGAAGGCAATTGCATTCTGTTTGCGAGTGGAGGACAAAGAGTGAGTGACTTCTGACTGCATGTAACGCGGAGCTAGCCTATAATTAGAATATCCCCAGAAACCTGTGACACCAACCGGCACAGACGCTGCATGAAAATGACTCGGCCAGACTGCCAAGTTCACCGTGCGTCCGTAAAGACTTGGTTGAAAGTGAAAGGGACAAGAGATTCTTCATTGTAGGGTAAATATAAAGCAAATAATTCCTGTTGCGTATTGTATGAGGTGCCCACTAAATCAATGCATTTGATTACGAAAATGCCAGGACTTTGCAAGGAAGACATATAAAACTACGGTAGTAAAATCTACATATTGACAATTCAAATGAATAAAACATCTTGTTGCATTATTGATGGGTGCTTTTCTATGTAGCGCTCATCAGACAATTTGGGCAGTATATGTAGTAACCCTGTGACCACCACAAGTATGTTCACTCATATCCTCAGAGGTGGAATAACCAATCGGGCACTAGGGCAGTGACTACACTTGTATGTGGAGGGCATAAAAACACATTTTATGAACAAAAAGTGTGTAATGACTTTAGGAGATGGTAAGGAGCCCATAATCATAAAAACTCAAGTGTCTAGATATGTGTCCCTCAACCTTTTAAAACCAAGAATTCCCTTGCAACAAGAATTTGCAACCCTGTACCCCAAGAAAAATGTAACCCATTGTCATAGAGGAAGATTAAAATCCTTTACAATAAAATGTCACACAGGTCCTTGCCAGCTGAACGCTGAACTCCGCAAGCATCCAGACACAGTGGGGGAGCCGTGCTCGTACGGCGGGACGGAAGAGCTGCACAGAGCGCATGTCACTGGCCGGGACAGCACTCCAACACCGTCGATACTATTTACTTATCACTTGTCCCGTGGGAGGACAAGAAAAGGCACGGAAGCTCATCACTTTGCCTCACCACTTCACTCCAACCTGCTGAACCTCTACCATACATGGTTCATTACAAGACAAGGTAAAACTTATTTCTGCACCTTGCAGATAATATACCTTGAGGTGGAAAGATTGACATTTATTATTGACTCCTATACTGGTAAAAGTGTACAAGCAACCTGCAATACTACCTTTAGCTCTTGCACATTAGTACCAACCTCATGTGTTAGCCATTTATTAGTCATCTTCTCCCTCAGAAGAGTCACTTTTTAGCACAAATATTTTGAACATTTATTATGAAGATTAAAATCCATAAGACATCTCCAGAAGGAGAAGGAGCTGACACTCAAACTCTTTGAAGTTGAATTACACAGTGGACATATGGTGGAAGAAATTAGTTAGAGCTAGGGAGAGAAAAACACATTAAAATAACCTCTTAAGGGGTGGCCACCTGCAGTGGCCAGGTAATGAAACAGGAAATTCTCTGGGAAAACAGATAAGGATGCTGAGGTCTGTTTACAAAAAGGAGGAGTACTGTCCCCTCACCACAAGCAGAAGCTCCTATAATGAAAGAAACCTGAACAGTGGCAGATCGACAGACCAACTCTGGTGTTCAGATAGAAATATTGGGTTTTTGTATCCATCTGATCTTCATGGTATATAGATTTTCAGCATCATACCTAAGGGGCGGACGTGATGCATTAACTCCCATCTGTTTAGGGCCACTAGAATTCCTCCAATTGAATAATGGTCTGATAGATGATCTATACATGTCATATCAGGACTCTATATAAAGATAAAATCATGATAGGAAAGATGACGGTAATATCTCCAGCCTATGACCCCAAGGTGGGGATATCCTGGAAGTTGGGAATCTCATAATTTTCTGAAACTGAAGCCACATCCCATGACCAGCCCTTTTAAGAATCGCCAGAGGGAAGGCAACCTGTGTTAATAAAAGGCAAATGCCAAATTTCGGTCCTCGTCAGTCCTTGGAGGTGCAGCTAACTGTGGGTCCTGTTCGTTTTCTTTCTGATGTACCTCTCTCCATAAATCTGAAGCCATTGCAGTGACGTCAGGTTTAGTCATTTTCTTTTGGTAATTCTATTTTATGTAATGGTATATGCTGTATTGTTATTTTTCCTTTGTAAAATCTTTTGGATATTTTTTATAAACTCTGCCTGTCTTTCTGATTAAATATAAAATGTAATAGTTCTGTTCCTCTTGTTCTGTAAATCAAAGCCATACTCTACCTGTAACGGGTGTCCAATCAGCCTGTAAAACAATTGGTAGTGGCAGCTAACAATCTGAGTGGAGTTCGTAGTGACCGTTCCGAGGTATATATACTGTATATTCCATGCATCTGTATCTATTTTGTGTGCCGTTGAGCGGTGGTGCCAATTTGCGTTCAATTCAGGGTGCCAACCTCCACTGATCAGCAGGCTCTAATCAGGGGACAGTAAGGTGAACTAGGTACACCTAAACCCCCCCCTTTCCCCTTGTCGTATTAGTCGGCTGTAGGTCAGCTAACCTTAAGTTGCCTGGTAGGCGTTATATGTGTTTGATGGTCGTTTATGATAATTATTCTAATAATAGTTAATTTTTAATGGCATTCGTCCTTTGGTGAGCTCCCCATGATTGTGCCCAATGCACAAGGTCCATAAAGACATGGTAGTTTGGTGGGAAGAACATGACTGGCTGCTCAAAGTCAGGACCTCAGTACCATCCAACTCCTTTGAACTAAAAGGGAGATTGTGAACCCAGCCCCTGCCACCATCGGGGTCTGACCTCACAAATGTTCTTCTGTTTGAAGGGGCAATTCATTCATTCTTAGAGAAATTCTTCCCAGTAGAGCAGAAGCCTTTATAGTTGCGAGCAGCCAGGTTTATATTAATGTCTATGGAGTAGAATGACAGGTCAGAAAAGCTCCTGTTGGTGTATTGTGAGGAGGCACATACTTTTAATATGATCCATATATTGTAGATGACTATATGACATTTTCATATAGTAATGAGCAGATTATATTAGCTGAGCCTTCTGCAGCAAATGGGAGGCAAAAGTGCTTGATTTATAGAATCTCACAGATGTTGCGTGGGCAAAATGTGATTTGTTTTTACCTGGAAGCCCTAACAGAAGGTCACCGTGTGATTTAGGAGTGTATGGATTACAGGGGCTCTGTTTTCTTGCAACCAACCATATGCAAGATGTGTCTGAACTCATAATTTCCCTTCTTTGGGGACACATAATATAATATTCCAGATGCCACCGACCAAGCAGAAGAGATAGAAAACCAACCTGCTTGAATTCAAGAAAACCTTCCAAGAAGATATTTCCGCTCCCTCCTTCCAGGCAGATAACATTCCCCATAGCAAAGATTTGCCACAGTGTCGCTCATGTTATTTGAAGCAGAAGACACAGGGACCATTCACGGAAACACTGGTGGATGATCTGAGGAGGGAAGATCTGCGGAAAGTACTGCATGGATCCCAGCGCGGTGCTGACCTTAGGGGTATGCTTCTGCTTCAAGAGGCATCACTATTGACCCGGAACCGTCTCAAATTTTAATATGAACTGTATTGCATTATTATTTAGACATTTAGATTATTTTGGAATTATTTAGACACTCTATGGTGGGATTTATTTTGCAACATTATATCCAAAAAATAGTAGCAAACATTTAAATCCTTTGAGACCATGCACTTTACACCTTAAAGGGGATTTTCCATCAGAATTCACAAGAGAAACTGCACACATTAGTAAATCTAAGACCTGCTGTGGCAGATTTACTTACTCTGAAAATTCATGTCGGAACGGCTGCAAAATACTCAATTATAATGAACATTTTATCAGTCCACCTAATGTGTGGAGAGCTCATGAATCCAAGTAGATTCTGTCTCTATCCACCCAGCGTGACCGACCGCTGCAGCTTTTACTGAGCAGTGTGAGATCTCAGCAGTAGCAGGGAGGAGAGACACTGAGGAGCTGTTAATACTGAGAGGCACATGGAGGTTCAACAGAAATGGAGGAGGGACACAGAGTAAATGTGAATCAGTCGGGGTGGAGATTTGGTAGCAGGGAGGTGAGACGCTGAGGCATGACTAATAATGCTGGGTGGGTGGAGAGTCAGCAGCAGGGAGGATGGACATTGAGGTGTAGTCGATCAGGATGCATGGTTGAAATTCAGCAGTAGCAAGGACACTGAAGAGCTGTCAATCAGACTGGGTGTGGACAGAATATATGTTTACAAAAAGTATTTTATGTACAGTACAGACCAAAAGTTCGGACACACCTTCTCATTTAAAGATTTTTCTGTATTTTCAAGACTATGAAAATTGTACATTCTCACTGAAGGCATCAAAATTAAGAATTAACACACGTGGAATTATATACTTAACAAAAAAGTGTGAAACAACTGAAAATATGTCTTATATTCTAGGTTCTTCAAAGTAGCCACCTTTTGCTTTGATGACTGCTTTGCACACTCTTGGCATTCTCTTGATGAGCTTCAAGAGGTAGTCACCGGAAATGGTCTTCCAACAGTCTTGAAGGAGTTCCCAGAGATGCTTAGCACTTGTTGGCCCTTTTGCCTTCACTCTGCGGTCCAGCTCACCCCAAACCATCTCGATTGGGTTCAGGTCTGGTGACTGTGGAGGCCAGGTCATCTGGCGTAGCACCCATCACTCTCCTTCTTGATCAAATAGCCCTTACACAGCCTGGAGGTGTGTTTGGGGTCATTGTCCTGTTGAAAAATAAATGATGGTCCAACTAAACGCAAACCAGATGGAATAGCATGCCGCTGCAAGATGCTGTGGTAGCCATGCTGGTTCAGTATGCCTTCAATTTTGAATACATCCCCAACAGTGTCACCAGCAAAGCACCCTCACACCATCACACCTCCTCCTCCATGATTCACGGTGGGAACCAGGCATGTAGAGTCCATCCGTTCACCTTTTCTGCGTC
>JARQOD010000001.1:451582176-451760048 GCA_033576555.1 Oophaga sylvatica
CTCCAGCAAACTTCCAAATGAACCAGGAACCACAATAGAGACCAGAACAATTGATCACTGGCGACCATCATGGGAGGGAACCTCCCTTATATCAGTCCAGTCCGTGATCCCAGATTGCCATTCCTCTCTGGAAGGTTCAGTACTGTCTGTAACCACCAGAGGGAGCCTTTTCTCATTCACAACAGTACTGTATCTGAAGATACCAGGTGTATATAATATAGGGGAAAATTGTAAATCTCTGTATATATTTCCGGAGTCACAGACAGACGCTCTCAGGCTCAGTATGGATTAGACCAGAATATAAAACGCAGAAAAAGGGTACTGTATCACAAGATACCAGGTGTATATAGTATAGCGGAAAATTTCAATCTCCGTATATATTTCTGGAGTCACACACAGATGCTCTCATTCTCAGTATGAAGTAGACCAGAATATAAAAAGCAGAAAAAGGGTACTGTATCTGAAGATACCAGGTGTATATAGTATAGGGGAAAATAGTAAATCTGCGTATATATTTCCTGAGTCACAGACAGACGCTCTCAGGCTCAGTATGGATTAGACCAGAATATAAAAAGCTGAAAAAGTGTACTGTATCACAAGATACCAGGTGTATATAGTATAGGGGAAAATTGTAAATCTCCTTTTATATTTCCGGAGTCACACACAGACTCTCTCAGGCTCAGTATGGATTGGACCAGAATATAAATTGCAGAAAAAAGTACGGTAACTGAAGTTTCCAGGTGTATATAGTATAGGGGAAAATTGTAAATCTCCGTATAGATTTCCAGAGTCACAGACAGACGCTTTCAGGCTCAGTATGGATTAGATCAGAATATAAAATGCAGAAAAAGAGTACTGTATCACAAGATACCAGGTGTATATAGTATAGGGAAAATTTCAATCTCCGTATATATTTCCAGAGTCACACACAGACGCTCACAGGCTCAGTATGTATTAGACTTGAATATAAAAAACAGAAAAAGGGTACTGTATCACAAAATGCCAGGCAGGGCCGGCCTGAACGTATAGGCGAACTAGTCGGCCACCTAGGACGCCGACCCTAAGGGGGCGCCAGACAAAAAATAGAAAAAATTATAAAAAATCTTTTCAAAAGGCAAAAAGTTTTAGGGATGGAAAGAAAAGTGTACATAAATTTTTTTACCATAAATTTAAAAGAAAAACCATTGAGCTTCAATTTACGCACGAAAGGAGGCGCTAAACTACGGACGTGAGTCGTTTGCATCGTCTGCTGACAGGTGTTTGATCCCGCGCGTTTATTTTGCTCCTAAGTTTTCAAATGTTGGCAAAGCAAACAACCAAAAATGCACACACTACACTAAGGGGGCGCCCGAGAGAAAAAATACGTATACTTAATAGTAGGGGCGCAACAAAATAGTTTTGCCTAGGGCGCCGTAATCTCTCGGGCCGGCCCTGATGCCAGGTGTTTATAGAATAGGGAAAATTGTTAATCTCCGAATATATTTCCGGAGTCACAGACAGACGCTCTCAGGCTCAGTATGGATCAGACCAGAATATAAAAAGCAAAAAAAGGGTACTGTATCACAAAATATGAGGAGTATATAGTATAGGGGAAAATTGTAAATCTCCGTATATATTTCCGGAGTCACAGACAAACGATCTCAGGTTCAGTATGGATTAGAGCAGAATATAAAAAGCGGAAAAAGGGTACTGTATCACAAGATACCAGGTGTATATAGTATAGTGGAAAATTTCTTACTCTGTATATATTTCAGGAGTCACACACAGACGCTCTCACGCACAGTATGAATTAGACCAGAATATAAAAAGCAGAAAAAGGGTTCTGTATCAGAAGATACCAGGTGTATATAGTATAGGGGAAAATTTCAATCTCCGTATATGTTTCGGGAGTCACACACAGACGCTCACAGGCTCAGTATGGATTAGACCAGAATATAAAAAGCAGAAAAAGAGTACTGTATCACAAGATACCAGGTGTATATAGTATAGGGGAAAATTGTAAATCTCCGTATATTTTTCCGGAGTCACAGACAGACGCTCTCAGGCTCAGCAGCGCCGCCATCAGGGCATGACAACCCAAATAACAGTGGCTACAGATAAATTGAGAGGAGCTCAGGCCCCAGGAGGGGACCCGGCTGACCTCCACAAAAGTGCAGAAAACTATGAAAAAAGCAAGCACAAAAAGAAAAGCAGAAAATATCTTATCTGAAAGCAGCAGGTGCAGGCAAGACTCCAGCAACTTCCAAATGAACCAGGAACCACAATTGAGACAAGAACAATTCATCACCGGCGACCATCATGGGAGGGAACCTCCCTTATATCAGACCAGTCAGTGATCCCAGATTGCCATTCCTCGCTGAAAGGTTCAGTACTGTCTGTAACCACCAGAGGGAGCCTCTGCTCAGAAACCATCTCTAGCACATTCACAACAGGTAGCCCCAGTATAGCTAGAGTCTGTGCCTCCGGGCAAGACTTTTGTGCCCACTAATTTGCGACCGGAGGTACTCTCTTGGGCACACTCGTCCAGGTTGGGTGGACACTTTGGAGCAAAGAGGACAACTGAATTATTGGCGAGGACATACTGGTGGCCACATATGGTCCGTGATGTCAGGGAATATGTTCAGGCGTATGTCTCCTGCGCCAAGAACAAGTCCCCTCGACAACGGCCAGCTGGGTTACTTTTCCCTTTGCCGGTGGCCGACAGGCCCTGGGAGTTGGTCAGGATGGACTTTGTGGTGGGCTTACCCAAGTCTCGGGGTTGCACCATCATTTGGGTGATCACCGACCACTTCTCCAAAATGGTGCCCTTGGTGCCGCTACCACGGTTACCTTCTGCACAGGCCTTGGCAGCATTATTTATTAGACACATCTTCCTTCTACACGGTATGACAGACAAGATTGTCAGCGATCGAGGTCCCCAATTTGCGTCTTGGTTCTGGAGAGAGCTGTGTCGTCTACTCTGCATTGAGTTAAACCTCTCCTCTGCATATCATCCCGAGACGAATGGGTTGGTAGAGAGGGCCAACCAGACCTTGGTCACATACTTGCGACATTTTGTCTCTGCCAGGCAGGATGACTGGGTATCCTTGCTCCCGTGGGCGGAGTTCGCGCTAAACAATGCTGTGGCTGACTCCACCGGACAGACCCTATTCCTCTTAAATTACGGCCAGCATCCATGGGTACCGGACTCCAGGGTGGCAGACTGTGCTGTGGAGGCACGGGACATATGGGACCGCACCCAGGATGCCATTCAGGCTTCCAAGGAGAGGATGAGGTCTTCTGCCGATGCCCATTGGCGTCCCCCTCCGACATTTGCTCCTGGCGACCTAGTGTGGCTCTCCGCCCGAAACATCAGGCTGCGGGTGTAGTCCACAAAGTTGGCACCCCGCTATTTGGGTCCTTTCAAGGTCCTCGAGCAGGTGAACCCGGTGGTTTACCGTTTAGCCCTTCCGCCTCGCCTTGGTATCTCCGACACCTTCCATGTGTCCCTCCTAAAACCCGTAGTCATCTCCCGGTTGCCTGAGTCATCTGCCGGGACGTCGGGTTCGTCTACGGATGATCACGAGGTGAATGCCATTGTAGGGTGCAAGGTGGTACGAGGCAAAAAATTTTTTTTGGTGGATTGGAGGAGTTATGGGCCTGAGGATAGGTCCTGGGAGCCTGCCGAGCATATTCATGCTCCGCAGCTCATCGCTGCCTTTGAACGTAGCGAGGCCGAAAGAAGGGGGGCCCTAGGAGGGGGGGTAATGTTCGAGATCGAGTTCCCGCTTCTGCACAAGGGGAATCTCGAACCATCCCTGCTGCGGTCTCCCATCCGTCTCCGGCCGCAGTGGACTCTGCTCAGCAGAGACGTCGGTCCTAGCGTCTCGCCCAGTATAACACTGTGCAGAGGATTACTGCTGCCTCTCCAGGTTCTGCTATTGTAGCCAATACAACAGAAGTCTTTGGGACTAAGTCCTGCGTTTCTCCATCTGAGCATGCCCAGGGCAAGATTTCCCATTGGAGATCAGGGGTCTCATGCTAGGTAACAGCAGCGACTCCCATTGGACCGCCAGGAAGGTCCTGAAACTGCTTGTGTTCTGGAACAGTTTCTCATTGGTCCTTTTCTGGAAGGTCCTGTAGCTGCTACTATAAAAGGTGCGCATGACCGCTCGGCCGTGCGCTAGTATCAATTGTGTTATGTGCTTTGCGCCAGTATGATCATGCACGCACGTGTTCGGGGCTTGGCTGAAATAGCCTCTAGAATACCGGCTACTCCGGTGAGGAGTTGCTTGTTTGCGTTGCTGACTGCATGACCACGGACTGCTATCCGCACAGCAGTTATCTGTGTACCCCTGTGGTGTTAACAGGACACAGTCTCTATCTCTGCATCTCTACCTCAGCGACTCTGTGATGCAACAGAGTTCGCTTATACCGCCATATAGTGCCACAGCATCTATGTTTGCGACTCTGTGATGTAACAGAGTTCGCTTATACCGCCATCTTACTAGCAGCAGGCTCTGCCTGCACGGTGGACCCCGGCCTGCGAACGCACCTATTATTTATATTTATTTGGTGCGTTCCGCCAGCCCTAACAATATGGGCCCTGCTGTATACTATGTGGGCCCTGCTGTATACTATGTGGGCCCTGCTGTTTACTATATGGGCCCTGCTGTATACTATGTGGGCCCTGCTGTTTACTATATGGGCCCTGCTGTATACTATGTGGGCCCTGCTGTTTACTATATGGGCCCTGCTATATACTATGTGGGCCCTGCTGTATACTATATAGGCCCTGCTGTATACTGTGTGGGCCCTGCTGTTTACTATATGGGCCCTGCTATATACTATGTGGGCCCTGCTGTTTACTATACGGGCCCTGCTATATACTATGTGGGCCCTGCTGTTTACTATATGGGCCCTGCTATATACTATGTGGGCCCTGCTGTTTACTGTATGGGCCCTGCTATATACTATGGGGGGCTACGTTATAGTCTTTTGGGGAGGCGGACTGTATGATATTCTATTCAGGGATACATTATATTCTATGGGGGCTGTATTATATTATATTTTGTGAGGGATGATTGCATCATACTTTATGAGGGGGCTACATTATACTGTTTGAGGTGGCTACATTGTATTCTATGGGGGCTGCATTATATTCTATGGGGGGCTAGATTATATTGTATGGGGGCTTCATTATACTTTGAAGGGGCTGTATTATAATCTATGGGGGCTGCATTATACTATATAAGGAGGGCTACATTGTATTTATGGAGGGGCTACATTATACTATATAAGAGGGCTCAATTATATTCTATGGGGGTTTATATTATACTCTGTGGGGTGGTTGCATTAAACTCTGTGGGGTGGCGGCATTATGCTCTATAGGGTGACTGCATTATACTATATGTGGGCTGCATTATACTGTATCAAGTACTATGGGGAATACATTATACCATATGAAGAACTATGGGGTGCATTATACTATGGGAAGTGAATTGTACTACATGGATGACTATGGCGGTGCATTATACTATATGGAGCACCATGAGGAGTGTATTATACTATATGGAGGACTGAGTGTATTTTAATATATGGAGGGCTATGAGGAGTGTATTATAATATATACTATGAAAATATCATGTTCTGTGATGCCAGGAACAATCTCATACTTCATACTCAAATCTGCAAAAATATTCTGTTTTATATTCTATCATCTATCTATCTATCTATCTATCTATCTATCTATCTATCTATCTATCTATCTATCTATCTATCTATCTATCTATCATCTATCTGTGATATCTATTCTATCTATTAAATATCATCAATCTATCTGTTATCTATCTATCATCTATCTATCTATCTATTATACCAGTAGAGTCTACCTTGTCGTGGTGGCGGCTTAAAAAATCTTTTGGTCAAAACAAAAACTGATGGCTATGTATGTGATATGGTGTTAATGTGTCATTGGTGAGGGCGTGGTGCAGAAGTGAAGTTTTTCCATGAAAGGGCGGAGGGATTTTGGAAGGTTTGCGTGGTGGAGGAGGAGCTAGGGTGGAGGCGGAACTGGGGGTGGAGCCTGGGCGGAGTCTCAAGGGTGGCCCCATAAATTTTGCCAGTATGGGGCCCTGAAATTCCAAGTGGCAGCCCTGAGGCTCAGTATGGATTAGACCAGAATATAAAAAGCAGAAAAAGGGTACTATATCTGAAGATTCCCGGTGTATATAGTATAGGGGAAAATTGTAAATCTCGGTATATATTTCCGGAGTCACAGACAGACACTCTCAGGCTCAGTATGGATTAGACCTGAATATAAAAAACAGAAAAAGGGTACTGTATCACAAGATACCAGTTGTATATAGTATAGGGGAAAATTTCAATCTCCGTTTATATTTCCGGAGTCACACACTGACGCTCTCAGGCTCAGTTTGAATTACAGTCATGGCCAAAAGTTTGAGAATGACACAAATATTATATTTTCACATGATCTGCTGCCCTCTGGTTTTTATGTGTGTTTGACAGATGTTTTTATCACAGACAGAAATATAATTGCAAACATATGAGTAACAAAAGCTTATATTGACAGTTAGAATGAGTTAATGCAGCAAGTCAATATTTGCAGTGTTGACCCTTCTTCTTCAGGATCTCTGCAATTCTCCTGGCATGCTCTCAATCAACTTCTGGACCAAATCCTGACTGATACCAGTCCATTCTTGCACAATCAATCCTTTCATTTTGTCAGAATTTTTAGGTTTTTGTTTGTCCACCCGTCTCTTGATGATTGACCACAAGTTCTCAATGGGAATAAGATCTGGGGAGTTTCCAGGCCATGGACCCAAAATCTCTATGTTTTGTTCCCTGAGCCATTTAGTTATCACCTTTGCTTTATGGCAAGGTGCTCCATCATGCTGGAAAAGGCATTGTTGATCGCCAAACTGCTCTTGGAGGGTTGGGAGAAGTTGCTCTTGGAGGACATTCTGGTACCATTCTTTATTCATGGCTGTGTTTTTAGGCAAGACTGTGAGAGAGCCGATTCCCTTGGCTGAGAAGCAACCCCACACATGAATGGTTTCAGGATGCTTAACAGTTGGCATGAGACAAGACTGGTGGTAGCGCTCACCTTGTCTTCTCCGAATGAGGCGTTTTCCTGATGTCCCAAGCAATCGAAAAGGGGATTCATCAGAGAAAATAACTTTACCCCAGTCCTCAGCAGTCCACTGCCTGCACCTTTTGCAGAATATCAGTCTGTCCATGATGTTTTTCTGGAGAGAAGTGGCTTATTTGCTGCCCTCCTTGAGACCAGGCCTTGCTCCAAGAGTCTCCGCCTCACAGTGCGTGCAGATGCACTCACACCTGCCTGCTGCCATTCCTGAGCAAGCTCTGAACTGCTGGTAGCCCGATCCCGCAGCTGAAACACTTTTAAGAGACGGTCCTGGCGCTTGCTGGTCTTTCTTGGGCGCCCTGGAGCCTTTTTGGCAACAATGGAACCTCTCTCCTTGAAGTTCTTGATGATGCGATAGATTGTTGACTGAGGTGCAATCTTTCTAGCTGCCTTTACTCTTCCCTGTTAGGCCATTTTTGTGCATTGCAATGATGACAGCATGTGTTTCTTTAGAGATAACCATGGTTAACAGAAGAGAAACAATGATGCCAAGCACCAGCCTCCTTTTAAAGTGTCCAGTGGTGTCATTCTTACTTAATCATGACAGATTGATCTCCAGCCATGTCCTCATCAACACCCACACCTGTGTTAATGGAGCAATCACTGAAAAGAGGTTAGCTGGTCCTTTTAAGGCAGGGCTGCAATGATGTTGAAATGTGTTTTGGGGATAAAGTTCATTTTCTAGCCAAATATTGACTTTGCAAGTAATTGCTGTTAAGCTGATCACTCTTTATAACATTCTGGAGTATATGCAATTGCCATTAGAAAAAGTGAAGCAGTAGACTTTGTAAAAATTAATATTTGTGTCATTCTCAAAACTTTTGTCCATGACTGTAGACCAGAATATAAAAAGCAGAAAAAGGGTACTGTATCTGAAGGAACCAGGTGTAAATATGAGTCGCCCGCCAGGGCCTGTGGGGTACTCGGCACCGAGCCCGTTCACTTCTATGGGGGATGTCACGGGTAGCGCAGCTCGGTCCGTGGCCCTGGGCGCTCGCTAAAAAGGAGGGATAATTACAGGAAATAAAAGGTTTGTAGAAATGTTTGTGACGCCACCTGTGGTACCTGGTCAGTGTGACCAGCGCTGCTGTGTAGATCCGCTGAGGGGTTGTTACTGGGCAGCAAGGTGTTAAGTCTTCCACAGGCAAGACTGGGTCCCTCAGGGTAGATGGCGGTGCTGGGGTGCAGGACGGAGAAGGGGAATTCAGCCGCAGGAGCAATAAGGCAGACACACACACGAAAGTCTCTTTCTGTACCTTTACTGATGGTATAGCAGGCACGTCCCGGGAAGCTGGCAGGGTGGAGGATGCACGTCCAGTATTCCCACAGAGTAGGTGTAGGGCCTCCTTACTCCTGTTGTGTGAGTTTTTGACCTGTATGAAACAAAGTCTAACTCTGTCTTCACTTATACGCCCGGCTGACTTTGTGGTGGGGCCTTCTCTAGGATAGAACAGTGTCTCTGTATGCAGGGCCCTGCTAGACTCCGTCTTCCTGACCCCGGTTACGTATCAGCACTTGTGGGCCCCTGCGACTTGAAGTCCCGCAGGGTCTCCGGTATCTCCTACTAGTCGTGTAGATGCTAGCAAGCTCGGACCCAGTGTCCGGTGGTGCAGAGTTGAGGTAAGCTATCAATGCTGTTTCAACCTCCAATTACTCTCTTTCCTCTTCCACTCGCCTTTCGTCCTACTCCGACCGTTAACATAAGCACACTAGCAGAAGTTAGCTGATTTTTCTCTCTCTTCACCGCTCTCAAAGTGTCGGCACGCTTACTCCCTGAATTGCACTCAGTTGACTCAGTTCTGACCAGGCTGAAGTGGCTATCTTCCTCCACTCTTACTAGCCTCCACACATTGAACTAAGCTCAAAGCTGCAGTCTTCAGGTTCTCTCACAACTCTCTACTACTCTCAGCTCTCAGCTAGACTGTCTGAAGTGATCTCTCCTGTCTAGGCGTAGACTGACTGTCTGCTGTGACTTCACTACCCTTATATACTACAAAAGGGCTCCCTCTGGTGGCTCTAGGGAATAGTGAAGGTGTGTTGTGTGCATATCAGGTCTCCGTGGGTGTTACCCTTGGTGCATCCCCCTGGGGCATGTGATTCCAGGCACAGCTGGGCTACACATATAATATAGGGAAAATTGTAAATCTCAGTATATATTTCTGGAGTTACAGACAGACACTCTCAGGCTCAGTATGGATTAGACCAGAATATAAAAAGCTGAAAAAGGGAACTGTATCTGAAGATACCAGGGGTATTGTTTAGGGGAAAATTGTAAATCTCCGTATATATTTCAGAGTCACAGACAGACACTCTCAGGCTCAGTATGGATTAGACCAGAATATAAAAAGCTGAAAAAGGGAACTGTATCACAAGATACCAGGTGTATATAGTATAGGGGAACATTTCAATCTCCGTATATATTTCCGGAGTCACACACAGACGCTTTAATTCTCAGTATGAATTAGACCAGAATATAAAAAGCAGAAAAAGGGAACTGGATCTGAAGATACCAGGGGTATTGTTTAGGGGAAAATTGTAAATCTCTGTATATATTTCAGAGTCACAGACAGACACTCTCAGGCTCAGTATGGATTAGACCAGAATATTAACCCCTCTCTGACATTAGACGTACTATCCCGTCCATAAAACCCGTGCCATTCTGACCATGGACGGGATAGTACGTCATAGGCGATTAGCTGCGCTCCCCGAGGGAGCGCAGCTAATCGCCGCCGGGTGTCAGCTGATTATCACAGCTGACACCCGTGACTGTGTGTCAGGAGCGGTCACGGACCGCTCCCGGCACATTAACCCCTTGCACACCGCGATCAAACATGATCGCGGTGTACTGGGGGCACAGGGGAGGATCGCGCAGTGTGGGGGCTCCCTGCGCGCCCCCCTGAGACCCTCAGACCAGCGCGATGTGATCGCGCTGCTCTGAGGGCTTCCTCCCTCCCAGGACCCGGATCCAAGATGGCGCTGGGGTCCTGGAGGGAGGCGGCTTCCTCAGTGCCTGCCGAGAGCAGGCACTGAGAAGCCTGCTGCACTGCCTGAGCGATCGCTGGTGTGACAGAGTGCTGTGCACACTGTCACACCAGCGATCTGATGAAATACAGTGATGTCCCACCCTGGGACAAAGTAAAAAAGTAAAAAAAGTAAAAATAAACATGTGTAAAAAAAAATCCAAAAAAAAAAAAAAAAAAAAAAAAATATTCCCCAATAAATTCATTACTTATTGTAAATAAAAAAAATAAAACAATAAAAGTACACATATATGGTATCGCCGCGTCCGTAACGACCCCCCCTATAAAAATGTCCCACTAGTTAACCCCTTTTGTGAACCCCTTAAAAAATAAAAAATAAAAACGAAGCAAAAAATCAGTGCTTTATCATCATACCGCTGAACAAAAAGTGGAATAACACGCGATCAAAAAGACGGATATAAATAAACATGGTACCGCTGAAAACGTCATCTTGTCCCGCAAAAAACGAGCCGTCACACAGCATCATCAGCAAAAAAATAAAAAAGTTATAGCTCACAGAATAAAGCGATGCAAAAATAATTATTTTTTATATAAAATTGTTTTTATTCTATAAAAGCGCGAAAACATAAAAAAATGATATAAATGAGGTATCGCCATAATCGTACTGACCCGAAGAATAAAACTGCTTTATCAATTTTACCACACGCGGAACAATAAAAACGCCTCACCCAAAAGAAATTCATGAATTGCTGATTTTTGTTCATTCTAACCTCCCAAAAATCGAAATAAAAAGCGATCAAAAAATGTCACGTGCTCAAAAATGGTACCAATAAAAGCGTCACCTCGTCCCGCAAAAATTAAGACCTCACATGACTCTGTGGGCCAAAATATGCAAAAATTATAGCTCTCAAAATGTGGCGATGCAAAAAACTACTTTTTGCAATAAAAAGCGTCTTTTAGCGTGACAGCTGCCAATCATAAAAACCGCTATAAATAGTAAATCAAACCCCCCTTTATCACCCCCTTAGTTAGGGAAAAATAATAAAATAAAAAAAATGTATTTATTTCCATTTTCCCATTAGGGTTAGGGTTAGGGTTTCGGCTAAAGTTAGGGTTAGGGTTGGCGCTAAAGTTAGGATTAGGGTTAGAGTTTGGATTAGGGTTAGGGTTGGGATTAGGGTTGGGACTAGGGTTAGGGGTGTGTTGGGGTTAGGGTTGGAGTTAGAATTGGGGGGTTTCCGCTGTTTAGGCACATCAGGGGCTCTCCAAATGTGACATGGCGTCTGATCTCCATTCCAGCCAATTCTGCTTTGAAAAAGTCAAACGGTGTTCCTTCACTTCTGAGCTCTGCCATGCGTCCAAACAGTAGTTTATCCCCACATATGGGGTATCAGCGTACTCTGGACCCCAAGAGTTATTGTGAAATTTGTCCTATTTCTTCTGTTACCCTTGGGAAAATAAAAAACTGGGGGCGAAAATATTATTTTTGTAAAAAAAATAAGATTTTTTTTGTTTTTACGGCTGTACATTATAAACTTCTGTGAAGCACTTGGGGCTTCATAGCGCTCACCACACATCTAGGTAAGTTCCTAGTGGGGTCTATTTTCCAAAATGGGGTCACTTGTGGGGGGTTTCCACTGTTTAGGCGCATCAGGGGCTCTCCAAATGCGACATGACGCCCCCAGACCATTCCATCAAAGTCTGCAATCCAAAACGTCACTACTTCCCTTTCCGAGCCCTGACATGCGCCCATACAGTAGTTTTCTCCACATATTGGGTATCAGCGTACTCAGGACAAATTGGACAACAACTTTTGGGGTCCAATTTCTCCTGTTACCCTTGTGAAAATAAAATATTGGGGGCGAAAAAATCATTTTTGTAAAAAAAAAAAGGATTTTTTATTTTTACGGCTGTGCGTTATAAACTTCTGTGAAGCACTTCGGGGTTCAAAGTGCTCACCACACATCTAGATAAGTTCCTTGTAGGGTCTATTTTCCAAAATGGGGTCACTTGTGGGGGGTTTCCACTGTTTAGGCGTATCAGGGGCTCTCCAAATGCGACATGACGCCCCCAGACCATTCCATCAAAGTCTGCAATCCAAAACGTCACTACTTCCCTTCCGAGCCCTGACGTGCACCCATACAGTAGTTTTCTCCTACATATTGGGTATCAGCGTACTCAGGACAAATTGGACAACAACTTTTGGGTTCCAATTTCTTCTGTTACCCTTGTGAAAATAAAATATTGGGGGCGAAAAAATCATTTTTGTAAAAAAAAAAAAGGATTTTTTATTTTAAGGCTGTACGTTATAAACTTTAGTGAAACACCTGGGGGTTCAAAGTTCTCACCACACATCTAGATAAGTTCCTTGAGGGGTCTAGTTTCCAAAATGGTGTCATTTGTGGGGGGTTTCCACTGTTTAGGCAGATCAGGAGCTCTCCAAACACGACATGGCGTCCAGCCAATTCTGCGTTGAAAAAGTGAGACGGCGCTCCTTCCCTTCCAAACTCTGCCATGCACCCAAACAGTGGTATACCCCCACATATGGGGTATCAGTGTACTCAGGACAAATTGCACAATAACTTTTGGAGTCTTGTTACCCTTGGAAAAATAAAAATTGGGGTGAAAAGATCATTTTTGTGGAAAAAATATGATTTTTAAATTTTACGGCTCTACGTTATAAACTTGTGTGAAGCACTTGAGGGTTCAAATTGCTCACCAAAGATCTAGATAAGTTCCTTAGGGGGTCTAGTTTCCCAAATGGGGTCATTTGTGGGGGGTTTCCACTGTTTAGGCACATCAGGGGCTCTCCAAATGCAACATGGCATCCAATCTCAATTCCAGCCAATTTTGGTTGGAAAAAGTCAAATGGTGCTCCTTCCCTTCCGAGCTCTGCCGTGCGCCCAAACAGTGGTTCCCCCCCACATATGGGGCATCAGCGTACTCAGGACAAATTGGACAACAACTTATGTGGTCCAATTTCTCCTGATACCCTTGGGAAAATAAAAAATTAGTGACTAAAAGATAATTTTTGTGGGAAAAAAATAGGATTTTTTATTTTCATGCCCGGGCATTATAAACTTGTGTGAAGCACTTGGGGGTTCAAAGTGCTCACCAAAGATCTAGATAAGTTCCTTAGGGGGTCTAGTTTCCAAAATGGGGTCACTTGTGGGGGATTTCCACTGTTTAGGCTCATCTGGGGCACTGCAAACGGAACATGACCCCCATCAACGTCTGCATTCCAAAACGTTACTACTTCCTTTCCAAGCCCTGCCGTGCGCCCAAACAGTTTTCCACCCCCACATATGGGGTATCAGCGTACTCAGGACAAATTGGACAACAACTTTTGGGGTCCAATTTCCTTGGGAAAATTCAAAAATTTAGGACTAAAAAATCATTTTTGTGGAATTTTTTTTTTTTTTTTTTTCACACCCAGGCATTATAAACTTTTGTGAAACACTTGGGGGTTCAAAGTGCTCACAACAGATCTAGATAAGTACCTTAGGGGGTCTAGTTTCCAAAATGGTGTCACTTGTGGGGGGTTTCCACTGTTTAGGCGCATCAGAGGTTCTCCAAGCGCGACATGGCGTCCAATCTCAACTCCAGCCAATTTTAGTTTGAAAAAGTCAAACGGCGCTCCTTCCCTTACGAGCTCTGCCGTGTGCCCAAACAGTGGTTTTCCCCCACATATGGGGTATTGGCGTACTCAGGAGAAATTGCATAACAACCTTATCTGTCCATTTTCTCCTTTTACCCTTGTGAAAATAAAAAAAAAGTTTGTAAAAGATCATTTTTGTGGCTAAAAAGTTAAATATTCATTTTTTCCTTCCACGTTGCTTTAGTTCCTGTGAAGCACCTGAAGGGTTAATAAACTTCTTGAATGTGGTTTTGAGTACCTTGAGGGGTGCAGTTTTTAGAATGGTGTCACTTTTGGGTATTTTCTGTCATGTAGACCCTCAAAGTGACTTCAAATGTGAGGTGGTCCCTAAAAAAAATGGCTTTGTAAATTTTGTTGTAAAAATGAGAAATCGCTGGTCAACTTTTAACCCTTATAACTTCCTAACAAAAAAAATTTTGATTCCAAAATTGTGCTGATGTAAAGTAGACATGTGGGAAATGTTATTTCTTAACTATTTTGTGTTACATATTTCTCTGTTTTAAGGGAATAAAAATTCAAAGTTTGAAAATTGCTAAATTTTCAAAATTTTCGCCATATTTGCGTATTTTTCAAAAATAAACGCAAGTTATATGGAAGAAATTTTACCACTAACATGAAGTACAATATGTCACGAGAAAACAATCTCAGAATCGCGAAGATCCGTTGAAGCGTTCCGGAGTTATAACCTCATAAAGAGACAGTGGTCAGAATTGTAAAAATTGTCCCGGTCATTAACGTGCAAACCACCCTTGGGGGTGAAGGGGTTAAAAGCAGAAAAGGGTACTGTATCTGAAGATACCAGGTGTATATAGTATAGTGGAAAATTGTAAATCTCTGTATATATTTCCAGAGTCACAGACAGATGCTCTCAGGCTCAGTATGGATTAGACCGGAATAAAAAAAAGCAGAAAAAGGGTACTGTCTCTGAAGATACCAGGTGTATATAATATAGGGGAAAATTGTAAATCTCCGTATATATTTACGGAGTCACAGACAGACGCTCTCAGCCTCAGTATGAATTATACCAGAATATAAAAAGCTGAAAAAGGGTACTGTATCAGAAGATACCAGGTGTATATAGTATAGGGGAAAATTTCAATCTCCGTATATATTTCCGGAGTCACACACAGAGGCTCTCAGGCTCAGTATAGATTATACCAGAATATAAAAAGCAGAAAAAGGGTGCTGTATCTAAAGATACCAGGTGTGTATAGTATAAGGGAAAATTGTAAATCTCCGTATATATTTCCGGAGTCGCAGACAGACGCTCTCAGGCTCAGTATGGATTAGACCAGAATATAAAAAGCAGAAAAAGATTACTGTATCACAAGATACCAGGTGTATATACAGTAGTATAGGGGAAAATTTCAATCTCCGTATATATTTCCGGAGTCACACACAGATGCTCACAGGCTCAGTATGGATTAGACCAGAGTATAAAAAAACAGAAAAAGGGTACTGTATCAGAACATGCCAGGTGTTTATTGTATAGGGAAAATTGTAAATCTCTGTATATATTTCCGGAGTCACAGACAGACGCTCTCAGGCTCAGTATGGATTAGATCAGAATATAAAAAGCAGAAAAAGGGTACTGTATCACAAGATGCTAGGTGTATATAGTATAGGGGAAAATTTCAATCTCCTTATATATTTCCGAAGTCACACACAGTCGCTCACAGGCTCAGTATGGATTAGACCAGAATATAAAAAACAGAAAAAGGGTACTGTATCACAAGATACCAGGTGTGTATGGTATATGGGAAAATTGTAAATCTCCGTATATATTTCCGGAGTCACAGACAGATGCTCTCAGGCTCAGTATGGATTAGACCAGAATATAAAAAGCTGAAAAAGGGTACTGTGTCAGAAGATACCAGGTGTATATAGTATAGTGGAAAATTGTAAATCTCCGTATATATTTCCGGAGTCACAGACAGACGCACTCTGGCTCAGTATGGATTAGACCAGAATATAAAATGTAGAAAAAGCGTACTGTATCAGAAGATACCAGGTGTATATAGTATAGGGGAAAATTTAAATCTCCGTATTTATTTCCGGAGTCACACACAGATAGTCAGCATGTATTTGTCCAGGATAGCAGCCGGTACACGGTACTGTGTGAGAAGCGTACAGCTCTATACGGTGTGGGAAAAAATGAACGCTCGGTAACTGTGCAGAAAAAAAGAATAAAAGTATTAGTGCTGTGTAAAAAGCAGTCTGCGCAGCAGTGTACACACAGCAATACAGCTAGCAGGCAGCCTAATAACCAGCGCTGCTGCCTACAAGAAAATTCTCCCCTGTCACTGGCAGGCAGACTAATAACTAGCGCTGCTGCACACAAGAAAATCCTCCCCTGTCACTGCACACTAACTGTACAGCACAATTGCTATCAGCACAAGCACAGAAGAACTTCTCTTTTCTGCCCTAACTCTCTCCCTACTGATAAACAGCATCAGCATCCTGTTGTGAATGTATTAGAAATGAATTCTGAGCAGAAGCTCCCTCTGGTGGTTACAAACAGTACTGAACCATTCAATGAGAATTGGCAATCAGGAGTTACAGACTGGTCTTATATAAGGGAGGTTCCCTCCCATCATGGTTGCCGGTGACCAATTGTTCTTGTCTCAACTGTGGTTCCTGGTTCACTTGGAAGCTTGCTGAGTTTTGCCTCTTCTCCTGCTGTCAGATAAGATATTTTCTGTTTTTTGTTTTTTGTGCTTACCTTTTGCATATTTCTCTGCATTTCTGTGAGGTTAGCCAGGTCTCCCCCCCGGGGGGCTTGGGCTCCTCTCAGTTCTTCTGGAGCCACTTTTTTTTGTTCATTTGCCTTTTCCAGTTTTTTCAGTGGCTGCGGCTTAGTTTTGTTACACCAGAGAACTAATTTAGGTGGTAGAGGTTGTGTGATCTCAGGTGTTTTTGCAATTAGTAGAGTTGGTATTTTTTTAGGGTTTTTTGGATTGCAGTAAGTGTCCTTCCTATCCTTTTCTGTCTAGGAAGATTGGGCCCCAACGTTTGCTCATACTATTTTCTGTCTGTGTCTGTATTTCCTCTTGTCTAACCGCCATTACATGTTTGGGGCTTCCTATGTTCTTTGGGGATCTGCTCTGGTGCAGATAGCTTTCCTCTTTCTATCTTTAGGTGTAGTTAACCTCTCAGGCTGTGATGAGGCGTCTAGGACCAACGTAGGAACGCTCCACGGCTGCCTTTAGTTGTGGTGGTTAGTCAGGGTACTGCAATCCAGTAGATTCCAACCTCTCTGGTGTATTGCCGTTTTTGCCTGCTCTCCTCAGCTACCAAATCATAACAGTATCACCGGCCAAACTGAAAATTATATGGTACTCAACAGAAGGGAAAAATAGTACAAGGAAAAAGAAAAGAGAAAGTTGTCAGAAATTTTTTCTTTTTTTCTCTCTGTTTGTTGCATTTTTCCCTCTTTTTCTCTGGGTGCTGAGGATGATTTTTTTTTTCTCTCAATGGAGTTTGCACAGTTGTCTGGCCGTGTGGATCAGCTTGCCACTGAAGTTCGGAGTATTGCTACCTATCTTGCAGGGTTGCCGGTTGTGGAACCTAGGATCCCCATGCCAGATTTATTTTTGGGGGATCGAGCTAAATTTCTGAATTTCAAAAATAACTGTAAGTTGTTTTTTGCCTTAAAACCTAAGTCCTCAGGGAACGCAGCACAGCATGTTCAAATTGTCATCTCTCTCCTGCGCGGCGATCCTCAGGATTGGGCTTTTTCCCTGACACCTGGGGACCCTGTTTTGAGTAATGTTGATGCATTTTTTCTGGCTCTGGGGTTATTGTACGATGAACCTAATGTCACTGATCAAGCTGAAAAAACATTGTTGGCATTAAATCAGGGGCTTGAGGATGCTGAGTTGTACTGTCAGAAATTCCGAAAGTGGGCAGTCCTGACCAAATGGAATGATGATGCTTTGGCAGCCCTTTTTCGGAAGGGTCTGTCAGAGAAAGTAAAAGATGTTATGGTGGGTTTCCCTGCTCCCTCTGGTCTCAATGATTCTATGTCATTAGTGATTCAAATTGACAGACGTGAGCGTAGAGGTATGCGTGGAATAGTGTTGCCTTGTGAACCAGCTTCCGAGCCCATACAGTGTGATGGAGTGGCTTCTGGGGCACAGCATCATGAGTTTCGAAAACGCAATGGGTTATGTTTCTACTGTGGTGACGCCTCTCATGCTATTTCAGTCTGCCCTAAGCGGGGAAGATGTTTTGCACGCTCAGTTGTCTTGGGTAGTGTTCAGACTAAATTTCTGTTGACTGTTACCCTGATTTGCTCCTTGTCCACATTTTCTGCTCAGGCTTTTGTTGATTCGGGAGCAGCTATTAACCTGATGGATTTTGATTTTACTAAGCGTTGTGGGTTTCCCTTGATACCCCTACGGAAGTCTATTCCCCTACTGGGGATTGATTCTACCCCTTTGGCTGAGAATAAACCCCAGTTCTCTACTCAGGTGATAATGAGGGTTGAACCTGATCATCAGGAGAGTTGCAAATTTTTGGTGCTGTATAATCTGCATGACATTATTGTACTAGGTTTCCCTTGGTTACAGTCTCATAATCCTGTTTTGGATTGGAAATCTGTGTCTGTAACTAGTTGGGGCTGCCAATGTGTTAATACCAACACTCCTGTTTTTTCTGCCTCTCCCCAGGCTCAGGATGTTCCTGACTTTTTGACTGATTTTTCTGATGTGTTTCGTGAAAGTAAATCTGCATCCTTGCCCCCCGTAGGAGCTATGACTGCGCTATTGAATTAGTGCCTGGTAGTAAATTCCCTAAAGGTCGCCTTTTTAACTTGTCTGTACCTGAACATGACGCTATGCGGTCTTATATCAAGGAGTCATTGGAGAAGGGTCATATCAGACCATCCTCTTCACCCTTGGGTGCCGGTTTTTTCTTTGTGGCCAAAAAGGATAGTTCATTAAGGCCGTGTATTGATTATCGTCTCTTGAACAATATCACTGTGAAATATCAATATCCGTTACCTTGATTTCTGACCTGTTTTCCAGGGTGAAAAGTGCTACTTGGTTTACCAAGCTTGACCTCAGGGGGGCGTATAACCTTATTCGCATTAAGCACGGGGATGAATGGAAGACAGCGTTTAATACCCCAGAGGGGCATTTTGAGTACCTAGTGATGACCTTTAGGCTCACTAATGCTCCTTCTGTCTTCCAGGATTTTGTGGATAAATTTCTGATTGTTTATTTGGATGATATCTTGATTTTTTCCAATGACTGAGACTCTCATGTGAAACATGTTCGGACTGTGTTCCAGATTTTGAGAGAGAATGTTCTGTATGTGAAGGGATCAAAGTGTCTTTTTGGCGTACAGAGGATCTCATTTCTGGGATTCAAGGTTCAGGCCAGGGGGGCGCACGCATCACAGAAAGCAAAGCATCACGAAAGACAAGCATCGAGTAAAAGGCAGTTATCCATGGCAGTTAATCAGGGCAGGAATCAGGTAACCCACACTTTGCTTTCTTTTAAATTATGTTCTCTATCTCTATCCTCCTGTGTTCCCTTGCCATCCACATTCACTGCCCCATCCCCCCTCCATCACGACTCATATACATCAGCCCCTCCATACTTCCCTCTCCCATGTACAGTTCCCATGCACTCCTCACCTTCCTAAGAAAACTCAGCCCATCTTGCCCAAACATATCTCAGAAAAAACCTATTTATAAATCCAACAACTACCTGCTCTTTATCTTCCTACTCCTACTGATTTCAGGGGACATCTCCCCCAACCCTGGTCCATCCCCCAACCTCAATCCCTACCCTACCTCATTTCGAAACCATAATAATCTTGTTAATATTACTTGCACTCCCTCATCTCCTTCTTTCAACTGTGCCCTCTGGAATCCAAGGTCTGCATGCAATAAACTATCTTTCCTGCACAACTACTTTCTGAACAACTCTCTTCATCTGTTGGCCCTCACTGAAACCTGGATTCAGGATTCTGACACGGTCTCCCCTGCTGCCATTTCCTATGGTGGCTTACAGTTCTCCCATTCCCCGAGACCCACAAACAGACATGGTGGTGGAGTTGGCATACTCCTGTCCCCACAATGCACTTTCCAGGTCATCCCCCCAATTCCATCACTCTCATTCCCTTCTTTTGAGGTCCACACCATCAGGCTCTTCCATCCCCTCTCCCTCAGAATAGCGGTCATATATCGGCCCCCAGGCTCATCCACCCAGTTCCTTGACCACTTCTCAGCCTGGCTGCCGCACTTCATGTCCTCAGAACTACCAACCCTTATCCTTGGAGACTTCAACATCCCCATTAACAGTCTTACTTCCACATCTGCATCTCAGCTTCTATCACTAACCACTTCTCTAGGCCTCTCACAGCTTTCAACCTCTGAGACACACAAGGATGGCAACACCCTTGACCTGGTCTTTGTCCGCCTCTGTTCAATTTCCCACCTAAATAACTCACCGCTTCCACTCTCTGACCACAACATTCTCTCCTTCACGCTCACAAATCCTCCACCACCCCAGCGAACTCCTACCTACCGCACATTCAGAAATCTGCAAGCCATTAACCCTCAGACACTTTCAGACTCCCTACACTCTTCGCTGTCCCCAATCTCCTCTTTTTCTTGTCCTAATCTGGCTGTTCAGCACTACAATGACACTCTTAGAAGCACCCTTGACCAAGTAGCACCGCTCACCCTCAGAACTTCCAAACACACAGTAAAACAGCCCTGGCTCACATCGCAAACTCACCTTCTCCAGCGATGCTCTAGGAGTGCTGAACGCCTATGGAGAAAAACCCGCACACCAGAAGACTTCATCCACTTTAAATTCATGTTAAGAACTTATAATGCTGCCCTTCACCTCGCCAAACAGACCTACTTCACCACACTGATCTCCTCACTAGCCAACAACCCCAAGAAACTTTTTGACACTTTTCACTCCCTCCTCAGGCCAAAAGCACAAGCCCCTATCACAGACATTTGTGCTGATGACCTGGCCTCCCACTTTATAGAAAAAATAGATACTATCCGTCAGGAAATCTGCTCTCAACCACCAAGTGCTGTGACTCCCATCCCACCCTGCATTTCCCCTGGCTCAATTTCCACATTTGATCCCATCACAGAAGAAGAAGTCTCCAGACTCCTCTCTTCCTCTCGTCCGACTACATGCACTACCGACCCCATCCCCTCACATCTCCTCCAGTCTCTTTCTCCTGTTGTCACAACTCACCTAACTACAATCTTCAATCTCTCACTCTCCTCTGGCATTTTCCCATCCTCCTTCAAACACTCCATCATTACTCCACTACTAAAGAAACCCGCTCTTGACCCTTCCTGCACAAACAACTACAGACCGGTCTCCAATCTCCCCTTCATCTCCAAACTTTTGGAGCGCCTAGTCTACTCCCGCCTCACCCGTTACCTCTCCACTCACTCCCTCCTAGACCCTTCACAGTCCGGCTTCCGACCCCTACATTCGACTGAAACTGCACTCATCAAAGTGACCAATGACCTTCTGACAGCAAAACGTAACGGCGACCACTCTCTGCTCATTCTACTCGACCTTTCTGTAGCTTTCGACACGGTTGACCACCGTCTCCTACTGTCCAGGCTCCACTCTCTAGGTATTAAGGACACTGTTCTCTCCTGGTTCTCCTCCTATCTTTCTGACCGCTCCTTCAGTGTTTCGTTCTCTGGCTCCACTTCATCTCCTCTCCCTCTCACTGTCGGTGTACCCAGGGCTCAGTCCTTGGCCCCTTCTCTTCTCTCTCTACACCGCCCCAATTGGACAGACCATCAGCAGATTTGGCTTTCAGTACCATCTTTATGCTGATGACACACAATTATACACGTCATCCCCCGACCTTACCCCCGCTGTACTACAGAACGCCACCGACTGTCTGTCCGCAGTCTCCAACATCATGTCTGCTCTCTATCTGAAACTCAACCTCTCCAAAACTGAACTTCTTCTGCTCCCGCCGTCTCTAACCTCCCTAAATCTGACATTTCCCTCTCAGTGGGCGGCACCATAATAACACCCCGGCAGCAGGCTCGCTGTCTGGGTGTTATGTTTGATACCAATCTCTCCTTCACCTCCCATATACAATCTCTTGCCCGCTCTTGCCGCCTACACCTAAAGAACATCTCTAGAATCCGCCCTTTTCTCACCATGGAAACAACAAAAACCCTCACTGTAGCATTGATCCACTCCCGCCTGGACTACTGTAACGCTCTATTACTTGGCCTCCCCATTACTCGACTATCCCCTCTCCAGTCCATCCTTAATGCAGCAGCCAGGGTTATCCATCTGGCTAATCGGTACTCGGACGCGTCCGCTCTTCGCCAGTCCTTACACTGGCTGCCCATTCATTATAGGATCCAATTCAAAGTACTTGTTCTCACCCACAAAGCTCTCCACACTGCAGCACCCCCCTACATCTCCTCCCTCATTTCTATCTATCGGCCTAACCGACTGCTGCGCTCTGCAAACGACTTTCGACTAACCTCTGCACTAATCCGTACCTCCCACTCCCGACTCCAAGACTTCTCCGCGCTGCGCCAATCCTCTGGAATGCTCTACCCCAAGAAATTAGGACTATCCACAATTTGCATGGTTTCAGGCGCTCCCTCAAAACACATCTGTTCAGAGCGGCCTATCACATTCACTAATCAAAGTCATTCTATGTGTAAGTGTGTGTGTGTGTGTAGCCCATTCACTATCTCCATCCATCCCTCACTCCCTTAAGATGGCTGGACCATCATTGTAAATGCACCATTGTATATACACACCTGTATTTTGTATCTCCCCCACCTCATTGTAGATTGTAAGCTCTCACGAGCAGGGCCGTCTTATTTTGCTTTAATTACTGTATTGTTAACGTTGTGACTTATGACTTGTGTTTTGAAACTGTTAAACTGTAAAGCGCTGCGGAATATGATGGCGCTATATAAATAAAGATTATTATTATTATTATCTGTGATTGGGTCCAACCTACTTCACTAAAGGCTCTTCAGAGATTCTTGGGTTTTGCCAATTTTTATCGTAAATTTATTGGTAATTTCTCTGTTATTGTTAAACCATTGACTGATTTGACCAAAAAGGGTTCTGATGTGGTGAATTGGCCTCCTGAGGCAGTCTCTGCGTTTCAGGAACTTAAGCAGAGATTCACTTCTGCTCCTGTTCTACGGCAGCCTGATGTTTCTCTGCCATTTCAGGTGGAGGTTGATGCCTCTGAAATTGGGGCAGGTGCCGTTTTGTCCCAAAGAGATCCAGAGACCTCTAAAAGTAACCCTTGTGCCTTTTTCTCTCGAAAATTTTCTCCAACTGAACGTAATTATGACGTGGGTAATCGGGAGTTATTGGCCATGAAGTGGGCTTTTGAAGAGTGGAGACATTGGCTGGAGGGAGCCAAACATCAGGTGGTGGTCCTCATGGACCATAAGAATCTAGTTTATCTGGAATCAGCCAAGCGACTTAATCCTAGACAGGCCAGGTGGGCCTTGTTTTTCACACATTTTAATTTTGTGGTTTCCTTTCTTCCTGGCACTAAGAATGTTAAGGCGGATACCCTCTCGAGGAGTTTCCTTGCGGACTCTCCTGAGTTATCTGATCCTGCTGTTATTTTGAAAGAGGGTGTAGTTCTTTCCACCATCTCGCCCAATTTGAAACTGGCTCTGGAAGGGTGTCAGGAGGATAAACCCGAGCGCTGCCCTATTGGGAAATTGTTTGTCCCAGACCGGTGGAAAAAGAGTGTGATGTGTGAGATTCATTGTTCCGCGTTGGCCGGTCATCCCGGAATTTTTGGTACCAGAGACTTGGTTAGTCGGTCCTTTTGGTGGCCTACTTTGTCTCGTGACGTCAGGGAGTTTGTGCGGTCCTGCGGGACTTGCTCTCGCTCCAAGCCTTGCTCTCGCTCTAGTGGTTTGTTGATGCCATTGCCTGTGCCCAAGAGACCATGGACCCATATCTCTATGGATTTCATTTTCGACCTCCCTGTTTCTCAGAGAATGACCGTTATCTGGGTGATTTGTGATAGGTTTTCCAAAATGATACATCTTGTGCCATTACTAGAGTTGAGCATTCCGATACCGCAAGTATCGGGTATCGGCCGATATTCGCTGTATCGGAATTCCGATACTTAGTTCCGATATTTTTCATATATCGTATACCGGAATCGGAAGTTCCCATAATTCTTTGAGAGGCAATGTGATTTTAGTCAGCCAATGAGGAATCCTAAGAAGTGTGGGCACATCCTGTACTGCTGCGGTCATGTTAACTAATGGCATGGCTGTGATTGGATGCTGAAATGATGTCAGAATGCACTATAAAAGGCGCCGCCGCCATTTTAGCGTCACTGTGCTGTGAATTCAGTAAGGGACAGAACGCTGCTCTGCTGACTCTGAGGGACAGTTAGAGATTGCGATTTTGTGTACTGTGCTCTAGGCAGACTAGTTTACCAACCGCTGTGTAAAGCTTCCTTTTGCCAGTGTTGTTTTAACAGCTCTGTGCAAGGTGTGTGTATGAGTGCAGGTGACGCTGCAGTTTGCTCTGCATCCAACGCTGTTTGTAGGCATCTGCACGTGTCACTCACAGACTCTTTTTTTTTCTCTAGTGTAATTCTTGCTGCTCCATTCAATTGAAATTATAGTGTGACGCGCTTCCATCCGTATCCAATACATTGGTTGCAAACACTATAGAATTACAGAAAGGAGCCTTTCAGAGATAGTGAACAGTTGTGTTCAGTGTTCACTCTAGTCTGTGAGTTTTTTTTTTTTTGAGTGCAGATCACGCTCCAGTTAGTTCTTCAACCACTGCTGGTTGTAGTCTGCTGAACGTGTGTCACTGCCTCATCCTTGTCATTTTTCTCTAATTGGTGCTACTCCATTCCATTTCAAATAACTCAAATCTATTAGTGTGACACGCTTCCATCCGTATCCAATACATTGGTTGCAAACACTATAGAATTACAGAAAGGAGCCTTTCAGAGATAGTGAACAGTTGTGTGCAGTGTTCACTGCAGTCTCTGCGTAATAACCACACTTAGGCCTTATAACTTTTCTGACTTTCTTTATGAATCTACCAAGATGAAGAAGGCAGGGAGTAAGGCACGTGGTCGTGGCCGTGGAGTTTCAGCAGGGAGAGGATGTGGGGAATCTGTGGCTGCTGCCGCCCCCAGTGACACAGCATCCACCAGTTTTCCCCGTGAGCGTTCCTTTATGTGCAGTTTTGTAGGAGCTCGGCGTACCCCCTGCTGCGGGAAGAACAAATTGAAGCCGTTGTTGGTTGGATGGCAGCCAATGCATCGACTTCAATTGCTTCCACCTCCTCTCAGGACCACAACACTGTTGAGCAACAATCTGTCTGTTCACCGCCTGTCAAATTGCCCAGGCAGTCAGAGAGTTCTGAACTGGAGCCAGCTGAGTCTCTGCTTCTGTTCTCAGAATCTGTTGGCTTGCAAACAGGGGCCCAGCCAAGCAGCATTCTGGAATTTGAAGAAGAGGGAGTATGCAGTGATGCGCAACAGCTGTGTCTCTCTGAATCTGAAGAGGCGCGTGATCCAGTGCCGATGGTCAGCACACCGCAGAACGCATCTGATGATGATGAGACTCAGTTGCCAGTTTCTGTTGAGCATGGTGCTGTCCGGACCACCCAACAGCAGCAGGTGTTGGAAGAGGGTAGTGGAGATGATGAGGTCCAAGACCCAACATGGCGTGAGGAACAGGAAGGTGGTGGGAGCAGCTCTGAGGAAGAGATTGGCCCAACGGTACAAACAGGAGGGAGAGGTAGGCTGCAGACTCGGTTGCCTGTAGCCTCCAGTTTGGCACCTGTTGGGAGCAGTTCTCTTCCAAAAGTCAAAACGGGCGCTCCCAGGACTTGCACTGCGTGGTCCTTTTTTGACACACTTGCAGATGATATTTGCTATGTCAAATGCAAGCTGTGTAAGCAAAAAGTAAAAAGAGGTAAATGTGTCAGTAACCTCAATACCACTAATATGTGGAAACATGTGCGGACAAAGCACATAGTTGAGTTACAAAGACACACTGGAGATGTAGGCCAACCTACAGCAGCACCTACATCTTCAGGTCGTGTTGGAGCCTCTTCCTCCAGCTCACACACAGCTGGTTCGGCTTCCTCACACGATCGCCATGGAAGAACCTCGGTCACTGTTGTCCAGAGACAAAGTGTTATTCCACCCACAGCTGCAAGTTCCCTGTCATCCTCACACTCCCAGGCCACTGTACAGCCATCGGTAGCACAGGCATGGGATAAAAGACGGCCATACTCGGCAAACCATCCACGAGCACAGGCTCTGAATGCTGGCATTGCAAAACTCCTGTCCCTTGAAATGCTGTCATTCAGGCTGGTGGAGACTGACAGTTTCCGGAACTTAATGGCATTGGCAGTCCCACAATACAATGTGCCAAGCCGATTTTATTTCAGCAGGCAAGCCGTCCCTGCTCTGCAAAAGCATGTTGAGGGAAAAATTAAACATGCGCTACTAAACGCCGTCAGTAGCAAGGTCCACCTGACCACTGATGCGTGGACCAGTACCCATGGCCAGGGACGATACCTTTCCCTCACTGCCCATTGGGTCAATGTTGTGGAGCCGGGTACAGATCTTGCGAGTGGCGCTGTACGTGTTCTGCCAACTCCAAGGATTGCTGGAATCCAGTCTGTACACATTGACTCCTCCTCCTACTCCAGTTCCTCAGAATCATCGCTGCAGGAGCCGTCACGGTCTACCTCCACATGGACCCGTGAACGCTTACCTGTTGCGACCGATATGAGCACAGCCGTGGCCAAACGTCAACAGGCCGTCCTGAAATTAATTTCCATGGGGAATCGAAGCCACACAGCGCATGAGGTCTGGAATGCCATCAAGCAGGAGAGCGACGTGTGGTTTTTGCCAGCGAATCTCCAGCCAGGCTTGGTAGTGTGTGACAATGGCCGAAATCTGGTGGCAGCTCTGGCCCTTGGCAACCTCACTCACATACCATGTCTGGCACATGTGCTCAACTTGGTCGTACAGAGTTTTTTGAGGGACTATCCGGATCTTGATGCACTGCTGCACAAGGTCCGCCTAGAGTGCGCTCACTTGCGACGTTCCAGCATGGCCAGATCGCGCATTGCAGTTCTGCAACGCAGATTTTGCCTTTCTGAACATCGCATCATATGTGACGTACCCACCAGGTGGAATTCCATATGTTGGAGCGGTTGTGTGAGCAGCAGACAGCAGTCATGGAGTATCAGCTGCAACAGGCGCAATCAACACGCAATTTGCGCCGTTCACACTTCACCACTACTGAGTGGGCCTCTATGAAGGACATCTGCCACGTTTTGCGTGCGTTTGATGAGTCAACGTGGATGGCGAGTGCAGATGATGCACTAGTCAGCCTGACTGTCCCCCTTATCTGCCTGCTTCAAAAAACACTGCAAGCACTAAGGGATGAGGTTTTGGAAGAGGTGGAGGATGAGGAGACACAAATTCCATCACCTTTTGGACAGTCAGCGCAACGTGGTTCCTCCCAAAGGGCTTTGCAGGGCTCTCTTTGTGAGGAGGATGAGGAGGAGTCAATGGAGGAGGAAGAAATCGCTACAGAGGGAGGTACACAACGCTCTAGTCAGTATGTAGAGCGAGGGTGGGGTGATGCAGAGCAGGTACAGATGACGCCTCTTACAGAGGACAGAGTTTCTTGGCCAGTTGGGAGTCTGCAGCACATGGTTGATTTCATGCTGCAGTGCCTGAGAAACGACCGCCGCATCGCCCACATTCTCACCACGTCTGATTATTGGGTGTACACCCTCCTAGACCCTCGCTACCGGGACAACTTACAAAGCCTCATCACACCGTTGAACCGGGAGCGTAAAATGCGGGAGTACCAAGACACACTGGTGAAATCCATAATGTTCTCCATTCCAGCCGAGAGCAGTGCTGCTGATACTGCTTTACAAAGCAGCTCTGTGCGTGGAGGCAGTGGAGACAGCTCTGCAACAAGAGGGAGCACAAGTAGCGCCTCTACACAGGGGGGCAAGACCAGTATGTTCCAAATGTGGCGAAGTTTTGTGGCAGCGCCACCAATGTCTACACCATCCGAGACGCCTCCAGTCACCAGGAGGCAACGTTTCCGTAAGATGGTGACAGACTACTTGTCTTGCCCTCTCAGTGTACTCCCAGATGGCTCTTCCCCTTTCAAGTTTTGGGTCTCTAAGCTGGATACATGGCCAGAGCTTAGCCAGTATGCATTGGAGGTGCTGGCTTGCCCTGCTGCCAGTGTATTATCGGAGCGCGTCTTTAGTGCTGCAGGTGGTGTACTAACAGACCGTCGCATGCGACTATCCTCCGATAATGTAGACCGGCTTACTTTTCTGAAAATGAACAAGGCATGGATCTCGCCAGAATTTGCCTGTCCGTTTTCCGATTAAATAACTGGTTGGCAACGTTATCAATTTCTCCTGTTATGTTCATCTATCTACCACCTGAACTCTACTCCCTGGGATACAACACTGCCAGTCTGAGGGGAATGATCAGTTAACAACCAAAATGTTATCCCCAACAGATAGTAGCGCAACGATTCCAGTGACCACTTGATCGCCAGGCACTCTCTCTCTCTACAATGCTGTATCTGGTTTCAGCTGGAGTTAGCTTTCGACTCTGGAAAGTAATGTGATGTTCCTCCCCGTTAACCTCCTGAGACAAAACGGCACCCACACCTACCTCTGACGCATCAGTCTGGACAATGAATTCTCTTTTGAAGTCGGGTGTGATCAAAAATGATGACACACACACAGTGCCCCTTTTAGTTTTACAAACGCTTCTTCAAGCTGATCATTCCATCGCACCATTACTAAATTCCTGCCTTTTAGGCAGTCATTTAACGGAGCCGACAGTGTTGCAAAATTGTGAATAAACCGCCGGTAGTATCCCACTAACCCCAAAAACCCTTTCACTTGTTTAGTGGTGAGGGGACGGGGCCAGTTTTGGATTGCCTCCACTTTGTTTATTTGGGCTTTGATAACTCCTCTCACAATCACATACCCCAGGTAGCGATCTTCCTCCAACCCTATGGAACACTTCTTTGGGTTGGCAGTTAGCTCTGCTTGTCTCAGCGAATCTATCACCGCCTGTACCTTGGCTAAGAGACTTTCCAGTCTGTACTGTACACCACAATATCGTCCAGATTGGCGGCGGCATATCGGCGATGAGGACGAAGAACAACGTCCATTAACCTCTGGAATGTCGCTGGAGCGCCATGCAACCCAAAGGGTAGGACTATATACTGGAACAGTCCCTCGGGTGTTACAAAAGCCGTTTTCTCTCTCGCTGCTTTTGTTAGTGGCACCTGCCAATACCCTTTTGTGAGGTCAATGAGTGAAAAATAACGTGCCTGCCCAAACCGCTCTAGTAACTCATCGACCCGGGGCATGGGGTAGGCGTCAAAGTTAGAAATTTCATTCAGTTTTCTGAAGTCATTACAGAACCTTAGTGTCCCATCTGGCTTTGGTATTAGGACTATTGGGCTGGCCCACTCACTCTGGGACTCTTCAATGACCCCTAACTGCAGCATCTTCTTGACCTCTTCCTTGAAGGCTTGTCGCCGGGCCTCAGGCACCCGATATGGCTTTAATCGTACTTTGCCCTGCGGCTCAGTGACAATGTCATGTTGTATTAGGGAGGTACGACCAGGAAGTTCCGAGAAAACATCTGTATTTCGGCTAACAAACTCTCGGACTTCCTGAACTTGTCTGTGCGACAAAGTGTCTGATATTTTGACAGCGGAGAGGACTTCTCTTGCCTTCTCCTGAGGCAAGGAAGCCATCTGTACTGGAAATGCAGGCCGTGGACAATCCTCACCAAGCGGGTCTCTGTCTTTCCATGGTTTGAGCAGATTCACATGGTATACGTGTTCTGGCTTTCTCCGCCCTGGTTGGTGTATTTTATAGTTTACTGGTCCCACCTTCTCTATAATGTCGTAGGGTCCCTGCCACCTTGAAAGGAACTTACTATCCACTGTAGGCACAAGTACCAACACCCGATCCCCAGGGTTAAAGAACCTTACCCGTGCCTCCCGGTTATAGACCTGCCTCTGTGACCTTTGTGCTGATTCCATATGTTCTCGGACTAATGGTAGGACTGTCTCCATTCTCTCTTGCATTTTGGCCACATGTTCTATCTCACTTTTGTGGGGAGTTGTATGGTTTTCCCAGGCCTCTTTAGCTATATCGAGTAAGCCACGGGGATGTCTGCCATATAATAGTTCAAAGGGCGAGAACCCCGTAGATGCCTGGGGCACCTCCCGCACTGCAAACATCAGGTATGGCAACAAGAGATCCCAGTCCTTAGCATCTTTAGAGACTTTTTTTTCAACATATTCTTCAGGGTTTTATTGAACCTTTCTACTAAACTGTCTGTTTGGGGATGATAGACCGATGTGCGCAACTGTTTAACACGTGGCAGAGTTCCTTCATGATTTTTGACATAAAGGGGGTCCCCTGATCTGTTAAGATTTCTTGAGGGATTCCCACCCGAGAGAACATACCCATGAGTTCTTTTGCGATCAGTTTTGCCGAGGTGTGTCGCAGGGGAATAGCCTCAGGATACCTGGTAGCGTAATCTAGAACTACGAGGATGTGTTGATGACCCCTTGCTGATTTATTAACCATCCACACCAGATCCATTGGCTATTCTCTCAAACGGTACCTCTATAATTAGTAATGGCACCAAGGGACTCTGAAAATGAGGCTGCGGACTGGTTACCTAGCACACGGGTCAAGAGTAACAATACCGTTTAACTTATTCATAGACCCATAGCCAGTAAAACCGTTGTAGAATTCTGTCTAGGGTTTTCTTTGGTCCCAAATGTCCCCCTAGTACATGCGAATGCGCTAAGTCCATTACCAACCTCCGATATGACTGCGGTACCAGCAATTGCTTGACAATTTCCCCATGTATTTTTTCAACACCATACAGCAAATCTTGGTTCAGCCCAAATCGGGGAAATACTTTAGCTGCCCTGGGGTGTTGGGGTTCCCCATTGACAACCAGTACATTTTCCCGGGCTCGAGTCAACGTAGGGTCCCGTACTTGCGCCATACCAAAATTGTCACCTGCCACATTTAAGTATGACAATTCTGGTCCCGGTGGCAAATCTTCCATCTCCCCACCTAACACTTCTATAGGAGAGGGGTTTTCCTCCTCCACCGAAGGCTAAGGTACTCCTACCGCCAGTACATCTTCCTCTGGGCCACCAGGATCATGCCCGATTTCTGGAGAATGCAACCTGTTTGCCACTGGTGCCGACGACTGTTCTGTGGGAGGGGTAATTACAGGCCAAAGCACAGAAAATAACGGAAAATCTCTCCCCATTATTAATGCTAATTAACCACCACCCCCACCTCGTGTCACCTCCTCCCCGCTGGCGTGTTATCATCACCAGGGTGGTAGGATAATGTTTTAAGTCACCATGTATACACAACACACCCATTTTCACAGCAGTATACTCGCTGATTTGGACGTGGCTGGCTCGTATTAGGGTCACTCACGAGACTCCCTGAGTCCACTAGAGCCACAGCAGGGTTACCCTCCACCTGCACTTTACACAAATGGTTCATATTGGGTCCCTCTGCTTTGACCACTGCACACATGTGTTCTGCATAGTGAGACTGATAGTAGCCAAAGTTGTTGTCCATGGGCTCTGTCAGGTGGGGGCAAACAGCTCTCACATGTCCTGGTTGTTGGCACCGCCAACAGATTATGGGGCCCCTTTCGTTCCCCGACCCGTCCTGGGCGGCCCTCCGAGTCTCTGCTCGCCGAGCTGTGGGTGAAGGTTTGTGGAATTTACTTGGTACCTTCCGGGTAGTCTCTCCTGTATCTCCTTGGTAGCCCATATCTTTCAATGAGGTCTACCATTTGGAGACCATCAGTAGGGGCTGCCTGTCCAAGTCATGTTTGAAGGGTGTGTGGCAAATTTCTCAAGAATTTATCAGTCACTGTACGATCCAGCATAGCGCGGGGTGACAACACCTCCGGCTGCAACCACTTTTCTATCAGGTGTATCAAGTCATAATACTGTGACCGAGCTGGCTCGGAAGGGGAAAAGTTCCACTGGTGTACCCGCTGTGCCCGTACCAAAACATTTACCCCAAGACGTGCAAGTATCTCACCCTTGACGCTCTCATAGTCCTCCTGTTGCTCGGGGGGTAGGTCCCTAGAGGCTTTTGCGGGTCCTGAATTTAAAAAACGGAGCCACGATCTCGGCCCACTGGTACCGGGCCAGTCTCTCCCTTTTAGCCACGCCTTCAAACATCTCCAGGTACACCTCGACGTCATCTGATTGCTCCATCTTTCGGATCGCTGTACGCACCGCTTTCCGGACATCCTGCCATCCCCGGGCAGCTCCTGCTGTCTGCGGCGCTGTGATGTGCTACATCACTAGACTATTGGTTTCCTGTTGCTGTCGATTAAATATCTGCTGCTGCTCCATAGCCTGCTGCTGTATAGCCTGCTGCTGCTCCATAGCCTGCTGCTGTATAGCCTGCTGCTGCTCCATAGCCTGCTGCTGTATAGCCTGCTGCTGCTGCTGCATAGCCTGCTGTTGCTGCCGCATGGCCTCCTCCAGCATTTTTACTGTGTTCTCCATCTTGGGACAGTTATCCACCGGGTTTTGCGTCACTTTCTTTACCTAGGACATTTACTGTCATGCAGGAAAAAACAGCCTGACCTCACTGCGTTGCCTGCATTGAAGCCACCAATTGTAGGGATCCGCTCTGGTAAGCAGGGCTGGGCCGCAGTAATGAGGCAAACACACCGCCTTTTACTTCAAATTTCAGTGGTTTTAATCATGAGTTCAAAAAAAAGTCCAGATAACAAAATAAAAACAGAACATAAATCACCACAGTTTGGAGAACCACTGGTGCCAGACTCACCCTTGCTTGGGACGGGCTTAACTAAGCGGCTGCAGGTCAGCAGAGACCGCCAGGTCCCATTCCGGGTGGTCTGGCACTCGCTTCCTGGTGCACACTGGCACACAGTAACAAAACAATCTTCCAGGCTGACTCCAGCCAAATCCTTCCTTCCACACACCAACTACAACAGCTCCTTGTTTTATAGGCCTACTCCACACCCTCAGGTGAGGTACACATCAGATGACCAGATCACGTGACTATGACCTTATCACAGGTCCTTGTGATCATGGAAAATCCTGAGCAAACTTCAGTCTGCTAGAAGAAATATATCTCACATCCAGCAAGATCCCCTTTGGTGTACCACAGCGGCAAGAAGTCTCCTGTTCCCTACACATGCACAGAAAAACCCATGTCGAACATGCTCCAAATAGGGAAGAGCCGTCACCCTGATTGTTATGCTTACAACAGGAAAGATTTAAGTTTTCAAGGACTAAAATGAAATATTTTTATAAGAAATATGGACAAATATTAATTTGTCATCACAGCGCATATCTGCACATGGCTAGTAGAAATGGTAACAAAAAATAAAACATAGTGTTTACTTTTTTAAATTAATGCATAAAAATAAATTTCATAATTATCAATTAATGCTTCTTAAGGAACGTTATCTGTACCTGTAAGATAATGCAGTCAATGGATGTACGAATCATAAACATCATCATCATCATCATCATCCTCACGAGTTTTATTAATGACAGACATAATAAAATATACAGACTGAGGACAACTGTAACTTCACACACCATATATGAAATGGCCATCATGTAAACCTGGTAATAATGCGCAATAATAAATAATTACACCAAGAAAGTGCATCATGCATACAAACAATAGGTAGTTAGACCTGCAAGTGCTATTGAAACAACCACAACAGATTTAAATTAACCCCTTCATGACCCAGCCTATTTTGACCTTAAAGACCTTGCCATTTTTTGCAATTCTGACCAGTGTCCCTTTATGAGGTAATAACTCAGGAACGCTTCAACGGATCCTAGCGATTCTGAGATTGTTTTTTCGTGACATATTGGGCTTCATGTTAGTGGTAAATTTAAGTCGATAATTTTTGCGTTTATTTGTGAAAAAAATGGAAATTTGGCGAAAATTTTGAAAATTTTGTAATTTTCAAATTTTTAATTTTTATTCTGTTAAACTAGAGAGTTATGTGACACAAAATAGTTAATAAATAACATTTCCCACATGTCTACTTTACATCAGCACAATTTTGGGAACAACATTTTTTTTGTTAGGAAGTTATAAGGGTTAAAAGTTGACCAGCGATTTCTCATTTTTACAGCAAAATTTACAAAACCATTTTTTTTAGGGACCACCTCTCATTTGAAGTCACTTTGAGGGGTCTATATGGCAGAAAATACCCAAAAGTGACACCTTTATAAAAACTGCACCCCTCAAGCTACTCAAAACTACATTCAAGAAGATTATTAACCCTTCAGGTGCTTCACAGGAACTAAAGCAACGTGTAAGGAAAAAATGGACATTTTAATTTTTCCAACAAAAATTTTCTTTTAGCATCAATTTTTTTATTTTTACATGGGCATCAGGATAAAATGGATCCTAAAATTTGTTGGGCAATTTCTCCTGAGTACACAGATACCTCATTTGTGGTCATAAACCACTGTATGGGCGCACGGCAGGGCTCAGAAGGGAAGGAGCGCCATTTGACTTTTTGAATGGAAAATATGCTGGAATATTTAGCGGTTGCCATGTCACATTTGGAGAGTCCCTGTGTGCCTAAACATTGGAGCTCCCCCACAAGTGACCCCATTTTGGAAACTAGACCCCCTAAGGAACTTATCTAGATGCATAGTGATCATTTTGAACCCCCAGGTGCTTCACAAATTGATCTGTAAAAAAAAGAAAGTACTTTTTTTTCACAAAAATTTTCTTTTAGCCTCAGTTTTTTCATTTTCACATGGGCAACAGTATAAATTGGATCCTAAAATTTGTTGGGCAATTTCTCCTGAGTACACAGATACCTCATATGTGGTCATAAACCACTGTTTGGGCGCATGGCAGGGCTCAGAAGGGAAGCAGCGCCATTTGACTTTTTGAATGGAAAATATGCTGGAATATTTAGCGGTTGCCATGTCGCATTTGGAGAGTCCCTGTGTGCCTAAACATTGGAGCTCCCCCACAAGTGACCCCATTTTGGAAACTAGACCCCCTAAGGAACTTATCTAGATGCATAGTGATCATTTTGAACCCCCAGGTGCTTCACAAATTGATCTGTAAAAAAAAGAAAGTACTTTTTTTTCACAAAAATTTTCTTTTAGCCTCAGTTTTTTCATTTTCACATGGGCAACAGTATAAATTGGATCCTAAAATTTGTTGGGCAATTTCTCCTGAGTACACAGATACCTCATATGTGGTCATAAACCACTGTTTGGGCGCATGGCAGGGCTCAGAATGGAAGCAGCGCCATTTGACTTTTTGAATGGAAAATATGCTGGAATATTTAGCGGTTGCCATGTCGCATTTGGAGAGTCCCTGTGTGCCTAAACATTGGAGCTCCCCCACAAGTGACCCCATTTTGGAAACTAGACCCCCTAAGGAACTTATCTAGATGCATAGTGAGCACTTTGAACCCCCAGGTGCTTCACAAATTGATCCGTAAAAAAAAGAAAGTACTTTTTTTTCACAAAAATTTTCTTTTAGCCTCAGTTTTTTTCATTTTCACATGGGCAACAGTATAAATTGGATCCTAAAATTTGTTGGGCAATTTCTCCTGAGTACACAGATACCTCATATGTGGTCATAAACCACTGTTTGGGCGCACGGCAGGGCTCAGAAGGGAAGGAGCGCCATTTGACTTTTTGAATGGAAAATATGCTGGAATATTTAGCGGTTGCCATGTCGCATTTGGAGAGTCCCTGTGTGCCTAATCATTGGAGCTCCCCCACAAGTGACCCCATTTTGGAAACTAGACCCCTAAGGAACTTATCTAGATGCATAGTGAGCACTTTGAACCCCCAAGTGCTTCACAAATTGATCCGTAAAAAAAAGAAAGTACTTTTTTTTCACAAAAATTTTCTTTTAGCCTCAGTTTTTTTCATTTTCACATGGGCAACAGTATAAATTGGATTCTAAAATTTGTTGGGCAATTTCTCCAGAGTACACAGATACCTCATTTGTGATCATAAACCACTGTTTGGGCGCACGGCAGGGCTCAGAAGGGAAGGAGCGCCATTTGACTTTTTGAAAAGAAAATATGCTGGAATATTTAGCGGTTGCCATGTCGCATTTGGAGAGTTCCTGTATGCCTAAACATTGGAGCTCCCCCACAAGTGACCCCATTTTGGAAACTAGACGCCCTAAGGAACTTATCTAGATGCATAGTGAGCACTTTGAACCCCCAGGTGCTTCACAAATTGATCCGTAAAAAAAAGAAAGTACTTTTTTTTCACAAAAATTTTCTTTTAGCCTCAGTTTTTTTCATTTTCACATGGGCAACAGTATAAATTGGATTCTAAAATTTGTTGGGCAATTTCTCCAGAGTACACAGATACCTCATTTGTGATCATAAACCACTGTTTGGGCGCACGGCAGGGCTCAGAAGGGAAGGAGCGCCATTTGACTTTTTGAATGGAAAATATGCTGGAATATTTAGCGGTTGCCATGTCACATTTGGAGAGTCCCTGTGTGCCTAAACATTGGAGCTCCCCCACAAGTGACCCCATTTTGGAAACTAGACCCCCTAAGGAACTTATCTAGATGCATAGTGATCATTTTGAACCCCCAGGTGCTTCACAAATTGATCTGTAAAAAAAAGAAAGTACTTTTTTTTCACAAAAATTTTCTTTTAGCCTCAGTTTTTTCATTTTCACATGGGCAACAGTATAAATTGGATCCTAAAATTTGTTGGGCAATTTCTCCTGAGTACACAGATACCTCATATGTGGTCATAAACCACTGTTTGGGCGCATGGCAGGGCTCAGAAGGGAAGCAGCGCCATTTGACTTTTTGAATGGAAAATATGCTGGAATATTTAGCGGTTGCCATGTCGCATTTGGAGAGTCCCTGTGTGCCTAAACATTGGAGCTCCCCCACAAGTGACCCCATTTTGGAAACTAGACCCCCTAAGGAACTTATCTAGATGCATAGTGAGCACTTTGAACCCCCAGGTGCTTCACAAATTGATCCGTAAAAAAAAGAAAGTACTTTTTTTTCACAAAAATTTTCTTTTAGCCTCAGTTTTTTTCATTTTCACATGGGCAACAGTATAAATTGGATCCTAAAATTTGTTGGGCAATTTCTCCTGAGTACACAGATACCTCATATGTGGTCATAAACCACTGTTTGGGCGCACGGCAGGGCTCAGAAGGGAAGGAGCGCCATTTGACTTTTTGAATGGAAAATATGCTGGAATATTTAGCGGTTGCCATGTCGCATTTGGAGAGTCCCTGTGTGCCTAAACATTGGAGCTCCCCCACAAGTGACCCCATTTTGGAAACTAGACCCCCTAAGGAACTTATCTAGATGCATAGTGAGCACTTTGAACCCCCAGGTGCTTCACAAATTGATCCGTAAAAAAAAGAAAGTACTTTTTTTTCACAAAAATTTTCTTTTAGCCTCAGTTTTTTTCATTTTCACATGGGCAACAGTATAAATTGGATCCTAAAATTTGTTGGGCAATTTCTCCTGAGTACACAGATACCTCATATGTGGTCATAAACCACTGTTTGGGCGCACGGCAGGGCTCAGAAGGGAAGGAGCGCCATTTGACTTTTTGAATGGAAAATATGCTGGAATATTTAGCGGTTGCCATGTCGCATTTGGAGAGTCCCTGTGTGCCTAAACATTGGAGCTCCCCCACAAGTGACCCCATTTTGGAAACTAGACCCCCTAAGGAACTTATCTAGATGCATAGTGAGCACTTTGAACCCCCAGGTGCTTCACAAATTGATCCGTAAAAAAAAGAAAGTACTTTTTTTTCACAAAAATTTTCTTTTAGCCTCAGTTTTTTTCATTTTCACATGGGCAACAGTATAAATTGGATTCTAAAATTTGTTGGGCAATTTCTCCAGAGTACACAGATACCTCATTTGTGATCATAAACCACTGTTTGGGCGCACGGCAGGGCTCAGAAGGGAAGGAGCGCCATTTGACTTTTTGAAAAGAAAATATGCTGGAATATTTAGCGGTTGCCATGTCGCATTTGGAGAGTTCCTGTGTGCCTAAACATTGGAGCTCCCCACAGGTGACCCCATTTTGGAAACTAGACGCCCTAAGGAATTTATCTAGATGCATAGTGAGCACTTTGAACCCCTCAGGTGCTTTACAGAAGTTTATAACGCAGAGCCGTGAAAATAAAATATCATTTTTTTTTCTCAAAAAATGATTTTTTAGCCCACTATTTTTTATTTTCACAATGGTTACAGGAGAAATTGGACCCCGAAAGTTGTTGTCCAGTTTGTCCTGAGTACGCTAGTACCCCATATGTGGGGGGGAACCACTGTTTGAGCACACGTCAGGGCTCGGAAGGGATGTAGTGACGCTTTGAAATGCCAACTTGATGGAATGGTCTGCGGGCATCTTGTTACGTTTGCAGAGCCCCTGATGCGCCTAAACAGTAGAAACTCCCCACAAGTGACCCCATTTTGGAAACTAGACACCGCAAAGAACTTATCTAGATGTGTGGTGAGCACTTTGAACCCCCAAGGGCTACACAGAAGTTTATAACGCCCGGGCATGAAAATAAAAAAATCATATTTTTTCCACAATCAGGATCTTTTAGTCCCCAATTTTTTTATTTTCGCAAGGGTAACATGAGAAATTAGACCCCAAAAGTTGTTGTCCAATTTGTCCTGAGTATGCTGATATCCCATATGTGGGAGAAAACTACTGTATGGGCACACGTCGGGGCTCGGATGGGAAGTAGTGACCTTTTGAAATGCCCACTTGATGGAATGGTCTTCGGGCGTCATGTTACGTTTGCAGAGTCACTGATGTGCCTAAACAGTAGAAACTCCCCACAAGTGACCCCATTTTGGAAACTAGATCCCCAAGGAACTCCTCTAGATGTGTGGTGAGCACTTTGAATCTCCAAGTCCTTCACAGAAGTTTATAACGCAGAGCCGTGAAAATATAAAATCATTTTTTTTCCACAAAAATAATTTTTAGTCCCCAATTTTTTTTCCCAATGTTAACAGGAGAAATTAGAACCCCCAAAGTTGTTGTGCAATTTTTCCCGAGTACGCTGATACCTCATATGTGGGGATAAACCACTGTTTGGGCATACGTCGGGGCTTGGAATAAAGGGAGCACTGTTTGACTTTTTGAACGCAAAATTTGCAGGAATCAATGGTGGCGCCATGTCGCGTATGGAGACCCCTGATGTGCCTAAATAGTGGAAACCCCTCAATTCTAACTCCAACCCTAACCCCAACACACCCCTAACGCCTACACACACCTAACCCTAATACAAACCCTAATCATAACCCTAACCCCAACACACCCCTAACCCTAATCCCAACTCTAACCATAAACCTAACTACAAGCCTAACCCTAATTCCAAACCTAACCCTAATTCCAACCCTAACCCAAATTCCAACCCTAACCGTAATTCTAACCTTAGCCCTAATGCTAACCCTAACCCTAGTTCTAACCCTAAGGCTGGGTTCATATTGCGTTTTACCAGCCCGTTCAACACGTAGCGTTGACCGGCTGGTAACGGTATAGCATAACGCGATCGCGTTATGCTATACCCGCTAGCGCAGATGAATCAGCAGATAATCAGCTGCGGATCAGCAGCAAAATCAGCCGCGGATCAGCAGCAAAATCAGTCGCGGATCAGCAGCGAAATCCGCCGCGGATCAGCAGCGAAATCCGCCGCGGATCAGCAGCGAAATCCGCCGCCGATCAGCAGCGAAATCCGCTGCGGATCAGCAGCAAAATCCGCTGCCGATCAGCAGCGAAATCCGCGGCGGATCAGCAGCGAAATCCGCCGCCGATCAGCAGCGAAATCCGCCGCGGATCAGCAGCGAAATCCGCCGCGGATCAGCAGCGAATCCGCGCGATCAGCAGCGAAATCCGCGCCGATCAGCAGCGAAATCCGCCGCGGATCAGCAGCGAAATCCGCCGCGGATCAGCGAGCGAAATCCGCCGCCGATCAGCAGCGAAATCCGCCGCAGATCAGCAGCGAAATCTGCAGCGGATCCGCATCGAAATCAGTCGCGGATCCGCAGCGAAATCAGTCGCGGATCCCGCAGCGAAATCCGCCGCGGATCAGCAGCGAAATCCGCCGCGGATCAGCAGCAATGCGCGTCAAATCCGCCGCAGATCAGCAGCGAAATCCGCAGCGGATCCGCAGCGAAATCAGTCGCGGATCCACAGCAAAATCAGTCGCGGATCCGCAGCGAAATCCGCCACGGATCAGCAGCGAAATCCGCTGCGGATCAGCAGCGAAATCCGCTGCCGATCAGCAGTGAAATCCGCAGCGGATCAGCAGCGAAATCCGCCGCCGATCAGCAGCGAAATCCGCTGCCGATCAGCAGCGAAATCCGCAGCGGATCAGCAGCGAAATCCGCTGCCGATCAGCAGCGAAATCCGCTGCGGATCAGCAGCGAAATCCGCCGCCGATCAGCAGCGAAATCCGCCGCAGATCAGCAGCGAAATCTGCCGCCGATCAGCAGCGAAATCAGCAGCGGATCCGCAGCGAAATCCGCCGCGGATCAGCAGCGATGTCCGCCGCGGATCAGCAGCGAAGTCCGCCGCGGATCAGCAGCGAAATCCGCCGCGGATCAGCAGCGAAATCCGCCGCGGATCAGCAGCGAAATCCGCCGCGGATAAGCAGCAATATCCGCCGCGGATCCGCAGCAAAATCAGCTGCGGATCAGCAGCAAAATCCGCTAGGAAAAAAAAAAAAAATTCTTTATTTTTTTTATTTGTCCCTACCTATGATAAAGGGGGGGTTCATTTACTTTTTTTATTTTGATCACTGTGACAGTTTATCACAGTGATCAAAATACATTTTTGAACACTGGGGGGCGCACTGCGCATGCGCCGGCCGGCGGGCGCACTGCGCACGCGCCCGCCATTTTCCAATATGGCGGCGCCCATGAAGAGGCCCGGGCGGACGCCGGGCCCGATCGTGGGACATCGGTGGATCGGGAGAGGTGAGTAGGGGGGTCGGAAGGCTGGGGGGGGATAGGAAGTGGGGGCAGTGGACCAAAAGAGGAGGGGAGCTGTAAGTGACGGCGGTGACCGATCGCTGCCATCTTTCGGTGGCGGCGGCCGATCACCGCCGTGATTCGGTGTGGGGGGGGTCAGGGCTCGGTCTCCAGCCATGGCAGATGCTGTTGCAGCATCGGCCATGGCTGGATTGTAATATTTCACCAATTAAATTGGTGAAATATTACACATTGCTCTGATTGGCTGTTTCACTTTTAACAGCCAATCAGAGCGATCGTGGCCACGGGGGGGGTTAAGCCAACCCCCCTGTGGTGAAGCACAAAGGGTCCTGTAACTGCGGGTCGGGTGACCTTTGAGTGACCCCGGTCTCCCGGCCCGCAGGGACGAGATCCTTTCATGACGCCACATAGGCGTCATGGGTCGGATTGGCACAGGTTTTCATGACGCCTACGTGGCGTCATGGGTCGGGAAGGGGTTAATAATGCTATATAGCTATCACAATGCATAGTTACTCATGGATAGTGTTGAGCGATACGATACTGCAAATATCGGATATCGGCCGATATTAGCTGTATCGGCCTTTCGATTCCGAATACCGATATTTTCGTCATATGGAATACCGGTATCGGATTTGTCACTGTCACTGTGAGTGTCCGTCGGTCGGGTCTGTCAGGAGTCAGCGGCACTTACCTGGCAGAAGATCTCCGGCGGTCACGTCCTGGACTGCTTGATGGCCGCCATTATCTTCTCCCTGGCGGTCACATGCAGTTTTTCGCGATAACTGCAGTGACTGCTGGGTAATCCCGGCCGTAAAGCAGTCAGTCCGATGACGTCACCGCCGGGGAAGCAGGTAATCAGCTGTGCTGCGCCGGGATGACAGGCTCTGCCTGTCATTCTGATGTAGCAGAGCTGGATCGTCGTGGGACACTCGTTACTATGGACTGCGTCGGACAGGTGGTATACTGCTGTTTTTTTTTTTCATTTTTTTACAGGAGATCGATGGCGTCGCAGGATGAGACTGTAATAAAAGTAATGAAAACTGTTTGTTTTTTTATTAAATTAAAAAATTTTATATGAACATTCACCCGTCCGGGTACATCAACAATTTAACTATTTACATACAGGGACCCTGTCCGGGTTATTTATAATTCTTTGGCAGGGGTGTTCCAGGTACCACCTGGTACTCTTCTGATGCTTGCCAAACATCCGAGACACCAAGGACCACCAGGACCTGATGACGTCGTGTGGCCTGTACAGTCAAGTCGTGACCCGCTATCTGTGTCTGTGTGGCCACCTCTTTCATCTCCCTCCGGGTCTGGAGCCCTATGTCCCGGACTGAACGAACCCCAGGGGGCCTAACAGGCGCCGGGTACGGGCCAGCTATAGTTATCATGTCCATAGCTGGGGCTGCTGAGGAGACCACTGAGGGAGGCTGGGGAGATTTACGGCGTGGGGTGGGCACTTGTGCAGAGGCCTGGATGTGGGAGGCTGAAGGCTCCGAGGGTCTCACAGGTTCCTGACACTCTGGGGAGTAGGGTCGCACCTGGTAACATTTAGGGCGTACCATCCATTGTAACCCCAGTGTCGGGTGTAAGTCACCAAGTCTCCTGGCAACAGGTCCCTCCCCGGGTGTCCTTCTGGGAGGTGAGTCTCCACGTCCCGCCGGGTCACAAAGACTTCTAAATAAAGTCCAGGCTCCTGGATGAAGCCCCAACCACCTTTCAATTTAAAGCTCCGTACTGCACCCTTACGTCGCGGCTCCCTCAGGGTTCCTTTATCTTTTCTCATCCGGTCCTTATCTGCCCGGTCCTTCTCCAGGTGACGTTGCCGAAGTTTTTGGGATTCTCGCTGCTCCCTTTGTCGCTCTGCTTCCCGCTCCCAACGTCTCCACTCTTCCTCCTGACGCCGGTTGTAATTCTCCTCCAGCATCTCCATGTCTCCACCATCAAACTGCAGCTTATGATGTCCGGTTTGCGGCAGCTCTCCTGGCGCCCCCCAGTCCTGGCGGTGCTCACCTGCGGAGGAAGCAGCCGGCTCTGGAACAGATGACAGTCGGGGCTCCGGTACAGACAGGTAGACCTCTGGTGCCTGCGCGGCCTCCTCCATGAGGACGGGTGTCGCTTCTTCTGTCTCAGCGACGGGGGCAGACAGCGGGATCTGGGGTGCTGCCGGTGCAGAGTTTTTTGCAGGAACGGGTGCCTCCACTGCGACAACGTCAACCGGATCACATTGCAAGGGCTGGGATGCCCGCACGGACTCCTCTACTAGAACGGGTGCCTCACCTTCCGGTACAGACACTTCAGGTAAGAGGGATTGGCGCCGCTCCAAGTTTAGTTTTAGGGCACGCCAGCTGGCTTCCATCCTGGCGACCTCCTCCCGGTGCCGGGCCAGGCCTCTTAGGGTATCCTCCGCTTCTTGCAGCGTAGGAGGGTTTCCAGGCCGGGTGCCCAACGGCGGTTCCGTGGCGATCGGGTCGCTTCCGTGGGGGGAGAGCTCTGACTGCTCCATCCCTTCACACTTCTGCTCGTGTCCATTAGCCATCTCTGCCAAGTCACATGTGTCATTAGCATCTGGAGAGGGCCCCTCTTTTGTAGTGAGGCGGGACCTTCGTGTTAGTTTCCGCACACTGAGGAGGATGAGGAGGCGGAACTGAAGAGCTGTGGGGCACGATCTTACATTGCAGTACCATTTAGAGTGGTCGGCCATCGTTTTCACGCCACTGAGTGAGTGTACACCCACGAAGAGCACGCCCTTCTTCTTCACCAGTGCCTGGTCGTGACGCAGATATGGCGGAAAAATGGCAAATACATTCTCTGATGATTTTAGCAATTCTCAAGCACAAAACCAGTTCAATTCAGGCACACAGGACTCGCTTATAGCGAGCTACAGAATCCTGTTCGTGACGCCAAAGTTGAGTCACACAGAGCCAGAGGTTTTGGGGGTACTCGGCACCAAGCCCGTCGACTTCTATGGGGTATGTCACGGCTTTACCCGGCAATTGAATCAGAGTCTATTTTACTATGTAGAAGTGTATAAACTATAAATATATGTATATATATATGTCACAATGACATGTATATATATATATATATGTATTCTATGTGTGTATATTTTGTGTTTACAACGAAAGAAAGGGTTTTTTTTTGTTGCGATTTTTTGTTCCCATAGACTTACATTGGACTTCCGGTATCGGAATCGGATATCGACGATATTTAGTGATATCGGCGATACCATTTCGATACGATATTTTTAGATATCGAGCAGTATCGCTCAACACTACTCATGGACAATGTCGATCTAATACTGTACCTCAATAAAGGCAGCGTCACCCATCATGCTTGTTTGTCTTGTAGATTGTTGAAGAGGGATTTTTTTTTTTTTTTTTTAAAGTTCCTTTTTATTTGGATTTTCAAAAACAAAAAGGTGCTATGTCCGGCTTCCACCGGCGGAGGTACCTCAGAATCTTTGTGCGCTTCTCCGGCGCACGCAAGCCTTTGACATTCCAGGAGATGATCTTCATGTTGAATGGGCGGCAGAAAAATTAAGAGTGTGCTGGAGGAGACGGTGTACCCTCTTATGGCCGTCGTTGGCACCAACCTGCGAGGAAAGGAGGAAGCAGCACCACAATATCAAATACCAAATCAAGATATATTGACAATTCCAGGATTAATTATTGGAGAGAGGTCCCTTGCTACCCTTTTCTAGTAACTCTTGTTTACCAATAAACCGCTGTAAGCGGTCGTAGTCTCTCCACCACTACCTGTGTTTATGTGACTTCCTTTTTTCTAACCTGTGAGGAGATTACCCCCATCCTCCCAGGCTATTCAGTGTACCCCCCCCATGTGTCCAAAGCATGAAACCCCAATAGCCTGCTTCACTTATTGTCCCTCCATATGTAATGTTTAACTCAGTTGTCCCACGTTTATCAAGACCCCCACTCTCATGAGAGATCTTCAACATCTAATATCAATTAACTAATTTAACCATCTAAAATTGCAGCAAAACTATCATGCTTTAGCATAAGTATGAAGGAACTCTAATAGAAACGGCTCAAACAGCAAATATATCTCATATGTCATTTAACGTGGAGAGAATCTCTTTCATCTTTCCTGATCTCCTTCATGAACTGCCATCTTGTCGTCGTCTGCGTGGGGAGAACCTGGAACTGCGTCGCTGTACTTCCCTATCACTTTGTGGATTTCGTTCCAAGGCTGCTTCTGCTTGTTCTGGTGTGTCATTAATGACATATGTCCCGTCAGATCTTTGGAACCGCTAACGCGCTGGGAACAGTAGTTGAAAGCGAACATCTCGCTCAAACAACGTTGTGCAAATGAAACTGAACGCCCTCCTCTTCTTGGACACCGATACTGAGAAGTCATCAAAGAGCAGAATCTCATAGCCATGGAGTAGCAATGGGCGCCTCGCTTCTCTGAATGGCCGTAACAATGAAACTTTGTCGTTATAATGTAACAGCTTAATTATTACTTGCCGTGGTCTGTACATCGTTGGTTTCGATGCCTCCCCTCGCCTGTTGTTGTTTTGTGGCGGTCCCACACGATGTGCACGTTACACACGACAGTAGTAGTTAAGTCACAATATTTTCGGTAGATCATTCTCACAGATGGATTGTAAGTCTGCTGATTTAAACGATTCAGGCAGTCCGACGAGACGTAAATTGCTTTGTCTCGAGCGATTTTCCAAGTTCTCTGTTTTGTCTATCAAATTTTGTAACTTCTGCTGAAGGTTCTGTTCTCTGTCTTGGCCAAGTTGCTTCTCCTGTTGTAGCAGCGCCACATCCTGTTGCAGCTTGGTAATTGCAATGGTATTCAGGTGTACAGACTTTTGTATGGAAGACAATGACGATTGCAATGCCGACTCCAGCAGCTTCTGAATGTCTGGTAAGAGAAGGGCTGTGACCTCTCTTCAGCCATTTTCTGCGAATCAAATTCCTGAGGAACTCTCAAGTCACATGGTGCTTCTGATAATAGCTCTTGCTGCATGTCTATGGCAGTGCTCATCATCGCGCCTCTTTCCTCTTTCTCTCCTCCATGCGCCATCTTGTCCTTCTGCTTCAGTTGGATAGGTAAACCGTTCGGGGTCTGTTGTGAACTCCGTAGCAAGTAGCGCTCCATAAATTATGTCCCCACGAATGTAAAAGGTGTCAGTGTTCCCGGGGGTGGTTTTACTGCTCTCCTATGGGCCCGATATGCTTGGATACCTGGGAGGAATTCAGGAGCATCTCCAAACTCCCTCCTTACATGTCAGCGCAGGAAACAGAAGAGGGAACGTGCTTGTTTTGTTGCTCATAGGTGGAGTTTTATACAGTAAATGATTACTGCTGTCGTATTTTTGGCGTCCCTAGGGCAGAATAAGGCTGCGTAACGTCACATTTTAGAGAGAGTCATATAATAGACACACGCTACCCTACCCGTGACACAAGGAAGGTAGTGTTGCCGGATAAAGCCTTGCGCAACCAGACATGCCCCTGGAAAATGCCTGCTGCTGCAGGCTAAACTCAACACGGACAAATAATGTTGTAATTTAAAACTTTTGTGACAGCAAGAACGCAAGGATGAAAAATTCATACTTTTACAGATTACAAGTACAGAAATCTATGTCCAAAATAAGAATATGATGAAGAAGATGAAGATGAAGTAGAATATGAAGAAGAATAATAGTTGAATAAGAACAATATGAGTAATGTTAACAAAAAGATGAATAGCAAGAAGTTTAAGAAGAAGATAAAGAAGGTGAAGATGAAGAATAATTTGATGAAAAAGATAATGCTGCTGAAGATTATGAAGGAGAAAGTGTGTCAAAAGTTAAAAAGGTGAAGAGCATGGAAGTTGTGAAACATACATATTTGCCAAAATAGAAAAAACGTTAACAACATTGTCAATTTCTTCGTCAATCCGAACATCTTTAAATAAAAAAAATATTAATGCTATTCCATTTGATTGGGTTAAACATCTATGCCTTTAATGTCTCCTCAACCTCCCCCAATACATTCTACATTACTCTTTGTTGTTTTCCTTCATGTACAATTAACCAACAAGGCAAGAATGGTTTTTTTTTAATTCCGATATTTTGTTCCCATAGACTTACATTGGATTTCCGGTATCGGTATCGGGTATCGCCGATATTTTTGGGGTATCGGCGATACCATTCCGATTCCGATACTTTTGGATATCGGAAAGTATCGCTCAACTCTAGCCATTACCTAAGTTGCCTTCCTCCTCCGAATTGGTGCCTTTGTTCCTTCAGCACGTGGTTCGGTTACACGGCATTCCTGAGAACATTGTGTCTGACAGAGGAGTCCAGTTTGTTTCCAGATTTTGGAGGACTTTTTGTTCTAAACTTGGTGTTCAATTGTCTTTCTCCTCGGCTTTTCATCCTCAGACCAATGGACAAACTGAGAGAACAAACCAGACATTGGAGACTTATCTGAGATGCTTTGTGTCTGCTGATCAGGATGACTGGGTCTCTTTTTTGCCTTTGGCTGAGTTTGCTCTTAATAATAGGGCTAGCTCTGCCACTTTGATGTCTCCATTTTTCTGCAATTTTGGGTTTCACCCTCGATTTTCTTTGGGACAGACGGAGGCTTCTGTCTGTCCAGGTGTTGACTCTGTTGTGGAGCGTATGCAGCAGATTTGGGACCAGGTAGTGGAGAGGTTGTCCCTCTCTCAGGAGAGGGCCCAGCGGTTTGCCAACCGGCATAGGACTGATGGTCCTCGGTTTGAAGTGGGGGACTTGGTCTGGTTGTCCCTATGAGAGTTGCATCTCCTAAGTTTAAGCCTAGGTTCATTGGACCTTATAAGATCATGGAGATTCTTAATCCTGTTTCCTTTCGTTTACTTCTTCCAGGGACATTTAAGATCCATAACGTGTTCCACAAGTCCTTATTGAAGAGGTTTGTCGAGCCAGTGGTTCCTATGGCTGCGCCTCCTGACCCTGTTTTGGTTGAGGGCAATCTGGAGTATGTGGTTGGGAAAATATTGGATTCTTGTTTTTCTAGACGGAAACTCCAGTATTTGGTTAAGTGGAGAGGTTATGGTCAGGAGGACAATTCTTGGGTGTTTGCTTCGGACATCCATGCTAGGAGACTGATCTGTGCGTATCACAGAGCTCATCCTGACCGACCTGGTTGCCCAAATGAGGGTTCGGTGAGGTACCGCCATTACATGCTTCCTATGTTCTTTGGGGATCTGCTCCGGGGCAGATAGTTTTCCTCTTTCTATCTTTAGGTGTAGTTAGCTTCTCAGGCTGTGACGAGGCGTTTAGGACCAACGTAGGAACACTCCACGGCTGCCTTTAGTTTTGGTGGTTAGTCAGGGTACTGCAATCCAGTAGTTTCCAACCTCTCTGGTGTATTGCCTTTTTGCCTGCTCTCCTCAGCTACCAAATCATAACACTCACCTCTCGTCGCTGGGGGCCAGGTGCCGGTGTCCTGAGCAGGCGGTGACACCGGCGCGCTATGTGGGACAGGTGCCGGTGTCACCGCTCGCTCAGGACCTCGGCACCTGAGATATTTACCTGTCCTCTCTGCACCGCAGCTCTGCTCCCTCGGTCTGACTCCTCTGGCTGTGAATGATCAGGCAGGGGGCGGAGCGCGCACTAACGACGTCATCGCGCCCTCTGCCTGAACATTCACAGCCAGAGGAGTCAGACCGAGGGAGTAGCGCGCTGCGGTGGACCGAGGGACAGGTAAATATCACTATACTCACCACTCCGCCGTGCGTCTCTGCAGCCTCTCCTCTTCTCCCGGCGGTCTCCGCAGCGCTTCAGTCCTGCAGCGGTCGCATGGTACCGCTCATTAAAGTCATGAATATGTGCATATTCATGACTTTAATGAGCGGTGCCATGTGACCGCTGCAGGAGGGAGCCGGAGATTGTGGGAGAAGCAGGGGGGCTGCAGAGACCGCGCCGGCGGAGGGGTGAGTATGATCCGACATCCCCCGCCGACCCCCGTATATGACCCGCGTATAAGCCGAGAGGGGGACTTTCAGCCCTAAAAAATGGGCTGAAAATCTCGGCTTATACGTGGGTATATACGGTAAAAGTTCATATTGCCTCTCTTTCCCTAGAAAGTAAATATTAAAAAAATAAAAATGTACATATTTGCTATCTGCATTCATGACAGTCTGAACTAATAAAATGTCTTAACATCTATCTCATACAGTGAAAGCCAACATGGTACAAAAAAATCAGAATAGCATATTCTCTGTTTTTTGCTTACTGTACCTTGCAAAAGAATGGTATAAAAATAGATCATGTGAACCCCAAAATGATGATGATAAAAACTACAGCTCTAATAGCAAAAATCCATCCCTCATGCAACTCTACTGTCAGAAAAATAAAGTTATATCTCTTGGAATGCACAGAAGAAAAATTTTGAGTAAAGAGGGCCCTCTAAAACTGTGTGGCCCCAGGACTAACAGGAACTTGGATCTGGCTCTGCCATAGACAGGCAATGAAGTGGAGGTCAAGCATGTGTACTAGGGTTGTGCAAAGCTTCAGTCTTGTGGTTCCGGAGCCCGGTCCTCGGAATCTCAGGGAGTCATAGTGATCGTACCGCTAGTAAGTTATTCCCTATTGTATGAGTAGTGGTTATCTTGTAAATCTGGAAATCACTTTATCCATCCAGCCGTGGTGCTTAGTCATTTAGGAGCAATAGGACTCAGATGAGCTGGATTCTGAGCTGAGCGTTGTCCAGGCACTTCCAGTTTCCAATTTCAGCTTCTTAAAGTAATGATATTTTGTGTAGCTAATGTCTTTCACAGGCTGAAGTGTAATGGGTGCTTTAGCTGTTATTTAATTTTGTCCTCCTGGTCCATATCTCTTGAAAATGGATTCTGATGTGATGGACTAATGAAGAGCGGTAAATGGTTTATAGAAAAATTACACACAGTCAGTAATGTGATCAGAAGCACACTGGTAATGGATATGTACTGCAATAGTCACTTTGAAAGGAATAAGGCACTAACAAGGGTACATTTTGGAAATACAAATATTTTTTGCTGTAATCACCTTAAAAGCTTTTACCAGGACTAATGTACAGAAGGCCTTACCTTAGGATAGGTCGTCAGTATCAGATCTTTGGGAGCCCGACACCTGGCACTCCCATTGATCAACTCTTATCAGGACTACACTGGTAAATGCAGATCTCATTAAAGTGAATTGAAAAGAGATGCAACCAGCTATGGCTCACGGTGTACTTCCCAATGATCGGTGAACATCACTGTAGTAAGAGTTATTTTTAATGGTTTCAACACTCCAATTAATTAATACTAATTATTGATATGGTTTCAATCAATATATATATATATATATATAATATATATATATAATCTTTACTTTCAGAGAGTTAGCAGAAGGTCATTGAAGGTTAAATGTTCAACCAGATGACCCATTAAACAAAGGAATATAAATGACTGGTCATTTTGTTGTTATCTTCTAACAACGGACCTTTGACATTCAAAGATGAGAGTCAACTAATTAGAACTTTCCCAGAGATGTTATACTGTTAATTATATGTTAGATGGAGGCTGTTAAGTTTTTAGTACACATTCCATGGAAGATCAAAGTTTTTAACTGAGATACATTGGATAGTTTAGCATATAAAAAGATGACTAAACTCTAGGGGTGACTGGAGACATACAGAGATTGGAGATGGACATACAGAGACAAAGAGTTTGATGGATTTCTACCTTGAGAATGTAATGTATAAAAAATGCTTGTTTTTGATGCACATGTATTTATTTTTACTTTATTGCTTCTATGTTTTATTTGATTGACTGTTTATGTCTTATCTATTATTAAGTAAATTCAATTTAGTTTTCTCAATTCTCATGTGAATATGTCTTATTTATTACAATCACTTGAATCCATTACAAAACATAGGTGTCAATCACCACTCTTACCTGATATTGATTGCTGATCCTAATTCCTGCCCAACTCCTTGAAGAGGGCAAAATATGTGATAACTAATCTTCGCTAAGCTTTTATCACCTGGGACAAGGATGCTGCCCTGTCTCAGTATCTAAATACCGTAGGCAAAATAGAGTGTCTTGTTGGCACCAAGAATGGTTCCCAGCATCCAGCACATCCTCCTCACCACTTATTCCTAGCTGTGCCATTTTCATCTCATTTCTTTGTTGATATCTCCATAAGTGTGGGTTGAAGAGCTCTGTGTATGTTCACTAAGCCCATAGAAAAGGGCCAAACAGGTTCAAAACTTCTCAGGAGCCCTCATTAGCAGCAATGTTTGATTCTATACATCTGTACTCTTGATTAAAGAAGTGGTCTCATTCCAACAATCATTTTTTTATTGCACGCCAGCCTACCATTCTGTTCATCGTGATGGCTTATGAGTAGCACCAACAGTCGGGTTTCTGTATCTGGACATGCAGCAAAACTGTGGTGGCTGCATATAAAAGATGGATAGGTTGGGCCCACCAGAGCAAGGGATGGTTGCACTTAGAAGCTGGTGTCCTAAGCAGATACACATTTCTTTCATGATCATATGCTCTAATATGGAGTATCATTCCCTTTTAAAGCTTGTAATACACTTTTGGTATTCAGAAAGGCACTTGAACATTTCCAAAACTCAAAAGAATCCCCTAACAGCTACGGATCAGCATAGGTGCCTTAGGCCGGGGTCAGATGAGCGTATGCAAAATTGTCTGTATTTTGTCTAGAAAACACCAATGATTTTTCATCTGCATTGTCATCTATACAGTGTGGGAAATAAGTATTTGATCCCATGCTGATTTTGTAAGTTTGCCTACTGACAAAGACATGAACAGTCTATAATTTCAAGGGTAGGTTAATTTTAACATTCAGAGATAGAATATCAAAAATAAAATCCAGGAAATCACACTGTAGAAATTATATAAATTTACTTACATTTTGCAGTGAGAAATAAGTTTTTGATCCCCTTCCAACCTTTAAGAGTTCTGGCTCCTACAGACCTGTTAGATGCTCCTAACAACTCGTTACCTGCATTAAAGACAGCTGTCTTACATAGTCACCTTTATAAAAGACTCCTTTCCACAGACTCAATTAATCAGTCAGACTCTAACCTCTACAATATGGGCAAGACCAAAGAGCTTTATAAGGATGTCAGGGACAAGATCATAGACCTGCACAAAGCTGGAATAGGCTACAAAACCATAAGTAAGACGCTGGGTGAGAAGGAGACAACTGTTGGTGCAATAGTAAGAAAATGGAAGAAATACAAAATGCCTGTCAATCGACATCGATCTGGAGCACCATGCAAAATCTCACCTCGTGGGGTATCCTTGAACATGAGGAAGGTGAGAGATCAGCCTAAAGCTACAAGGGGGCACTTGTTAATGATCTCAAGGCAGCTGTTAGAATTTATTCAGTTTGACCAGCCGCCATCTTGCTTAGACCTGGATCCTCAGGGAGTGAATTACAGTGGTGTGGGGATTATTATGTCTTTGTTGCGAAGTGAACCCCAAATCTGGGCATTTTTGTTACCACCTGGTGATCCTTGTTTGCAGTCAGTGGAAGCATTTTTTACTGCAATGGGGTTGTTATATGATGATCCGGATAGGGTCACATCAGCTAAGGCAGAGCTCAAACAGGGTTCTGGTGATGCTGAGAGGTATTGCACCCTGTTCAGACGATGGTCCGCACAGGTCAGGTGGAATGACCCAGCGCTCAAGAGTCAGTTTTTAGCAGGTTTGAGTGAAAGGGTTAAAGAGAGACAGGCAGAATAATGAGAAGCCTCCTATAATGCTGGACCCAGTCTCTCTTGAAGCTCATCAAGAGAATGCCAAGAGTGTGCAAAGCAGTCATCAAAGCAAAAGGTGGCTACTTTGAAGAACCTAGAATATAAGACATAATTTCAGTTGTTACACACTTTTTTGTTAAGTCTATAATTCCACGTGTTAATTCATAGTTTTGATGCCTTCAGTGCGAATGTACAAGTTTCATAGTCATGAAAATACAAAAAAATCTTTAAATGAGAAGGTGTGTCCAAACTTTTGGTCTGTACTGTACGCCATAATTTGAAAGAGGCGAATAGGAGGTCTAAGAAATATTTTGACAGGAAAAGAAGGGAGGTGTTGTTCGCAGTTGGGGACATGATCTGGTTGTCCTCTAGGAATCTGCGTTTGAAGATCCCTTCTAAAAAACTCGGGCCTAAATTTGTAGGACCCTTCAAAGTGGTTCAGGTTGTCAACTCTGCAGCTGTGAGATTAGACATACCCTCGTCCTGTAGAATTAATTCAGTTTTTCATGTATCTTTACTGAAGAATGTTGACATGCCAGACAAGGAGGCGATGCTGACTGTTCCTCCAATTGATGAGGATGGCAAGTTCGAGATTTCTCGCATATTGGATTCCAGGTGGCACAGAGGAAGGTTGCAGTATCTCGTGTCCTGGAAGGGTTTCGGTCCCGAGGATAATTCCTGGGTGAAAGCTGAGGATGTCTCGGCCTCAAGGCTGATTAAGGCTTTTCACAGGAGATTTCCGAATAAGGCTTGGCCAAGAGGATCCGGAGGATCCTCATAAAAGGGGAGGTACTGTTAGAATCTATTCAGTTTGACCACCATGCAATGCCACCACCGCCATGTTGTTGTGGTTTCTGGCTGCTGGTCTGTTTTCCCCTGGTGCTGGGCTTGTCGTTGGTCAGGTGACTGTATCACCCTTTATTACCCTTTATTACCCTGCACCTGCCTCCCAGTCCTTGCTTGACATCAGTGTTAATCCGCTTGAGTTCTGGCTAGGAGCATTGATAGCTTTGTGCTATACTTTTTGCAGTTCTGGGAACCCTAGTTCTGCTTGCTTAGTCTTTTTGTTTTTTCCTTTTGTTTCTGCAGCTTCCTCTATTTCCCTGCTAGGAGGTTACCAGCATTTTGTTCCCAGTCCCTAGATCTTTCAGGGATCCCCTTCCCCCACCCTCAGGTCTTTGCTTGAGTCTAGGCTAGGATCGTCGGTGGGTCTATTCGTTATGAATAGGTCACCCGCTCCATCGTAGGGATCAAGCCTAGTTCTAGTGCAGGGTCAGATTCACCCCCTGCTCTATTCCTGAGTTGCAGACCCTTAACAGCAGCTAGGACCACAGTCATCAAGAAAACCATTGGTAACATATTACGCCCTAAAGGTTTAAAATCCTGCAGTGCCCGCAAGGTCCCCCTGCTCAAGAAGGCACATGTGCAGGCTCGTCTGATGTTGCAAATGAACATCTGGATGAGTCTGTGAGTGATTGGGAGAAGCTGTTTGGTCAGATGAGACAAAAATTCATCTCTTTGGCATTAACTCAACTCGCAGTGTTTGGAGGAAGAGAAATGTTGCCTATGACCCAAAGAACACAGTCCCCACTGTCAAGCATGGAGGTGGAAACATTATGTTTTCGGACAGTTTCTCTGCTAAGGGCACAGGACTACTTCACCGCATTAATGGGAGAATGGAAGGAGCCATGTACCGTAAAATCCTAAGTGACAACCTCCTTCCCTCCGAAAGGACATTAAAAATGTGTTGTGACTGAATCTTCCAGCAAGACCATGACCCAAAACACACAGCCAAGGCAACAAAGGAGTGGCTCAAAAAGAAGCCCATTAAGGTCATGGAGTGGAATAGCCAGTCTCCAGACCTTATTCCCATATAAAACTTATGGAGGGAGATAAAGCTCTGAGTTACCAAGCTACAACCTTAAAATCTTAATGATTTAGAGAGATGATCTGCAAAGAGGAGTGGACAAACTTCCTCCTAACATGTGCACAAACCTCATCATCAACTACAAAAAACAACTGACTGCTGTACTTGCCAACAAGGGTTTTGCCACCAAGTATTAACTCTTGTTTGCCAGAAGGATCAAATACTTATTTCTCACTGCAAAATGCAAATACATTTATATAATTTATACAATGTGATTTTCTGGATTTTATTTTTGATATTATATCTCTCAATGTTAAAATTAACCTACCCTTAAAATTATAGACTGTTCATGTCTTTGTCAGTAGGCAAACTTAAAAGATCAGCAAGGGATCAAATACTCATTTCCCCCACTGTATGTCTGTTTTTTACAGCTGTAGGACATCCGTATGACATCAGATTTTTTACATAAATAATTTAATAAATAATAAAAGAGCAAATACATTTTCCCAAGATAATAATTATAACAGATCTTAGCAGACACATGACATTCGGATAGTAAATCCGTTTTATGTTTTTGAATATCCATTGATTAGATCAGATCAAAGTAGTGCATACTGCTATTGTATAAACGCGGATCATCATCGGTCTGCATGTAAAAATGACCATGTGAGCTAACATATTGGCTTGCATTGGTCAGTGTGCCGCCGTATACCACACATCTATTTATATAATCGTCTTATCCTGTCTGTCTGTCCAGGAAATCCCGCGTCGCTGATTGGTCCGGCTGCGGCCAATCAGCGACGCAGGGCTAACTCTGCCCATGTGGTCATGTGACTCACCAACTGCCCATGATGTACTGAACATGTTTTGTCAGTTACAGTGTCTGATGTACTTCTGTCATGTTTACTGAACATGGGTAATACACAGTGACATAATGTAATACACAGGTGACATGAGGTAATACATAAGTAACATAAGGTAATACACAGTAAAATGAGGTAATATACAGTAACATGAGGTAATACACAGTAATATGAGGTAATACACAGGTAACATGAGGTAATATACGGTAACATGAGATAATACACAGTTATATGAGGTAATACACAGTAATATGAGGTAATACACAGTGGCATGAGGTAATACACAGTAACATCAGCGACGCAGGGCTAACTCCGCCCATGTGGTCATGTGACTTACCAGCTGCCCATGATGTACTGAACATGTTTTGTCAGTCACAGTGTCTGATGTACTTCTGTCACGTTTACTGAGCACGGGTAATACACAGTGACATGAGGTAATACACAGGTGACATGAGGTAATACATAAGTAACATAAGGTAATACACAGTAAAATGAGGTAATATACAGTAACATGAGGTAATACACAGTAATATGAGGTAATACACAGGTAACATGAGGTAATATACGGTAACATGAGGTAATACACAGTAATATGAGGTAATACACAGTAACATGAGGTAATACACAGTGACATGAGGTAATACACAGGTAACATGAGGTAATATACAGTAACATGTGATAATATAAAGTAACATGTGGTAATATACAGTAACATGAGGTAATACACAGTAAAATGAGGTAATACACAGGTAACATGAGGTAATATACAGTAACATGAGGTAATATACAGTAACATGTGGTAATATACAGTAACATGAGGTAATACACAGTAAAATGAGGTAATGTACAGTAACATGAGGTAATACACAGTAATATGAGGTAATACACAGGTAACATGAGGTAATATACGGTAACATGAGGTAATACACAGCATATGAGGTAATACACAGTGACATGAGGTAATACACAGTAAAATCTATTTATAAAATCGTCTAATGCTGTCTGTCTGTAACAGAAATCCCGGGCGCTGATTGGTCGCGCCCGGCCGGACTCGACCAATCAGCGACATTCTCCCACCCAGTCAGTGTCTGCTGAGGTGTTGTGGAGTGGGAAAACTTGCTCATAGCAACCAATCACAACTCAGCTTTCATCTTTTAAACAGCTCTGGTGAAATGAAAGATGCTTAGTGATTGGTTGCTATGGGCAACACAGGCAGTGTAACCTGTTGTGGTCAAGAAGATGTGACTATGAAATATATATATATTAGATATTTATTATATATATATAGATACCTTTCCATGTATATAGATATATATAGATATATGTATAGATTTAGATATATACAGTATATATAGATAGATATTTTACTATGTAATCGTCTAATTCTGTCTGTCTGTAACAGAAATCCCGCGTCACTGATTGGTTGCGCCTGGCCGGACACGACCAATCAGCGACAGGCGCAGTCCGGCCGTCAATTGGCGCAGGATTTGAACCACCGCTATCGTCAGGAGATCAGGTAGCCTCGGGTCATCTCCTGCCGCATGGAGGTCAGCGGCGACGCAGCGGAAGTACCCCGACCAGTGGCCTCCACGTAAACCCCAGCAGCAGCCTCCATGTACACCCCACCAACAGCAGACTCTATATACCCCAGCATCAGCAGCCTCCACATATACCCCAGCAGTAGCAGCCTCCACATATACCCCAGCAGCAGTCTCCACATATACCCCAGCAGCAGCAGCCTCCACATATACCCCAGCAGCAGCAGCCTCCACATATACCCCAGCAGCAGCAGCCTCCGCATGTACACCAGCTGCAGCAGTCTCCGCATATACCCCAGCAGCAGCATCTATATACACCCCAGCAGCTGCCTCTATATACACCCCTGCAGCCTCTATATACACCCCAGCATCCTCTATATACACCCCAGCAGCAGCCTCTATATACACCGCATTCTTAAATCTTCATAAATAAACTACATACATATTCTAGAATACCCGTTGCGTTAGAATCGGGCCACCAACTAGTTATACATAAGGACAGAACACGAAATAATAATTTGCTCGTCTGAAGGAATGCTGATGTGCAGCCAAGCTTTCTCAAAATCAATTAAATCAAATTTTCTTTTGAGACCTCCAATGTTTAATTTTACTTGCAATCCAATTTGTGACCACCAGCTAATGCCAATGAAAAAAATCAAAGCATTTTTTCCAAAATTTTCTAAATACTTTCTTTAACCATAAGTAAATATGAAATTTGCTTGTCCACTGTGGGAAAATCTACTATGTTTTAGTATGTTTTTTAGTTTCAATCTGCTATATATTATGTGTTTAAAATTTAGGAAACCCATTAATATCACAGGTCAACAAAAAAATATTTTTTTTCTGGTGCCAAAGATATTTTAATGAATTTGGGGTATTTTTGGGGTGCTGATTCTGAATATGCAATCAGTTTTGCCAGATTGGCTCTAGTTGCTGAGAGCCTGGAATAAATATATACATGTTGAGGAAAAAAAGCTTTTGATGCTAAAAAATGTAAGATACAGATGACTGTCTATAAAATGAGGATTTCGATGCATGAAACCTGCTGGGCTGGATACTTTGCTTTGACTTCCAGTTTTATGGAATCTTTTCAGTTGGAATGGTCCATAAATAAACATGTTACCTACATATACAGTATATATATGAGTCATGTGCATTATGAATCATGTAATGAACTTCTGAAGATATATGCAGGAGGTTCCTTTACATTGTGACATCAGCTGAATTTTCCAAGAAATAACACTTCCTTATTTAATGACTAACTAGACACTGAGTCAGTAGAATGGTAAGCAATGCAGGGAGTGTATATTTTTTTTCATTATCGTTCTTAACTGTGATTTTTCTGATCCAATCAGATATAAGATTTACATACTGTATAAAAATCATTCATTTTTCAAGCACTTCTTCTGGGGTAAGGTGCACCGGTAGAGCTTTAGGTATTGCTGCCACACTGTGTAATGCAGACTTGCATGCTATAAAAAGTAAGGCAGAGGGGACACAATTCAGTATTTTTCCACATTTGGCATTAAATATGAAGACTAATGCACCATGGCACATGTCAGCAGGAAGTGGAAAGGTTAAGATTATTATGAATTTCATATAGTGGTCCAAAATACAAATTCATTTTAATCTATTTAATGCTATCTAATCGATTTTCTAATATACATCTGTCATGAAGAGACCAACACACACGGTCTGGGGTTGCGCCTGCAAGGGTTAATCTATCTCCTCTCACTCAGTCTAACATTCAACCTCTGTCCTATGCTACAATGGGAGCATAAATCACACCCCAACACAGACCACACACCCGCTCATACAGGCTGCCACCACTCATCGAACTCACGGCGATGAATCCCGTAAATATTACTACTATGTGCCAATCACCAGGAGCACACACTTCTAAGGCTATGGATTCTTTAGAGAAACAAGGTTCAGACTTATTAAAGTTTAAAGCTTTAATATAAAAGGTACAGTGCTTACAATAAAAGGGATATAAAAATGGAAATAACAAGGGACATACAAATATGCAAAACAGTATAAAAATAACAGGGAGAAAAACTTACAGAAATATCGAACTTTGCATTCTGGTACTCTGTCAACGAGGGAGGGGGAATATGAGATGATCACATCAGCTTGGCTGCCCCCATATATGACACGGTTCTTTTGTGTGGAAGTCTAATTTATAGATATGACTTGGGAATCCAATTTCTAGACCAGCCTCATTATAATATTCTAATTGCTAGTTTGTGAGTGGACCATGCCATGCTACCAATGAATACATTATTTTCTCTCTGAACCTCTGGTGCAAACTTTCCCATAGATAGCAAGCATTGACATCTAACTTCAAAAGAGCCAAAAGGTGTGAAATGCTCCAATTTTATGTGTTCTCAGGAAGGCACCCTGGAGAGATTGGAGACTAGGAGACTGCCAGTCAGGCTAACATGAGGTCATAACCTGTGTGGAGAGCTGCAGGCTAAGACAAACGTCACTTACTGCTGGTCATATATATGCATACATATACATATTTCACTACAATACATATACATATTTCACTACATATGCATTATGAATCATGTAATGAACTTCTGAAGACATATGCAGGAGGTTCCTCCGCTTTACATTGTTACATCAGCTGAATTTTCCAAGAAATAACACTTCCTTATTTAATGACTAACTAGACACTGAGTCAGTAGAATGGTAAGCAATGCAGTGAGTGTATATATTTTTTCATTATCGCTCTTAACTGTGATTTTTCTGATCCAATCAGATATAAGATTTTATATACTGTATTAAAATCAGCCATTTTTCAAGCACTTCTTCTGGGGTAAGGGGCACTGGTAGAGCTTTAGGTATTGCTGCCACACTGTGTAATGCAGACATGCTTGCTATAAAAAGTAAGGCAGAGGGGACACAAGTCAGTATTTGTCCACATCTGGCATTAAATATGAAGACTAATGCACCATGGCACATGTCAGCAGGAAGTGGAAAGGTTAAGATTATTATGAATTTCATATGGTGGTCCAAAATACAAATTCATTTTAATCTATTTAATGCTATAATCTAATCTATTTTCTAATATACATCAATTAAAAACTCCTTATCCTCCTCTAAATACACTATAACTGTTTTTTTTCATTACAACTTCCTTTTTGATAACTCTTAATTTGCTGGGGCTGGGCTAATCCCTGCTCTGTCACTGTGCGATGTGCTCAGTGACAGTGCGTTCTCTACCTGTCTCAGATCAATACAAACATTTTCTGTGAATGTTGATTTTTTATAAACTTTTAATGATTGACTTGCCAGAAGGTTTTTTCCCTGGGACATAATTAATTAGAAGTTGGATTTAAGATAATAAAAAACAATAAGTAACAATAATGATCTGTTTACGGTGTTTTTATTTTTTTTTATCAATACTTGAGTCAACTGGTTGTGTTGAACATCCATTTTCACCCTGCTTTGGTGCATGGTGAGTTTATGGCACTTATTTGTCATGGCATTAAAAGCTGGACCAGCATTTTCTCATTCATGAACCACCGATGACTTTTGTTGGCTACCTTTGCTATGGAATGTCAAGCTTATTAGAACATTTTGAGTTAATAGAAAAGATCTCACATCTATTAGCCAGGTCTAGGGGGTAAGGTTTCTCCTTGTGGAGAGTGACATACCAGCTCTGGCGTGTCAAGGTAAGGAGGCTTATTCGCCGTGCAATGCTCCTCTGGGAAATTTTAAAATGCAAATTGCCTCTTCAAACAAAGAGGACTTGTACTCTATAGCGCCACCTATTGGAAGTAGCGATCCTACAAGTCACAATCAACCCTTTAACGAGTCTTGTAATATGATTAATCCTTGTAATTTATCCTAAGTCATTGTCATGTATAGTGTACAGTTCCTATAACGTCTTGTGCTTGGGTGCGAGGAAAACACAGGAGACATAGGTTGAAATGAAATGACTTGTATTACTTCATACAAGAATGCTGAAAAGTTCACACAGTTTGCAGGAACAGAGTCAGGAGACACAGCAGGCCAGAGTAATTTCAAGCACTACAATAAATCTCCAAAGCAGGTTCAGGATCTCTTCTCTGTACCGTAATTCCTCTGCAAACATGGATTCACCAAACAGCAGGTTTCCATAGTCCAAAAGTGTTCAAAGGTTCCTCAGTAGGGAATAGCTGGAGTACAAGTTCAAGGTTTCCAGGAGTCAGGTCACAGACTGACTGAGGCTTGATTCAGGAGCACTGATTGTTCAGCTGAGGCTGCTTAAGAAGCAAGACGGAAGAATCAGGGCGGGAACATGAAAACTGGAACTCCATATTAACTGAGGGCAAGAGCTGCAGAAAGACAGAAAGCAAAATGGCCGACGGAAAACTGAGTTTCAAGGAACATGTACACAGAGACAAAGAACCTTACATTACTCCCCCCTTAGGGACAACCTCCGGATGACCTCAGACCAGGCTTGTCAGGGTACCTCTGATGAAACTGGCGGAGCAGGCGAGGAGCATTTACATTGTTGACTGGTTCCCATGAGTTGTCCTCCACTGGGTAGCCCTGCCATTTAATCAAATATTGCAACTGATTTCTGTACAACCTGGAATCTAGAATCCTTTCCACCATAAATTCTTCCTGACCATCGACCAGCACTGGGTCAGGGCAAGGAGAAGAACGTCCAGGAAACGTATTGGGTGTTGCAGCCTTTAGTAGGGATACATGAAAGACAGGGTGGATTCTCATAGTTCTGGGCAGTTGAAGACGACAAGCAACAGCACTTATAATCTTACTGATCTTATAAGGTCCAATGTACTTATGTCCCAATTTAGACGATGGAATCTTTAATTTAAGATTTTTGGTTGACAGCCAGACCAAATCTCCTACCTTGAAAGCTGGTGCAGGTTTACGAAATTTATCTGCTGCTTTCTTGTACCTTTCCTGAGCCAATTCTAGATTTTCCTTTAGAAGATCCATATTCTTTTGTAAAGAAGTGATTCTTTCAGCCACTGCCGGCAAGGGCGTATCTATGGGAAATCGAGGAAGAATGTTAGGATGATAACCTAGATTGGAGTAAAAAGGAGACTGCTTAGTGGAGGCGCTCTGAGAGTTGTTATAAGAGAACTCAGCCAGTGGAAGTAGATCCACCCAATCATCTTGTAGGTGGCAGATAAAGCAGCGGAGATACTGCTCCAGGGTCTGATTGGTTCGTTCTGTCTGTCAATTAGTCTGAGGATGAAAAGCAGAAGAAAGGTTTACTTTAATGTCCAATGCTGCACAGAAATTTTGCCAAAACCTTGAAGTGAATTGCACCCCTCGATCCGAAATGACCTCATCCGGTACTCCATGTAAGCGAAACACATTCTTAATCATCAAGTCTGATGTCTGTTTTGCAGTGGGTAAGCCGACACAAGGGATAAAATGAGCTGCCTTTGTTAGACGGTCAACCACCACTAGAATGGTGTTCTTCCCTTGAGAGGTTGGTAACTCCACAATGAAGTCCATAGAAATGGATCCCCACGGGCGGGACGGGGTGGGAAGAGGTTGCAACAGACCAGTTGGTGAGGAGCGAGGTGTTTTGCATCTTGCACAGACTTCACATGAAGTGACATAGTTTAAAACATCTTTCCTGTAAGTGGGCCACCAAAAGAAACGAGAAAGAAATTCTTGTGTCTTTAGAATTCCCCTATGCCCGGCTACCTTGGAATCGTGGATGAGTTGCAATACTCTCAATCTGACTGTTTCAGGTATATACAGACGTTGTCCCTGAATCCACACACCATTCTTAAAGACAAGACTTACGTCCCTTGGGGGTTGAGCCAACAAAGAATCTGCATGGTATGCTTCCTTGATGTCCTTAAGTAGGTCTTGATTATGAATCACTCCCAGGAATTTAGAGTCAGGAAGAATAGTCTTAGGAGGAGTAAGTGGACGTGTCTCTGCTGAATGAATCCTAGAGAGTGCATCAGCCTTTCCATTGCGCGATCCTGGTCTATAAGAAATGACAAAATTAAATTGGTTTAGGAAAAGATTCCAGCGAGCCTGGCGAGGAGTCAGGCACTTAGCCGACCTGATAAATTCAAGGTTACGATGGTCTGTGAGGACGACTATTTGCTGTGCAGTTCCCTGAAGAAGGTGTCTCCATTCCTTGAAGGCGGCAATAATGGCCAACAATTCTCTATTGCCCACATCGTAGTTCCTCTCAGCTGAAGACAACTGCTGGGAAAAGAAGGCACAGGGATGCAAGACATTCTTCTCACCTGTTCTCTGAGAGAGTATAGCTCCAACGGCACAGTCTGAAGCATCCACCTCTATTATGAAGGCAAGCTCGGGGTTGGGATGTACTAAGATAGGTGCGGTGGTAAATTTATCCTTTAAACAGGAAAATGCTTCCTGAGCTTGCGGGGTCCAGGAGAACCTAGACTGTTTCCGGGTAAGTTGGGTGATAGGTGACACTACCTCAGAAAATTTTTTAATGAAACGTCTATAGAAGTTGGCAAACCCGATGAAGCGCTGCACCTCCTTCACATTTCTAGGAATTGGCCAATCCTTGATGGCTTGGGTCTTGCTTCCATCCATACTAATCCCTTGCGTAGATAGTACATACCCCAGAAATTGAATTTCGGTCCTATGGAATTCACACTTTTCAAGTTTGATGTAGAGATGGTTTTGTCTTAGGCGTTCTAAGACCATTCTCACATGTCCATGATGTTCCTCTGTGGAGTTAGAAAAAATTAGAATATCATCCAGATAAATCACCACAAATGTATCTAGGAGATCCCTGAAGATATCATTCACGAAGTGTTGGAAAGTGGCTGGGGCGGTACTCAGACCAAAAGGCATAACTAGAATATTCAAAGTGTCCATAGCGTGACCTGAAAGCAGTCTTCCATTCATCCCCAGGTCTAATACGGACCAAGTTATAGGCCCCACGGAGATCCAGTTTAGAGAAAATTTTGGCATGCCGCACTCTCTCCAACAACTCAGGGATTAAAGGCAATGGATAACGGTTTCTAATAGTAACCTTATTGAGTTCCCTATAGTCTATGCAGGGTCTCAGAGATCCATTTTTCTTCTTCACAAAGAAGATGGGTGCACCTGCAGGAGATGAAGAGGGCGTATGAAGCCCTTGGCTAAATTTTCGTCTATATAATCCTTCAAAGCTTTTAGCTCGGGCCCCGCTAGGGGGTAGATCTTACCAAAAGGTATCTCGGCTCCAGGCAATAATTCAATTGGACAATCATATGGACGGTGAGGAGGAAGCTGATCAGCGTTCTTCTTGTCACATAAATCCACATAGTCCTGGTATACAGCTGGTAGTTCAGGGACTGACATGGTTCCTTTAGGAACAGAGCAAGCTGAAACTCCTTGACTCATCTGTTTCTCCGGAAAGTGTAATTCCTTGGTCTCCCAGTTAATCGTAGGATTCTGCACCTGCAGCCATGGTAGCCCTAGAATAATGGGAAAGTGGGGAGAAGAGATAAGCATAAAAGACATTTTCTCCTGATGATCTTTACCCATAAGGACCCTCAAAGGCTCTGTTTCTTGATCCACTGGTCCAGAAGTCAGTAGAGAGCCATCCACAGTCTCCATCTGTACTGGAGTAGTCTTCTTCACTGAACGTATCCCCTGTTTCAGAGCAAAGGAGATATCCATAAAATTTCCACTTGCTCCTGAGTCGATCATAGCAGAGCTAGACACCCAGACTGAGTTAACCCAGAGTTTGATGGAAAGGAAGCAATGAGAATTGTTTCTTTTACAACTCAGCTGGGACATCGCTGAGGAAACTTGAAAAATTGCAGCGTTTATACCGTCATCATCCCCAGAACTAACAGAGTTTAAGTCCGAGAAATCAAGATCTCTTGCAGCAGATCTCTCTGGAGCCTGAGGCTCGGACATGACAGAGCTCCTCTCGCAACACTCACAGTGAATGACTGCTGCAGTAGTCTTACGAGAACGGCTGGGGCAGTTTATAATGAAGTGCCCTGACTTACCACAGTAGAAACATAGATTTTCCTTTATACGATGTTCTTTGCGTGCATCACTAACCCGTCTTTGTAAAGAGTCCACCTGCATGGGTTCAGGTTCTGGTTCCCTTGTGATCTTACTCAAAGGTTCCTTAGCTGAGGAGGGAGGTAGTAAAAGGTTAGTGCGATTATTTTCGAACCATCTCTCTTGTCTGCGTTCAGTCAGACGAGCATCAATACGAATACAATAGTTAATAAAGTCACCTAACGCAGTGGGAGGGTCGACACGAGCAAGTTCATCCTTAATCAGTGGAGACAACCCTTTCCGAAAAATAGATTTCTTAGCGGAAGTGTCCCAAGTGGTATCAAGAGCCCATCTCCTGAAATCCAGGGCATATTCGGCTACTGAACGCTTACCTTGGCGCAAAGTTAACATGGCTGCTTTAGCTGTTGCACCTCGATTGGGGTAATCAAACACCTGCCCCATGGCTGAAATAAAAGCATCAAGGTGATTCAAACAATCATCCTCAGTCTCAATCAGAGGGTTTGCCCACATCAAAGCCTTATTGGTAAGCAACATGATTATAGTAAGCACTTTGGATCGTTCAGTGGGAAATTGTGAAGCATGTGCAGAGAAAAATAAATTGCATTGATTAATAAATCCCCTGAATTTCTCACGTTCACCGCCAAAACGAAAAGGAGGTAATTTGGGGATCCCAGAACTCGGGGTTATGGCAGGAGCCTGGGCTCGTTCCTCTAGAGCCTCAATCCTGGCTCGCAATTCCTGGGTAGTCTGTCCAAACACTTGCAAATTATGATTAGTGAGGTCCTGTAGGCTTGCAAAACGGGTTTTTAAAGTCTGTACATCTGAAAGGATTGTATCAGTCACTCCGCAAAGTTCCTTTATGCGGGCCTCCATCTTCCAGATCTTTTAAGGCAGAAGTGCTGGAAGGAGAAGAGGAAAGGAAAAAAAACAAAAAAAACAATAGTGTTTACCTGTGGTAACACTGCAGAGTAAAATTTTAAGGGAATGCGCTCACCTGGAATGGTTGTGAGAAGTCACAACCACTGTCATCACATAAGGTATTTAAACGGACATCTGATATCCACAGTCACAGCAGACACGGCTTTCCCAGACCCAGCAGACACTAAACATTGGCTCCTGAATCTTGTCATGTATAGTGTACAGTTCCTATAGCGTCTTGTGCTTGGGTGCGAGGAAAACACAGGAGACATAGGTTGAAATGAAATGACTTGTATTACTTCATACAAGCATGCTGAAAAGTTCACACAGTTTGCAGGAACAGAGTCAGGAGAGACAGCAGGCCAGAGTAATTTCAAGCACTACAATAAATCTCCAAAGCAGGTTCAGGATCTCTTCTCTGTACCGTAATTCCTCTGCAAACATGGATTCACCAAACAGCAGGTTTCCAGAGTCCAAAAGTGTTCAAAGGTTCCTCAGTAGGGAATAGCTGGAGTACAAGTTCAAGGTTTCCAGGAGTCAGGTCACAGACTGACTGAGGCTTGATTCAGGAGCACTGATTGTTCAGCTGAGGCTGCTTAAGAAGCAAGAGGGAAGAATCAGGGCGGGAACATGAAAACTGGAACTCCATATTAACTGAGGGCAAGAGCTGCAGAAAGACAGAAAGCAAAATGGCCGACGGAAAACTGAGTTTCAAGGAACATGTCAACAGAGACAAAGAACCTTACAGTCATATTACAAGACTCGTTAAAGGGTTGATTGTGACTTGTAGGATCGCTACTTCCAATAGGTGGCGCTATAGAGTACAAGTCCTCTTTGTTTGAAGAGGCAATTTGCATATCTATTAGCCAGGACACACATCTACTAACACAAGACACACGCATTTACAAGAAACAAATGGAGAGACAAAATGCACAGTTACAAATATTCTAAGGCATATTTATGGAATTTATGGAGTTTTCTCCATACAAGGATCTTTCTGGAAGACATGGCACATCCATGCATTACAGCGATATCCTAATTAGTGATGAGCGAACGTGCTCGGATAACGTCTTATCCAAGCAAGCATGGGTGTTATCCACGCATCTGGGAGTGCTCGGATTTTATGTTCGAGTCTTTGTGGCTGCATGATTTGTGGCTGTTAGACAGCTTCAACACATGCAGGATTTCCTAACAAACAGGCAATCTCCACATGTTGTCACGGGTTTACTGAAACAGAGAGGAGCCAGAAGACCGCAGTGTCTGATTTCTCCTACTCCTGCACTGTTTAGAAGCACTTCACCTTCATATTAAATGGTATAAGTTTCTTTTAGCAGTGCAGGGGTCAATCTACTCTGTTGAGCGCTCCTGGAGCTAAGACTCTCAGCTGTGCAGTGTTAGCCACTCCCATCTCCTATATAATCTGGCTAGCACTCATTGTCATAGTTAGCTTATGCTGCATGGGTGGAGTTTGTTTGTTGTTATTGGAGAAGGCGTTGTGGTGGATTTATCTGTGTTTGTTGCTAGGTTTTGAATGTGTGATAATTTCCTTTCTTCTCCTACTTTGGTTTAACCCCATCCTTCACTCTCCAGAGCATTCCTCTGTTTATGTGTGTTTATTTGTATGATTGGTATTTTCCTTTATCTCTATTAGCATTACCTTGTTAGTCTTGTTGGTGTACTCCCCTCTTCCCTGGGGAAGGGTACAGACTGATTGCGGATACAGGAGCTAAGGCAAGGTACATGGACACTTTCACCATCAGACGTAATCTGGGGAACAGGGCAAGCTAGGGCGCCCCTAGCATTGGATACTGTTAAGGAGCTCCTGGTTCTGGGACCCCCAAAAACAGAGTCGTGACACATATGTTCAGGCTGTCTAACAGCCACAAATCATGCAGCCGCATGGGCTTGAACATAATATACAAGCACTCCCAGATGCTGGGATATCACCCGAGCATGCTCAGATATCACATGGGCATGCTCAGATAAGACGTTATCCGAGCACGTTCGCTTATCACTAATCCTAATGTTTTCAGTGACTTCTGTGAAATGCTTAATTTCTCGTGTGATATATCGATTGAACATTTCCTTACACGTTTTCTAGGGTGGGGTACCATAAAATAGACATCCTTTAATTACGTTGTCATTGAGCTACCCATCTAGCAAACAGACGACCTCTTATTCCATAATTAATCCATAATTCATTACTTGGTTTGAAACTGTGAGTAGTTAGTTGGTCACCACTTATGTCATACTTGATATCTTTCTGATTATATTACTTTACAAACACACCTTAAAGGGGTTGTGCCAAGTTTGGAAATTGAAATAGAAAAAGGGGAAACCTCCAGCAATGAAAACCAGTGGAAAAATTGCGTATTGGCTTGGTCTATTGGGGCGTCTGTCCATGTGGAATGCATGTATATAGTGCTGTGCAGCCCGCCTGATAATGTTATGGCGTCATTAATAGGCTGTAAGCCAGACATTTTGCATCACACATACCTGTGTGATTGGCGTTCAACGCAAGCCTCATTTGTGTGCATTTTTTCTACTATAGGAAAGATGTGTATCTTCGTACCGTGTTAGCCAGTAGATAGAAAAATATTTAGACTTGAGAGTCCTCAGTGGTATCAACCACTGAGGACTCTCAAGTCTAAAAAATTTTTTCTACTAGGCAGCCAACCCCTCCATAATCTGGTAGATGTGTGGGTGGTTATTTCTATTAGTAGTCTGCATCTGTGCTACCCATGCCTTTATTAGTGGGGGCCTGCTGCATCCTACTAGTGCATTTGTCATCTGACAGGTTTTGGATGGGCTGTTTCCTTATGGTATGCATTTTTTTTTAAAAAGTAGAAATTTTATTGGATAAATTAAAAAGACATGACCACTGGTCACCACAAAAAAAATCCTAGGGAAACCAATCAACGCGTTTCAGCTAGGAGCCTTAATCATGGTATGTATCATGTGTAAAGGGTTGGCCGAGGGGTGAACTTACTGGGAGCAGCTGCATACTTTACTCAGGTTTCCTCTATTTTCCTTGTGTGCTGTTCCCCGTGACAGAGTATTTAGAATAATCAGAGTCCAGAATCACGTCAAACAGTTCTGCTTTATTTTCCTCCGGACACAGCACATCCAAAACACCATAAGCACGTCTTATACGATACCAGCAGTACATTTTCCACAATTCTGCTTCTTCTCCTCTGCTACACCAGAATGGACCACAAAGTATTGAATTGGAGCCAGCCGGGGATTGCACCGAATAACAAGCTGAGCACAGAGTAGCAGAAACTCAGCAGACACACTGGACTCCTACTTCCAAGATGAACCCAGGTTAGATCACAGAAAGTCAGTTAGCAAAGAGTCACAGTCACTGGGCACAGGGTTCAGGACACAGAGGGACTTCAGGAACATAACACAGCAGGAATCAGGACTCCAGGAACACAACACAGCAGGAATCAGGAATTCAGGAACACAAGACAAACAGGATAAGTCCAGGAACTCAGACATCAGCTGTCCCAAAGCTGATAACAGAAAAAGATCTGGGTATTCTGCCCCCCAGAGCAGGCGGAAGACAGGCATCAGCTCACCTAGAACTGCAGGCAGGCAGGACAAAAGCTGAACATCAAACAGACATAGCAAGACTCAGAAACTTAATACGAAGCTCTGGCAACGCACCACAGGGCTGGGGAACTTTATATAGGAGCTGCCTCACAGCAATAGGGTGGAGCAGCAATTCTAGCACACCCCCATTCCTCATAAAAGCAGGGAAGGTGTGGCCCCGTGCACCCTAGCACAGCCTGATACAAATCAGCATAGAAAGGACACCTGGCAATGACTGTAAAGCTGAACACATGTGGCAAGTCATGCAAAACTGCAGAGGACTTTCCAACCCGCGGGTAGCTTCCACAGTGGTAGCCAGGGACCACACATGCAGGTGGTCATGCAGCGCAGCCGAGCCACTCACGCATTTACGGCTACGCAGCGGAGCTGGGAACTGAGCAGCATCCATACAGGTAACTGACAACTGCATTCCAGCTAATTAGAGGGAAAAGAGCAAAGGGTTAAAGCAGAGATATGCAGAGTAACGCCGGGTAAACAGAGTATAAACACAGCGGCGTTACAGAAGACAAGGAAGTTTATTAGATTCCAGGACAACAGTCAATCATTACCAGTCCTAATGAACAGGCCACTCTTGGATTAAATTCAGAAGCTGGCATAGATTTTGTCACAAATTTGTGGCTAATCTGTCGCTATTATGTCCAAGATGAGGATCTTTTCAGATGTGGATCAGGCTACAGAGATTCTGCTCTATGCAAAGTAAAGGGTGAAATCCAAAAGGTGCAAATCTGTGACTGTTTCACATAACAATGTCCTTTTTTAGATGATTTGAAAGCAGGTACTGGATACAGTAATGGTAAGTAACTGAAGAATAGCAGGTCTAGATATCATGAGTTTAGGAGATAAGAAGGAAGGGAAGAACAATCTAGTCAAGTCATAGCCATGCTGAGGTTAAATAGAACAAAATCTTTTTTAGTATTTTTACTCTTGCATTCTGTTTTATTCCAAAAGATTAGAATTCCCGAAGCATAAATTTCTCAGTCACACCTCTGTAAGACTCAGCACTGCCAAGTATTTGAGTACATGCTTCACAAATCGGTAGGCAACATTATCCCTCAAAGTAAGAAGATGCCAGTCAGTCAGAGGAGCTTATATACAGTATTATGACAAAACTATGTCAATAAGATGATCCAGATGAAGAATTTTTATCTGCTGTCCCAATGAATCAATGCTAGATATCAGTTTGCAAAAAGCGAAATCCTTAAATAACCTTTCTGTGTAAAGATACTGGCCAAAAATGGTTTTCGATAGAGACAAGCTCAATGTTGGACAATTTGTAAGTCTACACTTGTTCCACAAAAATATCCAGGTTTTAACGTTGTACGACCTTGTAATTAATTGGGTAGAGTTGTGATGCACTTGGACTTTTGTATGCAGGTTTCAAGTGGCACATAATTTTTCTAACATAGTTTTTAAATTAAGATGCATGCAAATGTCGAAGATGTAGATTTGCTTTACAGCCAAATTAAGGATCTAAAATAGTCACAGTCAAGTTGCAGACATGATTTTATCTGCACGACTTGTGTGAGACTTGCCAAATCTTAATAAATGTAGCTTTCGCCGCCTCTATGATTATCAATAGGGTTAAATTGACCTAATGTGACTTTGCAAAAAATACAAACTTGGATTTTTGATACCAAGTTGCATGTCACCTCTCTCCGAAAGACTTCTATGTAAGGCTAGTTTCACACTTGCGGATGGAGGTGCTGCGTAGGACTGCGCACCTTCCTCCGGTCAGCTCCGCCTACGTCTGCATGCGTACCTATATTTAGCGGGTATGCAGGGCCATGCGTATGTGTATGCATGTGTTCTTTTGACGGTGCGGCGATCTGCGCTGAACGCAATATGTTGCATTTTGTCGCGGTCGCCGCACCGTCAGAACGATGCATGCGGACGTATCTGCATGCATCCACATGGCCCTGCAGAACGCATGCAGACATAGACGGAGCTGACCGGAGGAGGTGCGGCGGTGGGAGGAGCTTCACGGAGGAAGTACGCAGCCCTCCGCAGCACCTCCATCCGCAAGTGTGAAAGTAGCCTAAGACTTGCATGACTGCAACTTTCATAGGCCATGTCTGTGGTTTGACTATTTTTTTCACAGCCAAATCACAGGTTCATGTTTGCAAAACCTGACTTTGGATCTCTGTCTGCCCTGATCTCTATTTATCTAATAGTGTTGTATAATCTCGTCCAGCCCTGACCTCCAATTTGTTCAACCGCACAACAATGATTAATATGTCTCCTCTGCAAGACATCAGCAGCTGCTATTGCAGACCCCATTATGGAAGTGAATTTCCTTCCCAAAGTCCATATCCCATAAGAAGTCTTGTAAAAGTAAAAAAAAAATTTTGCTTCCCTCTGTGAAGGTGTACGTCATCGCAGCATCTTAGCTGAATTAGCATTTTCCTTATGAAACCTAATGCAAATGTAAGTACATGACCTTTGCAAGTTACATCAAGAAACACTGCATATCTGAAAGTGCTGGAGGGAGTTTCATAACCACCAAAGTTACATTGTGACTCTGTCTTTGTGATGCCAGCTATTAAGCTCGTGGCACTTTTATTACTTGATATACAGCCAGTTTGATTAACCTCACGAATTTGAATGCTTTATGATATAAAAAGCCAGACAAATAATGGAAGTTTGATTTAAACAATAGAAAATCTGCCCAGAGTTTTTTTGGTTGTGAATATTTCCAGAAGAGATAATGGCATCATATATCCTTATCTAAAAACGTTTCTCTATTGTTGCGAGAATTTATCATAATATAATGAAGGACATTCCCGAATAGTGCTTCATTATCTATTATCTGCAATGCACAACGAGCAGCAGCACAATCTTATGTATTATGAAGGTATTGTGAATAGGGCATGGTTTGATAAATAGTGTATATTGGCATTAAAGGGCAATGATTATTTGAAAGGAAAATCAGCTCAATTTTAAGAAATTTTTTTAAGCTGTTCCTTAAAATTTATGAAAAGCTACTCCATGTTCAGAGCTCATGTAGGCGTCCATGACATTCAATGACTGTCCGCGGGTCTCCCAACTGGAACTCGACAGCCTCATATATGCCTATAAGCAGAGCCTTTTTTAGATAAAAAATTAAAGTGGGGCCCAAAATGCTCACATATTGCACCATCACACAGAAACATTTGGTTGTATTTACATGCGCTGAGTTCAGGCCGCTAAACGAGTATGATCAACAATATTGAAGTAATTCGAAGCTTGTTTCCCAGCCTCTTTACATCGACTGAGGAACACTGATAGGGACAGAACTATCACTAGTAACATAATACTGTACGGGGACAGATTGATTTATCAGCAGCATATCTTCAGTTTTCACCGGCGATATGCTGCTAAGAACAATGATTTTTGTTCCGGCATAAACAATCCAATCAGTCAGGCAGCATTTGGCTTTAGTATAATACACCCCATAGTCCTTCACATAGCATAATGCATCCCATAGTCTTCCATATAGTATAATGTGCACTATAGTCCTCCATTTTGTATAATGTGCCCCATAGTCCTCCATATAGTATAATACACACCTCATAGTCCTCCATATAGTATAATACACTTCTCATAGTCCTCCATATAGTATAATACACTCATTATAGTCCTCCAAATAGTATAATACACTCTGAATAGTCTTCCATATAGTATAATACACTCCCCATAGTCCTCGAAGTAGTATTATGCACTCCCCATACTAGTCCTCGATAAAGTATAATACACTCCTCAGTCCTCCATATAGTATAATACATTCCCCATAGTTATCCATATTGTAAAATGCACCACCATAGTCCTCCATGTAGTACAATGCACTCCCCAATAGTAAATGCACCACATAGTTCTTAATATAGTTTAATGCATTCTCCATAGTCCTTAATACAGTATAATGCAGGTCCCATATAGTACATATAGTATAATACACTCCAGGGGCGGACATATCATTGGTGCAACCTGTGCAGCCGCACAGGGGCCCAAGGGGTGAGGTGGCCCATTTATACCTCCAAAAGCAGGTGCAATTTTGCACTTTTAGGAGATCTTGGGCTGCAAAGGGCCCATATATTTTTTTGCACAGGGGCCCTTTTCTGACTTTGTCCGCCAGTGATATACTCCCAATAGTCTTTGATAGAGTGTAATGTAGCCCCCATAGAATATAATATAGCCACCCAATAGAGTACAATGCCGACCCCTCAGAGTACAATGCAGCCCCCTCATAGAATATAATGCAGCCCCCTTATAGAATGTAATGCAGCCCCCCATAGAATATAATGTAGCCCCACAGTCCTGCAGTATTATGACCACCATATAATACAATACTCACCTCTCCTCCTCGTTCCTCCTACTGTTCTGTTCTCTGCAGAGTGTTTCAGCATCTGTACTGCCAGAACAGATTGGTGCATGATAAAGTGACGTAATTGCGCACCCGCTGTGTCAGAGGCAGAGGGTAATGATGGGAGAGGCAGCGTCATCTGACACTCTCTCCTTATCATTGCTTTCAACTGTATCAGCATCTATAATGCTAATACAGTTGAATGCACCATAGCGGCCGCGTAGTGTGCCACTATTAGTGGCACATCAATGGCTGGGGTCCCCTGTGGGAGTGGGGGCCCTAGGCAGATGCCTAGTCTGCCTGCCCCAAATGCCAGCTCTGCTTATAATAATAATTAGTGCTTCCTGTCTTAGCAGTGGACACTGCAGACCCTCACACAGCGCACTGCCACACAGATCTTCTCTATCCAGATGACTGATAAAGGTCAGGTATTGACCGAAAGGTCTCATTTTTCTGTAATTTCTTCATCCAATAAATAAGTTCTTAAACACAAGTCACAAGCCAAGTATTTCTACATCTCAGCTCTGCTTATAAGGTTGTCGAGTGCAGATTGCGAGACCGGTCTGAGCATTGCAGTCTATGATTGAACCTAGTTTTATGTATGTCTGCATGAGCCCTAAATCCAACCAAATGTCGTCATGTCCACAACTTCTCACTCTCACCTCAAGGCATTTACATTGGAGTCCATTAAAAGGAAACCTAGTATTTCCCATATGAGATAAGGCCAGTACATGTAAGCCCTCATATACATCATTCTAATATGTCCCCAACCTGGCCTGCAAGACAAGAAAAAAAACTTTTTATTATACTTACCTATGAGACCTTCCAACCACCTCAGATCCAGCAGGGCAGTTGTGTCCTTAGAACACAGATACAATTGGTGCAGCAAGGAGCCAATTGATCTCTGCATCACCATTCCATCTAAGCAGCGCCTGAAGGCTATGCAAAGACCTTTAGGTCACTTGACATTTTTACATATGACCAGAAGATCTTAGCAAGTTTTCAGGCTCCACCTAGCCTGGCCGCTGAGACAAGTAATACAGAAGCAGCAAGCAGAGATGTGACAGCTAAGTTTGATGTGTTTTTTGGTTGTTTCATTTTGTGTGGGAGGGATTGTATGAACATCATTCCATGTTGTGAGACTGTGAATGCATCTTACTGTGTGTGTGAATGAGGACTGTGGTGGACATAATTCTGTGTAGGGTGACTGTGGGGGCATCATTCTATGTAGAAGAGTTGTGAGGGCTACTGCAGGGGCACCATACTGTGTGGTCATGGACTTAAGGTACTGTCACACTAAGCGAGATCGATAACGAGATCGCTAAATAGTCAGTTATTTTATTACGCAGCAGCGATCTCGTTAGCGACGTCGCTGTGTGTGACATGTAGCGGCGATGTGGCCCCCGCTGCGATGTCGCTGATCGCTCATGAACGCTCTGAGCCGTTTTTTCGTCATTGGTGTCCCGCTGGTGAGCCTGAATCGCTGAGTGTGACACCCTTTATGAACGACTTCACCAGCGTCGCAGGTGGGACTAGGTTTTCCCAACGACTTCAGAGGTCGTTATACAGATCGCTGATCTCTGATGAGATCTTTGTGTTTGGAAGCTAACTAGCGATCATATAGCGATCGCACTAGCGATCTCGCCAGGTCGTGTCGTTGTCATGATCGCTGGTGCGATCTCTAAGTGTGACAGTGCCTTTAGGTTATATTCTTCTGTGAATTGGGATGTGGGGGCATAAATTGTGTGGGGGACTATGATTGCATCATTTATCAGGCTGTGAGGTAATGTACATTGTGGAGGGCATCATACTGTAGTTGGGTAGTGTGTAGGGATGTTATACTGCATCTGGGGGACTCTCAGTGCATCTGACTGTGAAGTTGGGGCTGTGGGGCCACCTTTATGTTTATGGAGGATTTTGGGACATCATACTATATGTAGGGGACTGTGAGGGAATCATAGTGTGTGTATTGTGCTGCGGAGACATCATATTGTATGGGGGAATGTAATGTGGGGGTATCATACTGTGTGAGGAAATATATTGTGAGGGTTAACTTTGTGTATTGGGCTGTGGGTGCATCAGACTGTATGTTTTTTTGGGGGGCATCATACTGTGTGTGCAGAAATATACTAAGTGTGTGATAGTGAACTGTGGTGGGCATTATTCTGTGTAGGGGTCCTGTGGAGGCCACTATGAGCATTATCCTTTGTGTGGGGAAATGTGTTTTGTATGCATCATACTGTGTTGAAGAGCCTCTGTGAGGGCATCCTGCTGCATGTTTTGAGCATTGTGGGGGCCATGAAAGTAGCACCATACTGTGCAGGAATGCTAATGGGCTGCACTACGAGCAATTTATCTGTCTGTGTGCATATAAAATAACTTTTTGATTTTAGTGTAAAATAAAAATTTCCGAGGCATGTAAAGGGGTGGGCAGACCAAGATACAGTTCATCAAAGTTCTACTGCACTTGTGGTCTAATGTCACTGGATCGCTCCCCACGGCAGTGGGATACTCGGTACCGAGCCGGTGTATTAAAGGGATGTGTCACGGCAGCAGTGACCCGGTCCGTGGCCCTGGGCATCCAATAAAAGGGGAATATTTACAGGGGAGTTTAGAGTTTGTAGTAAGGTATTCGTGACGACACTTGCGGTATCTGGTTAGAGGTGACCAGCGCTGCAGTGCAGATCCTCTGGGACAGATGGTGAGATGCAGTAGAGTTGGTAAAGTCTCCCACAGGCGAGACTAGGTTATCCCAGGGCAGGAAGATGTTGAAGATGAAGTAATGGTGCTGGGAGATGTAGCAGAGTGGAGTGTGAGTCGAGGGAAGAACTTGAGGAGACAGTCAATTGCAGTTTCCAAAACTTTACTCACAGTTCAGGTGCGCACAGTACAGATGCCCGCTTGGTGCTACGTCCTCCAGGTAAGGAGTCCAGCCAACTCCCAGGTGGATGGAGAACACTAGTCCAAAGCTCCCTGTCAGTATATGCCTTCCCTGGCCATCTCACTGTGCTGATTTCCCACTCCTTTCTTCCTTCCAGCACCTTGCTAAGCAGTGTCCCAGTCTAGAAGCTGCGGATCCTCCAGGACAACGTTCTCTTTCTGCTTTTCCTTGATCCTATATAGCTTTCCTTCACGGAGAAGATACTTGCGGTTGTGGAAGTGATCACCTAAAGTTATCACAGCTATCGGCTTGCTAGCTGAGTCATAAAGTTCTTCCACTAGTCTAGGGACAGAGTCCCTTCTGCGACCTGGATTCTCCCAGCCGGCGTCCGCCAGTCCTGGAATGAGCCCACCTGTAGCTTTCAACTCAGCCGTGGCTCTCTCTGAGAATCCCTTTCCCTTCCAGGGAACCTTCCTTCCTCCTTCCTCTCTATGAGCAGCTCCTCAGGACTGGAACCTGCTCCACGATTCTATCTCCTTCCCCTCTCCCTTATGGGAGAGCTGTGTAAAACACGTCTGTCCTCTTTCTCCCCCAAGGGGGAACTCTCTCCAACTTCCCTCTAACTTCCTGCTCTGACCCACAAGCTCCACCCACCATCTAACACCCTTTGCTAGCTGGGGCTTGCTATATGAACTCAACTAGTATGTGTGATGGATGCAGTGTTGCCAGGTGTAGTGCCTCCATCTTACCTGAAGGTTGGAAATACCACATCTCTAGTGGAGATGCAGTACCTCTATGGCGACTGGACCCTCAGGGGCGCCACATCACCATCTACTGAGCAAGCTGAGTAAGGTGGAATCGGAAGATGGAGGAAGAGTTTCTTGGGGGAATGGATTTGTAGAGAGCACCAGGTCAGGTGGTAACTGTGGTGCAGATACCAAATATAATAGGGCAGAGCAACAAGGTAGGAAGGCAGTTAGCACCAACCAGTGTGAGAGGAAGGATATGTGAGTGGTGGAACGCAGAGAAAGAGTGACTGACAAGTGGCAGGGGACTGAGACCAGCGGAACATCGTAGGTCAAGCATCTAAGTCTAGACTACGTCGTTCAAGACCCCAGATCAAGACTCTGCATGCCTAAACCTGAAGCCCAGTCTTCCCCACTTGAGACCCAATATCTTGACATGGCAGGTTAAGCACTGAAGGTCTAACTCTGATTATCATATGGGGTGGTGCTGTGGTGAGCAGGAGACACAAATGAACTGGGCTGTTACTTCCAGCGTAGACGCACGGTACAGGAGGTTGTTAGCCGGGGCTGAACAGCAGAAGGGACCGGGGCCAATCAGTGCGAGGCGCTCACATAAAGTATTAAGGTACTGGCTACAAAAGACTTGTTGCATAGCTGTTAAATACCGGTGACCCCAGGTAGTGTTAGCATAACATTTGAAGGACTTAATATAGTGACGGCCTATCGTTGTGCGTGCAGAAGCACAGTAAAGTGCCATTCATACTAAGAGATAGTAGAATAGAATAAAGAATAAGATATTGAACTGTTAAACTGTTTTTGCCATTACTGCTGATATTGTGTGAATTGATTAGAGATGAGCGGTGTTCGAAGCGAACTATTCGCCAATCTGAAATTCGAGCTGTTTTGGGGGGTGTTCAAGTCGTTCGACGAACCCAAACGATTTTGAAAAAATCCGGCTGTTCGAGGTTATGTTCGATATCTATTCATGCACCTAAATCGTCACTGGATTTTTTTCACAGTAATGCTGAGAATCACTGTTAATACACAGTTTGAGTGTACAGCGGGGCGGGGGGAGGGGCATGGGATGGATCTCTGCAGAGATAATGAAGATCTCCATTTTTTTTTCTCTTTCCTGCATTTCCAGTGGGCGGTGCAGTCTGTCAGCCTATCAGCAGCGCACACACGGAGCGAAGTGCTTTTTGTCAAACAAGCAAGGGCATGTGTCATTGGCTGTGTATGTCACATGTCCTTGCCCTATAAGACCCAGCCATTTCCCCCCTCGCCACCATTTTCTCACTGCTGCAGCTCAGTGTTAGACGGCACTGCTGCTGTTAGCGCTATATTGTGTGTGCAACTGCGAATTGCAAGCGAAATAGCTGTGAAATACACAGGAAGGTTTAGGGAATAGGGACTAGTTCATAATTGCAGCCCTTCTGAGGGCTAGGTTACATCAGTTCCTAGCAGTTTTAGCAGGCAGGTCTGTGCTCTTAAATAGACAGATAGGTCAACTTGTGAGTAGTGACTATTTGTAATTGCAGCCCTTATGAGGGCTAGGTTACATTAGTTCCTATCACTTTTTGCCAGCTCCACCAGCGTTAAAATAACTCCTAATTTTTAGCTGCATCTTGCCTCTAAAATAATTGTGGGCATAGTAGCAGTATGTGCTACTCATTGTATTAGGCCATCTATACAAAGCTCCACCAGCGTTGAAATAACTACCAATTTTTAGCTGCATCTTGCCTCTAAAATAATTGTGGGCATAGTAGCAGTGTGTGCTATTCATTGTGTTAGGCCATCTATACAAAGCTCCACCAGCGTTCAAATAACTCCTAATTTTTTGCTGCATCATGCCTGTAATATAATTGTGGGCATAGTAGCAGTGTGTGCTACTCATTGTATTAGGCCATCTCTACAAAGCTCCACCAGCATTGAAATAACTACCAATTTTTTTGCTGCATCATGCCTGTAATATAATTGTGGGCATATTAGCAGTCTGTGGTACTCATTGTATTAGGCCATCTATATTAAGCTCCACCAGCTTTGAAATACTCATAATTTTTTGCTGCATCTTGCCTGTAGAATAATTGTGGGCATAGTAGCAGTCTGTGGTACTCATTGTATTAGGCCATCTATACAAAGCTCCACCAGCGTTAAAAAAAAAAGAATTTTTATCTGCATCTTGCCTGGACAATAATTTTGGGCATAGTAGCACTGTGTGGTACTCATTCTATTAGGCCAACTATACAAAGCTCCACCAGAGTTTAAAAAAAAATAATTTTTATCTGCATCTTGCCTGGACAATAATTTTGGGCATAGTAGCAGTGTGGTACTCATTCTATTAGGCCATCTATACAAAGCTCCACCAGCCTTTAAAAAAAAAAATTCTCTCTGCATCTTGCCTGGACAATAATTTTGTGCATAGTAGCAGTCTGTGGTACTCATTCTATTAGGCCATCTATACAAAAGTCCAGCAGCATTGAAATACTCATAATTTTTTGCTGCATCTTGCCTGTAGAATAATTGTGGGCATAGTAGCAGTCTGTGGTACTCATTGTATTAGGCCATCTATACAAAGCTCCACCAGCCTTAAAAAAAGAATTTTTATCTGCATCTTGCCTGGACAATAATTTTGGGCATAGTAGCATTGTGTGGTATTCATTCTATTAGGCCAGTGATGGCTAACCTTGGCACTCCAGCTGTTGTAAAACTACAACTCCAGCATGCCCTTGTAACCTGCAGCAGTTGAGGCATGCTGGGAGCTGTAGTTCTCCAACAGCTGGAGTGCCAAGGCTCGCCATCACTGTATTAGGCCATCTATACAAAGCTCCACCAGCGTTAAAAAAAATAATTTTTATCTGCATCTTGCCTGGACAATAATTTTGGGCATAGTATCAGTGTGTGGTACTCATTCTATTAGGCCATCTATACAAAGCTCCACCAGAGTTAAAAAAAAAAAAGAATTTTTATCTGCATCTTGCCTGGACAATAATTTTGGGCATAGTAGCAGTGTGTGGTACTTATTCTATTAGGCCATCTATACAAAGCTCCACCAGCTTTAAAAAAAAATAAATTTTTACCTGCATCTTGCCTGGACAATAATTTTGGGAATAGTAGCAAGGTGTGGTACTCATTCCATTAGGCCATCAATACAAAGCTCCACTGTTAGGGCTGGCGGAACGCACAAAATAAATATAAATAATAAGTGCGTTCGCAGCCCGGGGTCCACCGTGCAGGCAGAGCCTGCTGCTAGTAGGATGGTGGTATGGCGAACTCTGTTACTTCACAGAGTCACAACTATAGACACTGTGGCCCTATATGGCGGGGTAAGCGAACTCTGTTACACCACAGAGTCGCTAAGGTAGAAACGCAGAAATATGGACTGTGTCCTGTTAACTCCACAGGTATTCACAGACAACTGCTGTGCGGACAGCAGTCCGTAGTAAAGCAATCAGCAATGCAATCAGACAATCTCCTCACCGGAGAAGCCGGTATTCTAGGGGCTTATTTCAGCCGAGCCCTAAACACGTGCATACAATCTCCTCACCGGAGGTGGCGGTATTCTAGGGGCTTATTTCAGCCGAGCCCTAACACATGCGTGCAAGATCACCCTGGCGCAAAGCACATAATATGATTGATACTAGCGCATGGCGGCACGACCATGCCACCCTTTTATAGTAGCAACTACAGGACCTGCCAGATAAGGACAAATAGGAAACTGCTCCAGAACACAAGTGGTTTCAGGATCTTCCTGGCGGACCAATAGGAGCTGCTGCAGAACCTGAGCATGTGACCCCTGATCTCCAATGAGAGATCTTACTCTGGGCATGCTCAGAAGGGGAAAGCAAGGACTTTGTCCTAAAGACGTCTGCTCGCCACTAACCAGTATTGGCTACAATAGCAGAGCCTGGAGGAGCAGCAGTAATCCTCTGCACAATGTTAGACTGGGCGAGACGCTGGGACCGACAGCTGAGCAGAGTCCACTGTGGCCGGAGATGGATGGGAGACCGCAGCAGGGACGGCTCGAGATTCTCCTTGTGCAGATGCGGGAACTCGACCCCTAACATCCATCAGCGTTAAAAAGAAAAATAATTTTTATCTGCATCTCGCCTGGAAAATAATTTTGGGCATAGTAGCAGTGTGTGGTACTCATTCTATTAGGCCATCTATACAAAGCTCCACCAGCGTTGAAATACTCATAATTTTTGGCTGCATCTTGCCTGTAATATAATTGTGGGCATAGTAGCAGTCTGTGGTACTCATTGTATTAGGCCATCTATACAAAGCTCCACCAGCATTCAAATACTAAGAATTTTTTGTAGCCATCGTTTTTTGTGCAAACAACTCCAGAGTTGTCAATTAGGTAACCACCAAAATGAGTGGCAAAAGGCCTGCTGCTAGTGGAAAGGGGAATAGGAGTGTTGTGAAGGGCAAAAAGTGTTGTGAAGGGCAAAAAATGTTGTGTCTGTGGGGTAGGTGTTAAAGCAACAGTAACATCTGCAGAAGAAAGACCATCTTCCAGTCAAACTAAGATGTCTACTTCTTTTAGTGGCCAATGTGGTACGATCCCTTTCTTACGGGCACGCCCATCGCTACAAAATCCAGATGAGGCACAAAAAAAAAAGGTGCTTCAACAAATATCAAGTGCTACTTTAAGTCGACTCTCCACCTCAACTTCAACATCACAAAAACTCCAGTCTTCAGAGGTGTCACCCCAATCGTACTTGCTTCCTCACAGCTCCCAAGTCTCCAACTGCCCGTCTGAGTAAGGGGTAGAACAGATGGTTGAGTCTGCAGAGCTGTTTACTCATACTATAGCCTGGGAATCAGAGGTCGTCTCCACAGCTTCTGTGAATCCAGACGAGGAAATGATCTGCACTGATACCCAGAATGTTTTTGAGTCGGATCCAGGACGAGATGAAGAAGTTTCTGAGCATAATGTAGACCCTCCTTCCCAAACTGTAACTCCTGTTGGTGGAGAGAATGAGGAAGACGATGATGAGACTCAAATACCTGATTTGAGCGACAACTTGAGTTTTGTGTCAGGCCAGGAAGAGGTTGGCTCTGAGGACGACAGGTGTGAGAACACACAGGGTGATGATGATGAGGTTGCAGATCCCACTTACTGTCAACCCACAGTCAGACAGTCGATGAGGTCAGCAGAGGAGGTGGAGGAGGATTCGAGTGATGACGAGGTCAGGGTGCGCCTTCCTGGAGAGAGACGTAGTACTGGAAGCACGTCACCAACTGCATCCTCAACCACAACTCTGCCTCTGACCACAAGTCAAGGTGGCTCTTCAAGTCGCATGGGTTCTCAGCCTTGCATAGCCTGGGCATTTTTTAACATCGATAAGGATGACCCAACTCGTGTTATCTGTAACATTTGTTACCAAAAGCTAAGTAGAGGCCAAAAAATCCATAGTTTGAGTACTTCATGCATGAACCGTCACATGGATATGAAGCATAAGTTGCAGTGGCAAGCTCACTGTGCTACAATGCGGCCTAGCGTCTGCCCCATCTTGTGCATCCGCGACCGTGGCCTCTTCATCCTCTGTGACTGGGGGGACAGCAGTCAGACCTGTTTTGAGACTCAGACCTGGCACCTCTTTACCAGCAACAGCCAGTCAGATTGGCAGGTCATCAGTTCATTTGGAAGTGGAAACACCAGCTGGTGTTGAGCGCTTTCCGACATCGAGAGCACCACCTTTGGATCAAGGCAACCTAACTTTTGCACCTGCATCTTCCTCACAGACCGTCAGTTGTCCGGGGACACCCTGCTCAACCCCATCTATGCACAACAGCTAGCCCTCGGTCCCTCAGATGTGGACAAGTAAAAGACCATTTCCTCCTAGCCATGAGAAAGCTAAGAGGTTGAATTTCACCATCTGCAAGCTCTTGGCTACAGAAATGCTGCCTTTCTGCCTTGTGCACAAAGAGGATTTTCGAGAACTTATGTCTGTTGCAGTGCCCCAGTACCAGATGCCAGTCGGCACTACTTCTCAAAGAAAGGTGTGTCTGCGCTCCACCAGCATGTCGCACACAACATCACCGCTTCTTTGACAAACTCAGTGTGTGACAGGGTGCATTTCACCACAGACACTTGGACGAGTAGGCATGAACAGGGGCGTTACATGTCGCTGACTGGGCACTGGGTAACTATGGTGACAGCAGGACAAGGGGCTGCTGTCCAAGTCTTGCCGTCCCCACGAGTTGTGCGTCAATCCTCTTTATCTCGAAGTTCCTTCACTGCTTCTGTCTCCTTAACCTCCTCTCAGTCCTTCACCTGCACCCAAAGCCTGTCTGGTCATGCCACGGACTTTCTAACTGCGCAGAAGGGATCCTGCACACCTCCTTGCTATGCTGGCAGAAGGGCTCAACGTAATCAGGCGGTTTTTACATTGAAATGTCTGGGAAATGTGAGTCACACAGCTGAGGAGTTTTGGTCAGCTCTGGAGAACCAGTTTCATGAATGGTTGTGTAATGTATGTAATACAGTTCATATAGCGTCTTGTGCTTGGGTGCGATGAAAATACATGAGACACAGGTTTGATATAGAAGGTCTTGTATTACTTCATACAAGTGGCAAAAATAGTCACACAGTTTGCAGATACAGAAGCAGGAGACACAGCAGGCCAGAGTAACTTAAGCTCAGCAATCACTCTCCACAACAGGTTCAGGATCTTCTTCTCTGTTACCGTAAGTCCATGCAAACGTGGATCTTTCAAAGAGCAGGGTTCCAGAGTCCACAAGTGTTCCAGAGTTCCTCAGTAGGAATAGCTGGAGTACAAAGTCCAAGGCTTCCAGGAGTCAGGTCACAGGTTCACTGCAGGCTAGATTCTGAAGCACTGATTGCTCAGCTGTGGCTGCTTAAGAAGCAAGAGGGAGAGAATCAGGGCGGGAACATGAAAGCTGGAAACTCCATATTGACTGAGGGCAAGATAGCTGCAGCAAGACAGAAAGCAAAATGGCTGACGGAAAAACTGAGTTTCAAGAACATGTACAAAGAACCTTACAGGTTGTCTCCACTGGACCTGCAACCAGGGAAGGCCGTGTGCGACAATGCCGCAAACCTGGGAGTGGTCTCAGATCAGGGACCTATGCACCCTTCTGCACAGTTTTGAAATGGCCACGAAGATGTTTAGTGCTGACGATGCCATTATCAGCATGACTATTCCGGTGATTTACATGCTGGAGCAGATGTTAAACAGAATTCGGAGTCAGGTGGTGGAACAAGAGGAGGTGGAGGAAGTAGAGGAGGAGGAGTTGTATGCGGAAGGGCTAACATCTGCAAGGCCCAGACGGTCGGCAGCACCAAGGCGACTGGCATGGGAGGGTGGGGGAGAGGGATTAACCAGGGTGCATGGTGGCAGCCAAACTAGTGAGGAAGGTGCAGGAGCCCAGGAAGAAGTGGAGGACGAACTGGCGATGGGCATGGAAGACTCATCAGATGAGGGAGACCTTGATCACATTTCTGTTGTGCGAGGTTGGGGGGAGAGGGCAGAGGAAGGAAGCATGATTCGTACCTCCCACCAACACAACAGGGACTTGCTGCTCCTGGATGCGCAAGACACATGAGTGCCTTCTTGCTGCACTACCTGCAACATGACCCTCGAATTGTCAGAATTCGAAATAATTCGAAATAATCCTGACTACTGGGTAGCCACACTGTTAGATCCCCAGTACAAAAGTAAATTTGCCGAAATAATTCCTGCCATAGAAAGGGATTCACGCATGCAGGAGTATCAGCAGAGACTGTTGCAGAATCTTACATGTGCTTTTCCAGAAAACACCAGTGGTGCACGTAGTGAATCTCACAGTTCTAACTTGCCAACCGTGGGACTGTCGAGTCTTCAGCACTCAAACCGTAACAGAAACACAGTATTTGCTGGTGTTAACAGCAATTTTGCGGAATCCTTTCACCAGTTTTTTTAGCCCATCCTTTGCAAGGCCACAGGAGACAAGAAGTCAGACACATAGTCAACGCCTAGAGTATCTCCAACTGAACGTCGAAGCCATGACTGTGTCACTGGACCCTTGCTCTTTTTGGACTTCCAATCTGGATAAATGGCCAGAGCTCGCCACTTGCGCCTTGGAGATCTTGTCATGCACCACAGCCAGCGTTCTCTCTGAACGTGTGTTCAGCGCTACTGGTGGTGTGCTGACAGATAAGCGCACTTGGCTGTCCACTGAGAATGTAGACAGACTCACGTTCATAAAAATGAACAAATCTTGAAACCGCAAGGACTTTTCTACCCCTGCGTCATCCTGGGGAGAGTAAAAGCTTGAGGATTTGTTAAAATCACCTCGCCAAACATTTTAAGCTTTCAAATTGCTAATAATTTTTAGCTGCATCTTTGCCGGAAAATAAGTTTGGGCCTGTAGCAGTGTGTGTTACTGATTCTAATAGGCCATCTATACTAAGCTCCACCAGCTTTCAAATTAATAATAATTTTTATCTGCATCTTGCCTGGACAATAATTTTGGGCCTGTAGCAGTGTGTGGTACTCATTGTATTAGGCCATCTATACTAAGCTCCACCAGCTTTCAAATTAATAATAATTTTTATCTGCATCTTGCCTGGACAATAATTTTGGGCCTGTAGCAGTGTGTGGTACTCATTCTATTAGGCCATCTATACTAAGCTCCACCAGCTTTCAAATTAATAATAATTTTTGTTCTCTCTGATGGTGGTGTGCTGAGTCTGACAGATAAGCGCACGCGGCTGTGCACTGAGAATGTAGACAGACTCGCGTTCATATGAACAAATCATGGATCCGCAATGACTTTACTACCCCTGTGTCATCCTGGGGAGAGTAAAAGCTAGAGGATTTGGTAAAATCACCTCACCAACCGTTTTAAGCGACTCTGGGGCAATTGATGCTACTTAAGTGGTGTCTGTGCCCCAAATTTTTGGAAAAAATGGAGACTCTTTTTGGAGTCCCCTTGCTGTGTATTACGTGACGTTGGCATCGTCAATTACAGGTGGGTTGGGTCTTTCCCCACGCCCCTTTTAACCGTAAGAAACTACATACACTATGGCTTGGGGTAACACAGATGGTTGAGTGTGAAGACTAGAGCTGTTTACTCATACTATAGCCTGGGAATCAGAGGTCTGCTACAAAGCTTGAGTGTCTGCTAGTCAGCGGAGTAGCCACCGGCTGTAGATCTAATTACAAATTTTTAACTGCATCTAGCCCAGACAATAATTTTGGGCCTAGTAGCTGTGTCTGCTAGTCAGCGGATTAACCCAGCTGTTAAGCAAGCTACAACACCTGTACTTTGGACACTTAATTTTTTCAAAGGAAATGCTTCGGGCCCCCGGGAAAATCAGTGAAGAGCATCGGGGAGGCACCCCAAGGCACAGGGGCTGTGAGTGGCGGTAGGACGCCTTGCGGTGGACCGCCAAGCTCGATCCTTATAAAAGCTTTTTAACTGCAGCAGCTTTACTGGACGCTACTGGAGCTGGCATTACTGCGGCTGCTGGCATGAGACTTGCCCTCCAATAGATCCTTGTAAAAGGATTTAAAGTGTACTCATTCAAATTAGAGAGACAATTTAAATGAAAAAGATTAGACCTGCCTCCACTGCAGGGGGGCTCGCTCGACTTACCAGCGGACAGGCACCAGTATTGGGAGAGGGGGACTGGCCATCAGGGTCCACCGCAGCTCTGGCACAAACCCGGCGACACGCAGGTCGCACGGGCAGGAACGGACTGGCCGTGTCGCCTTGGCACTTTTTTGGTTTTAGAAGGGCATGACATGCCTATATCTGTGTCTCCCCCTCCTTTTACTCCTCCACCTCTTTTCTTTTCGCATGACTATATGTACTTGTCACTTTTCCATGTGTTAGTTGTGTCTTCTGAGCAATTTGTCAGCTTTTGGACACCTTTGAAGTGTTTTTTATGTGTTTTCTAGGTGTTTCTATGTGTTTTGGTTTGCCTGCCATTGGTTTTAACGGTGTTCGACGAACAGTTCGTCGAACAGTTCGTCGCACACATGGCTGTTCGGCGAACCAAACCGAACTCGAACACTACGGGGGTGGCTCATCACTAGAATTGATATCTTGTACCCGAATAACTGACTATTTCCATAATGATATAGGAAAGATGTATATCTTCGTACCGTGTTAGCCAGTATTTCCATAATGGACACCTTCATTTCTGTGGTAGGAAAATAAATAGTTTAGTTGGATACTCCCGCCTCATCTCTATCTACGTGTTGCATCCCAGTGACCTGTTCACAGGCTGCAGTATGTGTCCCTCTTTCTGTTTTTAAAGTTGGGATGTTATCAATTGACATATTAGAGACCGTCTCGCTTTCATTGATCTAGGCAGTGCTTGCATACTGTGGATTTTCTGTGATCTATTCACTATCATAATGTGTATATCTAATGTGTTTTTATTGGGATTGAATGAAAGCCCTAGGAGAAAATCAGAGGGTAGTGCCTGAAACTTGTATCCTGCCTCAGGCCTGTTTATTTCATGATCTGGAACTACAGTATTTGCCGGAAAGTGCTGCACGGGGCCAGAGAAATGTATAATTGCCTAATATTACATGTTAAAAACTAAATTAACCTCTTAATTTAATTATGTCACCATTGTTATTGGTATCAAAAAAATAATACATATCAGGAAAAATTTGACTGAATTATAATGTGATAGATAATGACTACACATCTGTTTTTGCAACATCTATCAAATCTAAAAATAAAGGTATAGGACATCAGTCATTAACCATTTTGCTCTCCAGCTATTGCAAAAACAAAAAATTTTTGGGTTACAACTTGGTTTTGAATTATGTAAATAGTCAACAGTCATCACTATGGTTAAAAACAAAAGTCCCCACTAGGGTAGAAGACATCAAAAGTCATGACAGGGGCGTATCGAGTGGTCGTGACTGGGCCCCTGCAGGTGGGGTCCCTCCGACGCCAGCAGAAACTGTAACTGTTGAAGCATATTGTGGTGCACAGGCTCGCCGCAGAGAAACGGTTCTAACTATGACTTAAGAAGTCAAAGATCATTACTAGGGTTAGAGACGTCAAAGCTGATCACCATACTTTGAGAAGTCAAAAGTCATGACTATAGTTAGTGAAGCCAGAGGTCATCAATATTGCTAGAAAAGTCAATGGTCATCAAAAGAATGAAAAGAAAAAAAGGTCATACAGAAAAAAGTTTAGAAACTAGAAAATAAAATTATAGTCAGTATTGAAAAGAAGCGTTGCCATACTGATCCTATATAAAAACAGCAGAAAGCCAACATTTTTTACGGGTACAGTAGAAAGCAACAATGAACCCTTAACCCCTTAGTGACAGAGCCATTTTGCAGCTTAATGACCGGGCCAATTTTTACAATTCTGACCACTGTCACTTTATGAGGTTATAACTCTGGAACGCTTTAACGAATCCAGCTGATTCTGAGATTGTTTTTTCGTGACATATTGTACTTCACGTTAGTGGTAAAAAAATTTTTTATATGACTTGCGCTTATTTATGAAAAAAACGGAAATATGGCGAAAATTTTGAAAATTTAGCAATTTTAAAACTTTCAATTTTTATGCCCTTAAATCAGAGAGATATGTCACACAAATTTCTTAATAAATAACATTTCCCACATGTCTACTTTACATCAACACAATTTTGGGAACAAAATTTTTTTTGTTACGAAGTTATAAGGGTTAAAAGTTGACCAGCGATTTCTCATTTTTACAACACCATTTTTTTTTAGGGACCACATCACATTTGAAGTCACTTTGAGGGGTCTATATGATAGAAAATACCCAAAAGCGACACCATTCTAAAACTAAGTTTATTAACCCTTTACGTGCTTCACAGGAGCTGAAGCAATGTGGAAGGAAAAATTGACATTTAACTTTTTTTGCAAAGGCTTTACTTCAGAACCAATTTTTTTTATTTTCACAAGTGTTAAAAGAAAAAATGAACCACAAAATTTGTTGTGCAATTTCTCCTGAATATGCCGATACCCCACATGTTGGGGTAAACCACTTTTTGGGCGCACAGCAGATGTCGCAAGGGAAGGAGCGCTGTTTGACTTTTTTAATGCAGAATTGACTGGACGCCATGTCGCGTTTAGAAAGCCCCTGATGTGCCTAAACAGTGGAAACCCCCAACAAGTGACCCCATTTTGGAAACTAGACCCCTTAAGGAACTTATCTAGATGTGTGGTGAGCACTTTGAGCCTCCAAGTGCTTCACAGAAGTTTGTAAAGTAGAGCCGTGAAAATAAAAAATCATTTTTTCCACAAAAACTATTTTTTCACCCCAATTTTTATTTTCCCAAGGGTAACAAGACCCCAAAAGTTTTTGTGCAATTTGTCCTGAGCATGCTGATACCCCATATGTGGGGGTAAAGCACTGTTTGGGTGCATGGCAGAGCTTGGAAGGGAAGGAGCGCCGTTTGACTTTTTCAACGCAGAATTGGCTGGACGCCATGTCGCGTTTGTAGAGGCCCTGATGTGTCTAAACAGTGGAAACCCCCCACAAGTGACCCCATTTTGGAACTAGACCCCCTAAGGAACTTATCTAGATGTGTGGTGAGCACTTTGAACCCCCAAGTGCTTCACAGAAGTTTATAACGCCCGGGCGTGAAAATAAATAAATATTTTTTCCACAAACCTGATCGTTTAGTCCCCAATTTTTTATTTTCCCAAGGGTAACAGGAGAAATTAGACCACAAAAGTTGTTGTCCAATTTGTCCTGAGTACGCTGATACCTCATATGTGGGGGGGACCACTGTTTGGTCGCACGGCAGGGCTTGGAAGGGAAGGAGCGCCGTTTGACTTTTTCAAACAAAAATTGGCTGGAATTGAAATTGGACGCCATGTCGCGTTTAGAGAGCCCTGATGCGCCTAAACAGTGGAAAACCCCCACAAATGACACCATTTTGGAAACTAGACCCCTTAAGGAACTTATCTAGATGTGTGGTGAGAATGTTGAACCCCCAAGTGCTTCACAGAAGTTTATAACGTAGAGCCGTGAAAATAAAAAATAATTTTTTCCTCAAAAGTGATTCTTTAGCCTGCTATTTTTTTATTTTCCCAAGGGTAACAGAAGAAATTGGACCCCAAAAGTTGTTGTGCAATTTTTCCTGAGTACGCTGATACCCCATATGTGGGGTGGAACCACTGTTTGGGCGCATGGGAGAGCTTGGAAGGGAAGGAGCGCTATTTTGTAATGCAGACTTTGATGGAATGGTCTGCGGGCGTCATGTTGTGTTTGCAGAGCCCTTGATGTGCCTAAACAGTAGAAACCCCCTGCAAGTGACACCATTTTGGAAACTAGACCCCCCAAGGAGTTTATCTAGATGTGTGGTGAGCACTTTGAATCCCAAGTGCTTCACAGAAATTTATAAACGCAAAGGCGTGAAAATCAAAAATCATTTTTTTCCTCAAAAATGATTTTCTTAGCCAGCTATTTTTTATTTTAACAAGGGTAACAGGAAAAATTAGAACCCCAAAATTGGTATGCAATTTGTCCTGAGTACGCTGATACCCCATATGTTGGGGTAAACCACTGTTTGGGCGCACGGCAGGGCTCGGAAGGGAGGGAGCGCCATTTGACTTTTTGAATGCCACGTCGTGTTTGGAGACCCCCTGATGTGCTTAAGTAGTGGAAACCCCTCAATTCTAGCTCCAACCCTAACCCCAACACACCTCTAGCACTAATCCCAACCCTAATTCCAACCCTAATTGTAACCCTAACCCTAATTGTAACCCTAACCCTAATTATAACCCTAACCCTAAGGCTAGGTTCATTTTGCGTTTTACCAGCCCGTTCAACACATAGCGTTGACGGGCTGGTAATGGTGTAGCATAACGCGATCGCGTTATGCTATACCCACTATCGCAGAGGAATCAGCAGATGATTCATCTGCGCTAGCGGTGACTGAGCCCAGACGGTGCAGGCCGCGTCCGAGTCTCCGTCACTGAATGATGGCACGTCGCGAACGCATGCCGCTTTACGGCATGCGTCGCAATGCGCCCTCAAATGGGGGTGAATGACAGCGTTAACGGACTGCGTTACACCGTGTTATACCGCGGTGTAACGCAGTCTGTCTAACGGACTGCCATAACGCAGTATGAACCCAGCCTAACCCTAACCCTAATGCTAACCCTAACCCTAATTATAACCCTAACCCTAACCCTAGCCCTAACCCTAACTGAAAAATGAAAATAAATACAATTTCTATATTTTATTGTATGTCCCTAACTAAGGGGGTGATAAAGGGGGGGGTTTATGTACTGTTTTTTTTATTTTGATCACTGTGATAGTTTATCACAGTGATCAAAATGGACTTTTGGAGAATGAATGAATCATTTTTTGAATCTGCCGCCAGGCAGATTCGGCGGGCACACTGCGCATGCGCCCGCCATTTTTTTTTCAGTAAGAAGGCGCCGGGAGGATCGCAGGACAGGGGAGGATCGCAGGACAGGGGGAGGATCCGAGGACACAGAGGGGACAGTAAGGTACGGGGGGGCGATCACATCAGAGGGGAGAGAAATCATTTTTTTTTGTTGCGGTCGCCGTTATATTGTTATAACGGCAATCGCAACACCGGAGTCGGTAAATACCAACCCGGATCATGTTCTCTGGGGTCTCGGCTACCCTCGGAAGTCGAGACCACAGAGAAAATTGCCCAAGCCCCCCCAGCACATCGCGGGGGGCACACTGAGCATGCGCCCACCATTTTCTCACCATGAAAGATGGCTGCGACCACCGGGGGACACCGGAGGGCCCTGGGGCCACAAGGGGGGATCGGGGGCCACAAGGGGGGGATCGGGGACCCTTTTTCTCTCTCCTCTGATGTCCGATCTCATCAAAGGAGAGAGAAATTAAATGGCACATTATTTTTTTTTGTTGCGATCGCCGTTATAGTGTTAATAACGGCGATCTCAACACCTGGGTAGGTAAAAACCGACCCGATTCATGTTCTCTGGGGTCTTGGCTACCCCTGGCAGCCGAGACCCCAGAGAAAATCCGACTGTGGAGGACGCTATTCACTTTTTCCACAGCGCCGTTAATTAACGGCACTGTGGTTTAAGTACCCTTAATGACCGCCGTGAAAAGGCGTATCGGCGGTCGTTAAGGGTTAAGATCTTTACAGACTGTCTAAAAATGTAAGGATGGTTGACAAACCTTTTGGAAACTGCTGAGCCGACTAGTCAAGGTGGGACGTCGACCAGTTAACATAGATACAAGGTTAACATAAGGTTTTTCTTATTAATTTGCTCTCTTGACATAGTGTTAGTCTCACCCCACCGTCTCTTGATACTCATCATTATCCTGTCGTTATTGTCCTTATTATTAATCTCCATGGATGCAGATTTCATTTCAACTATGTGAAAGTATTTTAATAAATAAGGGTTTTGTGCAATATCCTCTTCCTCTTTCTTGAAGTGGACATGTAGAAGCCGGTAGGATAATTATCCCTGTCAGCTGCTAGTGTGAAATGTTCATCACATTGCTGGCTGAGTGGCTGGTTTTTTTTGCAGTAGAAATGACTAATAATTAGTTATTTTCTCAAAGAAGTAATCCTACAGTCATGGATTCTGGCTTGCTGTTTCAATCCTGACGGTGAGACGTGCCCTGAGCTGTTGAAACATCCAAATAAATGTGTTCTGCTCTCATATTTATTCTGTCATTGATGCTTTTATCCCTTTGGTCATTAATGAGAACAATTTTCTCATGTCTCTGTGATTTTCCGTTGCTGTGATAACAGCCTTTCTGTATCATCCTGCCTTCCTGGCTCATGCTGATATCTTAATAAAATACCACAAGATAAGTAATAAGTGGACCATTACACAAAACCACCGCAAATGAAAAATTCCAGGTTTGTGAGGTGTAACAAAGACAAGAGACAGACAATCGCATGTGTCTTATCCACAGGCCAGGCCTGCTGCTCGAGGACTCACGCAGTCATCCCTCCGACAAAGAGCAGGCTTCACTCCGTAAATCTGTGAAAGTGGAAGGCTGGATTAAAATTCATGAATCTGTAGACCAGGATTGATAGCTTTGCTCTGTGTAGTGTTGTAAATATATCTACAGTTCGGCTGCACCATAATATTCAATTCTTAGCTGAATAGAAATGCTAAACACAGGCAAGAACGCACGTTTAGGCAGAGCTTTACAGGGTCCTTTAATTGAATTTCAAAATTCATAATCCATTTAAATCCACTCTGCAGTTTCTGCAAAGACCGCCAAGAAAGTGCACTGACTGGTTAGCACTTCCTTGACTCCTTAGTAGAGATGAGCGAACCTTTCAAAGTTCGGTTTGCATCCGCAGACGTCCATGTTCGCAAAACATACCTGAACCCCATTGACTTCAGTGGGAGGCGGCAAAGCCAAATGCATAGACAACACCTTCATGGGAGAAAAAAAGCTGTCAAAACAGCTAAAATTAGGGGCAGACACCAGGAGAATTCGCATCAATTAACCCATCAATTGCGCTAAAAATAAATAATAAAAAAATTGACGTTCGTTCCCCTGTACTTTTGTTAACCAGCCAGGCAAAATTGACAGCTGTGGGCTGCAACCCTCAATCAGTTTTGCTAATGCTGACAGCTATCAAGAATAGAGGGGTCTCAACGTTGTTTTTTTAAAATTATTTAAATAAATAATTTAAAAAACCGGTGTAGGGGCCCCCCATTTGTGTCAACCAGCCAAGCTAAAGCTGACAGCTGGGGACTGGTATTCTCAGGCTGGTAAGGGGCCATGCATATAGCCCCCCCAACCTAAAAAAAACAGCCACAGTCTGTGGCAAGTGAGTTCATATTTGCGGGGTTGGTGTCGCCTTTGTATTGTCCAGTGACATCAAGTCCATGGCTTAATAATGGAGAGGCGTCTATAAGACACCTATCTATTACTAATCCTATAGTTATACGGTAAATAAACACACAGTCAGAATAAAGTCATTTATTTGAAATAAAAACAAAACACACTTTTCTTTTTTTTTATTTAAAAATAACAAACAGAGTTATACTCACCTAACAACCATTCCTTTGAAGCCTAACGTCTCCTATAATAAAGCAAAAATTAAAAAAAAACAATATCACTCACCTGTTCTTCATTTTGTCCTACGCCTTAATCCATGTCTGGGGATAAACAGTTTTCAACCTGGACGGTGCAAAGATGCGACTGTCCAAGCTTAGAACTACTGATGAATGAAGTGTTGCGAGCACAGCCTCAGTGACTAGAGGTGACATAATCGAGGTTACCGCAGGCACTGAGGCTGTGTTGCCACACGGGCACCTGAACTGTGGTGACCTCGGTGAGATCACCACTAACATAGTAAGAAAATGTCTAATGGTGGAGCACTGAGAAGGTAATAATCCATTTATCCCGCGATGGGTCTAGCTCTGTGAAATCTAGATGGCAGGCTGTATTATAGCATGATGTGACTACACAACATGCCATCCAGCAGAGACACTGAGCAGCGTGTGCAACTGCTGCTCAGTGTCTCGTGGTGAACTCCTATGACCTGACTGATGTCACTGCGAGCATGAGAAAGTTCTCATGCTTGTGGTACATACAGAAAGGTCCTGGAAGTTCAAAGACAATTAATTCAGTTCAACTTACTGACATCAGCTTGAGGGCCGTTACAACTTTTCTCATGGAGCTCGTGCTGACGTCAGTGAGATGAATTGAGTTAATTGGCGATGACGTAACATTATCTTTCTGACTGGACTGCTAACGTGTGAACTTTCTCACGCTCGCGATGATGTCAGTCAGGTCATATGAGTTCATCGCGACACACTGAGCAGTGGTAGCGCATGCTACTCAGTGTCTCTGCTGGATGGCAAGCTGTATAACTGCATCATGCAACAATGCAGCCCACCATCTAGATGTAGCAGGGCTAGACCCATTGCGGGACAAATGGATTATTATCTTTTCGGCAGACTGGTAAGGAATATTGTGGTTTATTGTTTTAATTCTGTTACAGGAGACCATGGCTTCTGTGGACTGGGCGATGACATGAGTATGATTTAATTTAGATTCATCAAAGGAGACTTTGTAGTTCTTTCAATTAAAGGACTTTATACTTGCTGTGTCTTTATTTACAGTATGACAATTGGATTAGTAATGGAAAGGTGTCCTAGAGACATCTCTCCATTACTAACCCGTGGACTTGATGTCATCAGACAATACAAAGATGACAACAACCCCACAAATATGAACCCCACTTGCCACTACCACAGGGCAAGTGGGAAGAGTGGAGCAAAGTACCAGAATTGGTGCATCTAATAGATGTACCTTTTCTGTGGCAGCTGTGGGTTGCTATTTTTAGTTTGAGGGGGCCAATATCCATGGAATCTTACCAGCCTGGAAATGCCGGCCCCAGCTGTCTGCTTTAGCTTGGCTGGTTGTCAAAAAATGCGGGGGACCCCATGCTGTTTTTTTAAATTATGTATTTAAATAATTAAAAAATATGGCGTGGGAACCTATTTATTCTTGATAAGAAGTCCTGATGAAGCTGACAGCTGAGGGTTGCAGCCCGCAGCTGTCAGTTTTGTCTGGCTGGTTATGAAAAATACAGGGGAATCCCACGTCATTTAAAAAAAAAATATTTATTTAAAGTGCAGCTGGCGGCTTATAAATACTCCCATCAGCCGCCGCCTGCTCTCGCTTCTAACAGTTGAAGACAACTCTCAACATTGTCCATTGCTTGCTGGGGACCGTGATGTGAGCTGTCTTCTCTTCAGCACCCGGCGCTGGGGAACATCGCAAACAGTACCATTGATTCCCAGTCACTGAAACGTGTCCACGCAGGGATGTCATCCTTGTGTCATCAGTGTGCATGTGTGCAGGACTTTTTGCAGCCCGTGCTGCTACAGGAATCACTGATGTCTGAAAGAGCTCTTAGAGAACTCAGTCATCTACCAAGCTTTGGCTGATTTTGCAGATTTTTAGGAAAAATTCTCAGGAATCTGAACACGAATCCGAATGAGCTACGTTTGTGCCAAATTTGAGATTGGCAAATGTTTTTTGAACAAGTTCACTCATCTCTACTCCTTAGCAGCCTAAACATTATCCTTCCTCCTTACATAAAAAACTGGTGGTATCCCCTATTGACTCATCACTGTCATTGATGTATATATATGCTTATACAAAGAGCTGCAAAGAGGTAGTGTGTCAGTGTGTGACTGTGCGCTCTGTTGGTTTGAGCTGTATTTATTTATATTGTAACTGATTCCACAAGACTAGGGAAAGATTATATGCGGAGCTGTAAACAGGTAGTGTAAGAGTGTGTGGCTGGAGCCATATAAAAGACAGAAGAGCACATAAAAAATGGAAAGGATGTGAAAAAGTTTAAGCCTTCCAGAAAGCTTGCTGTAACAGATTCCACTGTAGAGATTTATATTGTGAGAGTCAATTCAATAGCCTTCAAACCTTGTGAGATCCAACTACAGTAAGGATAGGGAAGACAAGAATACATAATATGTGAGAGAAATGGGTTGCAGAATGCAAGAACGATTCAGAAACTTTCTTTAGAGGTGATGAGAAGACTATCTCTATATTTCTCATCTTGGGACTCCTTATATATGTAATATATATGCTATGAGACTACATGCAAAGTGTCATAGTCCTCAAACCTGAAGTGTTAGGATGCTGTAAAATGACAGTGCATAGATCTGCCACCTCCAGGCTGAGCTGCTTCAGTTGCCCTGTCAGAGCAGTTATAGGATCCGTAACGGATCAAAAAACTGTTTCGGTCAGAGCTAATGTCATGACTCTGTAGTCTGATGTCCCGTGATCAGGGGACTCCTTCCATGTCCCTAACACTAGGGGTGCCCTAGCTCGCCCTGTTCCGCAAATTACTTCTGTTGGTGAAGATGATGGGGCCACATACTTTGCCTAAGATCCTGATTCCGCCCTCAGTCTGCACCTTTCCCCCACCCAGGAAAGAGGGGAGTAGTACTGTAGTATACTGTAATACACCAACCAGACTAACAATGTAATACAAACATTACATAACAGAAAATACCAAACATACAAAGATTCAAAGATTCAAAAGAAGCTTTATTGGCAGGACTAAATACACATTAGTTTTGCCAAAGCAAGTGTACAAAAGGGAATAGGGATAGGGATGTTGGGTAGGGGAAGATCTAGGGTAGGCAGGGGCGGAACTATAGTGGAAGCAGGGGAAGCAGCTGCCACAGGGCCCGGGCTAGAAGGGGGCCCGTCCCTGCTGCAGCTGCCCTGTGATTTAGGAGCAAAAAGGGGGCCCGAGCACGCTGGCAAATGGATCCGCGCTCGGGCCCCCTCCCAACATTTTGTTCAGGCTTCTGACTCTGAACGCTGATGCATAACAACACTGTGTTGTTTTAAAGAGACACTACAGTGTTGTAAATGCAGACAGCGAACAGAAATGAGCACTGTAGCTTTAAGCTGCGGCCCAGTGCATTATGGTCCGTCTGTCACAGCGTGTGTGCATGTGGGGGCGGACAGCAGACGGCCAGGCAGACCACATGAAGCAGCAGGCTGACTGGACAAGCAGGTGGAAGCCCGGGCGAGCAGGGTGAGTACCGTGAGTCTCTCAACAGTGAGAAGAGGCTTGGCTGCTCAATGGTGACTGGGAGGGCAGGTGCAGGCAGGATCTAACAGGGCCCACATTCAACAGGGCCCAGGCCCCAGGCTGCAGTGCAGGGGGCCCACATTCAACAGGGCCCAGGCAGCAAGGGGCCCACATTCAACAGGGCCCAGGCTGCAGTGCAGGGGGCCCACATTCAACACAGGGCCCAGGTAGCAAGGGGCCCGCATTCCAACAGGGCCTCGGGCTCCTGGGCCCTGTTTGACGCAAGCCTCAAGTCACCACTAACCTCCCCCTGGGCCCTGTTGGGCACGGGACCTCAGTCACCAGTAGCCTCCCCCTGGCCCAGTAACAGCCTCATGGTTGCTACAAGTGACGAGTGACACCCTGATCTCTGCTACATGTGACAAGTAACAACCTCAGCTCTGCTACATGTAACAAGTAACAACCTCAGCTCTGCTACATGTGACAAGTAGCAACCTTGGCTCTGCTACATGTGACAAGTAGCAACCTCAGCTCTGCTACATGTGACAAGTAACAACCTCAACTCTGCTACTTGTGACAAGTAGCAACCTCAGCTCTGCTATTTGTGACAAGTAACAACCTCAGCTCTGCTTATGTGACAAGTAACAACCTCAGCTCTGCTACATGTGACAAGTAACCTCAGCTCTTCTACATGTGACAAGTAGCAACCTCAGCTCTGCTACATGTGACAAGTAACAACCTCAGCTCTGCTACATTTGACAAGTAACAACCTCAGCTCTGCTACATTTGACAAGTAACAACCTCAGCTCTGCTACATGCGAGGAGTGACAGCCTCATCTCTGCTACATGTGCGGAGCGACAGCCTCAGCTTTGCTATACAAGTAGCAGAGCTGAGGCTGTCACTCCTCACATGTTGCAGAGATGAGGCTGTCACTCCTTACATGTAGCAGAGCTGAGGCTGTCACTCCTCGAATGTAGCAGAGCTGAGGCTGTCCCTACTCACATGTAGCAGAGCTGAGGCTGTTCCTCCTCACATGTAGCAGAGCTGAGGCTGTCACTCCTCACATGTAGCAGAACTGAGTCTGTCACTCCTCACATGTAGCAGAGCTGAGGCTGTCACTCCTCACATGTAGCAGAGCTGAGGCTGTCACTCCTCACATGTGTAATTGGTGAGGGCGTGGTGCAGAAGTACGGTATACAGAACAATCTTAGATTATTCTGTATACCGGACTGTTGTTCTACTGAATAAATCATCCGTTTTGAAAGCAATTTGCAGGCTGGATTACAAGTTTCTTCACATATTTACTCTGGAGAAAGCCTACCTTCGTCACTACCTCAGTTGCTTCCTGGGAGTTGGTTCTTTTCTGTTATTTCACTATCATTACTCCAAAAACCTCTAATTTTGGATAATAAAGGTATCTTTCTTAACACAACTTGGGTAGACCGGGATTGGCAACGCGCGCGAGGGGGGGGGCCCCATTGTGAAGTTTGCTGTGGGGCCCTGCCGTTCCTAGTTACGCCCCTGAGGGTAGGGGCTATGGAAGTTGACGGCATAGGGAGGGGTGATGGGGGCGCATACAAATAAACTCACACATACAGCAGAGGAATGCACTGGGGAGTGGAGGATGGGGTTATACCAAAGCAGGAGTAGAAAGGGAATTATCACAAACTCAAAACCTAGTAATAGTTACAGATAAAACCACCAACCATCTCCAGATATGCAGCAAATGCTAACTCTGACAATAAGTGCTAACCAGTGCCCAGTTTACATAAGAGATGTGAGTGGCTCTTAATTGTGCAGATTAACCCCTGTACTGCTAAAAAGAAACTTGTACCATTTAATAAGAAGGTGAAGTGCTTCTAATCAGTGCAGGAGTAGGAGAAATCAGATGCTACATTCTTCTGGCTCCTCTCTGTTGCTGTAAACCCATGACACAAAGTTTGGGAACTCTTTATGGTGAGGTAAAAGGCCCCCAATAAGCAGATGAAAGTAATGCAAGTCAGAACCTGTGAGAGCGTGCAGAGATCAAATGAGGTATTAGAAAAGCTTACTCAAGCACTGGGTAGAGACTAAGAATGGTTTCAAGCCACAGAGAACCAATTCAGTGGGCTTAAAGAAGCAAGTGACTTTAATGAGCTGCAGCGAGAAGAAGTGAAGCTATACTATCTGAAGTGAGAAGTATTAGGTCATTTCAAAGGTGCGAACTATGGATCCAGTGAATCAGAGGAGTATTTACAAGAAGATTCCTGGGATGTTACTAAGAGAAAGCCAATAGGTGTTCAAGTACAAACGTAGTCCACTAGCATCTTATAAGTATTGAGGACTTGTGTTTTTGAAATCCAGGTGCCAAGTTTTGATGGTCACATTCTTTGATGTCGCTGTAGGCTAACATTGGCCTTGTTACAGTGGAGATACTGTAAAGGTCGGCCAGGGCAGTAGTCGTGGCTGAGTATTGCGGGTTTTGCACACCCTGGTCTCCCAATTCTTATGTAGCACACTTGCCTCTCCATTTGGGGGGCTGTTGAGGTCCTCCCTCCTTCTTGTGAGGTTACCCTTGCCTTTAAAGAGAATGATTGGAGAGTGGAGACACATTCGAAGTAAAATCCAAAATGCAAAACTTTACTCTCAGAATTTCTCAGTACATCCAGATCCAGTACAGCATTTACAGCAGCTTTAACATCACACATCACATCTTCCTTCCTTTCCTCCCTTGCTCTGTCAAGCGACTCCTTAATGGGATGTACCGCACTCTACATTTCCTCGGTATTCTCTCTGTGCAGCCTGGCTTCTTTTGGGAGTTCTCCTGGCTGTTTCGCCCCAGCCTTAAAGGCATCTGCCCACGCTAGTAACTGCCACTTTTTGAGTAACCGCCCGTCTGCCCTGCCATCTGGTTTCTTCTCGAGTCACTTTACTGGTAGCTCCTCTACTCCTCTACTTCTGCAGCTAGGGATATGCTGCTGACACTGTTGCTATCACTTGTCTGCTTCTTCTATAGCTGCCTCTCTGCTGTTCCCCACATTCTGGATGACTGGGCACTCGCTTCTATACACAACGTTGCAGGGTATCTAACAGGCTCATGCCAGAGGCCACCCGAGCTCCAAGGGCTCCCCGCCTTGACTGACTCTGAACAGGAAGTTCCCTTCCTCTTTACTAAGTGACCTCTCCTACATTAACTATTTACAGCCCAGCTAAACCTTAACTGTATACTCTAATGCCCCATCTAGTGGCCATAACCCAGACTGCACTGTCCCTATGCAATAAGTGGTTCAGTAACATGAAATTTACATATAAATTACATAACAGTGGTACAAATATTACATATATACATTGGCACATAAAGGGCATAAAAGGGGTTAAACCTACAACCCCTTACAATACCACCTGGCTACCCAAGTTATGTTATTATGTAAATGCCGTATTTATAGCTAAGAACTGTTCTTACCTTAATTTCTGTCTAGTACAGTTTTAGGTACTGTATATAGTGATGCTTATTGTTACCATGTCTATTGCATTTAGGTACTCCTCTATATCCCAGTGTATATTCATATATGCTATTATAATATATACTACACACTTAAGGCTGCCTTGTAAAATGCGTTGCTTTGCAAATGAAGTGCTAAAGATATGTAATATATGTGATAATTTGGGAATGCTTCTTGACTAATGTGAGTGAATGATATGTCTAAGCTCTTGGTCAATTATGCCTGACAGAATGATACTGATATCAATTTAGAGGTCTAAGCTGTCAATAATTAGGAGCAATGAACATTAGAATGATAACCCATCCCCTCAGAAACCCGACAGAGTCCGTAAAAATCTGCCATTTCCTTCAAATAGAGGTCATACATGTGCAAAAGGACCATCTGGCATAAGGAGGAGAAGCTGTGCGGCACAACAGGAAGTGTTTCAATTATAGCTAGCTAGAAGTAGAGATGAGGAGGACTCACTAAATATGGTGCACTATCAGGAAGTACCAGTTTGTCATTGTGTAGTCAATGCCTCATGTTGGACACTAATCAGCCTACCAGAGTATATGGCGTAATTACTGAGAGAGGCCAAAGATGTCCATCACTGAGAGGCGCATAGAAGCTTACTCCTCTGAATGAAGAATGGACAAAAATTAGCTACCCACAAGGAGCACTGAATTTCTCACATGAAGACTACAGTACATGGGGAGCTCTTAAGGAAGGGTATATACTGTATACAGTGCCTTGTGAAAGTATTCGGCTCCCTGAAACTTTTCAACCTTTTCCCACATTTCATGCTTCAAACATAAAGATACCAAATGTAAATTTTTGGTGAAGAATCAACAAAAAATGGGAAACAATTGTGAAGTTGAACGAAATTTATTGGTTATTTTTAAATTTTTGTGGAAATACAAAAATTGAAAAGTGGGGCGTGCAATATTATTCGACCCCTTTACTTTCAGTGCAGCAAACTCACTCCAGAAGTTCATTGTGGAGCTCTGAATGATCCAATGTTGTCCTAAATGACTAATGATGATAAATATAATCCACCTGTGTGTAATCAAGTCTCCGTATAAATGCACCTGCTCTGTGATAGTCTCAGGGTTCTGTTTGAAGCACAGGGAGCATCATGAAGACCAAGGGACACAAAAGGCAGGTCTGTGATACTGTTGTGGAGAAGTTTAAAGCCAGATTTGGATACAAAATGATTTCCAAAACTTTTAACATCCCAAGGAGCACTGTGCAAGTGATCATATTGAAATGGAAGTAGTATTATACCACTGCAAATCTACCAAGACCCGGCCATTCCTCTAAACTTTCAACTCAAACAAGGAGAAGACTGATCAGAGATGCAGCCAAGAGGCCCATGATCACTCTGGATGAACTGCAGAGATATATAGCTGAGGTGAGACAGTCTGTCCATAGGACAACAATCAGTCGTACACTGCACAAATCTGGCCTTTATGGAAGAGTGGCAAGAAGAAAGCCATTTCTCAAAGATATCCATAAAAGAGTCATTTAAAGTTTGCAACAAGCCACCTGAGAAACACACCAAACATGTGAAAGAAGGTGCTCTGGTCAGATGAAACCACAATCTAACTTTTTGGCAACAATGCCAAGCGATATGTTTTGAGTAAAGGCAACACAGCTCATCACCCTGAACACACCATCCCCACTGTCAAACATGATGGTGGCAGCATCATGGTTTGGGCCATCTTTTCTTCAGCAGGGACAGGGAAGATGTTTAAAATTGATGGGAAGATTGATGGAGCCAAATACAGGACCATTCTTGAAGAAAACCTGTTGGAGTCTGCAACAGACCTGAAACTGGGACGGAGATTTGTCTTCCAACAAGACAATGATCCCAAACATAAAGCAAAATCTACAATGGAATGGTTCACAAATAAACGTATCCAGGTGTTAGAATTGCCAAGTCAAAGTCCAGACCTGAATCCAATCGAGAATCTGTGGAAAGAGCTGAAAACTGCTGTTCACAAACAATCTCCATCCAACCTCACTGAGCTTGAGCTGTTTGCCAAGGAAGAATTTCAGTCTCTCGATGTACAAAACTGATAGAGACATATCCCAAGTGACTTGCAGCTGTAATTGCAGCAAAAGGTGGCGCAACAAAGTATTAAGTTAAAGGGCCGAACAAAATTGCACGTCCCATTTTTCAGTTTTAGTAATTCCACAAAAATTTTAAATAACCAATAAATTTCATTCAACTTCACAATTGTGTCCCACTTGTTGTTGATTCTTCACCAAAAATTTACATTTGGTATCTTTATGTTTGAAGCATGATATGAGGGAAAAGGTTGAAAAGTTCCAGGGAGCCGAATACTTTCGCAAGGCACTGTATTTCTAACTACTCAGATAAAGAGACTGTTTCTTCTAAAAGACTGTTTCATTCTTCATTTGTCTGAGATACGGTTTGGCTGTTCAAAATAGACTAATGTACTTTTTGTTCTTGCCATGTATATGCAGTGTAAGTAGTGTATGTATATTGTACAGTATTTATTTTATGTTCGTATACTATACAGTATACATATAATACACAATAGTATGTGATGATTGTTAAATGTTGGGTCCTGGGTTACAAGATTGGTGAGCCATTGTCCTTGGCAGCATCAATATGACTTGTCACTGTAGCTGGCAGCAGGAATGTTTGGTTTTTCAGCTGTCAGCTAATATGAGGACATACCAAAAGGAGTCTAGCTCAGATGTGGCAGTGTCCATGAAGATGCAGGAAGGCATCTCCATGATGCTAATATAAAGGGCAGATTTGCTGACAAGAGTAAGTGGATTAGCCCCATGGTAGGAGAGTCAGATGGTCCATGTTGGGTATTAAGAAGACTGATAGTTGGATTGCCTGTTAATGAAATGTCAGTGCTTTGGCAGAAGGCTGGAGGTATTTGAGTTCAGTTTATTTTGGGATATTGGTGAAATGTTGTGGGCTGAGTACCCTGTAAATACATCAGTCTGGAATGGAGCCATGGCAGGGTGGTTGATGTCATGGAAAGGCTACTGCTGAGTCCAGGAAGGGGATGTGTGCATGTTGTACATCTGTAAGTGAAAGAAAGTACAATTCTTCAGTTTTAATGTGTACAGCCTGAGACTTTTTCTTTAAATGGGCACCACTCACTCCCTTATTGTTTTGGGTGACTACCACAAATACAGCGGTTCCAGCTAATTTTCTAAAATTTGTAATGAATTGGATTCACATCGAATTGATTTGCTAATCTCAAATTCTGACACACCTCAGACCCATGAAAAGATGTCTAAAAGAAAGTGAACCAACATTTTGAACATTTTCTGTTGTGGTACTTGAGGACAGGAGATGTTGGGTCCAATCTACAATCTGTCAAGTATATTCTTGTACTGTAATTGACATCATAGTTGACCATGAGGGCATAGCACAGATACTGCATTCACACATTTAGGATTTAGGATCCTACATTTATAACTCTATTTAAAGTGAGTCCTTAGCGTGATATTTTACTTTATTAAGGAAGAACAACTTTACTCTACTCCCATGCAGATGTTAACAAGTGACCATGAAATGCTGCATATTTGACTAATGACCTTCACTTGACATTTCCACCCATCCCCATGTTGCCTTAAATTGTGTCTTATTTAGAAAACCCATGTAAAATACCCTATTAAATCTTGTTGTTAATTAGAAAGAGTCCTTCATTCTAAACTTCCATCAATAACCCAATTCAGAGAACAGCTACAAAGAGCGTCTTGATTTCTCTATGAGCTAGCTGTGTATTACACGGACAACTCATTGATCAGAACTGCCGCAATGCAATGCTTCATTTCCCTTACAGGGGAGTTACAGAGGAATTGAATACTTGCTGTTGCATCCCACATTGATTCCGGTATATCTTATCATTCAGAAATGCTTATTGTTCAGAGACCTTGACCTGTTTTCAATATAATGGTACTAACAAGTTCGAAGTTGTGTACATGAGACTAGACTGGTCAGAAAATTTGGCAAATAGAATAAATTGACAGTAGGGAGGGTGCTCTTTGTGGACAGAAGATCTGTGGCTAAATTTGGAATGCCAACAACTAGTCCAACAACATTTGGGACACTTTTTTGAGGTTTAATAATGAGATACCTCCATGAGAATGATGACCCAATCTTAAAAATGGATTTGATCACATAGATATATAGTTATGCGACGCCCCCAGGGCCATGGGTCCGAGTCAGACAGTTCTATGGGGGCAGGTCACGGCAGCAATGACCTGGTCCGTGGCCCTGGGCATGCAATAAAAATGAGGGGAAAAGTTTATAGTGATTTAAGTCGTGACACCACCCATGGTATTCGGCAATAGATGGCAGACGCTGCAATTCCGGTCCACTGGGGCAGTTCGTGATGCAGCAGAGATCTTACAGCTCTCCACAGGTAGAGTGGGGCCCCGGAGCTACTGGTACAGTTTTTATAAGGGATCGTGGACATTGGGATGCAGGACTGAGGGTGCGAGAAATGACTAGAAGACACAAGGGCTGTAGTTTCCTTTACCTTTACTTGATGGTTCAAGATGCAAACCGGGGCACTGATGACAGATGGTAATGGAGATCCGGTCAGCCTGGAAGCAATTTAGGATCCACTAAGCCAGGTGGGTTTGGAGGCCTTCCTATATGCACTGTCCTCTGAGGTCCTTGCTGCCTAAAGCTATGCTCGGGCCTCTTTTCCCTCTTGTCCTTAAAGGGAATTTTGTCACCCTAAATTGGCGGGATATTTAAATGATGGCAGTCAGGTCAGATGGGCGGTGTTTTGGGTACTTGCCTTAACATGTTGTTCGCTGCTGTCTCCATTATTTCTGGGAATTGTAGTCGTTGCCCTCCATATAATGCGCCAGATTCCCTTTAAGTCCTTGCCCGTATGGCAGGCAGCTTGAGCCTATCAACGGAATCGCTCCTCGTAGCAACTCTGGGCTCTGATATGCTCCTGTGCCGCCGGGTGTTAGATGGAGCCAGGAAACCTGCAGTCCCCTGCCCTCTGGATTTAGCTGCCGGGAATTAAGTACCCTGTTATGTTAGGTAGCTGAGGAGAAATAGCAAAAACGGTAATACACCAGAGAGGCTGGAACCTATTGGATTGCAGTAACCTGAACTAACCACACAACTAGAGGTAGCCGTGGAGCATTCCTACGTTGATCCTAGACGCCTCGTCACAGCCTGAGAGATAACTACACCTAAAGGCAGAAAGATGAAAGCTATCTGCCCCGGAGCAGATCCCCAAAGAAAACAGGAAGCCCCCAAACATGTAATGGCGGTTAGACAAGAAGAAGGCACGGACACAGACAGAAAATAGAATGAGCAAACGCTGGGGCCCAATCTGTCTAGACAGAAAAGTACAGGAAAGAATTCTGACTGCAATCCAAAAAAACCCTAAAAAATACCAACACTTCTGAGTGCAAAAAACCTGAGATCACACGATCTCAACCACCTAAATCAGATCTCTGGTGTAACAAAACCAAGCCGCAGCCACTGAAAAAACAGGAAAAAGCAAATGAACAAATAACAGTGGCTACAGATAAACTGAGAGGAGCACAGGCCCCAGGAGGGGACCTGGCTGAACTCCAAAAGTGCAGAAAACTATGCAAAAAGCAAGCACAAAAAGAAAAGCAAAAATATCTTATCTGAAAGCAGAAGATGCAGGCAAGACTCCAGCAAACTTCCAAATGAACCAGGAACCACAATTGAGACAAGAACAATTGATCACTGGCAACCATCATGGAGGGAACCTCCCTCATATCAGTCCAGTCAGTGATCCCAGATTGCCATTCCTCACTGGAAGGTTCAGTACTGTCTGTAACCACCAGAGGGAGCCTCTGCTCAGAGACAATCTCTAGCACATTCACAACAGTACCCGCACAACCACGGACTCCGGTGTCCGATTTCTAGCGCTCAACTCTGGTGTGAGCTTGGTTACAGCTCCACTACCCCAGGTTCTCCTACACTTCTCTCCTCTTCTCTCACTCTCTCCGACTCTTTCTAACCCCGCCTCCAGGCCAGAAATTATAGGGCAGCTCCCCTGAAACTGGGTGTTAGAGCTCCCCCTTCTGGTCTGGTGTCAGGAAAAGTGCTGGATGCTGGTGTTACCTGGTAAGGGGACCCCTCCTTGCTTCCAGGCATGACATCCCCCCTGTGAGGGAGGCAATGCCACTGTGGCAACCAGACTCCAGGGGTGCCACATTCCCCAGTGAAATTAAGTACTCCCGGACTAAGGAAACAAACATATTAACAAGTGAACAATCATAAGTGTTTACAAGATTTAAAAAATAAAAATTACAAAAACCAAAGCTCAAAAATAGTCCTGGTGATGATTAGTCCATGCGTCATGGTCCGTTGTTCATTCCTGAGCCAGGTTGGTAACTATATACAAGTATTGTCCTGGTCACAATGAGTCCAGTGACCAAATCGTCCATTGAATCAAATAAAATAGGATCGCTCAAAAGTTCTTACAGAGTCTCTCTAGGCTCATATGCTGGACGGTTATATACTTACATTACATACAGTGCCTTGCGAAAGTGAAGTTGAATGAAATTTATTGGTTATTTTAAAATTTTGTGTAAATACAAAAACTGAAAAGTGGGGCGTGCAATATTATTCGGCCCCTTTAACTTAATACTTTGTTGCGCCACCTTTTGCTGCAAGTCGCTTGGGGTATGTATCTATCAGTTTTGTACATCGAGAGACTGAAATTCTTGCCCATTCTTCCTTGGCAAACAGCTCGAGCTCAATGAGGTTGGATGGAGATCGTTTCTGAACATCAGTTTTCAGCTCTTTCCACAGATTCTCGATTGGATTCAGGTCTGGACTTTGACTTGGCCATTCTAACACCTGGATACGTTTATTTGTGAACCATTCCATTGTAGATTTTGCTTTATGTTTGGGATCATTGTCTTTTTGGAAGACAAATCTCCGTCCCAGTTTCAGGTCTGTTGCAGACTCCAACAGGTTTTCTTCAAGAATGGTCCTGTATTTGGCTCCATCCATCTTCCCATCAATTTTAACCATCTTCATTGTCCCTGCTGAAGAAAAGATGGCCCAAACCATGATGCTGCCACCACCATGTTTGACAGTGGGGATGGTGTGTTCAAGGTGATGAGCTGTGTGGCCTTTATGCCAAACATATCGTTTGGCATTGTTGTCAAAAAGTTCGACTTTGGTTTCATCTGACCATAGCACCTTCTTCCACATGTTTGGTGTGTCTCCCAGGTGTCTTGTTGCAAACTTTAAATTACATTTTTAATGGATATCCTTGAGAAATGGCTTTCTTCTTCCCACTCTTCCATAAAGGCCAGATTTGTGCAGTGTACGACTGATTGTTGTCCTACGGACAGACTGTCCCACCTTAGCTGTAGATCTCTGCAGTTCATCCAGAGTGATCATGGGCCTCTTGTCTGCATCTGATCAGTCTTCTCCTTGTTTGAAATGAAAGTTTAGAGGGACAGCTGTGTCTTGGTAGGTTTGCAGTGGTATGATTCTCCTTCCATTTCAATATGATCGCTTGCACAGTGCTCCTTGGGATGTTTAAAGTTTTAAAAATCATTTTGTATCCAAATCTGGCTTTAACACTAGGACAACTGGACTCGTGACCCCCCTAGAACTACTGAAAGGAGTCATTTTGACTCCTTGCTTGTTTTCGTTTATTTTTAGAGTTTCATTTGTGGTTATTTATTAATAATTATATTTTTTGTAATGTATTATTATTGTGAGATCCAACAGTAATGCTTTTGATTGTTTTTTTTCTGCTTTTCTTATTTTTCTACAGAAAATAACAATAATTATAATAGACGTTTTTCAAACATTTTTTTTTATTCAAGTGCACACATATAAACAACAACTGAAGAACAAAAAGCAGAGAAAATGTAGGTGGAGGAGCATAAAAATGAAAATATGGCGCAGAATTCACCTTCTAAACATTTGGTGTTTCGCATTTTAGGCATTGCCTTTGATTTATGGCAGTACATTGCCCACACAAAGACTTCTGCAAGCGTACAGTTCTTTATATGTGTCAATATATATGAATCAAAAAATAAACGCCATGCGCTCAAAGGACTATCGATAATGATATTTCTTCTGGCGTATCCTGTAGGGCCAGGTGCTTCTCGAAGAATATTTTGGCTGTCACGCCTACCAGGCAAGTGTTCTCCAATTTCAACAGGTTTCCATTGAATACCATCCGCTGAAACTAGTATTCCTTCAGATTCGCCTTCTCTGGTGTTTGTTGTTGCATTACCTTCGCCGCCATCGTTATCTGTTGTTCTTTCATTTCTGGGACGTTTTGTTGATTTTTTCTGTCCACGACCAGGAGGATGGTCACGAGGCAACATAACTGCATGAGCCCGATCCCCAGTTGATGTGCTTGGAATATCTGGAAAAAAGTTGAGGAATATTTAGAATTTTTGTTTTGTAAGGGTCCGTGCACACTGGCTGGATTAGCGGCGGAATATCCGACCGGATATTCTCACCACAATCCGGCCCGTACCTGCCCGCTCAGGTACAGAGCGGAGTTTCATACCTGAACCTCCGCTCCGAACCCCGGGCTGGAGCCGCTGTCTGGGACGGAGCCGTGCTCGCGCATAAGCAAGCGCTGTTCTGTCCCTGACAGCGGCTCCAGCCCGGGGTTCGGAGCGGAGCTTCAGGCATGAGCGGGCAGGTACGGCCTGTATTGCGGCAAGAATATCCAGATGGCTATTCAGCCAGAATTCTGCTAGTGTGCACAGGCCCTAACTCAGTGTGTGGAAGAACAAATAAATACACATAACTACTTACCTTCTGGATTTGTTCCTTCTGAGTCTTCAGATTCACTTGATATGTTCTGAGGAATGAAATCTTCATCACTGTCAGAATCAAATACATGTTCCTGCAATTCGGATTCCGATTCATCCTCCGGTATGGATTGCAAAGTAGCCAGAATATCCTGAGGCTTTATCAAACGTCTTCTCTCCATATTCCTCACAAATTCCATAATTCTATATAGTTCCCTGCTGAAAAATAGAAATGAAATGAAAACTAAAAGAAATAATAACTGTTCTGCCACCTTCAAAGTAGGTGGGCTGAATCAGTTGACAGACAGCTAAACTATTTCATAACAATTCATACCTGTATGAGTCTTCAGAGCTCGTATGTCTGCGTCTGTTCTCTTTGTCTCTTCAGCTGAACTGAAAGTAAAGTTACTATCCAGAATACTGTCTCCTGCTAGGACCTTAGAAAAACACCACCCTTCATTAGCATAAGATAAGAGCCTAGAGTAAACAAGCTATTTTGTTCAGCATTACACAGTAATACAAGCAGGTAAAACACAAGGAAAATGTGAAAAGTTGACATGTAAATTGAACTACATCTATATGAACATCAGGGTAAATAAGACAGAGTGAAAAAATTATGCACAAAACTTTATAGCAACATTTAGTGACAAAAGGACCTCAAAATATAGTGGGGAGTCAAAATGACTCCCTTCAGTAGTTCTTGGTAAATTTTGAAAAAAACGCGCAAATTTTTCACCAAAATTATTTATTCTCACAAAATCTTTTTTCACATCATATTTGAGGAAAAGTCACTCAGTTTCAAGCCGGAATTCTGAAAAATGTAGTCACAGAAGAGAAATAAAAAACGAAAGGAGTCAAAATGACTCCATCAGTAGTTCTAGTGTTAAACTTCTCCACAACAGTATCACGGACCTGCCTGTTGTGTTCCTTGGTCTTCATGATGCTCTCTGTGCTTCAAACAGAACCCTGAGACTATCACAGAGCAGGTGCATTTATACGGGGACTTGATTACACACAGGTGGATTATATTTATCATCATTAGTCATTTAGGACAACACTGGATCATTCAGAGATCCACAATGAACTTCTGGAGTGAGTTTGCTGCACTGAAAGTAAAGGGGCTGAATAATATTGCACGCCCCACTTTTCAGTTTTTGTATTTCCACATAAATTTAAAAACAAGCAATAAATTTCGTTCAACTTCACAATTGTGTCCCACTTGTTGTTGATTCTTCACCTAAAATTTACATTTGGTATTTTTATGTTTGAAGCATGATATGTGGGAAAAGGTTGAAAAGTTCCTTTCGCAAAGGCACTGTCATGTATAGTGTACAGTTCCTATAGCGTCTTGTGCTTGGGTGCGAGGAAAACACAGGAGACATAGGTTGAAATGAAATTACTTGTATTACTTCATACAAGCATGCTGAAAAGTTCACACAGTTTGCAGGAACAGCGACAGGAGACACAGCAGGCCAGAGTAACTTCAAGCACTACAATAAATCTCCAAAGCAGGTTCAGGATCTCTTCTCTGTACCGTAATTCCTCTGCAAACATGGATTCACCAAACAGCAGGTTTCCAGAGTCCAAAAGTGTTCCAAGGTTCCTCAGTAGGGAATAGCTGGAGTACAAGTCCAAGGTTTCAGGAGTCAGGTCACAGACTGACTGAGGCTTGAATCAGGAGCACTGATTGTTCAGCTGAGGCTGCTTAAGAAGCAAGAGGGAAGAATCAGGGCGGAAACATGAAAACTGGAAACTCCATATTAACTGAGGGCAAGAGATGCAGAAAGACAGAAAGCAAAATGGCCGACGGAAAACTGAGTTTCAAGGAACATGTCAACAGAGACAAAGAACCTTACATTACTCCCCCCTTAGGGACAACCTCCGGATGACCTCAGACCAGGCTTGTCAGGGTACCTCTGATGAAACTGGCGGAGCAGGCGAGGAGCATTTACATTATTGACTGGTTCCCATGAGTTGTCCTCCACTGGGTAGCCCTGCCATTCAATCAAATATTGCAACTGATTTCTGTACAACCTGGAATCTAGAATCCTTTCCACCATAAATTCTTCCTGACCATCGACCAGCACTGGGTCAGGGCAAGGAGAAGAACGTCCAGGAAACGTATTGGGTGTTGCAGCCTTTAGTAGGGATACATGAAAGACAGGGTGGATTCTCATAGTTCTGGGCAGTTGAAGACGACAAGCAACAGCACTTATAATCTTATTGATCTTATAAGGTCCAATGTACTTATGTCCCAATTTAGACGATGGAATCTTTAATTTAAGATTTCTGGTTGACAGCCAGACCAAATCTCCTTCCTTGAAAGCTGGTGCAGGTTTACGAAATTTATCTGCTGCTTTCTTGTACCTTTCCTGAGCCAATTCTAGATTTTCCTTTAGAAGATCCATATTCTTTTGTAAAGAAGTGATTCTTTCAGCCACTGCCGGCAAGGGCGTATCTATGGGAAATCGAGGAAGAATGTTAGGATGATAACCTAGATTGGAGTAAAAAGGAGACTGCTTAGTGGAGGCGCTCTGAGAGTTGTTATAAGAGAACTCAGCCAGTGGAAGTAGATCCACCCAATCATCCTGTAGGTGGCAGATAAAACAGCGGAGATACTGCTCCAGGGTCTGATTGGTTCGTTCTGTCTGTCCATTAGTCTGGGGATGAAAAGCAGAAGAAAGGTTTACTTTAATGTCCAATGCTGCACAGAAATTTTGCCAAAACCTTGAAGTGAATTGCACCCCTCGATCCGAAATGACCTCATCCGGTACTCCATGTAAGCGAAACACATTCTTAATCATCAAGTCTGATGTCTGTTTTGCAGTGGGTAAGCCGACACAAGGGATAAAATGAGCTGCCTTTGTTAGACGGTCAACCACCACTAGAATGGTGTTCTTCCCTTGAGAGGTTGGTAACTCCACAATGAAGTCCATAGAAATGGATCCCCACGGGCGGGACGGGGTGGGAAGAGGTTACAACAGACCAGTTGGTGAGGAGCGAGGTGTTTTGCATCTTGCACAGACTTCACATGAAGTGACATAGTTTAAGACATCTTTCCTGTAAGTGGGCCACCAAAAGAAACGAGAAAGAAATTCTTGTGTCTTTAGAATTCCCCTATGCCGTGGATGAGTTGCAATACTCTCAATCTGACTGTTTCAGGTATATACAGACGTTGTCCCTGAATCCACACACCATTCTTAAAGACAAGACTTACGTCCCTTGGGGGTTGAGCCAACAAAGAATCCGCATGGTATGCTTCCTTGATGTCCTTAAGTAGGTCTTGATTATGAATCACTCCCAGGAATCTAGAGTCAGGAAGAATAGTCTTAGGAGGAGTAAGTGGACGTGTCTCTGCTGAATGAATCCTAGAGAGTGCATCAGCCTTTCCATTGCGTGATCCTGGTCTATAAGAAATGACAAAATTAAATTGGTTTAGGAAAAGATTCCAGCGAGCCTGGCGAGGAGTCAGGCACTTAGCCGACCTGATAAATTCAAGGTTACGATGGTCTGTGAGGACGACTATTTGCTGTGCAGTTCCCTGAAGAAGGTGTCTCCATTCCTTGAAGGCGGCAATAATGGCCAACAATTCTCTATTGCCCACATCGTAGTTCCTCTCAGCCGAAGACAACTGCTGGGAAAAGAAGGCACAGGGATGCAAGACATTCTTCTCACCTGTTCTCTGAGAGAGTATAGCTCCAACGGCACAGTCTGAAGCATCCACCTCTATTATGAAGGCAAGCTCGGGGTTGGGATGTACTAAGATAGGTGCGGTGGTAAATTTATCCTTTAAACAGGAAAATGCTTCCTGAGTTTGCGGGGTCCAGGAGAACCTAGACTGTTTCCGGGTAAGTTGGGTGATAGGTGACACTACCTCAGAAAAATTCTTAATGAAACGTCTATAGAAGTTGGCAAACCCGATGAAACGCTGCACCTCCTTCACATTTCTAGGAATTGGCCAATCCTTGATGGCTTGGGTCTTGCTTCCATCCATACTAATCCCTTGCGTAGATAGTACATACCCCAGAAATTGAATTTCGGTCCTATGGAATTCACATTTTTCAAGTTTGATGTAGAGATGGTTTTGTCTTAGGCGTTCTAAGACCATTCTCACATGTCCATGATGTTCCTCTGTGGAGTTAGAAAAAATTAGAATATCATCCAGATAAATCCACACAAATGTATCTAGGAGATCCCTGAAGATACAGTTAGGTCCATAAATATTTGGACAGAGACAACATTTATCTAATTTTGGTTCTAGACATTACCACAATGAATTTGAAACAAAACAAATCAGATGCAGTTGAAGTTCAGACTTTCAGCTTTCATTTGAGGGTATCCACATTAAAATTGGATGAAGGGTTTAGGAGTTTCAGCTCCTTAACATGTGCCACCCTGTTTTTAAAGGGACCAAAAGTAATTGGACAAATGACTCCAAGGCTATTTCATGGACAGGTGTGGGCAATCCCTTTGTTATGTCATTCTCAATTAAGCAGATGAAAGGGCCGGAGTTGATTTGAGGTGTGGTTTTGCATTTGGAAGGTTTTGCTGTGAAGGAAACATGCGGTCACAGGAGCTCTCCATGCAGGTGAAACAAGCCATCCTTAAGCTGCAAGAACAGAAAAAAACCCATCCAAGAAATTGCTACAACATTAGAAGTGGCAAAATCTACAATTTGGTACATCCTGAGAAAGAAAGAAAGCACTGGTGAACTCATCAATCCAAAAAGACCTGGGAGCCCACGGAAGACAACAGTGGTGGATGATCGCCGCATACTTTCTTTGGTGAAGAAGAACCCGTTCACAACATCAACTGAAGTCCAGAACACTCTCAGTGAAGTAGGTGTATCTGTCTCTAAGTCAACAGTAAAGAGAAGACTCCATGAAAGTAAATACAAAGGGTTCACATCTAGATGCAAACCATTCATCAATTCCAAAAATAGACAGGCCAGAGTTAAATTTGCTGAAAAACACCTCCAGAAGCCAGCTCAGTTCTGGAAAAGTATTCTATGGACAGATGAGACAAAGATCAACCTGTACCAGAATGATGGGAAGCCAAAAGTTTGGAGAAGAAAGGGAACGGCACATGATCCAAGGCACACCACATCCTCTGTAAAACATGGTGGAGGCAACGTGATGGCATGGCCATGCATGGCTTTCAATGGCACTGGGTCACTTGTGTTTATTGATGACATAACAGCAGACAAGAGTAGCCGGATGAATTCTGAAGTGTACCGGGATATACTTTCAGCCCAGATTCAGCCAAATGCTGCAAACTTGATTGGACGGCGCTTCATAGTACAGATGGATAATGACCCCAAGCATACAGCCAAAGCTACACAGGAGTTCATGAGTGCAAAAAAGTGGAACATTCTTCAATGGCCAAGTCAATCACCAGATCTTAACCCAATTGAGCATGCATTTCACTTGCTCAAATCCAGACTTAAGAGGGAAAGACCCACAAACAAGCAAGACCTGAAGGCTGCAGCTGTAAAGGCCTGGCAAAGCATTAAGAAGGAGGAAACCCAGCGTTTGGTGATGTCCATGGGTTCCAGACTTAAGGCAGTGATTGCCTCCAAAGGATTCGCCACAAAATATTGAAAATAAAAATATTTTGTTTGGGTTATGTTTATTTGTCCAATTACTTTTGACCTCCTAAAATGTGGAGTGTTTGTAAAGAAATGTGTACAATTCCTACATTTTCTAACACATATTTTTGTTCAACCCTTCAAATTAAACGTTACAATCTGCACTTGAATTCTGTTGTAGAGGTTTCATTTCAAATCCAATGTGGTGGCATGCAGAGCCCAACTCGCGAAAATTGTGTCACTGTCCAAATATTTCTGGCCCTGACTGTATCATTCACGAAGTGTTGGAAAGTGGCTGGGGCGGTACTCAGACCAAAAGGCATAACTAGATATTCAAAGTGTCCATAGCGTGACCTGAAAGCAGTCTTCCATTCATCCCCAGGTCTAATACGGACCAAGTTATAGGCCCCACGGAGATCCAGTTTAGAGAAAATTTTGGCATGCCGCACTCTCTCCAACAACTCAGGGATTAAAGGCAATGGATAACGGTTTCTAATAGTAACCTTATTGAGTTCCCTATAGTCTATGCAGGGTCTCAGAGATCCATTTTTCTTCTTCACAAAGAAGATGGGTGCACCTGCGGGAGATGAAGAGGGGCGTATGAAGCCCTTGGCTAAATTTTCATCTATATAATCCTTCAAAGCTTTTAGCTCGGGCCCCGCTAGGGGGTAGATCTTACCAAAAGGTATCTCGGCTCCAGGCAATAATTCAATTGGACAATCATATGGACGGTGAGGAGGAAGCTGATCAGCGTTCTTCTTGTCACATAAATCCACATAGTCCTGGTATACAGCTGGTAGTTCAGGGACTGACATGGTTCCTTTAGGAACAGAGCAAGCTGAAACTCCTTGACTCATCTGTTTCTCCGGAAAGTGTAATTCCTTGGTCTCCCAGTTAATCGTAGGATTCTGCGCCTGCAGCCATGGTAGCCCTAGAATAATGGGAAAGTGGGGAGAAGAGATAAGCAAAAAAGACATTTTCTCCTGATGATCTTTACCCATAAGGACCCTCAAAGGCTCTGTTTCTTGATCCACTGGTCCAGAAGTCAGTAGAGAGCCATCCACAGTCTCCATCTGTACTGGAGTAGCCTTCTTCACTGAACGTATCCCCTGTTTCAGAGCAAAAGGAGATATCCATAAAATTTCCACTTGCTCCTGAGTCGATCATAGCAGAGCTAGACACCCAGACTGAGTCAACCCAGAGTTTGATGGAAAGGAAGCAATGAGAATTGTTTCTTTTACAACTCAGCTGGGACACCGCTGAGGAAACTTGAAAAATTGCAGCGTTTATACCGTCATCGTCCCCAGAACTAACAGAGTTTAAGTCAGAGAAATCAAGATCTCTTGCAGCAGATCTCTCTGGAGCCTGAGGCTCGGACATGACAGAGCTCCTCTCGCAACACTCACAGTGAATGACTGCTGCAGTAGTCTTACGAGAATGGCTGGGGCAGTTTATAATGAAGTGCCCTGACTTACCACAGTAGAAACATAGATTTTCCTTTATACGATGTTCTTTGCGTGCATCACTAACCCGTCTTTGTAAAGAGTCCACCTGCATGGGTTCAGGTTCTGGTTCCCTTGTGATCCTACTCAAAGGTTCCTTAGCTGAGGAGGGAGGTAGTAAAAGGTTAGTGCGATTATTTTCGAACCATCTCTCTTGTCTGCGTTCAGTCAGACGAGCATCAATACGGATACAATAGTTAATAAAGTCACCTAACGCAGTGGGAGGGTCGGCACGAGCAAGTTCATCCTTAATCAGTGGAGACAACCCTTTCCGAAAAATAGATTTTTTAGCGGAAGTGTCCCAAGTGATATCAAGAGCCCATCTCCTGAAATCCAGGGCATATTCGGCTACTGAACGCTTACCTTGGCGCAAAGTTAACATGGCTGCTTCAGCTGTTGCACCTCGATTGGGGTCATCAAACACCTGCCCCATGGCTGAAATAAAAGCATCAAGGTGATTCAAACAATCATCCTCAGTCTCAATCAGAGGGTTTGCCCACATCAAAGCCTTATTGGTAAGCAACATGATTATAGTAAGCACTTTGGATCGTTCAGTGGGAAATTGTGAAGCATGTGCAGAGAAAAATAAATTGCATTGATTAATAAATCCCCTGAATTTCTCACGTTCACCGCCAAAACGAAAAGGAGGTAATTTGGGGATCCCAGAACTCGGGGTTATGGCAGGAGCCTGGGCTCGTTCCTCTAGAGCCTCAATCCTGGCTCGCAATTCCTGGGTAGTCTGTCCAAACACTTGCAAATTATGATTAGTGAGGTCCTGTAGGCTTGCAAAACGGGTTTTTAAAGTCTGTACATCTGAAAGGATTGTATCAGTCACTCCGCAAAGTTCCTTTATGCGGGCCTCCATCTTCCAGATCTTTTAAGGCAGAAGTGCTGGAAGAGGAAAGGAAAAAACAACAAAAAAACAATAGTGTTTACCTGTGGTAACACTCCAGAGTAAAATTTTAAGGGAATGCGCTCACCTGGAATGGTTGTGAGAAGTCACAACCACTGTCATCACATAAGGTATTAAACGGACATCTGATATCCACAGTCACAGCAGACACGGCTTTCCCAGACCCAGCAGACACTAAACATTGGCTCCTGAATCTTGTCATGTATAGTGTACAGTTCCTATAGCGTCTTGTGCTTGGGTGCGAGGAAAACACAGGAGACATAGGTTGAAATGAAATGACTTGTATTACTTCATACAAGCATGCTGAAAAGTTCACACAGTTTGCAGGAACAGCAACAGGAGACACAGCAGGCCAGAGTAACTTCAAGCATTACAATAAATCTCCAAAGCAGGTTCAGGATCTCTTCTCTGTACCGTAATTCCTCTGCAAACATGGATTCACCAAACAGCAGGTTTCCAGAGTCCAAAAGTGTTCCAAGGTTCCTCAGTAGGGAATAGCTGGAGTACAAGTCCAAGGTTTCAGGAGTCAGGTCACAGACTGACTGAGGCTTGATTCAGGAGCACTGATTGTTCAGCTGAGGCTGCTTAAGAAGCAAGAGGGAAGAATCAGGGCGGGAACATGAAAACTGGAAACTCCATATTAACTGAGGGCAAGAGCTGCAGAAAGACAGAAAGCAAAATGGCCGACGGAAAACTGAGTTTCAAGGAACATGTCAACAGAGACAAAGAACCTTACAGGCACTGTATTTGCATATCTTATTTACACGATCTACTTACATGTGGAACCTTACTGGGGTTCGAACGAGGGTACTATGGGTAGACCTTTGTAGCACTGGTACTGGTGTAGTGCACTCTCTATTGACTGCGCTATGGGTGCCTCTACGTAGCACTGGTATACCTGATTTTCTACGACCACTGACGCTCACTGTGGGCGTGACATATTCGCTGCTGGCAGGGGTTAGATTCTCTTGCTCCGCTGCTGGTGTGGCATCTGCTGTTTGAGCCCGCTGGTCTTCAGGCTGGTCTAGAGTTGCATCTCTCTTCAGCACCACTAGTTGAGGAAAGGTCAAAACGGGCACGACTTTGGCCTGGTTCACCCTTGTCCACTTTGGAGAGAACTCGCCGAGTACTGTGCTGATCTTTTCCTCCACCTCTTCCACTGACTGAGGAATATCTTGGTCTTCATTCCTTTCCTTTAGTTGGTCAGGGCATGGTTTTAGATGATCCCTCGACACTGCCACTGAGGTTTCTCCTCCATCTTTACTGATGAGGCACACCTTGGTGTTATCAAAATCTGAAGGTAAAACGGTGTATGGCTCAGCTTCCCACTGGTTGTCTAGTTTGTGAACTCGTCTCTTCCTTTTGAGGACCTGTTCTCCCGGTACTAAAGGAGTAGCCTGAGCTAGTTGGTTGTTGCTCTTCTTCTGTCTCTGCCTGGCTTGGGACAAACTTCATTCCACACACTCTTGCACTTTGCGGTATTGCTGCTGGCGCTATGTATTCCAGTCATCATCAGGTGATGTCATCTCAGGTGTTACGACTCCCATGTCTAAGTCAATGGGTTATTGCCGGGTCTCGCCCTCATCAGGTAGGCCGGGGTGCAGTTGGTGGAGTTTACCGGATATGGTTGTATAGATCTACCAGATCCGGCAACTTCTCTGGCCACAGGTTTCGCTCTTCCAGGGGCAAGGTCTTCAACAGGTCAATTACCACCTATTTCATTTTCTCGCATATGCCATTTGTCTGTGGATGGTACGGCATTGTCCTGATTTTCTTGTAACCATACAGGTTACAGAGCTCCCAGAACACTTCTGCCTCAAAGGCTGGGCCTTGGTCGGTGAGTACTTGTTCAGAGTAACCGTGAGGTTGACAAAAGTGTTCTTGAAACACTTTTGTTATGTTCTGCTACAAGCACTAAGGAAAGAAGGGAGATTTGTCCCTACGATAGAACTAAGCTAGATCCCTACGATGTAACGGGGAACCTGACCCTGCGATCAGACCCGCTAAAGTCCTCAGCTAGTCTGTACGAAGGTCTATAGATGCGAGGAAGGGATCCCTACAAGAACTAGGGACTGGGAGAAAGATGGACACCTCCTAACAGAAGTTGTAGCAGTAAAAGACAAAAAAAACAACATAGAACATAAAGGTCCGAAGACCAAGCAAAAACTGACTGAGTAAGGTAACAAAGCACCTGGCTAGCTTAAGAGTAGAAATTACAATGAAGTCCAGCAAAGCCAGAAGGGCGGAGCAGGATTAAATAGGCAAAAAAGGTCATGTGACCAGCAAGATAGAAAAATCTAACAGAGAGTTCTAACAGTACCCCCCCTACTAAGAGGATCCTCCGGATCCCCTAGGCCCAGGCTTATCTGGAAACCTTTTGTGAAACGCTCTGACAAGTCTGGACCCAGAAACATCCTCCGCCCTCACCCATGAGTTATCCTCGGGTCCGAAACCCTTCCAAGCGACGAGATACTGCAAACTCCCTCTATACCGTCTAGAACTTAGGTTGCGGGAAATTTCATATTCCCCGTCCTCCACCATCGGGGGAACAGTGGCAGAGGCGTCTCCATCCAACACATCAGCTCTTTTCAATAGAGAAGCATGAAACACCGGATTAATCTTCCAGGAGGTAGGAACCTCCAACCTAACAGCAGATTGGTTAACAACCTGAAGCACCTTAAAGGGCCCTACAAACTTGGGACCCAATTTTTTAGAAGGAATCCTCAACCGCAGATTTTTAGAGGACAACCAAACCATGTTACCAATAGCCAACAAAACTTCTTGCCGTTTCCTATCAAAGTGCCTTTTAGATTTTCTGTTAGCCTCCTGAAGATTAACACGCACATCCGTCCAAACTCTCTCCAAATCACCAGAAAAATTCTCCTCTTCAGGCACGGCCGATACCAATTTGGAGAATGACCCAAACGACGGATGTCTCCCAGTACAACAAAAAAAAGGCGAACAACCAGCAGAAGAGGATGTATGGTTGTTAAGAGCAAATTCAGCAAGTGGCAGAAACTCAGACCACCCCTCTTGATTGTCTGCCACAAAACAACGCAAAAACTGCTCAACATCCTGGTTTTTCCTTTCTGTCTGGCCATTAGACTCAGGATGATATCCGGATGAAAACGACAAATGAACTCCCAACCTGTCACAAAAGGCGCGCCAAAAACGAGCCACGAACTGAGGTCCCCTATTAGAAACAATGTCAGTAGGAACGCCATGTAGTCTGACAATTTCCTTGACAAAGGCCTTAGCGAGAGTCTTAGCGCAGGGCAGTTTGATGAAAGGAACCAAGTGACACATCTTGCTAAAACGGTCCACGACCACCCAGATGACAGTGAAACCCTCAGAGGGGGGAAAGTCAGTAATAAAGTCCATAGCTAAATGTGTCCAAGGTGCACTAGGAACCTCCAGAGGGCAAAGCAACCCTGCAGCAGGAGTATGTGAAGACTTAGATCTAGCACACACAGTACATTGACGCACCCACTTAATGACTTCCTTCTGCCATCCAGGCCACCAAAAACTGCGACCCACAAGTCTCTTGGTCTCAGAGATTCCAGGATGTCCTGCCAACCGAGACTCATGACACTCAACAAACAAATCTCTCCTAAAGGTCCCAGGCACAAACAACCTCCCATGGGGAGTGTTAGATGGGGCATTCTTCTGTGCTTTAAGAATCTCATCTTCCACACAGAGTCCAAAGCAGCAATCACAACCCCTTCTTGTAAAATGTTCTCCTCCTCCTCAGCACCGACCATGGGAGAAAAGCTGCGAGACAAAGCATCAGCTTTAACATTCTTAGTACCTGGGATGTAAGTAACGGAAAAATTAAACCGCGAGAAAAACAGTGCCCACCTAGCCTGACGGGCATTCAAGCGTTTGGCAGCATCAAGATAGATCAGATTTTTATGATCAGTGAAAACCTGAACGGGAAATTCAGCACCTTCCAAGAAATGACGCCAGTGTTCAAATGCGAGTTTAATAGCCAACAATTCCCTATTACCAATATCGTAATTCAGTTCAGTCTCAGAAAATTTTTTTGAATAAAAGGCACAGGGATGTACTCCATCCCTGTTTTCCTGAGACAACACCGCGCCGAGCCCCACAGAAGAAGCATCAACCTCAACCAAAAACGGTTTAGTCACATCAGGCTGCATAAGGATGGAAGCAGAGCTGAACCTCTCCTTTAGAAACACAAAAGCTTCAATGGCCTCAGTAGTCCACTGAACCGCATTAGCACCTTTCCTGGTGAGATCGGTCAGTGGTTTGACAATAATAAAAAATTTTTAATGAATTTTCTATAATAATTGGTGAAACTGAAAAACCTCTGTATGATTTCAAACCAATAGGCCTAGGCCATTCCTGCACAGCTTGAACTTTCACCGGGTCCATCTCAAAACCTTCGCTGGAGATAATGTAGCCCAAAAAACTAATTCTCTGTACAGCGAACTCACATTTCTCTAGCTTAGCAAAAAGTGAATTGTCCATTAATAACTGTAATACCTCACGTATGCTCCGCCAATGAGACTCCAGATCCGGCGAATAAATCAAAATGTCATCCAAATACACAACCACATTTTTGCCGATCAAAGGTCTAAGGATGTCATTAATAAGATTCTGAAAAAATGCAGGAGCATTGGTAAGACCGAAAGGCATAACCAGATTCTCAAAATGACCCACAGGAGTGTTAAAAGCAGTCTTCCATTCGTCACCCTCCTTCATGCGCAACAAATTGTATGCCCCCGAAGATCAATTTTAGAGAACCACTTGGCCCCCACTAACTGGTTAAACAAATCAGGAATCAATGTCAGTGGGTAAGGATTGCGTACAGTAATTTTATTAATCTCACGAAAGTCCAGACAAGGACGTAAACCGCCGTCCTTTTTTTTAACAAAAAAAAATCCAACAGCCACAGGGGACTTGGAAGGCCTAATGTGACCGGCGGCCAAGCTTGTCTGTATGTACTCCTCCAAAGCCTTTCTCTCAGGAATAGTAAGATTAAATAAACGACTTTTAAGAAGAGTCGCTCCAGGGACAAATTCAATAGTACAATCATAGTCTCTATGGGGAGGTAAAATCTGCGATTCCTTATCAGAAAAAACTTTCCAAAAATCCTGAATAGGTACAGGTAATTCCCCTTTATCCACAGCAGCAATACGCCCGTTACAACTCTTGTCATAACACTTAGGGCTCCAGGACTTAATTTCATTGGTAGACCAATCCAGTACAGGATTGTGCAATTTTAACCAGGGTAACCCCAAAACCACTGGAGAAGGCAAATTATTCAATACTACCAAATCCAAATTCTCTTGGTGAACACCATTAATAGTGAGGGGAAATTCATAGACCTTGTGAGTAACATTCTTCAAGGGAGAGCCATCAACAGAAACACGGCAATAGGGGATGACAAAAGTTTGGGTTTTAATTTAAGTTTTTCCAAGAATCCCCCATCAATCACATTCAGAGTAGAACTACAATCGACAAATACCCGAAATTCCATGAATTCGTCCTGAGCAGCAGTAGTGGCAGAAAGAAAGACGCCCTTAGTGTTTAAACAGGCTATACGGGCGGAACTGACCTTTTTTTTTTTTTTTCTTTGTTCATACGAAGCACACAGTTCTTAATGAAATGGTCAGATTTGCCGCAATAAAAGCATAAACCTTCAGAAAACCTGCGGTCTTTTTCCTGAGAGCGAGGTGCCATCGCTCCAATCTGCATCAGCTCTCCAATGTCAGTACAGACCCTCTCAAGACTTGGAGCTGACATGGCAGAGGATTTACTCTCATTAATCCTTGCACGCAGTCTCCTATCCACCCGTATAGCTAATTGCATAGCCTCCTGCGAGTTACCAGGTGTGGGATAAGCAATCAGCAAATCTTTAACCCTTTCACCTAGCCCTGCAAGAAACAAACTTTTCAAAGCTGAATCGTTCCACCCCACCTGAGTAGACCACCGACGGAAGTGAGTACAATATTTTTCCACATTACCTGATCCCTGCCTCAAACGTCTCAATTCTGTCTCAGCTGATGAGACACGATCAGGATCATCATACAATAATCCCAAAGCAGAAAAAAAACTATCCACTGATCTAAAGCATGGATCACTAGGTTGTAGAGAAAAGGCCCACTCCTGAGGTTCTTTGCACAAAAGTGACATTATGAACCCTATGCGCTGTGATTCATCACCAGAGGATCTGGGTCTCAAACGAAAATACAACAAGCAAGCATTTTTAAAAGAAAAAAAATCTTGTTGTTCACCAAAAAATAAATCAGGCAAACGTACCTTTGGCTCCACGAAATATGCTCCAGAACAGCTATTCACTTGTTGCTGGAGCTCGGCCACCTCCAGAGAGAGTCCCTGCAGGCGTTGAGCCAAGTCCTGAACCGACACCATGATGGAAACTGGAAATCTTTTCCTTAGAGATATTTTTGAGCTGGACTTACTGTTATGTTCTGCTACAAGCACTAAGGAAAGAAGGGAGATCTGTCCCTACGATAGAACTAAGCTAGATCCCTACGATGTAACGGGGAACCTGATCCTGCGATCAGACCCGCTAAAGTCCTCAGCTAGTCTGTACGAAGACCTATAAATGCGAGGAATGGATCCCTACAAGAACTAGGGACTGGGAGAAAGATGGACACCTCCTAACAGAAGTTGTAGCAGTAAAAGACAAAAAAAAACAACATAGAACATAAGGTGTTATGATTTGGTAGCTGAGGAGTGCAGGTAAAAAAGGCAATACACCAGAGCAGTTGGAATCTATGAGATTGCAGTACCATGACTAACCACCACAACTAGAGGCAGCCGTGGAGCGTTCCTACGTTGGTCCTAGACGCCTCGTCACAGCCTGAGAAACTAACTATACCTAAAGATAGAAAGAGGAAAGCTATCTGCCCCGGAGCAGATCCCCAAAGAACATAGAAAGCCCCCAAACATGTAATGGCGGTTAGACAAGAAGAAATACTGACACAGACAGAAAATAGTATGAGCAAACGTTGGGGCCCAAACTATCTAAATAGAAAAGGATAGGAAGGGCACTTACTGCAATCCCAAAAAACCCTGAAAAGCACCAACTCTACTAATTTCAAAAACACCTGAGATCACACGACCTCTACCACCTAAATTATTTCTCTGGTGTAACAAAATCAAAACAGCAGCCACTGAAAAAACTGGAAAAAGCAAATGTACAAAACATCAGTGGCTGAACTAAACTGAGAGGGCAAAAGCCCCCGGAGGGGACCCAGAAGGCCCCCACAGAAGTGCAGGACAAAATGCAAAAATCAAGCACAAAAACAAAAAGAAGAAAATGTCTTATCTGTTAGCAGGAGATGCAGACACGACACAGCAGGCTACAAAGGAAACAGGAATCAAGGATTGAGACCAGAACAATTGATCACCGACAACCCTGATGGGAAGGCGACTCCCTTAAATAAGACCAGTCAGTAACACCTGATTCTCAATCCTCACAATCTTCACTGGACAGTCCAGTACCGCTTGTAACCACCAGAGGGAGCCCCCGCTCAGAACTCACCTCAAGTCCATTCACAACAGTACCCCCCCTTGAGGAGGGGTCACCGAACCCTCACTTGAGCAACCAGGTCGGTCAGGATGAGTTCTATGATACGCACGGATGAGTCTCCTAGCATGGATGTCCGAAGCAAACACCCAAGAATTGTCTTCCTGACCATAACCTCTCCACTTAACCAAATACTGGAGTTTCCGTCTAGAAAAACGAGAATTCAATATTTTCTCAACCACAAACTCAATATTGCCCTCAACCAGAACAGGGTCAGGAGGCAAAGCAGTAGGAACCACTGGCTCAACAAACCTCTTCAACAAGGACTTGTGGAACACGTTATGGATCTTAAATGTCCCTGGAAGAAGCAAACGAAAAAAAACAGGATTAAGAATCTCCATGATCTTATAAGGTCCAATGAACCTAGGCTTAAATTTAGGAGATGCCACTCTCATAGGAATATTTTTTGAGGACAACCAGACCAAGTCCCCCACTTTAAACCGAGGACCATCAGTCCTATGCCGGTTAGCAAACCGCTGGGCCCTCTCCTGAGAGAGGGACAACCTCTCCACTACCTGGTCCCAAATCTGTTGCATACGCTCCACAACAGAGTCAACACCTGGACAGGCAGAAGCCTCCGTCTGTCCTGAAGAAAATCGAGGGTGAAACCCAGAATTACAGAAAAATGGAGACATCAAAGTGGCAAAGCTAGCCCTATTATTAAGAGCAAACTCAGCCAAAGGCAAAAAAGAGACCCAGTCATCCTGATCAGCAGACACAAAGCATCTTAGATAAGTCTCCAATGTCTGGTTTGTTCTCTCAGTTTGACCGTTGGTCTGAGGATGAAACGCCGAGGAGAAAGACAACTGAACACCAAGCTTAGAACAAAAGGTCCTCCAAAATCTGGAAACAAACTGGACTCCTCTGTCAGACACAATGTTCTCAGGAATGCCGTGTAAACGAACCACGTGCTGAAGGAACAAAGGCACCAATTCAGAGGAGGAAGGTAACTTAGGTAATGGCACAAGATGTATCATCTTGGAAAACGTATCACAAATCACCCAGATGACGGTCATTCTCTGAGAAACAGGGAGGTCGGAAATGAAATCCATAGAGATATGGGTCCATGGTCTCTTGGGCACAGGCAATGGCATCAACAAACCACTAGAGCGAGAGCAAGGCTTGGAGCGAGAGCAAGTCCCGCAGGACTGCACAAATTCCCTGACATCACGAGACAAGGTAGGCCACCAAAAGGACCGACTAACCAAGTCTCTGGTACCAAAAATTCCGGGATGACCGGCCAATGCGGAACAATGAATCTCAGACATCACACTCTTTTTCCACTGGTCCGGGACAAACAATTTCCCAACAGGGCAGCGCTCGGGCCTATCCTCCTGACACCCCTCCAGAGCCAGTCTCAAATTGGGCGAGATGGCGGAAAGAACTACACCTTCTTTCAAAATAACAGAAGGATCAGATACCTCAGGAGAGTCCGCAAGGAAACTCCTCGAGAGGGCATCCGCCTTAACATTCTTAGTGCCAGGAAGAAAGGAAACCACAAAATTAAAACGTGTGAAAAACAAGGCCCACCTGGCCTGTCTAGGATTAAGTCGCTTGGCAGATTCCAGATAAACCAGATTCTTATGGTCAGTAAGGACCACCACCTGATGTTTGGCTCCCTCCAGCCAATGTCTCCACTCTTCAAAAGCCCACTTCATGGCCAATAACTCCCGATTACCCACGTCATAATTACGTTCAGTGGAGAAAATTTTCGAGAGAAAAAGGCACAAGGGTTACTTTTAGAGGTCTTGGGTCTCTTTGGGACAAAACGGCACCTGCCCCAATTTCAGAGGCATCAACCTCCACCTGAAATGGCAGAGAAACATCAGGCTGCCGTAGAACAGGAGCAGAAGTGAATCTCTGCTTAAGTTCCTGAAATGCAGAGACTGCCTCAGGAGGCCAATTCACCACATCAGAACCCTTTTTGGTCAAATCAGTTAATGGTTTAACAATAACCGAGAAATTACCAATAAATTTACGATAAAAATTGGCAAAACCCAAAAATCTTTGAAGAGCCTTTAATGAAGTAGGTTGGACCCAATCACAGATGGCCTGAACCTTGACCGGGTCCATTTCAATAACAGATGGGGACAAAATGAATCCCAAAAATGAGATCCTCTGTACGCCAAAAAGACACTTTGATCCCTTCACATACAGAGTATTCTCTCTCAAAATCTGGAATACAGTTCGAACATGTTTCACATGAGAGTCCCAGTCATTAGAAAAAATCAAGATATCATCCAAATAAACAATCAGAAATGTATCCACAAAATCCCTGAAAATGTCATTCATGAAGGACTGGAAGACAGAAGGAGCATTAGTGAGCCCAAAGGGCATCACAAGGTACTCAAAATGCCCCTCAGGGGTGTTAAATGCCGTCTTCCATTCATCCCCGTGCTTAATGCGAATAAGGTTATATGCCCCCCTGAGGTCAAGCTTGGTAAACCAAGTAGCGTTTTTCACCCTGGAAAACAGGTCAGAAATCAAGGGTAACGGATATTGATATTTCACAGTAATATTGTTCAAAAGACGATAATCAATACACGGCCTTAATGAACCATCCTTTTTGGCCACAAAGAAAAAACCGGCACCTAAGGGTGAAGAGGATGGTCTGATATGACCCTTCTCCAATGACTCCTTGATATAAGACCGCATAGCGTCTTGTTCAGGTACAGACAAGTTAAAAAGGCGACCTTTAGGGAATTTACTACCAGGCACTAATTCAATAGCGCAGTCATAGCTCCTATGGGGAGGCAAGGATGCAGATTTACTTTCGCTAAACACATCAGAAAAATCAATCAAAAAGTCAGGAACATCCTGAGCCTGGGGGAGGCAGAAAAAACAGGAGTGTTGGTATTAACACATTGGCAGCCCCAACTGGTTACAGACACAGATTTCCAATCCAAAACAGGATTATGAGACTGTAACCAAGGGAAACCCAGCACGATAATGTCATGCAGATTATACAGAACCAAAAATTTGCAGCTCTCCTGATGATCAGGTTCAACCCTCATTATCACCTGAGTAGAGAACTGAGGTTTATTCTCAGCCAAAGGGGTAGAATCGATCCCCAGTAGGGGAATAGACTTCTGTAGGGGTATCAAGGGAAACCCGCAACGTTTAGCAAAATCAAAATCCATCAGGTTAATAGCTGCTCCCGAATCAACGAAAGCCTGAGCAGAAAATGAGGACAGAGAGCATATCAGAGTAACAGTTAATAAAAACTTAGTCTGAACACTACCCAAGACAACTGAGCGTGCAAAACGTCTTCCCCGCTTAGGGCAGACTGAAATAGCATGAGAGGCATCACCACAGTAGAAACATAACCCATTGCGCTTTCGAAACTCATGACGCTGTGCCCCAGAAACCACTCTATCACACTGCATGGGTTCAGAAGCAGGTTCACAAGGCAACACTATTCCACGCATACTTCTCCGCTCACGCAAACGTCTGTCAATTTGAATCGCTAATGACATAGAATCATTGAGACCAGAGGGGACAGGGAATCCCACCATAACATCCTTTACATTATCTGACAGACCCTTCCGAAAAAGGGCTGCCAAAGCGTCATCATTCCATTTGGTCAGGACTGCCCACCTGCGGAATCTCTGACAGTATAACTCAGCGTCATCAAGCCCCTGATTTAATGCCAACAAGGCTTTTTCAGCTTGATCAGTGACATTAGGCTCATCGTACAATAACCCCAAGGCCTGAAAAAATGCATCAACATCACTCAAAACAGGATCCCCAGGTGTTAGGGAAAAAGCCCAATCCTGAGGATCGCCGCGCAGGAGAGAGATGACAATTTGAACCTGCTGCGCTGCGTTCCCTGAGGACTTAGATTTTAAGGCAAAAAACAATTTACAATTATTTTTGAAATTCAGAAACTTGGCTCGATCCCCCAAAAACAAATCTGGCATGGGAATCCTAGGTTCCACATCAGGCAACCTAGCAAGATAGGTAGCAATACTCCGAACCTCAGTGGCAAGCTGATCCACACGGCCAGACAACTGTGCAAACTCCATTGAGAGAAAAAAAAAAATCCTCCCCAGCACCCAGAGATACAGAGGGAAAAAAAATGCAAAAACAGAAAAATATCTCTGACAACTCTGACAACCTTTTTTTTTTTCTTTCACAATATTTTTCCCTTCTGTGAGTACCATATAATTTTCAGTTTTGGCCGGTGATACTGTTATGATTTGGTAGCTGAGGAGTGCAGTAAAAAAGGCAATACACCAGAGCAGTTGGAATCTATGAGATTGCAGTACCCTGACTAACCACCACAACTAGAGGCAGCCGTGGAGCGTTCCTACGTTGGTCCTAGACGCCTCGTCACAGCCTGAGAAACTAACTATACCTAAAGATAGAAAGAGGAAAGCTATCTGCCCCGGAGCAGATCCCAAAGAACATCGAAAGTCCCCAAACATGTAATGGTGGTTAGACAAGAAGAAATACTGACACAGACAGAAAATAGTATGAGCAAACGTTGGGGCCCAAACTATCTAAATAGAAAAGGAAAGGAAGGGCACTTACTGCAATCCCAAAAAACCCTGAAAAGCACCAACTCTACTAATTTCAAAAACACCTGAGATCACACGACCTCTACCACCTAAATTAGTTCTCTGGTGTAACAAAATCAAAACAGCAGCCACTGAAAAAACTGGAAAAAGCAAATGTACAAAACATCAGTGGCTGAACTAAACTGAGAGGGCAAAAGCCCCCGGAGGGGACCCAGAAGACCCCCACAGAAGTGCAGGACAAAATGCAAAAATCAAGCACAAAAACAAAAAGAAGAGAATGTCTTATCTGTTAGCAGGAGATGCAGACACGACACAGCAGGCTACAAAGGAAACAGGAATCAAGGATTGAGACCAGAACAATTGATCACCGGCAACCCTGATGGGAAGGCGACTCCCTTAAATAAGACCAGTCAGTAACACCTGATTCACAATCTTCACTGGACAGTCCAGTACCGCTTGTAACCACCAGAGGGAGCCCCCGCTCAGAACTCACCTCAAGTCCATTCACAACGATAAGGGTCCGAAGACCAAACAAAAACTGACTGAGTAAGGTAACAAAGCACCTGGCTAGCTTAAGAGTAGAAATTACAATGAAGTCCAGCAAAGCCAGAAGGGCGGAGCAGGATTAAATAGGCAAAAAAGGTCATGTGACCAGCAAGATAGAAAAAACCTAACAGGAGAGTTCTAACAGCTTTGGCTGCTGTCTTCGCTGTTTGGTCTTTGACAGGCACGACTACCAAGAACCTCGAGTAATGGTCAACTATGGTCAGAGAGTAGGTGTAGCCAGTCCTACTTGGAGTCAACTTCACATGATCCAAAGCTACCAGTTCAAGCGGCTGCTTCGTAATGATCGGCTGCAATGGGGCTCGCTGGCTGTTACGGTCTTTCCTGCTCAGGTTGCATGGGCCACATTCACCACCTCTCAATGGCTTTCCTCATGCCAATCCAGTAAAATCTCTCACGAAGTAGGACCTCCAACTTCTTCCACTCGAAGTGTCCTGCTCCATCATCGTATGCCTCTAAGACTATTGGCGCATCTTGATTCGGACTACCACCTGCCAGACCAGTTCGTGTGTGCGTGGGTTGATGTTTCTCCAACACAGCTTACCCTCATAGATGATCAGCCTGCCTTCTCCTTCCACAACTGCTGGGTTTCCTGTGGAGCATCTGGACCAGGGCGTGAGTCTGCTTGGGTCAACAACTACCTTAATAGGCAGACTGCCGGGTTGCTATCCTGCATCTCTGCCCACTCATGGTGGGGCAACGGGTTAATCGTGTCCTCTTGTATGAGATAGAGCTTGTTCCTCATGCAATGGGGGCACTGGGCCGCCTCGAGGCGGTGGAAGGCTGGTAACTTGATTTCTTCTGGCCCTTCTGGGTCTTCTTCCCTGTTTGGTAAATTGGGCATCCTGGACAGCTCATCAGCATTAGTGTTCTTATGCCCACTCGGTATTTGATTGTAAACTCATAGATGGACAGCCGGGCCATCCATCGCTGCTCCAGCACACCCAGCTTTGCCGTTTCAAGGTGGGTTAGCGGATTATTGTCCGTATATACGGTAAACTTTGCTGAAGCCATATAGTGCTTGAAGCGCTCCGTTACCACCCAGACTATGACGAGGAACTCCAATTTAAAGGAACTATAGTTGTCGGGGTTCCTTTTAGTGGAACGAAGCTTCCTGCTGGCTTAGGCAATCACTCTCTCTCTGCCTTTCTGAACTTGTGACAGCACTGCTCCCAATCCCATGTTGCTGGCGTCAGTGTAAAGTATAAATGGTTGGTCATAGTCAGGGTAGGCTAGGACTTCATCTACCGTGAGAGCCAATTTCAACCGAGTGAAGGATTCTTCTATCCTGTTGTTCCACTCGAACGGAGAACTCTTGTTCATTGCCTTCTTGGGTTGGCCCACTAGAAGGTCTTGCAGAGGTGCGGCTATTTTGGTGAAGCCCTTGATGAAACTCCGGTAGTAGCCCACCAACCCAATAAACTGCCGTACTTCTTGAATGGTGTTGGGTAGTGTTGAGCATTCCGATACTGCAAATATCGAGTATCGGCCGATATTCGCTGTATCGGAATTCCGATTCTGAGATCCGATATTTTCGTCATATCGGATACCGGAATCGGAATGTTCCTGTCACGGTCAGTGTCCGTCGGTCGGGTCTGTCAGGAGTCAGCGGCACTTACCCGGCAGAAGATCCCCGGCGGTCACGTCCTGGACTGCTTGATGGCCGCCATCATCTTCTCCCCGGCGGTCACGTGCAGTTTCTCGCGATAACTGCAGTGACTGCCGGGTAATCGCGGCCGTAAAGCAGTCCGATGACGTCACCGCCGGGGGAAGCAGGTAATCAGCTGTGCTGCGCCGGGATGTTAGGCCCTGCCTGGCATTCCGATGTAGCAGAGCTGGATCGTCGTGGGACCCTCGTTACTATGGACTGCGTCGGACAGGTGGTATACTGTTGGTTTTTTTTTTTTTCTTTTTTTACAGGAGATCGATGGCGTCGCAGGAATGAGAGTGTAATAAAGAAATGAAAACTGTGTTGTCTCTTTTATTTCATTAACCCCTTAATGACCAAGCCATTTTGTAGGTTAAAGACCAGGCCAATTTTTACAATTCTGACCACTGTCTCTTTATGAGGTTATAACTCTGCAACGCTTCTACGGATCTTGGCGATTCTGAGACTGTTTTCTCGTGACATATTATACTTCATGATAGTGGTAAAATTTCTTCAATATAACTTGCGTTTATTTATGAAAAAAACGGAAATATGGCAAAAATTTTGAAAATTTTGCAATTTTCAAACTTTTAATTTTTATGCCATTAAATCAGAGAGATATGTCACAAAAATTAGTTAATATATAACATTTCCCACATGTCTACTTTACATCAGCACAATTTTGGAACCAACATTTTTTTTTGTTAGGAAGTTATAAGTGTTAAAAGTTGACCAGCGATTTCTCATTTTTCCAACAAAATTTACAAAACCATTTTTTTAGGGACCACCTCACATTTGAAGTGAATTTGACGGGTCAATATGACAGAAAATACCCAAAAGTGACACCATTCTAAAAACTGCACCCCTCAACGTGTTCAAAGCCACATTCAAGAAGTTTATTAACCCTTTAGGTACTTCACAAGAATTGAAGCAATGTGGAAGGAAAAAATTAACATTTAACTTTTTTTCCCAAAATTTTTCTTTCGACACAATTTTTTTAAATTTTGTCAAGGGTATCAGGAGAAAATGAACCACAATATTTGTTGTACAATTTCTCCTCAGTACACCGATACCCCATGTGTGGGGGTAAACCACTATTTGGGCGCATGGCAGAGCTCGGAAGGGAAGCAGCGCCATTTGACTTTTTTGGCTGGAATTGAGATTGGACGCCATGTCGCATTTGGAGAGTCCCTGTGTGCCTAAACAGTGGAAACCCCCCACAAGTGACCCCATTTTGGAAACTAGACCCCGCAAGGAACTTACTTAAATGTGTTGTGAGAGCTTTTAACCCCAAGGGCTTCACAGAAGGTTATAACGTAGAGCCGTAAAATTAAAAAATCATATTTTTTCCACAAAAATGATCTTTTCATCCCAATTTTTATTTTCCAAAGGATAAAAGGACCCCAAAAGTTATTGTGCAATTAGTCCTGAGTACGCTGATACCCCATATGTGGGGGTAAACCACTATTTGGGCGCATGGCAGAGCTCGGAAGGGAAGCAGCGCCATTTGACTTTTTTGGCTGGAATTGAGATTGGACGCCATGTCGCATTTGGAGAGTCCCTGTGTGCCTAAACAGTGGAAACCCCCCACAAATGACCCCATTTTGGAAACTAGACCCCCCAAGGAACTTACTTAAATGTGTTGTGAGAGCTTTTAACCCCAAGCGCTTCACAGAAGGTTATAACGTAGAGCCGTAAATTAAAAAATCATATTTTTTCCACAAAAATGATCTTTTCATCCAATTTTTATTTTCCAAAGGATAAAAGGACCCCAAAAGTTATTGTGCAATTAGTCCTGAGTACGCTAATACCCCATATGTGGGGGTAAACCACTATTTGGGCGCATGGCAGAGCTCGGAAGGGAAGCAGCGCCATTTGACTTTTTTGGCTGGAATTGAGATTGGACGCCATGTCGTATTTGGAGAGCCCCTGTGTGCCTAAACAGTGGAAACCCCACACAAGTGACCCCATTTTGGAAACTAGACCCCCAAGGAACTTATCTAGATGTGTGGTGAGAGCTTTGAACCCCCAAGGGCTTCACAGAAGGTTATAACGTAGAGCAGTAAAATTAAAAAATCATATCTTTTCCACAAAAATGATCTTTCCACCCCCAATTGTTATTTTCCAAAGGCTAACAGGACCCCAAAAGTTATTGTGCAATTTGTCCTGAGTATGCTGATACCCCATATGTGGGGGTAAACCACTATTTTGACGCATGGCAGAGCTCGAAAGGGAAGGAGCGCCTTTTTCAAATGCAGACTTTGATGGAATGGTCTGCGGGTGTCATGTCACGTTTGGAGAGCCCCTGATGTGCCTAAACAGTAGAAACCCCCACAAGTGACTCCATTTTGGAAACTAGACCCCCAAGGAACTTATCTAGATGTGTGGTGAGCACTTTGAACCCCCAAGTGCTTCACAGAAGTTTATAACGTAGAGCCGTGAAAATAAAAAAATCATATTTTTTTCCACAAAAATAATCTTTTTGTCCCCAAATTTTTATTTTTATAAGGGTAACAGGAGAAATAGGACCCCAAAAGCTATTGTGCAATTTGTCCTGAGTACGCTGATATCCATATGTGGGGGGGAACCACTATTTTGACGCATGGCAGAGATCGGAAGGGAAGAAGCACCGATTTTAAATGCAGACTTTGATGGAATGGTCTGCGGGTGTCATGTCGCGCTTGGAGAGCCCCTGATGTGCCTAAACAGTAGAAACCCCCCACAAATGACCCCATTTTGCAAACTAGACCCCCCAAGGAACTTATCTAGATGTGTGGTCAGCACTTTGAACCCCCAAGGGCTTCACAGAAGTTTATAACGTAGAGCCGTGAAAATAAAAAAATCATATTTTTTTCCACAAAAATGACCTTTTTGCCCCCAAATTTTTATTTTTCTAAGGGTAACAGGAGAAATAGGACCCCAAAAGCTATTGTGCAATTTGTCCTTAGTACGCTGATATCCCATATGTGGGAGGGAACCACTATTTTGACGCATGGCAGAGATCGGAAGGGAAGGAGCTCCGTTTTTAAATGCAGACTTTGATGGAATGGTCTGCGGGTGTCATGTCGCGCTTGGAGAGCCCTGATGTGCCTAAACAGTAGAAACCCCCCCACAAATGACCCCATTTTGCAAACTAGACCCCCAAGGAACCTATCTATATGTGTGGTCAGCACTTTGAACCCCCAAGGGCTTCACAGAAGTTTATAACGTAGAGCCGTGAAAATAAAAAAATCATATTTTTTTCCACTAAAATGACCTTTTTGCCCCCAAATTTTTATTTTTCTAAGGGTAACAGGAGAAATAGGACCCCAAAAGCTATTGTGCAATTTGTCCTGAGTACGCTGATACCCCATATGTGGGGGGGAACCACTGTGATCGCCTTACTGCGATCTTTGGGAGGCACAATGAACAAATCTACAAAAGGTGAAGAATTGGTTTTCTTTTTACGCCGTTCCTCGTGCGGTATTAGTGATTAGGCGACTTTATTCCTCGGGTCGGTGAGATTACAGCGATACCAGATTTACATCCTTTTTTCATGTTTAGCTTCTGTCACACACTAAAAGACGCTTTTTTTTGGAATAATTTTTTGTAAGAAATTTTTGCATCGCCGTATTTTGAGAGCTATAATTTTTCCATATTTCGGCCGACAGAGTTATCTGTGGGCTTATTTTTTGCGGGACGAGCTGACGTTTTTATTGGTACCATATTCTGGCACATAACGTTTTTTGATCGCTTCCTATTCCGATTTTTGTGGAAGCAGAATGAACAAAAACCAGCAATTCAGGAATTGTTTTTTTTTTTCTCCGTTCCGCATGTGGTAAAATTGATAAAGCAGCTTCATTCTTCGGGTCACTACGATTACAGCGATACCTTATTTATATATTTTTTTTTATGTTTTGGCGGTTTTTACACAATAAAAAATTTTATAGAAAAAATAATTATTTTTGCATCAGTTTATTCTGCGAGCTATAACTTTTTTATTTTTTCGCTGATGATGCTGTATAGCGGCTTGTTTTTTGCGGGACAAGATGACGTTTTCAGCGGTACCATGATTATTTATATCTGACTTTTTGATCGTGTGTTATTGCACTTTTTCCAAGCGGTATGATGATACCTCTTGGAAAAAGTATAATTTACTACGTTTTTGTGGTTTTTTTTTTACGGCTTTCACTGAAGGGGTTAACTATGGTTACGCTTTTATAGATGGGATTTTTACGGACGTGGCGATACCTAACATGTGTATTTTTTTGTTTTTTATTTTTTTTATTACATAAAAATGTGTATTTTTTAGGGGATTTTTTTTTAAATTATTTTTAAATATTTTTTTTACAATTTTTTTTAAAAAATGATTTTTTTTAACTTGTCCCTTTATGGGACTTTCACTTTTTTTTACTTTTTATTGCAGTTACAATGCATTGCAATGCTCCAGCATTGCAATGCATTGTACCTATGATGAAAGCTGCTGTGACATGATCACAGCAGCTTCCCGTAGGTAGATGACCCGGAGGTTGTCATGACAACCCCCGGGTCATCAAGGCAGAGATCGGCCCCTGCAAATACATTGCAGGGCGCCGATCTGAGGCAGAGGGAGCTCCCGACCCTCTGCCTCCCCCCCTGAGCTCTGCGATCGCGCTGGATCGCAGCAGTCAGGGGGTTAACAGCCAGGGGCGGTGGGGGCTCCGCTCCTGGCTGTCAGTGCAGGAAGCCTGGCCACTGCAGCGCCGGCTCCTGCACTGATCACGCTGGGGAAGCTGAAATTTCAGCTTCTCCTGCACGATCGCTGCTGTGTTTGGTCAGTCAGATTGACTGACCAATCACAGCGCTGTGGGTGCGGGGACCGATGGCAAAAGTCCCCGCACCGCTTGCCGTGCCTGTCAGCTGTCTATGACAGTTGTCGGCACTGATCTACCACTGCGTGTTTACACGCAGTGGTAGATCAAAGGCATGACGTGCACTGTCCGTCCTGGTGCCGGAACTGGCACCTTGCCATGACGGACTGTGCACGTCAGTGTACATTAAGGGGTTAAAATACTTTTTTCTGGCTGTGTCTTTTTTTTAAACATTTAAAAACTTTGGGATTAATAATGGATCGGTGTCTTATTGACGCCTCTCCATTATTAACCGGGCTTATTGTCACCGTGCAATCAACGGTGACATTAACCCCTTATTACCCCGCTTGCCACTGCTACAGGGCAAGTGGGAAGAGCCGGGTAAAGTGCCACAATTGGCACATCTTTTGATGCGCCAAATGTGGGGCTGCTGTAGCCTGGTATTATCAGGCTGTTGAGGCCAAAATCCATGGGCCTTGACAGTCTTTTAATACCAGGCCGCAGCAGTCTGCATTTTACTTGGCTGGTTAACAAAAATAGGGGGGATCCCCACGCCAATTTTTTTCGAGGGGATCTCCTATTTTTGTTAACCAGCCAAGATAAGCAGACTGCTGTGGCCTGTTATTATCAGGCTGGCAAGGTTCATGGATCTTGGCTCCTTAACAGCCTGAAAATCCAGGCCTCAGCAGTCTGCTTCATCTGGCTGGTTAACAAAAACAGGGGGGACCCGACGCAAATTTTTTTCGAGGGGATCCCCTATTTTTGTTAATCAGCCAAGATAAGCAGACTGCTGTGGCCTGGTATTATCAGGCTGGTAAGCAGGGTCGGACTGAGCCACCGGGACACCGGAGAAACCTCCGGTGGGCCCCGCCCCCAGCTCCTGCATGGTGGGCCCTGATTTGAAAGGATAGGTCGCAGGGCAGAGGGGGCAGTGGCCCCGGGCCCCGCGCTCTGAGGGGGCCCACCCGGAGCTACGCTACAGTAACTGTATCGGCGTGCACAGCACACCGATACAGTTACATTATGCGGCAGAGCAGGGAGAATCGCTCTCCCTGCTCTGCCGCCCGGCCGCTATGGGGCCTGAACAGGCGGTGGGGGGGCCCGGTGCCAGCAGTGGGCCCCCCAACCGTCATCGGAGGGTCAGCTGTATCGGCATTCAGCCGATACAGCTGACCGCATAGAGAGAGAAGGAGCGAGCGCTCCTTCTCTCCCATAATCCCCCTCTCAGCGTCTGACAGCGGGCGCGATGACTTCACCTGCCAGCGCCCGCTGTCAGACGCTGAGAGGGAGAACAGTGAGCAGCACAGGAGCCGGGAGGTGAGTATTGTTTTTTTTTTTTTTTTTTTAATGGGGGTGCATTATACTACAGAGGCTGTATATGGGGGGTGCATTATACTACAGAGGCTGTATATGGGGCTGCATTATACTACAGAGGCTGTATATGGGGCTGCATTATGCTACAGAGGCTCTATATGGGGGGGTGCATTATACTACAGAGGCTGTATATGGGGCTGCATTATGCTACAGAGGCTCTATATGGGGGGTGCATTATACTACAGAGGCTGTATATGGGGCTGCATTATACTACAGAGGTTGTATATGGGGCTGCATTATACTACAGAGGCTGTATATGGGGCTGCATTATACTATAGAGGCTGTATATGGGGGGTGCATTATACTACAGAGGCTGTATATGGGGCTGCATTATACTACAGAGGTTGTATATGGGGCTGCATTATACTACAGAGGCTGTATATGGGGCTGCATTATACTACAGAGGCTGTATATGGGGCTGCATTATACTACAGAGGCTGTATATGGGGGCTGCATTATACTACAGAGGCTCCATATGGGGGTGCATTATACTACAGAGACTCCCTGTGGGGATGCATTATACTACAGAGGCTGCCTATGGGGGTGCATTATAATATAGCGGCTGCCTATGGTGGTGCATTATATTATAGACTCTGCCTATGGGGGTTTATTATAATATACAGGCTGCCTATGGGGGTGCATTATACTATATTGAGGACTATCTGGTGTATTATGCTGTATGGATGCTATCTATGGGCCATCATACAGTGTTGGACCCAATAAATAGTTTGGGGACATTAAGGGGTCAGTATATATCCAGTGAGGGGCATTATTCTGTGTATAGGGGAGATGTACAGGGGGAGACTTGGGACATTATTAAATGTAAAGTGGACACTTATTGTTATAGGGGAACTCGGGTTACTGTGACTGTCAAAGGGGCACACAGGGCATTATTACAGTCTAGGGGACAAAATGTGGGCACTGTTTTCTAGGGCACTTGCACCCAGCATTACTATATTCTAGAGGGGTGCTTTAGAATTTAGAGGTCACACAGAACCACACAGCAAGTGCAGTAATAGGGACACATACGGCAGCAGCAGCTCAGTATTGGGGTATCAGGTGCAGTAATAGGGACACATACGGCAGCAGCGGCTCAGTATTGGGGTATCAGGTGCAGAAATAGGGACACATATGGCAGCAGCGGCTCAGTATTGGGGTATCAGCAGGATGAGGAGTTTGTGCAGGTTGAGAATAGTCCAATTGGTGACCGTGACAGTGCTAAAAATATGAGAAGTGAAATGTGTCTTTGTTGTACAGTCATGGCCAAAAGTTTTGAGAATGACACAAATATTAATTTTTACAAAGTCTACTGCTTCACTTTTTCTAATGGCAATTTGCATATACTCCAGAATGTTATAAAGAGTGATCAGCTTAACAGCAATTACTTGCAAAGTCAATATTTGGCTAGAAAATGAACTTTATCCCCCAAAACACATTTCAACATCATTGCAGCCCTGCCTTAAAAGGACCAGCTAACCTCTTTTCAGTGATTGCTCCATTAACACAGGTGTGGGTGTTGATGAGGACATGGCTGGAGATCAATCTGTCATGATTAAGTAAGAATGACACCACTGGACACTTTAAAAGGAGTCTGGTGCTTGGCATAATTGTTTCTCTTCTGTTAACCATGGTTATCTCTAAAGAAACACGTGCAGTCATCATTGCAATGCACAAAAATGGCCTAACAGGGAAGAGTATAGCAGCTAGAAAGATTGCACCTCAGTCAACAATCTATCACATCATCAAGAACTTCAAGGAGAGAGGTTCCATTGTTGCCAAAAAGGCTTCAGGGCGCCAAGAAAGACCAGCAAGCGCCAGGACCGTCTCTTAAAAGTGTTTCAGCTGCAGGATCGGGCTACCAGCAGTGCATAGCTTGCTCAGGAATGGCAGCAGGCAGGTGTGAGTGCATCTGCACGCACTGTGAGGCGGAGACTCTTGGAGCAAGGCCTGGTCTCAAGGAGGGCAGCAAAGAAGCCACTTCTCTCCAGAAAAAAACATCATGGACAGACTGATATTCTGCAAAAGGTACAGGCAGTGGACTGCTGAGGACTGGGGTAAAGTTATTTTCTCTGATGAATCCCCTTTTCGATTGTTTGGGACATCAGGAAAACGCCTCATTCGGAGAAGACAAGGTGAGTGCTACCACCAGTCTTGTCTCATGCCAACTGTTAAGCATCCTGAAACCATTCATGTGTGGGGTTGCTTCTCAGCCAAGGGAATCGGCTCTCTCACAGTCTTGCCTAAAAACACAGCCATGAATAAAGAATGGTACCAGAATGTCCTCCAAGAGCAACTTCTCCCAACCCTCCAAGAGCAGTTTGGCGATCAACAATGCCTTTTCCAGCATGATGGAGCACCTTGCCATAAAGCAAAGGTGATAACTAAATGGCTCAGGGAACAAAACATAGAGATTTTGGGTCCATGGCCTGGAAACTCCCCAGATCTTAATCCCATTGAGAACTTGTTGTCAATCATCAAGAGACGGTTGGACAAACAAAAACCTAACAATTCTGACAAAATGAAAGCATTGATTGTGCAAGAATGGACTGCTATCAGTCAGGATTTGGTCCAGAAGTTGATTGAGAGCATGCCAGGGAGAATTGCAGAGGTCCTGAAGAAGAAGGGTCAACACTGCAAATATTGACTTGCTGCATTAACTCATTCTAACTGTCAATATAAGCTTTTGTTACTCATATGTTTGCAATTATTATATTTCTGTCTGTGATAAAAACATCTGTCAAACACACATAAAAACCAGAGGGCAGCAGATCATGTGAAAATATAATATTTGTGTCATTCTCAAAACTTTTGGCCATGACTGTAATCTCTGCAGTCGAGTCCTGGCTGGAGAAGTTGTCATGTCGGTCTGGGCCAGATGGAAAAGACATGAAAAGTGAACAATTCCATTAGAAAGAACATCAGCGGTAAGTCATTATCTATACCTGTGCTGTAATCTATTATATGTTCTGTAGGACTGGTATTATTTACCACAGACCATATGGCGATGATATCAATATTGGTCTTTTTATATATAGATTATTTTTGGCAACAGCGCGGTCATTTGCTGAGGTTCTCTGGTTAGGGGCCCACTCAGAAGTTTTCGCCCCCACTAAACCAAAACCCTAGCTACGCCTCGGGCTTTCGCTCTAGTCTTTCTTTCTCTCTCTAGTCTCTTGCTCTCTGTTCTTTCTTTCTCTCTCTGTTCTCTCTTTCTCTGTTCTTTCTTTCTCGCTCTCTGTTCTTTTTTCTCTCTGTTCTTTCTTTCTCTCTCTCTTTTCTTTCTTCCTCTCTTTCTTTCTCTGTTTGTTCTTTCTCTCTCTCTCCTTTCTTTCTCTCTCGCTGCTCTTTCTTTCTTTTCCTCAGTACCAACCACTGTGCCCATAATGCCAGCCACTGTGCCCTCATTACCAGTCAGTGTGATCAGCACTGCTAAATGGGTACGGTTGGGGCGAGGATATGGGTGTGATTAGTTGTGAAATGGGTGTGGTCGGGGCGTGGCCTAAAATTTGCGATGGCGCACTATGCGCGCCGCAGCCTTTAACCCTCTTTCCTGTCTTCAAAAGTTGGGAGGTATGCTTTATGACCTCCCTACAACTTCTGGGCATGCTCCTGATGAGCGCGACGGATGGTCTCCTGAGGGATCTCCTCCCACACCTGGACTAAAGCATCCAACAACTCCTGGACAGTCTGTGGTGCAACGTGGCATGGCCTAAAATTTGCTGCAGCAGGCACAGCGTGCCACAGCCTTTGTCCCTCTTTCCTTCTTCAAAGGTTGGGAAGTATGATGGTGGGCCCCAAGAATAATTTTTCTCTCGTGGGCCCAAGGTACTCCAGTCCGACGCTGCTGGCAAGGTCCATGGATATTGGCTCCTTAACAGTCTTAAATACCATGCCTCAGCAGTCTGCTTCATCAGGCTGGTTAACAAAAATAGGGGGAACCCCCCTTTTTTTTTTTCGAAGGGAACCCCTATTTTTGTTAATCAGTTCCCTCTGACGTCACTGATGGTGTCCCTGGCTGACCTGAAGTGAAAGTGGAAAGCAATCAATTAAGCTTTCCACTTCCTCTCCTGTCAGCCAGGAGAGGAGCTCATTCATTCGGGGTTTACTGTGAGGCTGCAGCATTAGCTGCGGTCCCTGCAGTAAACATTAACCCTTTCTGATGGATTACACCGTGGGACCTGACTGTGCATCGGATAGGTAAGAATAATTTTAGCTTTTTTATTTTATTTTTATTACAGGAAATGGTTTTTGCAGTAAAATAAAAGATGGTCAAAAACATGTGTCTTTATTTCATTAAAATGATTTTTAATTAAAGTGTGTGTGTTCTATTTTTATTTCATGCAATAGGATTAATAATTGATAGTTGTCTAATTGACAGCTCTCAATTATTAACCTGGCTTAAGGTCACCTTTCAATAGCAAGGTGGCTTTAACCCCTTTTTAACCCATTCGCCACCGCTACAGGGCAATGGGAATAGATGGGCAAAGTGCCAGAAAGGGCGAATCTAATTATAGATTTGTCTTTTCTGGGGTGTCTGGGGCAGATGTTAGTAGCCAGGGGGGGCCAAAAATAATGGTCCCTCTCTGGGCTATTATTATCTGCCCCCACTCGCTGGCTTTGTCTGTCTGGTTGAGAAAATACGGGCGGGAGCCCACGCATTTTTTTTCAACAATTTTACACCTCATATATATATATACATGTCATTGAATTTGTGTCACATATATATATATATATTTATATTTATAGTTCATACACTTCTACATAGTATAATAGCCGCTAATTCAATTGCCGGCTTTTGTGAAAATGCAGAACCCGACATGAAATGACACATGGTTTACATAGAGTTAACCATGTCATTTCAAGTTGTTTGATATATTGTTTTCACTAACAATTACATGAGTGTATGTGTGCAAAATTTCACACCTGTAGGGGTTAATTAAAGGTGTAAATTCGTAGCAAAAAAGTCGTTTTTTTACCACGAATTTACACCTTTAATTAACCCCTACAGGTGTGAAATTTTGCACACATACACTCATGTAATTGTTTGTGAAAATCAGATATCAAACTACATGAAAATACATGGTTAACTCTATGTAAACCATGTGTCATGTCATGTCGGGTGCTTCTGTATTTTCACAAAAGCCGGCATTACCCGGCAATTGAATCAGAGGCTATTTTACTATGTAGAAGTGTATAAACTATAAATATATGTATATATATATATATATGTCCAACAATATACATGTATATATATATATATATAATGTATTCTGTGTGTGTATATTTAGTGTTTACAAGGAAAGAAAGGGTTTTTTTTAGTTACGATATTTCTGTCCCATAGACTTGCATTGGATTTCCGGTATCGGAATCGGGTATCGCCGATACTTTTGGGGTATCGGTGATACCCATTCCGATCCGATACTTCTTGATATCGGAAAGTATCGCTCAACCCTAGTGTTGGGTCTTTGCCAGTCCTGGATAATGGTGACTTTGTCAGGGTCTTGTGCCACATCTTCGGCGCTTATGCCAATACCCACTGGTGAGATCTAAAGTAGAGAAATAGTTAGCGGATCTCAGTGCAGCTAATGATTTCTCAATTCTGGGTAACGGGTAGGCATTCTTATGTGTAAAGCGGTTAATCTTCCTGTAGTCAACACACATTCTCATGGTACCATCTTTCTTTTTAACAAGGATTACTGGAGCTGCTCAGGGGTTTCAACTATTTCTGATTACCCCAGCCTCCTTCATCTCCCGTAACATACTCTTGGCACACTGATAGTGAGCTGAGGGATACAGGTCGGTACCTCTCTTTAACCCCTTTATTCCATTGGACGTAATATTCCGTCCATGTGACCCTGGACTTCATTCCCATTGGACGGAATAGTACGTCCAGGGCGATCAGCTGCGCTCCCGGGGGAGAGCGCAGCTAATCGCCGCCGGGTGTCAGCTGATTATCACAGCTAACACCCGGGACTGTGTGTCAGGAGCGGTCACGGACCGCTCCCGGCACATTAACCCCTGGCACACCGCGATCAAACATGATCGCGGTGTACCAGGGGCACAGGGGAGCATCGCGCAGGGAGGGGGCTCCCTGCACGCTCCCGTGAGACCCTCAGAACAGCGCAATGTGTTCGCGCTGTTCTGAGGCCTTCCTCCCTCCAAGGACCCGAATCCAAGATGGCCGCTGGGTCCTGCAGGGAGGTGGCTTACTCAGTGCCTGCTGAGAGCAGGCACTGAGAAGCCTGCAGCACTGCCAGAGCGATCGCTGGTGTGACAGAGTGCTGTGCACACTGTCACACCAGCGATCTCACCCTACATAGTGATGTCCCACCCTGGGACAAAGTATAAAAGTTAAAAAAATAAAAATAAAAAGTGTAAAAAAAATTCCAAAAAAAAAAAAAATATTCCCCAATAAATTCATTTATTCCTGTAAATAAAAAACCAAAACGATAAAAGTACACATATTTGGTATCGACGCGTCCGTAACGACCCCCCTATAAAACTGTCCCACTAGTTAACCCCTTTAGTGAACCCCTTAAAAAAAATAAAAGCAAAAATCAATGCTTTATCATCATACCGCCGAACAAAAAGTGGAATAACACGCGATCAAAAAGACCGATATAAATAAACATGGTACCGCTGAAAACGTCATCTTGTCCCGCAAAAAATGAGCTGCCACAGCATCATCAGCGAAAAAATAAAAAAGTTATAGCTCGCAGAATAAAGCGATGCAAAAATAATAATTTTTTATATAAAATTGTTTTTATTCTATAAAAGCACCAAAACATAAAAAAAAGATATAAATGAGGTATCGCCGTAATCGTACTGACCCGAAGAATAAAACTGCTTTATCAATTTTACCACACACGGAACGGTATAAACGCCTCCCCAAAAGAAATTCATGAATTGCTGATTTTTGTTCATTCTAACCTCCCAAAAATCTAAATAAAAAGTGATCAAAAAATGTCACGTGCTCAAAAATGTACCAATAAAAACGTCAACATGTACCGCAAAAAATAAGACCTAACATGACTCTGTGGGCCAAAATATGCAAAAATTATAGCTCTCAAAATATGGTGATGCAAAAACTATTGTTTGCAATAAAAAGCGTCTTTTAGCGTGACAGCTGCCAATCATAAAAACCCGCTATAAATAGTAAACCAAACCCCCTTTATCACCCCCTTAGTTAGGGAAAAATAATAAAATTAAAAAAATGTATTTATTTCCATTTTCCCATTAGGGTTAGGGTTAGGGTTGCGGCTAAAGTTAGGGTTAGGGTTGGCGCTAAAGTTAGGATTAGGGTTAGGGGTGTGTTAGGGTTAGGTTTGTGGTTAGGGTTGGGACTACGGTTAGGGGTGTGTTGGGGTTAGGGTTGGAGTTAGAATTGGGGGTTTCCGCTGTTTAGGCACATCAGGGGCTCTCCAAATGTGACATGGCGTCTGATCTCAATTCCAGCCAATTCTGCGTTGAAAAAGTCAAACGGTGCTCCTTCACTTCTGAGCTCTGCCATGCACCCAAACAGTAGTTTACCCCCACATTTGGGGTATCAGCGTACTCTGGACCCCAAGAGTTATTGTGCAATTTGTCCTATTCCTGTTACCCTTGGGAAAATAAAAAACTGGGGCGAAAATATCATTTTTGTAAAAAAAATGATTTTTTTGTTTTTACGGCTCTACGTTATAAACTTCTGTGAAGCACTTGGGGCTTTAAAGCGCTCACCACACATCTAGATAAGTTCCTTGTGGGGTCTATTTTCCAAAATGGGGTCACTTGTGGGGGTTTCCACTGTTTAGGCGCATCAGGGGCTTTCCAAATGCGACATGACGCCCCAAACCATTCCATCAAAGTCTGCAATCCAAAACGTCACTACTTCCATTCCGAGCCCCAACGTGCACCCATACAGTAGTTTTCTCCCACATATTGGGTATCAGCGTACTCAGGACAAATTGGACAACAACTTTTGGGGTCCAATTTCTCCTGTTATCCTTGTGATAATAAAATATTGGGGGCGAAAAAATCATTTTTGTAAAAAAAAAAAGGATTTTTTATTTTTACGGCTGTACATTATAAACTTTCTGTGAAGCACTTTGGGATTCAAAGTGCTCACCACACATCTAGATAAGTTCCTTGTGGGGTCTGTTTTCCAAAATGGGGTCACTTGTGGGGGGTTTCCACTGTTTAGGCGTATCAGGGGCTCTCCAAATGCGACATGACGCCCCCAAACCATTCCATCAAAGTCTGACAACAAACGTCACTACTTCCCTTCCGAGCCCCAACGTGTGACCATACAGTAGTTTTCTCCCACATATTGGGTATAAGCGTACTCAGCACAAATTGGACAACTTTTGGGGTCCAATTTCTCCTGTTATCCTTGTGAAAATAAAATATTGGGGACGAAAAAATCATTTTAGTAAAAAAAAAAAAAAAGATTTTTTATTTTATGGCTGTACGTTATAAACTTCTGTGAAGCACTTCGGGGTTCAAAGTGCTCACCACACATCTAGATAAGTTCCTTGAGGGGTCTAGTTTCCAAAATGGTGTCATTTGTCGAGGGTTTCCACTGTTTAGGCAGATCAGGAGCTCTCCAAAACGACATGGCATCCAGCCAATTCTGCGTTGAAAAAGTCAAACAGAGCTCCTTCCCTTCCAAACTCTGCCATGCACCCAAACAGTGGTTTACCCCAACATATGGGGTATCAGCGTACTCAGGACAAATTGCACAATAACTTTTGGAGTCTTGTTACCCTTGGGAAAATAAAAATTGGGGTGAAAAGATCATTTTTGTGGAAAAAATATGATTTTTTAATTTTACGGCTCTACGTTATAAACTTGTGTGAAGCACTTGGGGGTTCAAATTGCTCACCAAAGATCTAGATAAGTTCCTTAGGGGGTCTAGTTTCCCAAATGGGGTCACTTGTGGGGGTTTCCACTGTTTAGGCACATCAGTGGCTCTCCAAATGCAACATGGCGTCCAATCTCAATTCCAGCCAATTTGGGTTGGAAAAAGTCAAATGGTGCTCCTTCCATACCGAGCTCTGCCGTGCGCCCAAACTGTGGTTCCCCCCCACATATGGGGTATCAGCGTACTCAGGACAAATTGGACAACAACTTTTATGGTCCAATTTCTCCTGTTACCCTTGGGAAAATAAAAAATTAGTGACTAAAAGATAATTTTTGTGGGAAAAAAATAAGATTTTTTATTTTCATGCCCAGGCATTATAAACTTGTGTGAAGCACTTGGGGGTTCAAAGTGCTCACCAAAGATCTAGATAAGTTCCTTAGGGGGTCTAGTTTCCAAAATGGGGTCACTTGTGGGGGTTTCCACTGTTTAGGCTCATCTGGGGCACTGCAAACGGAACATGACCCCCATCAACGTCTGCATTCCAAAACGTTATTACTTCCTTTCCAAGCCCTGCCGTGTGCCCAAACAGTTCTCCCCCCCACATATGGGGTATCAGCGTACTCAGGAAAAATTGGACAACAACTTTTGGGGTCCAATTTCCTTGGGAAAAATCAAAAATTTAGGACTAAAAAATAATTTTTGTGGAAAATTATTTATTTTTTTCACACCCAGGCATTATAAACTTTTGTGAAACACTTTGGGGTTCAAAGTGCTCACAACAGATCTAGATAAGTTCCTTAGGGGGTCTAGTTTCCAAAATGGTGTCACTTGTGGGGGGTTTCCACTGTTTAGGCGCATCAGGGGCTCTCCAAACGCGACATGGCGTCCAATCTCAATTCCAGCCAATTTTTGTATGAAAAAGTCAAACGGCGCTCCTTCCCTTACGAACTCTGCCGTGCGCCAAAACAGTGGTTTTCCCCCACATATGGGGTATTGGCGTACTCAGGAGAAATTGCACAACAACTTTATCTGTCCATTTTCTCCTTTTACCCTTGTGAACATAAAAAAAAAGTTTGTAAATATCATTTTTGTGGCTATAAAGTTAAATATTAATTTTTTCCTTCCACGTTGCTTCAGCTCCTGTGAAGCACCTGAAGGGTTAATAAAATTCTTGAATGTGGTTTTGAGTACCTTGAGGGGTGCAGTTTTTGAAATGGTGTCACTTTTGGGTATTTTCTGCTATATAGACCCCTCAAAGTGACTTCAAATATGAGGTGGTCCCTAAAAAAAATGGCTTTGTAAATTTTGTTGTAAAAATTAGAAATCGCTGGTCAACTTTTAACCCTTATAATTTCCTAACAAAAAAAAATTTTGGTTCCAAAATTGTGCTGATGTAAAGTAGACATGTGGGAAATGTTATTTATTAACTATTTTGTGTGACAAATTTCTCTGTTTTAAGGGAATAAAAATTCAAAGTTTGAAAATTGCAAAATTTTCAAAATTTTCGCCATATTTGCATTTTTTTCAAAAATAAACGCAAGTTATATCGAAGAAATTTTACCACTATCATGAAGTACAATATGTCACGAGAAAACAATCTCAGAATCACGAAGATCCGTTGAAGCGTTCCAGAGTTATAACCTTATAAAGAGACAGTGGTCAGAATTGTAAAAATTGGCCCGGTCATTAACGTGCAAACCACCCTTGAGGGTGAAGGGGTTAATGGGTGGATGATCTCCGGTGGGGATGTGTTCTTGGACCCCTTTTGCCTGCCCAAAGTCTAGAGGGTGATTGCTGAATACCCATTCATTCTCTCGAGCCACCCTATAAACCCCATGCTTTTGATGCGTAGAGGTGGAGTCAGTACCTATATGTAGCTTCTGACACCAATCCTCCTGCTGCCCCTCAGAGCCCTTATCCTCTGCCTGGTCGGACGGAAGCAAGGGTTCCATTGCCTCGATTGCACTGTTACTGATAGTGAACAGCTTAGCAAGGGTGGCATACCGGGATAAATGGACCTCTTTGTCCCCACAATTCAAGATGCGTATCGGTACTCTCCCCTTGCAGACATCGACTACCCCTCTGGCTGTCAGGATGGTGGGTCTACTATCAGAGTACACGGGCTCTACCAGGGCCTGGTAATCTTGACCCCTGAGGCCTATTGCTGCCCGACACCAAATCTACATTTCACTCCTAGGGGGTATTGCAATGGGGACTGGATCACTTACTCTGACACTGCCGACTTCTCCACCATACAGCTATACCTGTTGGCTCTGCATCAGGGCTCTGATTTCCTTTTGCAGGACATGCTGCTGACTGAAACTGACAGTCTCCGCTACCTGTTGCAACAAAACAATAATTTCTCCAAGATAATTCTATATTACATTGGTGCCTAGAGTAATCATAGGATGGCATTCTAGTTTGTCAATATCAACTATAATTAAACCTTGCGACTGCAATTCTACTCGGCCAACCTTGATGGCCATCTCTTTATACCCTACCTGAGGCATTACTGGCAAAGATGTTAAAGTGTTCATCTAGGCCGCGAGTAATGTCAGAATCAGCCCAATACCGTTTAAAAAGGATATATGGCATTGTTGTCACCTGGATCCGGTGTCTAATAAAGCGTTCATCGGGATGCCATCAATCACGATAGGCAGGACCGGCCATCCTCCCACGTACTTGTCTCGCCAGCTTTGTGGGACTGGTCGTCTTACTCCTGGGGGTTGGCCCTCTGCCCCAGGGGTTGCTTTTTTAAATTACAGAATCTTGCGATGTGCCCTGCCTTGTTGAAGCAGCGACAGATGGGTTATCCATCCTGTTCGTAGCGATCGCTGTCTCTCCCTCTGACCGGTGGGATTCTCTTCTGCCGTCACCACGTGATGTCATCTGGACTGGAGGCCAGCAGGATTTTCTCCTTTGGGGACACTTGCATGGACTGCATGGTTTTGGTTAGTGCAGCCACACTTTTGGTCAGCTCCTGGACCTGGAGACGTAAGCCTGCAGAGGAGTTATTATCTAGGGTCTGCGTGTCGGTCTCAACGGGAGTCTGGGGAAAGGATGCTGCCTCCTGTTGGTAATTGTTGGGTGCCTTGGGAGTGCTGTGCCTCTAGAATTTGGTTCATGCAGCACCCGGATGGCTCTATCTTTAAAGTGTGTGAAGTCCAGGTCAGGGTTTTGTAGGGCAATGATGCGCAGCTGTGTCCTTTGGGTGTTGGGCAGGAGTCCCTCAATAAACTGCTCCGTTAGCAACCTATCCTCGTCTTGCATGCTGTCGGGGTCAACCTGATTTATGGCCCGTAGCGCCTCCTGAAGGTTAAGGGCATAGTCCCGTATACTGTCCTGCACCCTCTGTTTGCACCCAAAGAATCTCATGTTTATTTCTGCTGCAGTGCGGGTGTCAAAGGTGTAGTTCAGCATGGCCAAGATTTGCTTGACAGTTCTTTTATCAGTGTCCGGCCTGGACTTTACCTCCCTCTGGGCCGCACCAGTTAAGTGAGGATGCTGACTTTTTGACTCTGAGACAGGGGATACAATTCAAACAAACTACATAGTCTCTCCTTGAAATCACTCAAGGTGTGCGACTCCCCAGAGTATTGCGGAAACCAGGACGCTCCCAGTATGTACGGCATTGATAGTGGCATTATGGGGGCTGTGGCTGCCGCTGGATCTCCACCCGGGTTTGATATTTTCTTCCCCCTAGTGAACCTCAGCCAGGCTCAGGGTATCGTTACCATAGTAAGTGGCTGCTCCACAGGCGGGATGGATTGAACTCCTTAAGGTTTCTAAGTTGAGGCCTCCTGCACTCCGCCCACTGATGACAACGCGGCCAGAGTTTCACTTCATGCTCTCTTTTTGGGTTCGGCCCACAATGGCACACCCTTCTGCTTCCCGCGCGCCATGTGAAGTGATAATGGCGGCAATTTTTTTAGTTCAATAAAGCCTATGGCACACAGTACCCGGTAATACCGGGCTATTGAATCCTGTTCGTGACGCCAAAAATGCAATGCCCCCAGGGCCGTGGGGTACTCGGTCCAAGTCAGACAGTTCTGCGGGGCAGGTCGCGGCAGGAATGACCTGGTCCGTGGCCCTGGGTGTGCAATAAAAATGAGTGGGAAAAGTTTATAGTGGATTAAGTTGTGACGCCACCCGTGGTATTCGGCAATAGATGGCCGACGCTGAGATTCCGGTCAACTAGGGCGGTTGGTGACGCAGCAGAGATCTTACAGCTCTCCACAGGTCTACTAGCAACAAACTAGAGAAAAACAGTCCAATATTCCAACACTTTAATTTTATTAGGTGTATAACATAACATTAAAAGAAGCACTGGTGCATAGCACACAGGGGAACTGACAGACACAGTGGTGTCAGCATCAAAACGCGAAAAGGGGATCAGAGTCCATCTACCCACCCAAATATATTATAACTATATAAGGAATGACATGCCTGAAGCAACAACATTCTTTAAATCACAGGCTAAATAGCAAACAAGTAAATCAATACCCCGGACATGTCAATGCATACACATACCTATAAGGGTGAGGTGAAAAACGGACCGCTGACCCAGGGGTGGGTCAGCGGTCCGTTTTTCACCTCACCCTTATAGGTATGTGTATGCATTGACATGTCCGGGGTATTGATTTACTTGTTTGCTATTTAGCCTGTGATTTAAAGAATGTTGTTGCTTCAGGCATGTCATTCCTTATATAGTTATAATATATTTGGGTGGGTAGATGGACTCTGATCCCCTTTTCGCGTTTTGATGCTGACACCACTGTGTCTGTCAGTTCCCTGTGTGCTATGCACCAGTGCTTCTTTTAATGTTATGTTATACACCTAATAAAATTAAAGTGTTGGAATATTGGACTGTTTTTCTCTAGTTTGTTGCTTTGCAATACAGTTCTCCTACTAGTGTATCCCACATCCATGTGTATTTCTAATGATTTTTTGTTCATAGATATTTTATATACACATATGTGATGGTTGGGGTTGTTGCTACTTTTTACAGGTCTACTAGTACAGTTTTTTTAAGAGATCGTGGACATTGGCGTGCAGGACTGAGGGTGCAAGAAATGACTGGAAGACTCAAGGGCTGTATTTTCCTTTACCTTTACTTGATGGTTCAAGATGCAAACCGGGGCAATGATGACAGATGGTAATGCAGATCCAGTCAGCCTGGAAGCAATTTAGGATCTACTCAGCCAGATGGGTTTGGAGGCCTTCCTATTGTGCTGTCCTCTGAGGTCCTTGCTGCTGAAAGCTATGCTCGGGCCTCTTTTCCCTCTTGTCCTTAAGTCCTTGTCCATATGGCCGGCAGCTCGAGCCTATCAAAGGTATCGCTCCTCGTGGCAACTCCGGGCTCTCATATGCTCCTGTGCCGCCGGGTGTTAGATGGGGCCAGGAAACCTGCAGTCCCTGCCCTCTGGATTTAGCTGCCGGGAATTCAGTAACCGTGCAACCACGGACTCCGGTGTCCGGTTTTTAGCGCTCAACTCTGGGGTGAGCTTGGTTACAGCTCCACTCCCCCAGGTTCTCCGACACTTCTCTGCTCTTCTCTCACATTCACTGACTCTCTCTAACCCCGCCTCCAGGCCAGAACTTATAGGGCAGCTCCCCTGAAACCAGGTGTGAGAGCTCCCACTTCTGGTCTGGAGTCAAGAAATGTGCTGGATGCTGGTGTTACCTGGTAAGGGGACCCCTCCTTGCTTCCAGTCATGACATCTCCTCCTGTGAGGGAGGCAATGCCACTGTGGCAACCGGACTCCTGGGGTGCCACAGTTGCATAGGTTGAAAAAAGATCATGGTCCATCAAGTTCAACCTTTCTCCAGCAATTGTACATTTTGTCACTAAATTAACTATAACCCACAATGTTATGTGTATTTAAAAAATCATCCAGTCCTTATATAAAAGCTGTTATAGTGTCGGCCATTACTACCTTTGTGGTCGGCATTCCACTTTCTGACTGCTCTAACTGTAAAGAACCCTATCCTATTTAGCTGCCGGAATCGCCTTTGTTCCACCCATAATGAGTGCCCCCTGGTCCTTAGTATGATCTTTGGAAGGAATAAGTCATGTGCCAGTCCTCTGTACTGACCACACATATGTTTACACATGTAAATGAGATCTCCTCTGAGACGTCTCTTTTCTAAGCAAAACAATCCCAACTTTTCCAACCTCTCATCATATGAGAGGCCTTCCATCACTTGTAATAATCTAGTTACCTGTCTTTTGAACTGACTCTAACTTCTGAATATCCTTTTTAAAATGTGGAGCCCCAAACTGGATCCCATATTATAGATGTGGACTCATCGGAGATTTATAAAAGGGGGTAACAATACATTGGGATCACTATCTTAAATAATTTAGGCACAAAACTTCAAGACCGGCGCTGTCCGGATGGGCCAGAGTGAGTCGCTTCATGAAGAGGAATAAGCCTTTTCATGAATCAGGAGCACAGGACAAGTGGCATGCCCCTCTGCATGCATTGCAGCAAACACTTCTCCAGCACATCCTGGTGTTAGATTTGCAGACTAGCGAACACAGCTGCTAGTTATGAATTTGACGAGTGGTGGTCGTCACACCCCTGTACCACCCCAGCCCTGCCAACTTTGTCAGAGATTGGCAAAAATGTTGTGAGAATGTTCAAAGTCATTTAATTTAAGCGCAGCCACCAGTTGCGCCAAAATTCTGCAAGTGTTTATGCTAAAGAAATGGCGTAAAAGATGAATTGGGCCCAATTATAATGACAAAGTACTTATAGTCATAGACATTTAGATGCAATTATTTTGAGCTTTGCAACTGTTATTTTCATGTGAAGAAACAGTAATTGGAATAACCGGACAGATATATCTACAGTGCCCTGCTACAGCATTGACTGCCATCCAATGATCCCGTTGTGCATAATTATTCATGGCTATGCACAGTAATCTCAATGAATATTTCAAAGCTTAGGTTAATGTTGTGTATATGGAAGCGCTGAACCAAAAACGAAAAAGAAATACAAATATAACATTCACGCATATTCACATTCTGCACTTATAACTACCTGTGGGAGAAACCTACAGGATCTGTCAGGGGATAATGATACTTGAGCAGCCACTCTGCCCCATAATACAATAGTGTATCAGAATTATTAATATCATGTTAGATGGAGGATGAATACATATGGAGCCAATTAAAATTACTGTAGTAACCAGAGTGAAGTACTGCTCAGGACCCCTGAACTTATATTTATTACATGAATAATAGCCAATCAATAACCTATAAATATTAACGTATACGGCAGCGACTAAGTGGCTCTCCTTCTCACTCTTGGGATTTCCCAGAAGCAGGATATTCCTTAATCAGCTAATTACTAGGGACCTCTTAGAAAAAGTGGTCTAGATTAAAAGGTGTCCATCTACATTATACTAAAGTTATGAAAATGGATGATTTCAATGATTATAAAAAATTGCATGCAATTTCAAAGTGAACCGTTAACATGACACTCTCTCTCGCTCTCTCCCAGAAAGCGAAAACTCCACTTCACAAATCCGCACACCAAAAACGCATTACAATCCGCAATAAATTTGCATGAATTCTGAAGAAAATCTGCCAGCGTTTTCCCCTGCGTTTTCTGCCTGGAGGTGCAGATTCTCTGCTGAAAATTCTGCACAGCACACTAATCTGCAACGTGTGCAGATTCCCTTATAGCCAAATTCTGGTCATTAGGGTCCATTCTCCACAAATGATCTTCTTTTAAAGAGAACCTGTCAGCCCGATTTTATAGTGTAAACTGCAGACATGGCTGTATTGGCTATGTACTATAGATTACATTGATACCTTTGGTGAACAAATCTGCTTTGTTGTTCTTCGGTAATTGCCATTTGAAGTTTTCTGATAATTGCAATTCGGTGCACTGGGTCTTCTCCTCCCTGTCTGGGATTCGCCAGCCCCTCCGCTGACTCTGGTCTGTTATTCCTCGGCCCCTCCACAAGTCTCTGGTCAATGAATGATCTGCCTACTCTGTTTGAAATCTCAGCAATGAACTGTCATTCACGGACCAAAGGTAGGCATAGGGGCCAGGGAATTACAGACAGGGAGGAGAAGACCCAGTGTACAGTCCAGCCCCTGTGCACCTAACTTTAATCATCAGAAAACTTTAAATGGCAATTACAGAAGAACAACCAAGCGGATTTCATCACCAAAAGTATCAATGTAATCTGTATTACTTTACTCTATAAAATCTTGCTAACAGGTTCTCTTTAAAAGAACATTCCCAGAAAAAAGCTTTTATCTTTTGTTCAGTGTCATAGAAATTGTATAACTAGGCTGAAGAACTGTATTGGCCAATATGGACTAAATTGTGTATGGCTTCATTAGCAAAATGATGAATCACTTGATGGTTCTTCAACCCACAACCTACTTTTATCTAATTTTTATGGCCAACACAGAGTGTTCATATATTTTCTTAGTTACCATTTCAATACACAAAAAACTTCTGCAGAGAGTTTGTGTATGTACAATTGAGTAGAGGAGAAAAAGCCCCACACAATTTGGGTAGCTGTCATATGAACGATGGTTTGGATGATCACTCGGCCAGCAGATATCTCGACCATCTCTCCCAAATACAGGAGAGGTCCTGTGTTCTCTACAAGACATATCTGGTGGTGGTGGCTTACCTCATGAATAACAAAAGAATTTGCAGTCCAAAAATCAGTCAAGCTGGATCATTAACTTCCCCGATAATCATCTGTCAGGGGCTCAGGTGCGTTCAGCTGATGTTATTCTAATGTGTACAGAGAGATTATAGGTTTTACATTTTCCTAGAAAACATTAGGTTTGAAGACCATATCTAAATACCCTTAGAAGGCAGAATGCTGTTCCAGCTTTTCCTTGCTACGTCCCAAAGTGTGATATTAAGTTTTAACTGAGTGATAGTTCCAAAAATCCAACATCACAGTGTGAATATATCAATTCCTCTTCCATTTCCTTTCCTCCCCCTGACGGTTTTATGTCACCTAAGCAAACAATTTTGATAAGCAAGTATCTGCCTGTCAAGCAGTCATTTTTTCAGATCACAACACCTTCAGCTTTGGAAACTACATGAGGCATCTGCAATGTTAAATGGCCTTGAGCCATTTCTCCAGCTTTGTAGTAAACAAGAGTTGACAAAGCATGGGACGAGGCAAATGATATCTTTATTTATTCAACACCGTCCACTGAGCTTCGAGAGGCATCGCACGCAGAATATAAGATGAAAATATAATGGAAAGATACTTGCTATACAACACATATATTCAACTTATTTCCTGCTAATAAATGACCTTCCAAATACATTGACTACAAAAACGTGAAACAGAAAAAGCATAACCCATTTCCTAATAACAAAGCTAAACTATAAATGGCATGAATCATTCTCCTATGGAAAAGGTCAAATTAGTTCACTACAGATGCAAAAAATAATAGGCTTTTATTAAATGAGGACATTTTAAAGCCCAAAGACATAAAATGTCTTTCATTGCAGCTCGAAATACGTGGCCAACAATAGAAGACCGCAAACAATAGGAGAATAAAAATAAATAAATTGTACGGAATGATATGAATTAATATCACTTTTGTTCGCTGTTTTCAGGAAGAGTGGTTACGAATTGCAAGGTCACATTTAAACAACTGTTGTTGATTTTAATCCAATGGTGAGAAAAAAAACTTTACCAAACAAATTAAATTGATATTGATGTTCCGTTAAACTCCGCTTGAACTTAACGATAACAATGGTATGTCAAGGCTTTTAACGGAATTTTAAAAAGAAATTGTAAGAAAAGCTTTTTTCAGAAACAATGGCACTCCTGTCCATATGGCAGGGAAGGCTATCCTTTGTAACCAGTTTTGAATTGTTCCAATGCATAGAAAATAAAATAATAAAAACTTTTGAAATGGTCTTGGTTAACTATTTTGTATGATTTTGTGTCTAAAGCTCCTATGTTGAATTTATATTCTTCTATGGTAACAGGCTACAAACAAGCTATGTATAGTCTAATATTGCCACCAGATCAGGGGTGGACATACCATTGGTGCAACCTGTGTAGCCACACACGGATCCAAGAGGTAAGCAGGCCTGCTTCTACCTCCAAAGCAAGGTGGAATTGTGCATTATGAGAAGTCATTGGACTGCAAAGGGTCCATATATTGTTCTTGCACAGGGGCCCTCTTATGTCTGTGTCCACTACTGCACCAGTCTGTGTCCACCACTGCACCAGTGCTATGTACAGAAAGCAGATAGGTTTGCAAGAAAAAAGCAGTCAGGTAGAATATAATATGACTGCAGGATCAGACTGCACATTGTGCATTTGTAGTTGGTAACCTTTGAAACACATAAATTTGAGTAGGACCGGGATACAAAAATATACAGAGATTTTTAATTAAGATTATTTACTAGAGATGGCGGATGTAAAACCTGGACGATAAAGAAGCAACACAGGAGAAGAATTGATGCCTTTGGAATGTGGTGCTGGAGAAGGATGTTATCAATACCATGGATGGCAAGAACAAACAAATCAATGTTGGAACAAATCAAGCCAGGCATGTCACTGGAAGTAAGTATCACCAAGTTACGACTTTCCTACTTAGGACTCATCATACAAAGAGAGAAATCACTGGAGAAGGACATCATGGTCATACGAAGAGAGCAATCACTGGAGAAGAACATCATGGTCGTACAAAGAGAGCAATCACTGGAGAAGGACATCATGGTCATAAAAAGAGAGCAATCACTGGAGAAGGACATCATGGTCATATGAAGAGAGCAATCACTGGAGAAGGACATCATTGTCATACAAAGACAGCAATCACTGGAAAAGGACATCATGTTCATGCAAAGAGAGCAATCACTGGAGAAGGACATCATTGTCATACGAAGACAGCAATCACTGGAGAAGGATATGATGGTCATACGAAGAGAGCAATCACTGGAGAAGGACATCATGGTTATATGAAGAGACCAATCACTGGAGAAGGACATCATGGTCATATACAAATAGACAATCACTGGAGAAGGACATCATGGTAGAAAGAATAGAAGGAACAATGCAAAGAGGAAGACCAGCAACCCGATGGCTTGATACTATCAAGATAACAGCGAAGAACACCCTGGTGGACCTATCTGGGCTTGCACAAGATTGATCTTTCTACAGATCATTCATCCATCAAGTTGCCAGGCTCAAGATTGAGCTGAAGGCATTTAAAAAAAAAAGTAAGACAAAAAAAAATAGAGATGGGCGGACGAATTTGTGGGACTACAGTCTATGAGCCAGGTCAGTAATTTGTGGTCACTAGATGGGAGGCTCACAAATCACTTATTTTCCTGGATTCCCATTGTGGTTTTTGATTAGCCAGGCTACAGTGATGTCATATTTGTGACAAGCCACAATGATGATGTCACACCAGCTCTGGCTAGTAAAAAGCTGTGCGGAGTCCCAAGAAACTGCAGACCTGGCCGATGTACTCGAATCGATCCACTTATCATTACTGTTTACAAAAGCCCTCATTATTTTTAAGACCCTGTCAAAGATTAATAAACTCTATGAGAGGCAGAATGACTGTTTAGTCTGGAGAATAGTCAAAATTATGGATTTAATCATAAATATAGGGTGCTAAAATTAGGATGAAATGCAGTCATAGGTCAATAAACTTGTGAAGCAAAATTACGCTGTTTAACTCCTTAATTAATAAGTTATTTTATTTTTTAAAGTTTTGTCCAGGCTCAATTCCATTGAAGTGAATAGAGCTGAGATGCAGCACCACACACAACTTGTAGAGTGATCTGTTGCTGTTTTTTTTTTTTTGAAAGAAAGCAGCTGTGTTTTCTAATCATGTACAACCTCTTCAAAGGAGCTCTCAAACAAGAAGATTACCACCTTGGTCACCTATGAACTCAAATGACTCTACAATGGTCCCCGATCATGGTAGGATGGACATTGCCATCAGTGCCATACATAAAACCAAAAAGTTGGCAGACTGATGAGTAGCATCGGTAGATTCTCCCATGTGAAAGAATCGGATGCTATATGGAAATGACCCTCAGCTCACAGACTGTGGCAAGTGTAAGTCTGGTGTCATTTTACTGAATTCCGATTCTCTCTCATGTCAAAATTAGATGACAGGTGCAGAAAAGATGGAGAACTTAATTTTTCCATCTTCACCATCCTGTGAGTCGGCGTATATCTGACTGCACACGGAAAACACCAAAGTGAAGTCCAATGTTTTGCACGCACCCATAGACTTGTACGTATGTGTTGCCGCCCGATATATGCTGCCAATCGCAGCATGCAGCAATTTTTTTCTCATGCCGACTCGGCATGAGTAAGAAAATGCTAGTTAGCATTGCTCCATAGTATAACATGAAACATCGGATAGCACTGGTCCGAGTTACACACCAGCTACTCGCCAGTGTAAGCGAGCCTAATGACCAAAATCCACCCTCAACCCCACAACAATTACATGTAGGATCAAATCTTAGCACGTGGGACGTTACGTTTGTTTCCCAATTTGCTACTAATATGGCTCCTGCGTAGAGTGCTGCACAAGATTTCGCTACATTGAAGCAACACGGATGGGACAACTGCGACCCGGTTCCCTGTTTTCAAGGGTATTATAATAAACATTGGTAGAAATGGTCTCGATTAGAATAATTGATTCCTGTGATCCAAGTTTAAACTTGTCTGTGGGGGCGCTGCAGGGAAATGTAGCACTTTTTGCCTACCTCCTTAGTAGATCACAACTGATCGCAGTCACCATTTTATTTACAGACTTGTCTTCAGTCTATATATGTACATTCCATAATGCCGACATGTAAAACTGACCCAAACAGGCCTTAACTTTTCAATGTCAAAGTTCATTTTTCAGTCAGTACACGACGGGCATTTAGTGCATTTATTGCCTATTGCTCAGCTCATTTTTTATCATTTGAATGAGCGAATTTACATTTGGCAGCTCCGTCAGCAGCAGCGGCTGCATCATTTAGCCGAATTTGGCACTTTCATCCAGCTCCACTGAAGGAAAATAAATCACAGCATATCCATTCCTTCATCTCTTTACAGAAAATATTGCCGATAGTGTGGCTTTCAGCTATAAATAAGCCATTACTTTAAATCTTTTGAAAATTAATTGAAAATGATTTAGTAAAAAAGGACTTTTTTCCCTCCTTTTACACAGTGTGTCATGTGTGAATTACCAAGATAATGGGATATATGATGGGCAGGAGAGAAAATTACTAACAAGAAGATTATAAAGAGATGCACTTACTTAAAGCATGTTGGAAAGGCGCAGGCACAATGCATCAGGACTGAAATGAGTGTTTGTGAATGATGGCTGTTACCTGGACGTGTCATTTGATTACTCACAACTAGGGCAATTAATTCTGGAATTTGGCAGAAGTATAAAACTTCAATTTCCTTGATGCCAGTGCAAAATTTGTAACAGGCCCCCATGTGCCATCTGCTATGTGCTATTTATTATACTGGGGTCTTTTAATGTGGCAAAAGAGCTTTGGGTGTCAGGACCCAAGTGTGACTGCTCATTGGCATAGCGTGGGTAGACACCATGACCAAAGGAAGTATTTTGTGCTCCCTACCTCAAGCACTACAAGCCCTCCTTGAGTCCTTTCTACCAGTCTAGCATGTATTGTATTTGATGTAGTTTGCCGCCCTATGACTTCATTTTTTTTTCTAAAGTACATATAAACAAGTGCTTCTAACAAAATTAGAATATTATCAAAAAGTTAATTTATTTCAGTTCTTCAATACAAAACGTGAAACTCATATATTATGTAGAGTCATTACAAACAGAGTGATCTATTTCAAGTGTTTATTTCTGTTAATGTTGATGATTATGGCTTACAGCCAATGGAAACCCCAAAAGTCATCATCATCATAGTAAATTAGAATAATTAACAAAAAACACCTGCAAAGGCTTCCTAAGCATTTACAAAGGTCCCTTAGTCTGTTTCAGTAGCTCCACGATCATGGGGAAGACTGTGGACTTGACAGGTTCCAGAAGGCAGTCATTGACACACTCCACAAGGAGGTTGAGCCACAAAAGGTCATTGCTAAAGAAGCTGGCTGTGCACAGAGTGCTGTATCCAAGCATATTAATGGAAAGTTGAGTGGAAGGAAAAAGTGTGGTAGAAAAAGGTGCACAAGCAACCGGGATAACCACAGCCTTCAAAGGATTGTTAAGAAAAGGCCATTCAAAAATTTTGGAGAGATTCACAAGGAGTGGACTGCTGCTGGAGTCATTGCTTCAAGAGCCACCACAAACAGACGTATCTAGGACATGGGCAAAAAGTGTTACCTTCCTTGTGTCAAGCCACTCATGACCAAAAGACAAAGCCAGAAGTGTCTTACCTGGGCCAAGGAGAAAAAGAACTGGACTGTTGCTCAGTGGTCCAAGGTGTTGTTTTCAGAGGAAAGTAAATTTTGCATTTCATTTGGAAATCAAGGTCCCAGAGTCTGGAAGAAGAGTGGAGAGGCCACAATCCAAGCTGTTTGAGGTCTAGTGTGAAGTTTCCACAATCAGTGATGGTTTGGGGAGGCATATCATCTGCTGGTGTAGGTCCACTGTGTTATATCAAGGCCAAAGTCAGTGCAGCCGTCTACCAGGAAATTTTAGAGCACTTCCATCAGCCGACAAGCTTTTTGGAGATGGAAATTTCATTCTCTAGCAGAACTTGGCATCTGTCCACACTGCCAAAAGTACCAACACCTAGTTTAAAAACAACATTATCACTGTGCTTGATTGGACAGCAAACTCGTCTGACCTTAACCCATTAGAGAATCTATGGGGTATTGTCAAGAGGAAGTTGACAGACACCAGACCCAACAATGCAGATCGCCTCCATGCCGCGCTGCATTGATGCAGTATTTGAAGAAAAAAGAGCCTCAACCAAGAATTGAGTGCATTTACTGAACATACATTTCCATAGGCCAACATTTCGGATTTTAAAATAATTTTTCAACCTGGTGTTATGAAGTATTCTAATTTACTGAGATAATGACTTTTGGGTTTTCATTGGCTGTAAGCCATAATCATCAACATTAAAAGAAATAAACACTTGAAATAGATCACTCTGTTTGTAATGACTCTATATAATATACTGTATGAGTTTCACTTTTTGTATTGAAGAACTGAAATAAATTACTTTTTAATGCTATTCTAATTTTGTGAGAAGCACCTGTACATACTGAGTAACAATGGTATAGTATATAACATATGACAGATATTTTACTTTTTTATGACTTTTTTTAATCTAAATATGTTATTACCCTAGCCCCAATCCAAATTCTTCCTCTAACTTTAGAGTAAGAAAAAACATGAAAAAATATATAAAAAATTATACATTGTCATAATACATAGAATGTTTTTAGCTTTTTTATAACAATTTTATGTAAATATGTTATTACCCTAGCCCTAACAATAACCCTAGTTTTACTATAATGTTAGATTAAGAAAAATTACTTGAAAAAATATATAAAAAATTATACATTGCTATCATACATAACACAGATATTTTATTTTTATGACATGTTTTATGTAAATATTAGAGATGAGCGACTTTGCCTTTTTTAGGGTCGAGTCGGGTTTCGTGAAACCCGACTTTCTCAAAAGTCAAGTTGAAAGAAGTCGACCGACTAACGGAAATGGTCGGATCGGAGTCGAAAATCCGACCCCAATATAAGTCAATGGGGAATAAAAGTCGGCAGGGAGTGGAGGACAGTAAACACACCTACAGTGCCCATTTCATTGCCAACGACATAAATTCTTATCACTTAAGCTTGGCAACCTTAATTAACTTTATAATAATAGTAACGCATTGAAAACTGGGGGTTATTTGGCTAAAGTTGTGGGGGGGCAGTGCTCGCTCCAGGTTTTCGCAAGCCCCGGGCCAAAGAGTCTCAGTGGGCCCCTTTAACACATACCACAATTCAAGATGCTCCGATATGGCAGAGAAATATAGGTATAGTACAATGCCAAATACTTCACTTCTTACCTTACATGACTGATATCTATTTTAAATTCTACAATAGCTCAAAAAACGGACAGTATAGTCCTCCATACATTATAATGGGCACCACATAGTGCGCCATACAGAATAATGAGCCCCATATATTGCTCTATACAGAATAATGAGCCCCATATATTGCTCCATACAGAATGGTCTCCATATAATGCTCCATACAGAATAGGCCCCATATGTGCTCCATATGATGCTCCATAACCTATGTGATGCACCATAAATAATGAACCCCATATGATGCTCTAGTATATGATGGGCCTCATATATGATGCTCCAGTGTATAATGCCCCCCATATATTGCTCCAAACATTAAAAAAAAATGAAATACCTCTCCTCGCTGGGCATTGCTCTACTCTGGACTCCTCAGCGTCACCATCTTCCAGCTCTCTGCACTGTGACTGTTCAGGCAGAGGGCGCACAGACGTGACATCATCGCGCTCTCTGACCTGAATGTCACTGTCAGGAAACGCGGAAGATGTCACAGCTTTGGAGCAGGGAGAGGTAAGTATTGCAAGTGCTGGGGCCCTGAGCTAGTAGGGGTGGCACACTTGTGGGCGCTGGGAACTGGCACAGGGCCCCTGATAGTACGCCGGTGTCTCTGATGGCGAGTGGTCCCCCCCACCTGCTCAGGGCACAGGCACTTGTCCGGGTGCGCCAGGTACTGACCCGGCCCTGGGGGGGGTACAGCCCATTTAGGGAGGTGGAAAAACTGGCATATGTTGAGGTGTAGGCTGTAAGTTCAGCAGTTGCAAATGGAGGAATTGGAGAAGTTGGAGGAAGAGGAGGACAAAGCGAGCCATTTTTCTGGCAACCTATGTGTCATCAGGGGAAGGTGGTACAAAATCCTTTGAAACCCAGGCATGGTTCATTTTAATGAAGGTGAGATCACCTACATTTTGGGTCGACAGCCGGGTCCTTCTTTCTGTCAGGATTGATCCAGCAGCACTGAAGTCTCTTTCTGATAGCACACTACCAGCAGGGCAAGCGAGCTCCAGTAAGGCATATTGTGCCAATTCAGGCCAGGTGTCCAGTTTACAGGCCCAGTAGTCAAAGGGGAATGAACTGTGAGGGAGAACATCGATAGGGAGGAGAGGTAATTTTGAACCATAGTTGTCAACTGTTGTCTCCTGTCTGTTGCAATCGATTTAGTATTACCAGTCATGTGAGCGGTACTCGAGAAATCAGTCCACAACATGGTCATGAAACCCCTGTCTCCAATGCCACTTCGGCTGTGTGCACCACGAACACCTCTTCCATGTTGCCCAGTACGGCTCGTGGTAGAACCTGCACCGCTGCTGTGTGCTGGGAATGCCTCTAACAAACGGTTTACTAGAGTTGCTTGTTTGTTCGCCAATATTAGCTCTAGGTTCTCCTGTGGCATGATGTTCTGTAATTTGCCTTTATAGCGTGGATCGAGGATGCTGGCCAACCAGTAGTCATCATCCTTCATAATTTTGGCAATGCGGGGGTCCCTTTTTAGGATCCGCAAGACATAATCACACATGTGGGCCAATCTTCCAGGTGTCAATGATGCACTGATAGTGGTGGCTGGAGGAGCACTTTCTGCCAAATCCACATCCCTCCATTCACACACAAACCCTGTACCTGACCTTGGCAAGCCAACATTTTCTCTTGCCCCCTGAGAAGCATCATCCTCCACAAAATAGTCATCCCCCTCATCCTCATCCTCCTCCTCTTCCTCTTCTTCCTCCACCTCGTCCAGGACAGTTCTCTGAGCAGACAATGCCTGATTGTCATGAAGGCTATCCCCCCTCCTCCTCCTCCGCTGCAGACGCTTGATCCTTAATGTGCGTCAAAGTTTGCATGAGCAGAAGCATAAGTGGGATGCTCATGCTTATGATGGCGTCGTCGGCGCTTACCAGCCGTGTGCATTCCTCAAAACACTGAAGGATTTTACAGAGGTCTTTCAGCTTTGACCACTGCACATCCGACAACTCCATGTCCGCCCTCAAACTGCCTGCCCGTGTATCCTCCCACAAATGCATTACAGCCTGCCTCTGTTCGCACAGCCTCTCAACCATGTGCATGGTGGAGTTCCACCTTGTTGCAACGTCTATGATTAGGCGGTGCTTGGGGAGGTGGAGGGATCGCTGCAGCCTCTGCATACGACTGGAGTCTAGGGTGAGCGACAAATGTGCGAGCACAGTCTTTGCACCTTATGGAGCAGGGCTGGTAACTCCGGATAATTATTTATGAAGCACTGCACCACCAGGTTCAAGGTGTGAGCCAGGCAAGGTATGTGTCTGAGTTTTGCCAGGGCTATGGCCGCCACAAAATTACGGCCGTTATCACTGACTACCTTGCCTAGCTCAAGATGTAGACTGCCCAGCCATGACTCAGTTTCTCGCTGCAAGTAGTCGGCCAGTACCTCCGCGGTGTGTCTGTTGTCACCCAAAGACATCATCTTTAAAACAGCCTGCTGATGCTTACCACTAGCTGATCGATAGTGGGACACCTCGTGTGCAGCACTGGCAGCTGCGGATGGAGTGCTCGTGCGACTGCGCTCTGTCGACGAGCTTTTGCTTCTGGAGGAGGAGGAGGGTCGAACGCCTACAGCCAACTGTTGCCTATACCGTGGGCTAGGCAGCACTGTCCCACCACCGCTGTCCCCTGTGGACCCTGATCCACCACATTAACCCAGTGCGCAGTGATGGACACATAACGGCCCTGGCTATGCCTACTGGCTCATGCATCTGTTGTGATGTGCACCTTACCACTCACTGATTGTTTGAGTGCATGGACAATGCAGTCTTTCACATGCAGGTGTAGGGCAGGGATGGCTTTTCTAGAAAAGAAGTGCCGACTGGGTAGGTCATAGTGTAGGACAGTGTAGGCCATGAATTCTCGGAACGCTGCGCTTTCAACCAAACGGAAGGGCATCATCTCTAATGAGATCAGTTTGGCAATGTAGGCGTTCAAAGCCAGTGAGGTTTTGTAGTCCGTCCACGCTTGCAAGTGCATGGTGTTCAAATGTCTAAGCATTAGTGTTGAGCGATACTGCTCAATATCTAAAAATATCGTATCGAAATGGTATCGGCGATATCACTAAATATCGTCGATATCCGATTCCGATACCGGAAGTCCAATGTAAGTCTATGGGAACAAAAAATCGCAACAAAAAAAACCCTTTCTTTCGTTGTAAACACAAAATATACACACATAGAATACATATATATATATATATATATATATATATACATGTCATTGTGACATATATATATACATATATTTATAGTTTATACACTTCTACATAGTAAAATAGACTCTGATTCAATTGCCGGGTAAAGCCGTGACATACCCCATAGAAGTCGACGGGCTCGGTGCCGAGTACCCCCAAAACCTCTGGCTCTGTGCGACTCAACTTTGGCGTCACGAACAGGATTCTGTAGCTCGCTATAAGCGAGTCCTGTGTGCCTGAATTGAACTGGTTTTGTGCTTGAGAATTGCTAAAATCATCAGAGAATGTATTTGCCATTTTTCCGCCATATCTGCATCACGACCAGGCACTGGTGAAGAAGAAGGGCGTGCTCTTCGTGGGTGTACACTCACTCAGTGGCGTGAAAACGATGGCCGACCACTCTAAATGGTACTGCAATGTAAGATCGTGCCCCACAGCTCTTCAGTTCCGCCTCCTCATCCTCCTCAGTGTGCGGAAACTAACACGAAGGTCCCGCCTCACTACAAAAGAGGGGCCCTCTCCAGATGCTAATGACACATGTGACTTGGCAGAGATGGCTAATGGACACGAGCAGAAGTGTGAAGGGATGGAGCAGTCAGAGCTCTCCCCCCACGGAAGCGACCCGATCGCCACGGAACCACCGTTGGGCACCCGGCCTGGAAACCCTCCTACGCTGCAAGAAGCGGAGGATACCCTAAGAGGCCTGGCCTGGCACCGGGAGGAGGTCGCCAGGATGGAAGCCAGCTGGCGTGCCCTAAAACTAAACTTGGAGCGGCGCCAATCCCTCTTACCCCCTGAAGTGTCTGTACCGGAAGGTGAGGCACCCGTTCTAGTAGAGGAGTCCGTGTGGGCATCCCAGCCCTTGCAATGTGATCCGGTTGACGTTGTCGCAGTGGAGGCACCCGTTCCTGCAAAAAACTCTGCACCAGCAGCACCCCAGATCCCGCTGTCTGCCCCCGTGGCTGAGACAGAAGAAGCGACACCCGTCCTCATGGAGGAGGCCGCGCAGGCTCCAGCGGTCTACCTGTCTGTACCGGAGCCCCGACTGTCATCTGTTCCAGAGCCGGCTACTTCCTCCGCAGGTGAGCGCGCCAGGACTGGGGGGCGCCAGGAGAGCTGCCGCAAACCGGACATCATAAGCTGCAGTTTGATGGTGGAGACATGGAGATGCTGGAGGAGAATTACAACCGGCGTCAGGAGGAAGAGTGGAGACGTTGGGAGCGGGAAGCAGAGCGACAAAGGGAGCAGCGAGAATCCCAAAAACTTCGGCAACGTCACCTGGAGAAGGACCGGGCAGATAAGGACCGGATGAGAAAAGATAAAGGAACCCTGAGGGAGCCGCGGCGTAAGGGTGTAGTACGGAGCTTTAAATTGAAAGGTGGTTGGGGCTTCATCCAGGAGCCTGGACTTTATTTAGAAGTCTTTGTGACCCGGCGGGACATGGAGACTCACCTCCCAGAAGGACACCCGGGGAGGGACCTGTTGCCAGGAGACTTGGTGACTTACACCCGACACTGGGGTTACAATGGATGGTACGCCCTAAATGTTACCAGGTGCGACCCCTACTCCCCAGAGTGTCAGGAACCTGTGAGACCCTCGGAGCCTTCAGCCTCCCACATCCAGGCCTCTGCACAAGTGCCCACCCCACGCCGTAAATCTCCCCAGCCTCCCTCAGTGGTCTCCTCAGCAGCCCCAGCTATGGACATGATAACTATAGCTGGCCCGTACCCGGCGCCTGTTAGGCCCCCTGGGGTTCGTTCAGTCCGGGACATAGGGCTCCAGACCCGGAGGGAGATGAAAGAGGTGGCCACACAGACACAGATAGCGGGTCACGACTTGACTGTACAGGCCACACGACGTCATCAGGTCCTGGTGGTCCTTGGTGTCTCGGATGTTTGGCAAGCATCAGAAGAGTACCAGGTGGTACCTGGAACACCCCTGCCAAAGAATTATAAATAACCCGGACAGGGTCCCTGTATGTAAATAGTTAAATTGTTGATGTACCCGGACGGGTGAATGTTCATATAAAAGTTTTTTAATTTAATAAAAAAAACAACACAGTTTTCATTACTTTTATTACAGTCTCATCCTGCGACGCCATCGATCTCCTGTAAAAAAATGAAAAAAAAAAACAGCAGTATACCACCTGTCCGACGCAGTCCATAGTAACGAGTGTCCCACGACGATCCAGCTCTGCTACATCAGAATGACAGGCAGAGCCTGTCATCCCGGCGCAGCACAGCTGATTACCTGCTTCCCCGGCGGTGACGTCATCGGACTGACTGCTTTACGGCCTGGATTACCCAGCAGTCACTGCAGTTATCGCGAAAAACTGCATGTGACCGCCAGGGAGAAGATAATGGCGGCCATCAAGCAGTCCAGGACGTGACCGCCGGAGATCTTCTGCCAGGTAAGTGCCGCTGACTCCTGACAGACCCGACCGACGGACACTCACAGTGACAGTGACAAATCCGATTCCGGTATTCGATATGACGAAAATATCGGTATTCGGAATCGAGAGGCCGATACAGCTAATATCGGCCGATATCCGATATTTGCAGTATCGTATCGCTCAACACTACTAAGCATGCAACTGGTATTCAATTTTCTGAGATTTTCCCTAGGCTAAAGGTCCTTCTGCACTTCTTACAGATAACCTTTGCCTCATCAATAGGATTTTGGTCAAAAAAGTGCAACACTGCACTCTTCCTACTATGGGATAAATTTTCAGGGCTTGCACGCTGTGCTAATTTGACGATCTGGCCAAGCTGTCCTGCAACTCTTTTTTCTTTTTTAACACATTTTTGGACTACTACGGGCCTGCCAGATAACCGCAGCTGTGATGTCAATGCCTGCCGCTGATCCCCCTCCTCTTCTGAGCTATTGCCAGCGGCACACTCTTCCCCCAATGGATGCTAATCCGGGTCAACAACTTGGTCATCCATCACCTCCTCTTCAATTTCATCTGCACCTTCCTCTGTGTCACCATGTAAGGTGGTATCGTATGCGGGAAGGTGCACCTAAGTTTCATCAGGGTTAGAATCTGGCTCAGTAGACTGCGAGGGCAATGCAGTGCTCTGGGTGAATGTACCAGCAGAATCAGATAGCAGTGTCGGTTCATCAGTGCACTCCATGTCATATTCATCTTGGACTGGGGAATTCAGTATTTGACTTGATAACCCATGCATGGTATGTGAAAAGAGCTCCATGGAGTAATCTGAAGTGTTGCCTGCCACATCCTTCACTTTTGGTGGGGTTGAAGGACACAAGGAAAGGTGTTGTTCCTGACCAGGAGCCTGCACTGACGACTCAGTGCTTGCATTTTTTGAAACTTCAGAAGAAGAGGCAATAGAGCTGGAGGCTGTTTCAGCAATTTAAGCCAAAACCTGTTCCTGATGCTCCGACTTTAAAAGCAGTTTACCTACTCTCAGAAAAGGGAGCCTTCCAGGCCTTCTGGAGCCAGACGATGACGCAGGCTCAACACCTCCTGCCTTAGGTGCTATTGTGCTTTTAGCTCTACCAGCAGATGCACCACCACCACCACCATCAGTAGCAGGTGGCCCCCAACGACCACGTCCGCGACCTCTTACACCATACTTCCTCATGTTAGTGTAAATTTACCCAAAATAACAGCAGATATACGGTACAGTATCAGAATCGTACAGCTGTATACAGTGTTGGTGGGAATTGTAAATCTCAGTATATATTTCAGCAGTAAGACAAACACAGGCACAGTCTGGCTAACACCAGAATATCAAAATCAGGAAAAGTGTACTGTCTCAGTAGCGTACAGCGGTATACAGTGTTGTGGGAATTTAAAGCTTCGTATATATTTCGGCTGTAATACACACGGTCACAGGCCCAGTCTGGATAACACCAGAATATCAAAATCAGGAAAAGTGTTCTGTCTCAGTAGCGTACAGCGGTATACAGTATTGTGGGAATTTTAAAGCTCCGTATATATTTCAGCAGGAAGACACACGGTCACAGGCCCAGTCTGGCTAACACCAGAATATCAAAATCAGGAAAATTGTACTGTCTCAGTAGCGTACAGCTGTATACAGTGTTGTGGGAATTTTAAAGCTCCGTATATATTTCCAGAGTCACACACAGATAGTCAGCCTGTATTTGTCCGTGATACCAGCCGACACACGGTACTGTGAGGAGTGTACAGCTCTATACGGTTTGGGAAAAAATGAACACTCGGTAACTGGAAGAAATTTCCCCCTTCTCACTGGCAGGCAGCCTAAAAATCAGCTCTGCAGCTCCACCAAAGAAATTTCCCCCTTAGCACTGGCAGGCAGACTAATATTCAAGTCTGCTGCTACACACAAGCAATTTCTACTCTGTCACTGGCAGGCAGCCTAATAACCAGCGTTGCTGCACACACCAAGATCCTCCCCTGTCACTGCACAGTAACTTTACAGCTAATCGCTATCAGCACAAGCAGATTTTTTTTTTGGGCCTGCCTAACGCTCTCCCTCATGAGAAGCAGCAGCAGCAAGCTCTCCCTACACTGAGATTGGCAGAAGTAAAATGGCGGTCAGCGCTGAGGGATTTTATATGCACTGTGACGCCACTAAAAGCCAGCCAATCACTGCAATGCCCTTCTCTAAGATGGTGCTGGCTGCTGCACATGTCATTGCATTACCCACAGCCTGCGTCCTTGCTCATTGGCCAAGAAAAGGCCCTTAAAGTAGTAGGGGAAAACCGACTTAGGCAAAATGGTCGCCGAACACGTGACCGAACTCACACCACGGTCGGGTTTCGTTTCATGAAACCCGACTTTGTCGAAAATCGGCGACTTTTGAAATGGAACAACCTGTTTCGCTCAACCCTAGTTAGTTAGTATGTTAGTGCCCTAGCCCTACAACTAATAAATGAGCTAGACTATAAACTGGTATATATTCAAAGTGTAGTATTAAAACATTATTATGTGTCATACGATGTCAATATGAATAAGGGCAGAGCAGAGCCCCAACTGAGACACTCATCCATTGGAAGCTATTGCCATGGTTGTGTCAGATGCAACAGTCACTCTACATCTAGCTGCAAAAGGTCTATTCATTTGACATTGCAGACGCCCTCTTAATCCTTCTGACTGTTGGATCCAGTGGCAACCTCCTTCCGTCTCTAATTGACACAACTGGACCTGGGTGTTTATAGACTCTCAGTCTGCTTCAGGGAGTTGCCGGTGATATTCACTTCTTCCCTTGTGAAGGCTTGAAGCTAGAGTAGTTGGCTAACTTCCTTTCTGTTGCTCATGGAGGACGTTTGATGTTACCTCTCTGGAGTCTGCTCAAGATAAGTTCCTCTCTCCTTGTTTGTCTCGCTTGTTGTCTTTAGTTTCAGTAGGAACTGACCAGTGCTAACCACCCTTCCTATGCAGAGCCTAGCTCTAGTGATACACATGGTTTAGGTTTCCTTCTCGGCGATTGTTGTGCAACCAATTTAGTGACGGTAGGGTGGGCAGAGTGTTATAAGATCTGCCTAGGGGTCTCCACTCCTCCATTCCCTAGTATTTGGGCTTCCTTTCCCTCACCCCTTTGTGTTGAACTTAGTTTTTCCCACACTGTGCGTGACAGCAATACAGGTGAAATACCCTATGTTATTTACATGTATTATTAATTATGCTCATTTTGATTTGTTGCTTTTTTTTCTTGGATTAAGCCCTAACCAAAATTCTAATTCTAACCTTAGAATAAAAAAAAATATTTAAACAACATAACATTTATTACAATGTCATTGTTTTTTTGTTTTTTTTATAGCAAGTCACTGTCTTTCCTCTCATAAAATTACAAGGGTCAGGAGCGAAAAAGAACTGTGGGACAGCGCTGTGCTGCATATGGTTTAATACTCTATCTGCCTATGCAGAGCACAGAGACTGAGATGAGTTTGCCTTGAGTTTTGCACTCTTAATAGGCAGTTGCCAAGATGACAAAGCTCAATTCATTATACTGAGAGCTTTGTCATCTTGCCTGTCACAAGGGGGTCACTCACCCCTTCAAGAAAAAGTGGCACAATGCAGCAGTGCAGAGTCCTGGATCATTTCACATTGAGGATGGGGAATAGGGTAAAATTGTGTGCCCCTATATAATTTGACACCTGGGACATCAGCCCCTATGCTCATCCACCCATTTTATGCAATTGTGATTGCTACTCTTCTTCTTCTGATCAAAGCTATTTCTAAGGAAACAATAGTGATTTTTTTTTCATGGGCTGCCAACAGCCATATGGGAAAAGCAGCAGAACAATGTTAGTTGCCCCATGTTAGCTGGGACACAAGCGTTACATGGGTCTTGGGGGTTTTGTCGGCTGGAATCATTATTGATTATATGAAGAAAGATAAAGGTACTTTGAGTTTTCCCATCTCAAACATTTATGATGTCTGGGATCCTCATTTATTCAGAAAAAGATGGTCAGAAGGTGTCTCTAGGCTAAATGTGATTGGTTCTTCCTGTAACGTCCACAGACTTGAATGGATGGAGGCTTGCGCCTGCGCATAGTGTGACTGGAGGGCACAGTGACGGAGCAATTATTATATTTCAGCTCTATCTAAATTACATCGAAAGAATTGTGCGACTATTGTTTATTGTATGTGACCATGGCCATGACCAAAGTCACATCTAACTCCATATAACACAATGGAAAACATATACAACATCGCAGCAAGGTACAGGGAAAATAACTTGCGCCGTATTTCTGTGTATGTTTTTTTCTTCCAAATATATTGTTAACTTCTGAAACATCCTTAAAGCATTCACACGTAATCAGTTGAACCCAGACCTCAATTTGTACATTGACGTTTCATTTTTCAAGTACTTTGTAGAGCAAAATAAACGATAAGAATGTGTTTTCTTTGTGGGTGTTTAATTAAATCTGTATCGTACATCAAAATAAACATTTCCGCTGCTGATTTCTAACCTTTTTGTATTTTTCTCCCCAATCTATTTTACATAATGAGCCGATAGATGTATGGAATCATTTGCGTCCCACTGAAATGTTGACATTCCAAAGCTGTTGTTGCTATGGCAACCAAAATGCTCTCCATATTTTGTGTCAAGCATTGTCCGTTGTGTAGGTTTACCCAATGAATAGACATTTAGTCTTACAGACACCTCCTTTGTCTAATTAGGGGTACTAAAAACATTACAGTGACAATCGGATCTACCGTATTTTTCGGATCATAAGACGCACTTTTTTCCCCCCAAAATCGGGGGAAAAATGAGGGTGCGTCTTATGATCGGAACGTACCTGTAAATGGGGTCCAGCGGCATCACAGGAGCTCGGAGCCGGCGTCCGTGGAGCGGTAGTGCAGGAGCTGGGAGCAGCTGGCGGTGGAGCGGCACTGCGGGAGTCTCCAGCATGGCGGGAGCCGTTGGCGGTGGTGCAGGAGCCGCCGGCGGTGAAGGACTGCGAGAGCCGCCGGCGGTGAAGTGAAAGCTGCCGGCGGTGGAGCTGCAGCCGCCGGCAGTGAAGAGAGCCGCCGGCGGTGGAGCTGGAGCCGCCGGCGGTGAAGCGAAAGCCGCCGGCGGTGAAGCGAAAGTCGCCGGCGGTGAAGAAGGCCTGCGAGAGCCGCCGGCGGTGGAGCAGGAGCCGCCGGCGGTGAAGCGGAAGCCGGTGGCGGTGAAGAAGGCCTGCGAGAGCCGCCGGCGGTGGAGCAGGAGCCGCCGGCGGTGAAGCGGAAGCCGCCGGCGGTGACGCTGAAGCCGCCGGCGGTGAAGAAGGCCTGCCAGAGCCGCCAGCGGTGGAGCAGGAGCCGCCGGCGGTGAAGCGGAAGCCGCCGGCGGTAAACGCTGAAGCCGCCGGCGTGAAGGCCTGCCAGAGCTGCTGGCGGTGGAGCTGGAGCCGACGGCGGTGAAGCAAAAGCCGCCGACGGTGGAGCTGGATCCGCCGGCGGTGAAGCAAAAGCAGCCAGAGGTGAAGGCCTGCCAGAGCCGCCGGCGGTGGAGCAGGAGCCGCCGGCGGTGAAGCGGAAGCCGCCGGCGGTGACGCTGATGCTGCCGGCGGTGAAGAAGACCTGTGTGAGCCGCCGGCAGTGGAGCAGGAGACGCCGGCGGTGAAGAGGGTCTGCGGGAAGCAGCAGACTCCACAGTGTGAGCCGGCGCTTTTAATATACTGCGGCCACACTAGACAAGAGGTACAGGAGGAAGTTCTCCCAGCTGGTACTTCCTGTCTAGCGTGGCCACAGAAGTGAGTGTAATCTGGATTATAAGTTTAAAAAACGGTGTCACCCCATTTTTGCTCTATGACACCACCATCAGGGGCTTATCTACAGCATTCTGGAATGCTGTAGATAAGCCCCCAATGTCACCTGAAAGAAAAGAAAAATGAGTTATCGTATATTATACTCACGCAGGGGGTTCTGCCGTCCGGTCCGGAGGGAGTCGCGGTCCGGTTCGGCGCCTCCCATCTTGTAGTGAAGCCGGCCTCTTCTTTCCGTCCCATCGCGGCTCCTGCGCAGGCGCACTGATCTGCCCTGTAGAGGGCAGAGCAGAGTACTGCAGTGCGCAGGCGCCGGGAAAGGTCATAGTGGTCCAGCGCCTGCGCACTGCAGTACTCTGCGCTGCCCTCACCAGGGCAGATCAGTGCGCCTGCGCAGGAGCTGCGATGGGACGGAAAGAAGAGGCCGGCTTCACTACAAGATGGGAGGCTCCAGACCACGACGCCCATCGGACCAGACGGCAGACCGCCCCTGGGTGAGTATAATATACTGTAACTCGTTTTTCTTCACTTTCAGGTGACATCGGGGGCTTATCTACAACATTACAGAATGTAAGATAAGCCCCTGATGGCGATGGCTGTATCTCGTAGTCCAAAAATGGGGTGACAGACTCCCTTTAAATATTTTACCATATTTTTTGCTTCAAATATATTTTTCCCTATTTTCCACCTCTAAAACCTGCGTGCGTCTTATAGTCCGGTGCGTCTTATAGTCCGAAAAATACGGTACTTCTGAAGCTATGTGGGGACAACTTTTGGGGTCACTTTTTTAAAACAGAAATTCTTTTTCCTTAGGAAGTGATATTTTGTTATATTATAATGGAGGAAAGAAAATGATGAGCAACAGAGCCATTATAACACATCAATAAAAGCACCATACTATGCCTAAATGATAGTGCCATAAAGTTGCCACATAATACTTCTAGAAAGAGAACACATGATGGTGCCAAACAACACCCAAATAAATACAAGTACATGTGGTACACTTAAGTAATGCCTCTATAAAGTGCTTAAATAGCTATTTATATAGTACTCAAATAATACCTCTATACAGTGTCTAAATAGTACAGGTATATAGTACTCAAACCCAGCGGTCATGGTACACATTGGTACCAATGACAAAGTTAGAGGGAGGTGAAAGGTCCTTAACAACAATTACAAGGAACTAGGAGAGAAGCTGAAGGCCAGGACCTCCAAGATGGCGTTTTTAGTTATACGCTGATGCCATGAGCGTCACTAGAAAAACAGCTGGAGCTTAAGGAGATAAATAAGTAGCTTAGAAATTGGTGCAAAAAGCAAGGGTTTGGGTTCATGGAAAACTGGGCTAACTTCTCTGTTGGTTACAGGCTCTATGGTAGGGACAAGTTGCACCTCAATGGGGAGGGTGCAGCTGTGCTTGAGGAAAAAGGATGGTGAAGCTTTTAAAATAGCATCTGGGGAGAGTGAGTGAGACAGTAGGGGTCAATGAGGATTTGGGGGGCTCAGATATGCAAGGAACATAGGAAGGTGAGAAGGAGTAATACATGTGCTAATAGTATTAAATGTCTAATGGCAAATACAAGAAGTCTTGCAAACAAAATTAATGAATTGGAGACTCCTTTGTCAGACATAGAATACGATGTGGTGGGCATTATGGAGACTGGATGACAAACATAGAGGGTTACACTACATTTAGAAAGGACAGGAAAGACAGAAAAGGTGAAGGAGTGTGTCTTTTTATTAAATCTAACATAAGACCAGTGTTCAATGACGACATTGAGGGGAGCTGCGACAATGTAGAGTCCGTATGGGTAAATGTACATAGGGACAGCAATAATGGAAAGCTGCTAATTGGAGTATGCTACAAGCCTCCTAATATAGCTGAACAGGTAGAGGATGAAATGCTGCAGTGAATTAAAAAGGCAGCAAATAATAATAGGGTCCTTATTATGGGGGATTTTAACTATCTAGACATTCAATTGGACATAGAATCTTCTAGTTGTGCTAAAATCTGCAAGTTCCTATCCACAATTCAGGACAATTACCAATCTCAGCTGGTAGATGAGCTGACCAGGGGAGGTAATCTCGTGGATCTGGTTTTGTCAAATAAACCAGATACCATTTCAGATCCGCAGGTCAGGGGGCATTTAGGATGCAGTGACCATAATATAGTAAGTTTCAATATAATTTTCAATCAAACATTCAAAAGGGGAAATGCCAAAACCTCGAACTTTAGGAAAGCTGATTTTAACAAATTAAGGGAAGAGCTTAATTGTGTAGACTGGGACCATCTCAGGGTAACTGGGGATACTGACCATAAATGGGGCGTGTTTAAGGATATACTTCTAGAATTTTGTAGAAAATGTAGAAAAATATTTAGACTTGAGAGTCCTCAGTGGTTGATACCTTTTAATGGCTAACTGAAAAGATGGTAACAAATTGCAAGCTTTCGAGACTACTCAGGTCTCTTCATCAGGCATAGACTAATACAACATCTGAAGAATCACATATTTATACACAAAATAGCACAGAAAAAATGCAATAGGTAGGACAAGTGTCCTACCTATTGCATTTTTTCTGTGCTATTTTGTGTATAAATATGTGATTCTTCAGATGTTGTATTAGTCTATGCCTGATGAAGAGACCTGAGTAGTCTCGAAAGCTTGCAATTTGTTACCATCTTTTCAGTTAGCCATTAAAAGGTATCAACCACTGAGGACTCTCAAGTCTAAATATTTTTCTATCTACTGGCTAACACGGTACGAAGATACACATCTTTCCTATGTAGAAAATGTATACACTTTGGTAATAAAATGTCCAAGAAAAAACCCACTTTGGATAAATAAGACACTATAAAGTTTAATAA